>VDFB02047230.1:332247382-332420261 GCA_007258455.2 Sequoia sempervirens
GGAGGAGGGACTCCTATCTGAGGTATGGGCTAGGAAATAGTTTACGAGAAACAACAATTTTACGATGCCTTGGCCAGCGAGCTTGCTAAGGAGGAGGGACTCCTATCCGAAGTATAGCTTGGAAGTCAATACATTAAACAACATTAAACGACAACTGTCAATAACAAATATCCAAGGAGGAGGGACTCCTATCCGAGGAGGGAAATGAGACAACAAGCTATTAAACACAGGACGTAGACATAACTCAAATAAGATGATCAAAATGCAAGCGCCTTCTGATATTCTTCTTCAATGCTTTACCAACGAACTACAAAAGTTGGGAAAGCAAAGGCACGAAATCATGCACAATTACAATCATCCAACGAACTCTCATCCAAGAGTGAACAAATATTCGCTTTCAAAGTGTTGGCAACAATGGCGCAGCAATTTTGCATAGCAAGTAAAGGTTAAACAAATAATGAGCCCAAGGCTCTTATTTATAGAACTCAAAGGAGTGGGCAACCCCAAAATCTCCTCGAGTTAACAATGAGTTCTTGCCAATCAATTAGCAAGATTTATTCTAAATAGGGGAACAAGTTGGCGGAAGCTACTTGGAGTTAGCGAAGGTCAAACAAAGAACAACTGAGAAACTACTTCAGTTGACTGAAAGCAAACTAAAGGTGAACTTAAATGCAAAGTCTCCCTCCAAAATAGACATCCACATTTAGTGGAGATCTAAGATCCACAAATCATGGAAGTCAATTAGACATCCTTAATTAGTGGGATCTGACAATGCATGATTTAAGGAAAGTGGAGTTAAACTTGGAAAGAAGCATCAAGTCAACTCCAACTACATTTAATATCATCTTGAGTTGACTTGGAAAGAAGCATCAAGTCAACTCAAGTCTCATGAATGCCACTTGGAGGGTGTATGGCGTCCTTCTTTGGTGCACTTTTCACACTTCTCCATTTCTGGTCAACAGCACCTTGATCTATGTGTTGACTTCTTCCGTCTCCGGATATTCAATGCTTTGATGACACGACATCTCTTCTTGCGCAAGCTATTGCTCTTGGTAACTTTGGCGGCTTCGTGCTTGGAATGATCTCTTCGCAGCTGGCAAGTCAAGGTGCTTACTACCACGCGGGAGATGGTAATATTGGTCTTTTTGCTGCAAGATCAGTCTTTCTTACTTCTTCGTCCAGAGTAACTGCTGCAGGTCTCCACTGAGCGGGAGATGTATTCTTTTCAAAGATAAAGATCTGCAGACTGTTGGTGATGTCCGTTTGCTCTCCAGCAATGTGTGTAAGATCTGGTTGGAGAGTTGCTGGTGCAAGGTCTAGTTGTTCAATTGGAGTCCAAGGATGCCAAATTGTCATTCTAGCGAAGAAGAACTGCCTTTGAATGTAAACGGATGTGTTCGGACAACCAAAACCCCGAAAATGCGCCCTGTAGAGAAGTATTTTTCCGAAAAAATCGGCACATGGGTTTTGTTAGTGCTTCAATGCTGAACAAACCCAGTTCCTCAGAATTTGGATTCTGAAACTTTTTCGGAAAAACCCCCAAAAATAGGGGCAGCAAGTTTGCTGATTTTGGAAAATTTGTCGAGATGGGTTTCTCTGGAAAATGATGCTGAATCTACCCAGTTGATCAGATCTGATGTAGCCTGTTGCTTTTTCTGTCAGATGCAAGAAAACCTAAGACAAGAAGAGAGGAAAAAGACAGAAGGTGGATTGGAAGTTTTATCTGATCTTCAAAAAAACTATCTCTGATCCAATCCTCAAAATGGCAATCTTTTCCTGCTTCAGATCTGCAAATAAAAATGAAGAACGGATGAAAACCTCCTTCAGATCTTCAATGGCGTCCTTGAGAGCTTTGTGGCTGTTTTTATCTTTCAACCTGCAATGAAATAATGAAATGGACGCCATCTCCTTGAATATATATGTTTGGGCTTCAGATCCACAAATTTGGGGACCTAACACAAGCTCAAAAGGTGATTTGAGTTTGATCTGAAGTTAAAAAGGTGATTTCCACCAATCGTGGAGCGTTTTAGCCAACTTTAACTCAAAAAGCTTTTGACTTTAGTCAACAAATGACCTTTGACTTATTTTAGGCGTCCCTTTTCATCTTTTGCAAGTTTTTAGTATTTTCTCTCCTGAAAACCCCCTGTTTGATCCTGAATCTGGCGTTGTCTGTCGATCTTGAGACGTCACGGACACATTCACTGCGGAGCAGAATCCATACTGGAAAGAAGTGCCTGGGAGACTGAATGATAAAAAGCTGAGTTAAGGGCTCCAAAAGACTGGGCGCCTTTCCCAAGAAAGGGCGCTTTTGCCAATGCCTTAGTGATTTTTCAGTCTTCGTTCTTCAGCTTATTTGAAATGACCTCTCGTGCCTTGAACTGGATTTCTCGTTGATCGGAGAGTCAGATGTTTTCACATGACGTTTCATCAGGTACTCAGCTCTGTTCTGCTAAGAATGACTGTCTTCGGGAAATCTGGATCTCAAATTAGGGTTCCTTTATCCAAGGGCGCCCCTCCTTGAAAAGGGCGCTTTTGCCTTTTAGCTTGATTATTTTCATCTGACAAGTTGCCTACTTTGATCCAGATTATCCGTTGACTGCTCTGTCAGGTATTGATGCTTGCAGTTGCGTTTCCGAGATCTATTTGGGCTGAGAAGGTTATCCTGGGAGGCCATTTGTCATTGGTCAGCATCTAGAGGTCAAGAAAGAAGGGCGCCTTTGCTTTGAAAAGGCTCTTTTTCTAGAACTTCGTCGTTTATCTGTGGTTTCCTGATATTTCCTTGAACTGCCTCTTTTTGCTTCATCAGCAATTGCTAGTGATCTGTTCATCGGATGATCTGGATGTTTGTTTCACTGTTGAGCCAGCAGTCAAACGTCAAGAATGACTGCTTCGGATGATCTTACTGACTTCATTTGACCTTCAAAGATCATGGGCGCCCCTGCTTGAAGAAGGCGCCTTTTCAACATGTGAGCAATCTCCCCTTCGTAACATCTCCAGAGTTAGTCAAATTTTGACCTTTTTCGTTTTCAGGAATCTCCTTCGTCAAACAGCATCTTTTTCGACCTTTTCCGCCATGGTTGTATCGTTGAAGCTTTGAAGCTTAGCTTTCAGCACCTGGTACTGGCCAATCTGCCATTAATGGCTGTGGAGCTCCTAACTTCGTTCCTGAAAAAGAGAAATAGACCCACCAGAGTAAAACGTGTCTTTTGATGATTCTGACTTGACCAATGTGATCGTGAAGCCTTTTAAGCCTATCAAAATCATTTTCGATCATTTCTGGGAAGGTCCTATTTTCGGGGGATTTCCCTGAAAATAGGGGAAAAAACCCTAATTTTCAATTTTTCAGAATTTTGTACATGTGTTCCTTGACAGAAACCCACCAAGATTCTATGATTGGTTTGACCTAAAACAGACCTTTCATGGCATTTTAACAAGATTTAGCTCAATTTACACAGAATGCCAAAAAATTTATTTGGGGTACAACGAAGTGCAATGATATTTCCCTAAGCCATTCCCAATGGCCTGTGGGCAGTCAAGTTCCCAAAATTTTAGAGGAAGATACGATAACCGTACCCAAAAATAAGCTGTAGTGAAAACTTCTGTTCGCGGATCGAATGCGAGGAACCATGGTTTCATACACAAAAAATCGCCTTGGAAGATCCAAGGGCCATTCTTCAACACCAACTCTTTATACTCCTTAGAGTCAAATTCCAAGATAAAGAACCCCTTGGCACAGGGGTAAATCCAAAATTTCCCCGTCATGAATTCTTTCCACTTCTTAGAAACCCATGAGTGTAAATCACATAATTTTGGCCATATTTTTGTGAATTTGCAGATTAAAGCATAATCCTACAAAAATAACCTCCCAATCCATGGCCAAATCGTCCAAGCGCACCTTTGGGATAGAGGATGAGGGACGGATAGGAAGAGGGGGGCACGACCAAGTGACATCACTGGAAATGGGAGGGGCCAACGCGTAACCCCCAAAACCACCACATCCAGCCTATAATCCCGATCGTAGCGCATCCTTGAAAGTTGTTGAAGAATTTGGTTGTTTTGTTGTGGAATTGACAATGCTAGGGTTTAATTGAAGAGCCCTCGAATTCATTTGAGTGCACGAGCGCCAAGGGTCATTGGGTGCCTAAGTCCATGAAGACTTCCCAGTGCGAGCCGCAACACCCACACTAGTCCACACATCAGAGGCGACACCAGTGGAACCCAACAGAGACTGCAACCTAGACGTGGATGAATGTAGATCCTAAGCATACGATTGGTGGCAACAAAGTGAGCAAACGCAGGAGTGCGAGCCAGGGCAGAGCGAGCCATCCAAATGAATATTATTTATCCAAATTCAATTTTAATTTTAATGATTCTAAATGATTTTTGATTTTAGTTTCAAGGGAATTATAATAAATTTCAAATATTGATTTTAGCTATGGTTTCTTGTTATCGATTGTTAAATTAAACTAAAGCTTCTCGTATTTTCATTGTTTGTATTTGTAACCCTAGTTTTATGTACCCTAATTTAATAGTTTCAACAATCTCATTTGATCTTAATCAAAATTCAAGCATTTCCAAGAAGATGATTGCAATTCAAACCAAGGTTTTTGGGTACTCACCTCTATAAGTGAATTCAAACCCCCAATTGATGTGAATGTGATGAGAATGCTTGGGACTCCAACAAAACTTTGAATTCTTAAGGTATTAGCAATAATAATGGTTCTCTATAGCTACTCAAATTTTCTCTCTTCCAAAAATACACTCCTCTAAATGCTTTTGTTCTCTTAGAATGAATTTGGTGCAAATGAGTTTGTGAAATCCCTTTTTAAACTTAGAAAATCCATAAAATTGATTGTACCAATCAATTTTAAAGATTTTCTAAAGTTTAAAAAATCCACAAATGGATACTTGGTTGACAAATAATGCTCTTGATTGGATAAATGTTATGTAGAGTTTTGAACTATAATTAGACTTCCTAATTTTGTATTTTTGCATGTTAGGTTTAGACGCGTGTTACTTTTCTTTAAAATAGCTTTTATTTCGTTGTTGTTTGCATGTGTATGGTTTTTCATATGAACTAGACCTTTTAATGAAGCTTTGAGCCTTTGTTTAGTGATTTTATGAACTAGAACTTCTAATGAAGATTTGAGCCTTTGTCTAGATGAAAATCTCTTTTCATTAATCTTTCCTTTTGTGATAATTTTATTTTCAATTGGACTTGCTAGGAAAGTCTATGTGAACCAAACTTATTAGCTTCTTAATGTTCTCATATCCAATGAAAAGTTCTAATGATGACATCAACCAAAGGATAATATGACATAATCATGATGTAAGCATGGATTGAAGGTTTCTTGGGATGATGTTAGCATGACGTAATACTAACATCATCATTGTATAACCACCAAAAAATCTAATTGAACCAGATAATAATGTATCTGTTAATGTTTCATTTAGTAGACTAGGTAATCTCCACAAAGATGTTGATGTTATGACATAAGATTGACATGGTTCGTAAAATATTCGAAGTGAACTTGGCTTATAAGTAAAATGGTAAGAGTTTTATTTGGTTGGGCATTGAATTGTTAGTGTAGGTTTTTATTTTCCTAGTGGGTTAATTTAGTTTCCCTTAGTCATAGGTTTTTCCTACACTTTTTTAAAGTTTTCCTAGGTTAATAAAATGAGTTTAATTATTTAATATCTAGGAGATAAGATGTTGAGGTGTCACCATCCTATAAAGGAAAAAAAAAACTATTTTTAAATTACTTGGTGATCACTCCCTATTGGTTGGATTTTTCACCTCCATCCTCTCTCTCATTCTATACAAATTCATACCTAGCTTGCATTTGTATATTCCTTTGCATACTTTTTCATTGTTGTATACTTTGACATAAATGTACATTGATGCATGCACTCATTCTTTAGATTTTATTTGAGCTCCTAATGTAATATTGTCATCTTGACATTTACACATCTTTTGGAATCATGGGTCTATAATTGTGTTATTTCATTTATGGTTTTATAGCTTATGTCTTTCATAGAAAGATCTTGGTTATTCATTTGTTTCATATTTATAACATGGTATTAGAGCTTTGTTTATGAGATTTTGAGTACTTGGATTCTTGATTAAAATATTCAAATTTTTTGTATGATCTTGTAAATTCTTGTGTCTTTTTTCTTGTGTTTCAATAAGATCTGGAGAATTAGTAATAAACTATGAAGATTTGTTTTGATTATATGGGAAAAATAGGTTTTGAAGGGACTTGAAACCCTTTACAACATGAGATACAAAATGCTGTTGAAAAGTACTTCAGGACGACACCAACATACCAAGAGTCAAAAAAACACAACAAAAAAGGGTGTTGAATGAGAGATAAGACAATAAGATAACAACACCCAACAACATCAAAATAGCAAAACAATAGGAAATAAACCGATACCCAGTAGGAAGTAGACAACAAAAAAGAAGACCAAACACTAATTTAGATTGCTCAAGATGTTGGCCACCTCAAGCTCCTGGCTTCTATGCTTTTTGATCATGTCCATCAGCTCCTTCTCAGCATCAAAGGGATTTTTCCATTCAGCCGACCCTCTAACAACAGGGCCTTTGTCATCATCTTTAGCACCTTTTTTTCCTTTGCCTTTAACCGAGTGCTCTTTCTCCATCAACTCAAAAAAATAAACTTGATCCTCCTTGAGCTCACTTATCTTTCTAAAAAGGACTTCCAAAGATTTCGCATTGTTCTTCACAGAGGTGTGACATGCTTGAAGAAGCTTTTTTATATCTGCATTCGTTCCCAGAACCTTGGCTTCCAAAGCAGCCAATCTATCTTCACACAGAGATTTGAAATCATGGAAATAACCCTTAAAGTCCACTATTCTATCAATTAGAATGTCCGACACCGAACCCTTAAGAACATTCTTCAAATTCTCCTTCAAACCTCTAATTTTAATGTTATTCTTATTGAACTCTTCAAGAGTCCACTTAGCTAACTTAAAAGTTCCAGTGGCCCTGACCCTAGCCATATCCAACAAATCAAACATAGAGGTATAATCATCATCGAGCTAAGAAAAGTCCTCAGAGAGGGGATTTACCGTCAAAGGCTCCTGTTTGGCTCTCTTCTTCTCAGCATCCTCCTCATCAAGACCCTTGTTCTCCTTATTTAACTCCACATTGGGTGATTCCTGCATCGGGGAAAAATTATGAAGATTTGTTAATCCCATATTTGTGTGTGTTTTTGGTGATATCTAGTGATTACAACTATTATGGTTATAGTGGTAGCATTTTTATTATCCCTTTGTATCCAAAAGGTTCAAGATAGTCATATTTGGCTTTTGTTTTACTCAATTTGGCCATCGTATTACAGTAGCAAATGAGGATCTGAAGCTTAGATCTAGAATTTTTTTTATTGGAGCATTTTTTTCCAAACAGACCTAACCATTGTGCTCAAGATGTTCAATAGATGAATTTTGGTTACAAATTTATCTATATTTGGTCCCAGGAGCATTTGAGGCAAAAATAAATTTTCAGAGGGGTTGTACAACCCTCCCTATGTAGTGTGTAAAACAATTTAAAAAATATTAAAAAAATAAAGCACTTCAAAAGCTCAAAGTGTTTTAGGATAAGCCTTATGCCTAGTGGCTATGATCCACCTATAGGTCGTGGGTTGTTAAACCACTAGTGGAAACAAAATAAACCGCGACCTCAAAGTTATGATAACCAACCACTTTAACCACAATCGTGTTCATGGAGAAGCCGTGACAACTTTTGTGCAAACTTCTAGTTGACTACCCAACCACCACTAGAGTGCCACCCAATGGCCATCCCAATTAGTGTTGCCACTAGGGGTCCGCCAAGGCCCTCTTATAGGCCAAATTGGGCCTTATTTCCAAACTTGCATAACGTTTGCGATAGGTGTCATATTTTGGGGAACAAATAGTCAACACAAATCTAGAGATAAGAAACTTCCATATGCATAGGTCTTGATAAAAAAAATTCATTTATTTGCCAAATATTGCATGTTGAAGCTAATTTCTTTTATCTTCAACAGGCCATAACTTTTTCCCTAGAGATTCGTTTTCGAAAACAAATAGGTGTTTTTATTTTTATATTTTTAATTAGGTCCATTTTGTATCAAAATTTGTAATTTTGGCCATTGTGGGCCTAGAAAGCATTATAATTTGGTAAAATCCTTGTAAATGCACTAATCATAGAGTGCCAACATTGTAATCTCCAAGGAGGTGATTTCTAAGACTAGTGGAAAGGGGGGTGTCACTTGGTGTCTCTTTTGCACTTTGCATTCTTTTTTTGTGCACTCAACAACAATCTTCTTTTCTTCTTACAATCGATTAAGTAATAGTTCCTATGCCAACACCCTACAACTTTTTTGATTGGAAAAGTAAAATCTCAATCTACTTGAAAAATCTAGGATTGTATAGGGTAACAATGGGATTAGAAACTAAACCAACAATTTATGTAGAAATTCCAAATAGGTTTAATAAGTGTGATGAAGCATTTGGAACCTTGTGTATGTCTATACTTTTAGATTTTCTCTTTCATATTGAATTTGTGTCTATACGAAATGAAGTATGGTGCACTTTGGAAAAAGTATGTGGTAAACAAGATTGAATTGAGAGGCCATCAATTGGAGAATGATTAGATAGGGTTAAGTCCTTCAAGTTTGATACTACAAGATTTTTCACCATACTAAAATCCATAATATTGTAGTTGAAATAGTGTGGAATTGAGAAAGATGATAAATAATTGATCTTAAGTATACTCTCTAAACTTTTTCTAGATTACCGAATCTTTTTTTCTACATTATATGCTACTAAAAGTGCCTTAGGATCTTCCTACTCAATGCCTTATCTTGATGCATTTGCTAATGAACTCAAAAAAAAAAGCACAAGCTAGTTCAAATGGGCACTATCAAATCTTCTAAGTCTCATGCCTTCACTACAAATCAAGGCACTAAAGATAAAAAATATAATGGCAAACAAACTAAGAAACAAACGAACCGAGGAGATAATGGTTCAAATGAATCTATTTGATTCTAACCAACACGCTAAAACTTATTCAAATAAAGGGAAACCTAATAAAGAAAAAGTAAAGTGTGTCTATTTCAAGAAACTTGGGCATGCTGGGCATAAATGTATGAAGAAACAAATTGGCAACCTCACACATCTCTTGGAGAAGAAAAAAAAGGAGTCATTAAATCTCTAACTTCATCAAACCAAGAATTTACTTGGAAAAAGGAAAAAGGCCATGCCGATTTTGCTTCTACATCAGACAAAAATAAAAGAAAATATCTTTGTGCTTCTACAGGTCTTGGATCAAGGAGATTACTTCTAGAGTTTTGAGCTTCTCATCATATGATTTATTTATGTTGGTGTGAAAGGGGTGTTTTACCTATCTAGTTCATCACCTAGGTCTTAATCACACTAGTTACTTAGGTTTGCTTAGGGTACACATAGGATAGTTATCACTTTATGTGTCAAGTCACAAGATTAAGACATGTCATAATATTATGCAATCCTGTGTTCACCTTGGTCTATATAATCAAGGGGTTCCTTTTGTAATCTCAATTAATTAAATGAATCATTCAATCCATTACAATATCACTTTCATCCTTTGATAGAATAACATTATTCTCTTATAGTTGATCTCTCTTGTGCTTTCATAGAGATTCTTATATCTTGGGTGGCTACAATCTTCAACCAAATATTGCATGGTTTAGAACATTCTATACCAACTCTTTCATGGTATTAGAGCTTGTGGGATTTCTTATTTTTAGTATTTTTTAATATATCTAGGTTGCAAATCTTTGTGGATCTTGAAAAGTTGAGTATGTTCTTCTCTTGCATCAAATGACAAACTAGAAAATCATAAAAAAATGATATTCTAGATTTGGGGGTTTCCTCTATGGATTTGTCCTTCAAGTTCATTTTTGAGCTTGTTGATGTAGATTTAATCTCACTATTGAGTTCAAAGGGTTCAAGAAAGTCAAAATTTCCCTTTTTTTTAATCCAAAATAGACATTTGAGGCTAGAATTATAAGGGTTTGAAGTTGGGATGTGGTTGTTGGATCTATAAAGTAGTTGCAATTTTGGTGCATTTTGGGCTAAAATAGACCCTGTCATTGTGTTCAAAAGGCCCAAGAACCCTAATATCAACTATCAATTCATCAAAATAAAACTTTTTTTTAGATCCCTCAAGAAAATTTCACCTCCTTGATTGGTCATACGGTTGTCCGTATAGTCGTATGATCACACCATTATCACTATGTAGTATAGCTCACCAATCGATATGATTTTATAAAATTAATTATATATTATATTTTAAAAAAATAGAATAAAAAAAAGGTCTACAGTGTATAGACCCTACATAGACCTGCATAAGTAGGTACCCACAAGTATTGGGCCTTCTTATGGGTGTTTCATATGACACAACACCATAGGCCTTGTATCCCCACACTTAACCCACCACCAATGGAATAGTTCGTAGGTGGATGAATATATTAGAGAATAAGCAAAATATTTTTCTTAAAAATAATATACCAACACTCAAATTTTTGGTAGGTCAAACAAAATATTCTGAGGTATATTTCAAAGGTTCCACCATAGAAAATATTCTAGAAGAATATTTCCTATTGGTGTAGTATTGATGTCAGTAGGTTTCTTCCTCCAACCTGCCACCCCTCTCCATTTGATTTTTTTTGAGGTTCAAATTTAGAGGCTCATAACTTAGTCACCTAACGTCCTTTTTTAAAGATATTTTTTCATCTATTTGGAGAAGATTTTGTGCTGTTCACAATGGCGTAATTATTATTTTATTTTGATGTCTTTTTTTCTTCTTCCAAAAACTGCACATTCTCACGAGTTTGTTGAGAAGTTCTCATTTTGGGAACTTTAAGGACTTTGTTCTCACTCCTACAATAACATTTTTTACTGCAATTTTTTTTAAAGTACATAATTTTTTGTGTATTTTGCAGTAGTGTATAAGCGTAAAATTACACCCCTCACAATTTCACTTATATTCTTGCATCCACTTTAGTGTCCACCCCCTTAACATCTTGAGTAGGCTCATTTTAACCCTTGCATCAACCTTTCTCCCTCTCAGGATGCTCCAACACCCCTTTACAACAACTACCCTTGCGTGTTAACTTTTCGTTGGACTTGGTGCTTTTCCCGTTCTCATCATTTTGTAGCGTGACGTGTCTGGACACTAGTGTGCCGCGTGGACGGTCCGTGCGCGGCGCTAACGTCCTACGACGTGTCAACGATTAGACGATCGTTTCTGAGCATGTTTTCCACTTGTCAACTAAGTTTGTCGGTGGAAACAACTCAAGATTCTCTGTAACCACCCAAAAAGCTTCTTTTCTTAATTTTTAATCCATTCTTTCCATCCATTTGCATCTTCTAAGTCCTTCCAAGTCTTACTGACACTTCTCTTGCTTCATTCTAGCTTTTAGTTTCACTCCATCACTTGCTTGCACAACTTCATACAACTTGTAGCAGCTTCAAGCTCTCTCAAGCTCCCCTTATAACACCCTTTGCAACTTCATCTCCTTCATTTCATGCCTGTGAGCATCTTGGGATTCCATATCCCTTATCTATTGCATATTTACTTGGTGATACGGGTTCTCCCCCTCGAGCGGGGTTTGCTTTTATCATCTCTTTTGTGATACGGGTTCTCCTCCTCAAGCGGGTTTTGCTTTTATCACATGCTTATTTGGTGGTGTGGGTTCCACTCTTGAGTGGGTTTTTCTTTCAACACACCCTTTGTTCATTTCTCTCTCTCTCTCTATCTTCTTGGCTTTCCGTGGAGGTGGGAACACCAAAACAGGGGTTTGATTGAGGCAAACCCCTTTATAGCCCCAACATTCTCTCCAAATATCATGCATGCAGGTTTTGAAGACATTCACATGCTGAAGGCTTCATCACTTGTGTGTGTGTAAGTATTTCCTTTCTTCTTCTTATCTCTATCGTTTTTTTCACTTTATTTTTGTTTTATTACTTTTATTGCTTTGTCGCATTTTGTTAGTCCTTAGTAATCTGTTTGTTAGTAGTCATTTGGGCATTTTCTGTGATAAACTCACTCTCTGGTCCATACGAGATGCGTGCGCCTTTGGGACGCCAACGCACCGTGTTGTCATCTGTATTCTGTGCTGACGTCCTTTGGTTGAGAGCTCGTCAGTTTGTCCAGAAAATCTGTGACTTGCTCTTCTTGATTCTAAAACTCTCGTTGTTGTTCCATTGAGGTAGTTTAGGGCAGTTTTCCCCGTGAGGCTCTTTGAATGAAGAGAACTTGTGAATAGTGAATCCCCCTCTTCTACAAGTAGTGTAAAGACTTTTTATTTTGAGGCCAAATTTGGCATTTGTATGTGCTAAGATCAATCCCACTTCATTATTTTTGGCAAGTGGCACCTATAATTGCACTAAACATAATGTGCTAGATAATATATTGTTGGGGGGTAATCTTGTCGTGGTGGATTACTTTCTTTGTCTTTTTGTGTGTTCTTCTAATGGGGAAATCTGAATTTGAACTCCTAAATCCATATAATTATGCTTCATGGAGAAAATTAGTATGAAATTATCTCACATTGGAAAGGGTTATCTAGGATATCTAAAGGAAACAATTTCTAAACCAACTGATGCTAGTGAAAAGGAAAATTGAGAGTCAATCATGAGAAAACACTGGGATGCATACATTCATTACTCTTTTTTAATTTACAATTTCATATTTATTCATGCAAAACACCTAAGGAGGCTTGGGAGACTTTTGAAAAATTGTATGGTAAAATTGATAATATTAGGGGATATCAGATTGATAATTGTGTGATGAATATTGATCCTAAAGGTTTTGACCACATTGAAGATTACATCTCCAAAATTAACTAGTTAAGAACATAATTAAATGATTGCAATATTGATAAGGAATATTTACAATTGATTCCTAATGTGTTATACAAGCTTGGTCCTGAGTATTTAGTGTGTTTTTGGGTTTCATACCCATCGAATTTCTATGGGAGAATCATATGTCGATCGTAAGTTAATCAAGAAGTGAAATTAATTTGAATGGGTATCATCATGTCTTATAAGCCACAAGAATTGGTTGCAAGTGAGCCAAAGATACATAAATAATCATGGAATCTTGAAAAGAAGCAAAAGAATAAAAATATAAATATAAATAAAGAATTTTAATCCTCACCCTCTCAAGGGGAATCATCTAAGAAGAAGAAGCCTAAGTGTGCATATTGCAAGAAAATAGAGCATGATGAACATCAATGTTACTCAAAATAATTTGATGAGTTGAAGCATTTTCTTAAAAATAATCAAATCAATTTACCTTCAACAATTTCAAGAGGTTCATCTTATTTTTTTATCTAAGTCAAAGAAACATAAGGGGAAAGCACTTGTTGCAGTTGCATATTATGATTTAGAGAGGTGGATACTTGATTTGGGAGCTTCTCTTCATTTGGCTTCATTAGTTAACATGTTCTCTTCATCCGAGTCTTGTTCATCACCACACATCTTGATGGCTAGCAGTACATATATGTGTGTAGGAAAAGATCTATTGACATGGATGACAAAGTATTTAATGATGTTCTTTATGTGCCTTCATTGTCAACCAATATCCTTTCTATCTATTAGATCACACACAGTGGAGCAGGAAAGAGTGTTGAGTTCACACCAAATTCTTTCATAATCTAAGATTTGCATAGTATATATATAGTTGTAGCTGGGGAGGTTGATCATCAATCTTGAGTCTACATCTCACATTTTTCTCCTATTGTTCCTTCTGTTGATGTACACACTATGATATCTAGTGTGGACCCTTTTGAGTGTATTCAATATCGTTTGAATTGTGGTATTCTTTCATCTACTAAGGTTCTAGAGATTTTTTGATATTCCATCTCCTTCATCTATCGTTGCTTTTGATGTGACTAGTGTTGCTACATCAATGTATTCTTACGATTTAGTGCAAAAGGACATTCATAGTCTTCTAGATACAACTACTTGGGATGAGTACTTAACAAACATATCAAGTTTGTTTTGTGAGTCCTATCTTTCAGACTTGGGGGAAGCTATTGAGGATGTCCATCTTCTCTTTGATATTACTTCATATGGATTAGCATAATATTTTTCAAATATTGTGGGAGAGTATTTTGACCCACTTGTTCCTTCTCTTTTTCACCATTTTTCACAGTTTGGAATTAGTGTGGAGACCTTTAATCAACATTTGGAGGATCCCTTTTTTTTCTTTGGATTATGTTCTACATATGCTTTTATGAGATTTTGGATTGTCATCTTCTTTAGTGTGGCAACTTTTGAAATCAAGATTTGGAAACACCTAAGAAGAATTTAGAGACATCACACATCATATTTCTTCCCTCATCTTCCTTTTAGGAATGGGAAGAAATATTTCTTACATTCTTGGTTTTTTTCTTCCAAATGGGAGGAATGTTGTTCGATGTGATTAGATAATATTTAGCATTCATTTTTGGGCATCTACCATCATTGCAAGAGACTCTACATTGAGGGGGGCTGCATGGTCTGGGCTGCATGGTCTCTCTTCTTCTTCAATTTTATGGGGGGTATTTTTCCTCACATGGGGTTTTGTTCTTCTCATTTTCTATTAAGAGCTTTTTTTATTTTCTCTCTTTTGGGGAGGCTTTTTGTCCCACCGGGTTTCCCTTTACTCCATTTGGGAGAGATTGCATTTCTACGTGGGTACCTAACATAAACAAGTAGTCGGGACCCATCGCCATCTTTGTATCATTTGCATTTTTCTACTTCTCCCTAAATTACACTTAAGGGGGGTTTTGGTATGAAAGGGGTGTTTCACCTAGCTAGTTCACCACCTAGGTCCTAATCACACTAGTTACTCAAGTTTACTTACAATACACTTAGGATAGTTATCACTTTATGTCTCAAGTCACAATATTAAGACACATGTCATAATATTATGCAATCCCATGTTCACCTTTGACTACATAATCGAGGGGTTCCCTCTGTAATCACAATTAATTTAGTTAATCATTCAATCCATTGTAATTTGGATTTTGCATCCTTTGATAGAATAACATTATTCTCTCATAGTTGATCTCTCTTGTACTTTCATAAAAGTTCCTAGATCGTGGGTGGCTACAATCTTCAACCAAATCTTGCATGGTATAGAGAATTTTATACCAATTTTTACAATTCACAGTTCATGTTCTCTTCTTTTGAGCCTTGTATTATGACACCTATTTTAATGGGTAACAATACATATTTGAATGTAATTGGGAAGGGATATGCTGATATCAAGGATAAAAATTTCAACGATGTATTGCGTGTACCTCATTTGTCCAATAATCTTCTTTCCATCCAACAAGTTGCTCACAATGGAGTAGGGAAGACTATGGAATTCACTCTTGATTTGGTTATCATTAGATATTTCGAGAGCAAAGATACTATTACTACTAGGATGGTTGATTATGCATCTTATATATACACCTTTTTGGACTTTATTATTGATGATGGATTTGATCCTTTGGATGATGATCACAATTTTAGTGCGGAATTTTAATTTGAGGAGAATTTTGGTTACTTGAACTTGGGTATTCTCACAAGTGATCTAGTTCTTGAACCTTGCATTCCATATCCTCCATCTACTATTGCTACTTTAGAGCTCAAAGTTTCTTCTTCGAGAGCTTCCAATGATTCCTTGTCACAAGATATACATAGTATTTCAGATTCAACTTTGTGGAATGTTTTCTTGATAATATTTTAGGCTTGTTTGTAGAGTCTCATATTACAGATTTGGAAGACACTATTTATTTCATTCATATTCTCTTTGATGGGTTTGATTTTTCTTTAGTTGTTGTGAGGGAGCATTTAGACCCTCTTGTTCTTTTTCCACATGATAACTCATCATAGTTTGACATGAGTGTGGATACTTTTGAGGAATTTTTGGAGACATCTTTGTCTTTAGAGTTAATACTTGAGTCTTTGGATCTTGTTCTACATTTTTTTTTGACTGCAGGAATCGGTTGGGTATCCGTCCCCCTATAAACTGCAATGCACATGGTAAATTTTTTTCACATGACCGATGGCGCTGGTGCGACACATCCTTCGGTACCACAAGTTTGGGGGAAGGCTAGACCTTGTGACCTCTTGCCTGCAACAAGATGCTTTAGCCAATTGAGCTAGCCCCCTTGCCCCTTGGATCTTGTTCTACATTATTCTCTACTATACTATGGATTTTCATCTTCATCAGTGTGGCTTGGAATACTCGACTTAGCAACTTTAAACACCAACATGGAGACACATGAGAAAATTTTAGAGACATCATACATTTTTCTCTTTATTCCTTCATATCCCTTTCAGGAATGGGAATATATCATGCATACACCTTTGGTCTCATTTTTTCCTAAAGGGAGGAACATTGTTTGACAATCATGGAGTATCTTCTACATTTAATTTCGAGCATCTTTAATTGGATCTCTTTGGGGGGGATTCTTATTCCTTCACCTTTATTTCTCTCTATTTTTGGGGTGTGTACTTGCTTGTTGTGGGATAGGGTTTCTTCTAATTTGGGGGTGATTTTCTATATACATGGACACCTAACATGCCTCATTTGTTAGGACTAGTCATCATCATTTCATCCACCTAATCTACACTTAATGGGGGTGTTAGTGGAGGTTTTTCTTTTTCTAGTGGATTAATGTATTTCCCAATAGTCATAGGTTTTTCCTACACTTTTTTAAAGCTTTCTTAGGTTATTAAAATTAGCTTAATTATTTAATAACTAGGAGATAAGGTTTTGAGGTGTCGCCATCCTAAAAGGGAGGAGCATTTACTTTTTTTACACTAATTGGTGTTCACTCCCTATTAGTCAGATTTTCCACCTCTATTCTCTCCCTGGTTCTATATAAATTCACTACCTAGCTTGTATTTGCATACTTTTGCATACATCTACATTGTTGCATGCAATCATGATTTTGCAGATTTTCTTTGAGCTCCTAATGCAATATTTCCATCTTTATATTTGTACATCTCTTGGAATTACATGTCTATAATTGTGTTATTTCATTTGTTGTTTTATATCATATCTCTCTCATAGAAAGATCTAGGTTATTTATCTATTTCAGATTTCTAACACGAAATTTTGCAAATACTAAATTTTTCTTATAAATGATTGAGTGCGAAAAAAGTGAACTGAACTAGACAAGAAAAAATACTAAAATAGTATTTTCTTTTTCTTCTTTTTACAAGAATATAATTTAAACATGACCTTGCAAAATTTCTAAGTGAACCTTAGGTCTAGTTGGAAGGGTAAATTCTACAAGCTAATTTCTCCTTTGCATTAGTGAATTTTAGTGAACTTTTAAAAGGGCCAAAAGATAGTTTTTATGCTTTATCTAGCCATGAAAAAAATTCTAGCATAAGGATCAACTTATTTGAACTTGACTAATCTTGGAAATTTCTTACGCTTAGGACCATCATAAACCTAAGAAAAAGAGGGGGTCCATATTTTTCAAAATCAAAATGGGCCTTGGTATTAGATCTTAAGGGGTCATGACATCGCTTAACCGCCTCTTGTGGATTCATTAACTCTGGTGGTTGTATCGAGCATTAACAGGTTGATCTTTTGGTGCAATGACAACCGTTTGTACAACAATTGGTATTAGATCCTAGGTGACGGGTTCAAACCCCTCGTTTGTGCTGGAGGGATTGTTGTAAGGTGTGCTCTGTTAGTGTTGTAGCTTCGAGAGCTATTTTTTTTAATTAAAGGCAAGTTGGCCTTCATGTTGTAAATAATATTTATATTCTCTAGGGGTTGACCTAGAGAAGAAGTCACCTAACTTTGTATATAAGGAAGGAGAAGACATGTTATTTTATCATCAATTCATTCTCTCTAATTCACACCTCCTAAGCAGCAACAAAAGTTCACATTCTTTGAGTAGCAGATTGAATTCTTTGAAGAAGCATCATCATTCATTCAAGAAGGAGTGATATATATTATTGTATGAGATTCGACCCTATATAGGGCCTGATTATTGTAAGCAAATTTCTGCTCTTATTCTTTCAATAAATAAGAGATATATTTTGTTGGGTTTTTCTCCCTCAAGGAGGGTTTTCCCAGGGTAATTCGCTGTGTTCTTTGTTTAGTGTGTTGTATTTCTGCTTATTTTATTTTTTATCCTAAAAACTAACATGGTATCAGAGCGGTTTTAAGAAAATATTTGATCAAAATTGTGTAAGCAGTTAAGAAGTCAACATCTTTAGAGATATTCGCCACCCTCTCTCCCATCTGGACAAATTAATTTGAGGAAGCATAAGTGAGACTCATTTGGAAAGAGTCACACTTCATAGAAAAGAAAATATATATTTTGATTCGATTTTTTTATGAGGTTTGAGCATGGTCAATAATATTTTGCTGAGTGTGTCTTAGATTTGTCATTTGTGTCTATGTTTTCTCCACAATTTGGTCGATTTGCTTTGTTGGTAGGGGAGAAGTTTCTCCGAAGTATTAAAGCATTTATGAGCCTCGAGCTAGGTATTTTCAGGCATATTGGTTTACAGTCAGATTTAGTAGGTGTCTGATTGGATTGTAGATAAATATATATTGGCCTTGGAATGCCTGTGTTTGGTCTTGTAGAAGAGAACACAATGAATGCATATGCAGCCCCTAGTTCTAAGCCACCATATTCATCATATCCAGTAACTAGTGTTTAGTCTGATGTTTCCAGCGTGTATCATTATGGTTCTGGGTATCTTGATTTCTCTTCTTCTAGCAATCCTTAGTATAATCAAGACTGAACAACTGCATTTAGATCCTTTGTCTTCATCTACTATTATTACTACTACGCCTTGGGAGAATTGCACTTCTACTTCAACTGATACTGCTACAAATCTCTGTGGGTCACTGCAAACTCCAAGTTGTAGTTTCTATGATGGGTGCGAAATTAGGGATAACAACACTGAAGGTGGCGAAGATGAGACACAGCTATAGGTCTAGCTCAATGGTATACCAACAATAAAGAGATAAGTATTTTATGTTTGTACCTCTGAATAGTGATCATGAATTTTATGTAGTTAATAATTCATACAAACAACATTGGGAATAGTGAATCATGTATGCTTTTAGCATTGGTCTATATATTTCTCTTCGGAGTAGTTTGATTCTATGAATCATCATTAATCGCTCTAAATGCATGATGGATCAAGGAGCAAAAGGATAATGGGAGATTGCATGAGGAATTCAAGGGAGGAAGAGCTTGATGCATCCTATGAGGAAGTCATGCCGCTTGGAGAGATGAACAAACATGGAGACATAGCTTGCAGTCTTGGGACTGAGTTGGTGGCACATAACCCTCTTGATTCTTCATTGGAGACATCTCTCATGGGCACAAGATTGGGTTAGCCTTGGATGGATAATTTGTTTCCGCCAAGAAGATTGAAAAAGATGAAGACACTAAACAACTGAGTACCTATACAAATTGTCATTGCGATCAACTACTTCTAAGAGGAAATGACATTCAGAGGGAGTTAAATTCTGAGAATTCAAGGCACAAGTTGAGAGAATGTTTGGGAAAAGGATTAAGGTTTTGAGATCCATTAATGGAGGGGAGTTCACTTCTAGAGGATTTTTGTAATCTTTGTGTTGAGGCAGGGATCAAGAGGGAGTTTTGTGACTCTCTAAGAAGAAGTGGTGTCAACTATGTGGGTTGCAGTGTTACAAGGCCAGATGCTAAAGTCCTTGGAAGACGTCTTCAGCTACAAAGAACATAATCGCACAAGACAACCAATCTAGATTTGACATTGGTAGCTCTGCAAACATATTCAAAATAGGGTGATTTGGGATGAGGTCAAGGAGGACAGTCTTGGAATATCGCAAGTCAGTAGTGCCGGAAGTGTGCATTGGAAACCATTCCTCTAAGGCAAGCATTATAGGCAATCTTGGATGAGGAGGTCAAGAGGTTGATGCAAGTACTTGGAGCTTCAGAGGGAGTCACATCATCATGAAGATTTGTTGTAATGTATATTTCTCTGAGACAGAGAAATATGAGGTGAAATCCCTTATAGTGTATATTTCTCTGAGATAGAGAAATATGAGGTGAAAGCCCTTGTAGTGTATATTTCTCTGAGACAAAAATATGAGGTTCAAGCCCTTGTTCATCTCTAAGACTGAGATGAGACGTCATGTTGAGAGACTCCATGACGACATCACGTTGAGAGACTCCGTGATGAACCCTTGTTCATCTTTGAGACTGAGATGAGACGTCATGTTGAGAGACTCCATGATGACATCATGTTGAGAGACTCGGTGGTGAACCCTTTTACATCTCTAAGACAGAGATGAGATGCCATGTTGAGAGACTCCATGATGACATCATGTTGAGAGACTCTGTGATGAACCCTTTTACATCTTTGAGACTGAGATGAGACATCATGTTGAGAGACTCCATGACGACATCACGTTGAGAGATTTTGTGATGAGCCCTTATTCATTCTGAGACTGAGATGAGACGTCATGTTGAGAGACTCCATGACAACATCACATTGAGAGAATCTATGATGAACCCTACATCTATGAGACTGAAATGTGTTTCCTTCCACACATGGGAGTAGCCATTGTGGACGTCATGTTGAGAGACTCTATGATGAACTCTTGTACACCTCTGAGATTGAGATGTGGTTTTCCACAAATGGGTGTAGCCATTATGCGCATATTGAGAGACTCCATGACGAGGATATCTGGAAAATACCTCCTTAGCTAAGAGGGAGTGTTAGTGTTGTAGTTTCAGGAGATTTTTTTTTAATTAAAGGCAGGTCGACCTTCATGTTGTAAATAATATTTATATTCTCTAGGGGCCAACCTAGAGAAGTGGTCACCTAACTTTGTATATAAGGAAGGAGAAGACATGTTATTCTATCATCAATTCATTCTCTCTAATTCGCATCTCCTAAGCAGCAACAAAAGTTCGCATTCTTTGAGCAACAGATCGAATTCTTTGAAGAATCATCATCATTCATTCAAGAAGGAGTGATATATATTATTGTATGAGATTCAACCCTGTATAAGGCCTGATTATTGTAAGCAGTTTTCTACTCTTATTCTTTCAATATATAAGAGATATATTTTGTTGGGTTTTTCTCCCTCGAGAAGGAGGGTTTTCCCAGGGTAATTCGTTGTGTTCTTTGTTTAGTGTGTTGTAATTTTTCTTATTTTATTTCTTATCCTCAAAACTAACATGCTCCCTTGGTCTCCTTTTGTTGTGCAGTGCAACACTTGGGTTTGTGACATGGCTTAACCACCTCCCGTGGATTCATTATCTCTAGCAGTTGTATCGAGCATTAACTGGTCGATCTTTTGGTGCAACAATAAATGTCTATGCAACATAAGAGAGTAGAGTCTAGAGGGAAGGGAACTGATGGACATTTCTCTTGTTTCTATCATAGAGACTTCCATCTACCACAACATGTAGAAGTCGTCCAACTAGACATAGCACAAGCACTTGAATGTTATAAAAAATACATTAAAATTTTCCTTAAGGAAATTTAAGAAGATATGGATAAATAATAAAACGAAAACAATCTCTAAGATACCAATGACACTCATAAGGAGTGAATTCAAAGAAGAAATATGATACATGATCACCCTTAACAATATCATGGGCTTACCATCTACCTTCAACTTTTTTCTCATGGATGTTCCAATTTATCACCATCATTGTGAATGAAAATGACTTGATAGATTGGGCATAACTAATATTTGAAATATCCATGAAAATCTCATTAAGGTGTAGGAAAATAGAAAATTTCACATTTCTTAACTAGTCCACTCCATAGCATGAAGAGAAATGTATCTAGGGCTAACCAAGAATGGAATTTCAGGAAGGGGACCAAGATAGTTGAAAATTTATGAATTATACCCTCAACATACAAAAAAAAATCAATTGAAGACATTTCAAGAGTGCTAATGATTCATTAGTAGTCTACATCATTAGAACCCTATAATAAAAATAGAACTTGAGACTATTCTTGAATGTATCCAAGTCAATTCAACATTATGGTAATTGATTTTTTCAATATGTTTTCCTACATTATAGGAATCCAATGATCTCCAAGAGGATAAAAATCAGTAAGGAGATGACTACACAATATTGTGAAACACATAAGGATCTTAGAGAGAAATATATGAACGAGATGCAAACAATAAGCAATAGTTTTAATCCTAGTAATAAGGAGTGAGATCAAGTTTGTATGAAACAAGAGATACATTTTAAACCTTAACAAAAACTTATATCAAATTCTACCCAACAATACATTCAAGATACTCAAGTGGACAAGCCACTAGCTATAAATGAGCTAATCTAAGGAGATAAGGTCCTAAAATAAATGGAGAAGGTAGGAAAAAAAGACACTATTCCTTAGTAAATAGAGAAATTTTCTCCTTCATAATAGCATACGATAGAGGATTCTAATACCTTAGTGGCCACATGGTAAGATTACAATATTCAAAGAAGTCAACAAGTGGTGAATCTTACATCAAATATTTCTTCAATATTGTGACAATGATAGATGAACAAAGAAAAAAAGAAGAAACCCAAAAATTTATATTCCACTATATTTGATGTATCTAGAACTACAATTATTGAGATTTCTACACCCATGGTTGACAAGGATGATAGATACCTAGTAGAAGTTGACTATCTAATCACTATTTTAAACATTGATGTTTAGATTAGAGATTATGAAATATAGGGCATGCAATCTACAATATCAACTATTGTGTCTAGAATGGAGAAGGAACAAAATACCAAATAAGAATTGAAGTAGAATGTCATAGAATTAATAGCATACATAAAAAAGTTAGTTTCTCCTCTTTAGGATGTGGATGTCTCTATCAATCCTCCAGTCATACTCTCATAGAAGGTGGCTTATATAAAATGAAATGTGTGGCTAGGGATACATATAGCTAGACAAAAGAATTGTATGACCAAGGATATAAGGTACTTGATGACACTTTGTAACATGTCAATCGTTCTCTAAAGTAAATTTTCCTAAGTTTTCACTTTGCAAGTAAATAAACTATGTAACTAACCATTGCAATAAAAAAATTTCTTTTCTTTATTGAGAACAAATGAACATAGATATCATAACAATATTCAACATGGATTCCATTCCAATATAATAATTCCACAAATTACAATATTCCCAAAAATGTGTACAAGTACATACATAGCTCAACCAAGCTTTCAAAGCAATAGATATAGATGGTCCAGGATCCACCTTTCAAATCTTGGTCTTTTGTCACCTCTTGAGGAGGAGAAGCATTACTCAAGCACTTTTCTGCCAACCGTAGACTCATATGCGGTCCCCCGCACATATATCATAGGATAGATGGCCCTACCCTTAGACAAAAATATTGGTGGAGTAACCTTGTATTGACAACCAATCTGAGTTTAGTGTCGTGTCCTACATTAATAGAACTTGAAAACCCACAATCTAGGACTAGAATGCAAATAAATCGATCATGGTGAATTGACAGTGGAGCCAAAGGAAATCACACTACTTTGGTCAAAGTGTTCTCACTCAGTACTTCGAGTGATAGTCATCCTACTCATATACACTACTCAAGCTTGATTTGACTTTAGACCACTATAATCTATGCATAGCTATTTCCTCCAATGAATAATCTTTAACCTTGGAAATGATCTATTCCCTTTCCCACAAACTCTATGGTATTTCTACTCACAAAGCACGAAAACTAGTCACTCTCCCTTCAATGGACAATCAATCCCAGGAGTAACTCTCTAGCTAACTAATATAATTAAATAGTTGAAGCTATGAACAACCCTTAATCTATTCTTTGTTTAATCATTCCTAGTATCGTAATACTAATGAAAAACATTCTTATTAAGGAGTAAATACAAACACTTTACAGATAAGCATTAAACAACTTCAATTTCCTTTCTAAAGCAAATGCTATGTTTTCCTAATGCAAGTAATTTCATGTAGAACAAATAATGCATTGAATTCTCAATCCTTTGGAAAATAAAGACAAAATAGAGAAGACAAGATCCCCATGCTTGTATTATGCTTAACCACTTGACTTGATTGGATGCACAACCTCCAACAACAACTTACAAGCTTCACCTAATCCTCATAAAGCAAGACTCCTCACATGTTGATAATATGCTCTTACAAATAAAATTATCACAATATAGCTCCTCACAAATGCTCAAGAATCTCACAAAATATAGTAGAATGCAAATGCAACATTAAGCAGAATATTGCGTCCCAAATGAGAGAACTAGCCTCTCTATTTATATAACAAAATGAGATATTGCAGCCTACAAAAAAGGCATGCAAAATGATAGCTTAATCCATGCAAGTCAACTCACTTCACTTAGCTTAAAAGGTAGCAACAAACTAAACACAAACTCAACAATGTAAAAAGCTACAAGTCGACCCATTTATTTAACAACAACAAGAGACTTATTCAATTGTGCTCATGTTAAAATGATGATAGCCGAATTGCATCAAAGATGGACTTCTACAACACTTAGAAATTCATATTATGGCACCAAGTATGCAGCCATTCTCCCTATTGTTTTGGCACAACTTTACTCTTTGAAACAATCTACAGTCAATATGCAACACTTACACAATGTTGACTAAGTCTTAGCTTTGCAGAAACAGAGGAATGATGAGTCGCTTCGGTGCATTAATGGTGTTTTGACCAGTTCTTTTCCTTGTTGTTCCATATCCTATTAACATGCATCTTACACTTTATGGGGTTGAAGCAAAATATTCTGTTGCTTCATCGCTTTTATCATTATGATATACACCTTCTAAGTTTGAATAATTCGCTACTTATAAAGACAATGATGCCTTCCAATAGTATCGACTAAGTTCATTTCCTTTATCAACCTTTAAATGTTGCACAATATATTTACATAGAAGTTGGCCTCTATCATATATTCCATTTGCATATAAATCGACCTCTATCATATATCATTATATGTATTAGTCGGCTTATGATACTTGCATAATATATATACAATTCGGCCTTCATTTAATACCATGTATAAATGAATATTTAGTTTCATGTGTATATATATATACACATATTTATATATGTACATATATACATATATCCCATGTCTACAAGTTTGTATACATTTGATATATAAATGAATATAATCACATTGACATTCACATAATAATCATATCGATTGTATATATATATATATATATATTCCTCTATGTACATGTATACATATGTATACATAGGTTGATCTATCCGTATGGGCTTTTCCATTCACCAATCATATGTATGTATCAACACATGTATACATATGGATATATGTATATATCTTATATACATATACATACATCCCACGTGTGTTCCCCTCATCAATACAAGCATAGTAATTCAAGGAAGACCTCATAAGCTCTAACAGATAAACATCACCCAAGCATGCATTCAACAGTAATCATAACCCTTACTAATGTAGACATTCATACTAAGGATGACTTACCAATTCCAGACACAATAACTTGACTCAACCATTCTACTGTGTGTGTGTGTATGTAAGGTCAGATAGGTTATGTTATTGGGTACCCAACCAAGATCTTCTCCTAAGTGATACTTCCCATCGCACCTGGAGAATTGAACATGTACTTGCATCAAACTAACACATCCCCACGGTAGTCAATTGTTCAATATAATATGCATTACACATAATATTTCTCCATAATTAGAATATCTAATTCCATAACCATCCATTTCACATATATGCATTTCTTCACATACCATTAAATAAAATAACATTCATTCACAATTCATTGATAACAAAGTGCAAGCACAATTTATTCTCATTTAGAATTCAAATTACATTCACATTTACCCTATATAGTAATAGTAAATAGTAAATACACAATTGAGGTGTAACACACTTTGAGATAAAATTAAAAAAAATTAACAAATCAAGGGGATTATGGATTATGGATGATTATCAAGAAGAATTGGGTACCAATGACCAAAATCTACCTAAAAATTAAACTCATGCATGAAATGGACCCTCATTAAATAAAATATTATTTAAAATATTTTTTTAACCAACCTCCTTTCAGGGTGAGATAATAATGTTTAGAAATGAGTTGGTTGAAAACACACTATTTGAGTTGAATGAGGCAAGAAATTAGATTCTTTATGTATAGGGTGACATCTATATAGTGCGAGAAGATTTAATTAGTCAATGTATTGACCATGATGATGAAAATCCTCATCAAAGGCTTAGGGAAACAACCTTACATTTTCATCTTAGATTCACTAGATAAAATGGTGAAGTTGAATGCAACAATTAGGGTATATGAAAAGAATTAACCCAAGAGAAGAAACCACTATAAATCCTTCCTCACCACATCTGAGACCTTAAACCTTAGGTACCCTTTTTTGACGAACCAAATATGGATTTGGTGAATCCTACTCTTTCGGTGCTCATGGATTATAGGAAGAGAGGCTACAAGAGACCAAAAAAATCACTAAAGATATTTCAAATGGGAAGCTAGAGGAGTCAAAGTAAAGACATTAATTTTTAATTTAATATTTTTATATTTTTAATAATGATGTCATTTTAAAATTTGTTTTTGGTTTCCTAGGAACTTGTCCAACTAATATATTTTATCTTTATAAAGTTTTCATGTATGAAAAAGGTATTCTTGTATTGTTCCTTTTATATGCAGTGTAGGATTAGAATGTAGGATTAGAATTTATTGTATATGAATGAAGGAAAAAATTATACTAGCTAAATAATAAAAAAATTCAACGCCATGAAAATTATAATTGTTGGATCTAGAATGATCTTAGTCATTCAAAGTATAATAGGGTTTTGTCCTTCCTCTATAAAAGACACTTCATGTTCTTAGAAAAGGGATGTAAATTGTTGAGAATAGAAAAAAATTGAATACCAAATATTTTAAATAGTTTTCATGGTTTCAAATGTTAGATGGAATTATCATTGTTTACGTATGTTACTAAATAAATAATTTATGGATTTGATTTGTTTCATAGCGCTAGTGATATGGTGATGGTAGATTTATATGGTCAAACTAAAATCTATTTATTCATATCATGGAGTATCTTATTAGTCTCTACCAATTGTTTGGATGTCTAATAAAGATTGAATTAATTATTGCTAAAGCATCCCATTGAAGATTACACTTTTATTTATGGATTCAGGAGCATTTGATTAAGAAAGGATCAATAATTTCAGACCTATCTATTCATTTGAAATTGCATGACATGGAAATCCATTTGAATTAGGTTTTATAATAGTCTTCCCTTTCTTCCCTTATCTTTTTATTTTTCTTTAGTAAGTGGATAGTATAGGAGTAAATTAGTCTAGGAAGTTAACCATCAAAATAAAATTGAATATCTAATGGTAATAATATTCCTTCTAGTTTAAGTATTATCAAATTTAAAATTATGGAAACATATTCTTAAGATTATGGTGCACATCAAATTCCAAATCTATAATTATCTAACCCATTGAATCATATTATAGTGAACTAGTATTATGTAGGCCACTTTATTAAAACAAATTCACATCAAACATTGAGTTATCCTACATGACCAAGACTTGGTTATATAGACCTTGGGGTAGTTTATTTTCTTTCTAGGATATCAATTTCCTTTTAGGAGAGGTGGGTGCCCAATATTTCATCTAAATTTGAGAAGTGTGTCAAAACACTCATCGATAATACTATTTACTTGGCACAATGTTCTTAATAATGAGACCAATTTTTTCATTTATAATGTGATCTTAGATTGAAAATTATTTTTTATTTTTAGAAAGATAAAATTATTACATTTATGTTCATTCTATTATGGATACTAATTTTTCTATTCAACCCAAATTACTAAATATAAATATAATATGCTTGCGTAGATTCAAGTCCAAGATAATAAGGTAGTGATAGAAGTCTAATATATTCAAACCCTACTTGATAATTGGGGAATTCCCCTTGTAGTGTGGAAATAGTTTTACCTTCTTTCTCATCCTATGATGGTGGTGTATGTGACCAAGGCTTGCTTGCACAATCAACTAAGAAGACATTCTCCATGTCTTCTTCCTGTAACCTAATAGTTTCTAGGCTCTGGTTAGGCTTAGGTCATTAACTAAGCTTTTTTTAACTCCTCTCCAAGAGTTTCTCAACTTTGTGCTTTACCTTGGAAGACTAACACCAACTTGATTCAGCAACTTTCTCCTACACTTAGAAGTCTCTAAGTACCAACTTCACAAAACACCTTGAACTGATTGCAGGGGTGCTAGAGATACTGGAAACATTCATTTCACATCCAATTAGATCCATATTGGATGGTCTTCTATCTTCACACTTACCTATTTCAAGAACTTGCCTTGGTGAGGCCTAATTCCTTGTAGCCCTTACCAGTCACCTTTTTCCTTTTCTTGCTCAAACTTTCCAAACAACCTAGCAAATAAACTTCACTTCCAAATACCCTTTTTGAGTCTTTAAATGTTTCATAGGGTTTTAGACCCCTAACTCCTCCGTACAGTGGGTTCCTACAATCTAGGGCAGATAGGGCTAATAGGTGTAATTGCTAGGGTTTCACTGTTCTCTTGCTTATCTCTCACACAAATGGATTGATTAAGCCACCATCCTTCTAGCATTCTTAGATATGGTCATGCCCCACCTAGAACTATACTTGTTCTGTATAGTACCTCTTTCCCCTGCCTGTTCTCTTCAACTTTTCACTGCCAAACCTCTAACTGGGTATTGTGAACTCGCCTAGGGTTTGGTTTTGAATGCAAATGCTCGACTCCCTATGACTCCTACTACTAAATATTTATAGATTATTGGCTCCCCTGTCATATCCATCCAATCTCAGGAAGATCCCGTGGTTATATTTTATGGGGGAGCCATGAAAAGATTGACTGGACTGTACAAAACAAGAAAACCCTCTAAAACCTTAACCTATGAATTCAAAGCACCAAATCAACTCAAAGAAACTTGATTACAAAATGAAAGATGACTAAGACTGCTCAATGAACACAAATCTAGCAGCAAATCATAGCATCTAATTTGATGATTAGCACTGTCACTCAAAATAGTCGGTATAACACAGAATTTGTAGAATTCCTCTATATTTTTCAAACCAAAAACTTGATTACAATTTTCTAACTACTTGCCTTCGAGCCATTACCTTACATAGATGCCTTTTGCCATGTTTCAAGGGATGTTGGTTGATCCCACACTCCTACCTTTTAGGGGATCCGAGATAACTAAGTTGCATGCAACCTGACAAATGTTGTCATGCAACTTTGCAACAACTTTTTGCAACTTCCCATCATTGTGTCCTCTTCCTAACTTCTAGGACCTCTAACTCCTTGATTTCGAGCCATCAACTCCCTTAACTACCTCTTGGCATCTTCTAACAACATAGATGTGTTTAGAACACATTTAAGGCTCAACTTTCAAATTAACCTACTAAGCTAATTAAAGCAAAAGATACTTAACAAAGACTAAGCTATGGTGACCTTAGTCCTAATGACTAATTCACTTATTCCACACACAAGCAAGACCTTCTAAGGTCCAAAATAAACACACTATTACCCTGACTTGGCTAAGGTCAGGTACAAGCCAAAATTGATCATTAACAAAATGGAGTTTAGCCTAGGTGCTCCTGCACTGGATGGATCCGTTCACTAGAACTTGTAGTACAACTACTTCATGCCATCTTGGCACTACCCCAAGTTATTAAAACTACTCCACCATCATTATGATTAGGAAATACTTTAGGTGGACCTCACCATTTCTTGTACCATTTTGATCCTAGGGTGGGTGATATCCACCTCAATATATTTCTCTTAGATATTCTCAATGGAAATGAGTGGGCCCTTTAGAATTAACGTAAATTCCCTTGGTTTTGCATTTTTATATTGATGCAGGAGCATCCAGTGGTATAAGGGAAATCTTGCATCACTCAAAATATTTTTTCCCTTTTTTTGTAGGTTTCTTTAGTTTCTTTGTATCTCATGTCATGACATTTCAAGGGTGTAGAATAGTTAGAAATCTAAAAAGGAAAAAAATGGTCACTTTCTATTTTAAGTAAGTCGGCCTATACAAGCATGCATGTAGTTGAAAACTTACCCCAAGTTGTGAAATTGAAAAATGAAACAAATGGTGAAGAATCATCTCAATATCCTATATCATTTAGGAGATATTAAAGTTTTGATCCTAGGAAATTCCTCCTATAAAGTTTCAAACTTAAATTTGAAGCCCTTAGAAGCCTTGTAAAAGCTTGAAAAGTGGATAAAATGATATTTAGATCATTTCAACATTATAGATCTCTTCACAACTTTTCAATGATATATTATAATAGCAAATCAAACACTAAAGTCAAAAGTTGTGGATCCAGGAAGTTGTGCTACTAAAATTTGAATTTCCAATGAAATATCTTCCTAGGTGGGAAAATGAATGACTGGACCTCTAGACACCAAATGGAAAAATGGGGGAGTTACACTTTCTAGAACATTCTAAGGTGGTTATTTGTGCCAAATAAAGGAGTGAACTGAGGTTACAAAAGAAAAATCAATTAGTGTAGCTTGTGTCTCCAACTCGTGGAGTTTTCTTAGAGGGTTGATTTTTCTTGTAGCAAGTGAAGACCATGTGGCTGTAGTAATGTAATTTATGAATTTGTAATTCTATTTCCTAGAATAAATTGAAAGTGGGTTGTTTTCCTTCCTGCATTTTTTGTGTTATGTGTGGGTGTTGGGTGGAGTAACCCTTCACCAAGTGGTATCAAAGTGTGATTTCCTAAGTATGTGAATAAATTACTAAATGTGAGGTAGTTTACACCAGGACTTGTGGTTGTGGGTTTGTGAGAAAAGTGATCAGGGTGCCTCTACGAAGAAACCATGGTGGTGGAAGGAATATTGTTTTACTAGAAGAGGGTTTTAGAGCCTTGCAAAGAAAAGTTCAAGCACAACAAGAGTTGTGTAGAAGGTTTGAGTCGAGAAGAGGAGATGAAAGTAAATACGAAGTTGAAGAAGAAGCATAGTTCAAACAAGAGCAGGATGCAGTAGATCCTGAGCAAGTAAAATTGTTTAAGGCCATCTCCAAGATTGGAAAACATGCCAAAGATTGATGTTTCTACATTTTTTTGTAAATCTTAACCCAAAAGAGTTGATTGATTGGATCAATGATATGGAGGAATACTTCAAGTATGAGGAGGTGGAAGATCTTAATAGGGTAAAATTTCCAAATATCGAGCTAAAAGGTCATTCCAATATTTGGTGGAAGTAAAGCTAGAAATAAATAGAAGAGGGAAATAAAAAATAACAAGATGGGATTAGATGGCAGAAAAGCTAGAGACAGTTCATTCATGTTGATTAAGTTAGAGTTGTTAAAAATGATGCAAGGTTTGAAACAAGAAGGTAGGTTTGTCAAAGAGTGCACAAAATAATGATCATAATAGGCTATTCCTAGGCCAACAAGGAGAAGCTAGCTTGTTATATAAATGGGCTGAATCCAAGTATTCAAGAGGAGCTAAGTTTGGTCAAGATGACTACTATTGAATATGATTATTACTTTTTCCTGAATGTAAAAGAGAAGAAAAATAGAAGATTTGAAATCAAGTAGAGAGTAAGAGGTCATGGTGGAATGGATAGTGGAAGATCATATGGAGGATGAAATGAAGACCAAAATAAGAATGAAGAAGGTAGTACTAGTTAGAACTAGAAAGGAGATAATTCATACCACCCTCGTGAGAAAAATAATGGTGAACAAAGAGGAAGAGGAAGGCTTAAATGAGGCTCTAGAAGAGAAGGATTTTGCGGAACCTATTTCCAATGTGGAGAAGAACATTGAGTATACGGGTGTCCACAACATCAAGGAAGGACAAGTAGAAGACTTGAAGGAAATGTATGAGTTGCATGTGTAGATGAATATTTTGAATCTAGGCATTATGAAGATGTAGAAAGAGAAGTTCTTATCACAAGGAGATTCTTGCTGAATGAGGAGAAACCTCTAGTTCAAAGGAGATTATATTTCACATAAGGTGAAAATGTGAAGGTAAAGTTTGTAATGTTATCATTGATAGTGGTAGCACTAGTAATTTTGTTTCTCAGGAGAGATGATTAACAAATTTTAGTTGGAGAGAAGATGCCCACATCCATATTGGATTGTATGGCTGTAGAAGGACTATAAATCTTTGGTCAATGAGAAATGTTTTGTGAAGTTCAAGATTGGGAATTACCATGATGAAGTACAATGTGACATCATTCCTATGGATGCTTGACATATATTATTGAGGAGGTTGTGGAAATTTGATCGATGTGCAGTACATGATGGACATGCAAACACATATTACCTAAATGGATTTCACCATAAGTTGAAGCCCCTAAAGGAAGTGGAAGAAAAATTATGTAGTAGTGCAATAATTTTTTTAGTTGATGGTAGAATTTTTTTAATGGTATGAAGCATGAGCATATATGATATACATTGATTCCTAGAGTTAATAAAGCAGAATGTGAAGATATACCAGTAGAACTCTCAGATATGTTAGAGGAATTTCATGAAATTGTGTTAGATAATGTACCTAAGGGTTTTCCACTAGTGAGGAATACTAGTCACTAGATGGATTTGATACCAGGAGCTAATTTTCCAAATAAGGCAACACATAAAATGACTCCTACAGAGAATGAGGAGTTGAACATAAAAGTTCATGAGCTATTGAGGAAAGGGTTGATTTGTGAGAGTTTCAATCCATGTGTGGTACCTACAACACTAGCACCAAATAAATATGGAGAATGGAGAATGTGTACAAACTCTCGAGCCATTAACAAGATCACAATCAAATATAAATTTCTATTGTCAAGGATGGATGGCCCTATGAATTATTTTAGTGGAGCCAAGTACTTCACAAAGATTGACCTAAAGTGTGAGTATCATCAAATCTATATCAGAGAATGGGATGAGTGAAGATATCCTTCAAGACTAAAGAGGGTTTGTACGGGTGGTTACTCATGCCATTTGGGCTAACCAATGTACCAAGCACATTTATGTAGCTTGTGAATGGGGTATAGAAATAATTTTTGGGAAAATTGTTTTATTTATTTGGATGAAATTTTTATTTTTTGTAGGAAATTGGAGGAGAACTTGATGCATATTTGAAGAGATTTTGAGAAGCTAAGAGAGAAGAAGTTGTTTATTAATCTAAAGAAATGCAATTTTATGAAGGAAGATTTGGTGTATCTGGGATTTGTTATATGAGCTAAGGGTCGTAAAATGGATCCAGAAAAAGTGAGGGATATCATTGAATGGCCTCCACTGAGGATTATTACAAATGTACGATCATTCCATGGTATAACAAGTTTTTATAGAATTTTTATTAAGAATTTTAGTAGTATTTGTGCAACCCTAATAGAGGAAATTAGAGGGGATATGAAGGAGTTTAAGTGGGCTATAAGAGCAGCCAAGAGTTTGATATGTTGAAGAAGAAAGTCATAGAACAACCTATTTTGACACTTCCATATTTCAATAAGGTATTTCAGGTGGATTGTGATGCTAGTAATAGTGCTATTAAGAGTTTTTTTGAGTCAAGAAGGTAAGCCTCTTTCCTATTTTAGTGAGAAGCTTAATGATTCCAAGAAAAAGTATTATATCTATAATTAAGATAATTAAGAGTTTTATGCTATAGTTTGAGCTTTGAGGAAATGAAGACATTATTTGTTTCCAAAAGAGTTTGTTTTATACACTAACCATTAGGATTTGTAGTATCTTAATAGTTAAGAAAAGTTATATTGAAGAAACTTAATATGGGTTAATTTTTTTCAGCGTTATACTTTGTTTTGAAGCATAGGAGTGGAGGGTCAAATAAAGTTACAAATGCCTTATGTAGAAGGAAAATTTTGTTGATAGAGATGAAGATGGAGTTTGTTAGGTTTGATGAAATCAAGAGTTTGTATTCTAAAGACAATTTACAGAGGCTTGGAGAGATTTCTTGGAACCTATTACTTTGGATAGGAAAAATGGCAGGATTTCTTAATCCAAGATGGGATGTTGTTTAGAGAAAGCTAATTGTGCATTCTGAGAAGTTGTATGAGAGATAACCTAATCAAGGAGAATCATAGTGGAGGATTGGCTAGACACTTTGATCGAGATAAGACCATTTCTCTTGTTAGTGAGAGTTATTACTAGCCATAGTTACAATAAGATGTGACAAAGTTTGTACAAATTTGTAGAATATGCTAGATGGCCAAAGGAGTAAGTTAGAACATTGGACTATATCAACCATTTCGTGTACTAGAGAGACCGTGGGAATATATCAACATAGAATTTGTTCTTGGTTTACCAAGGATGCAAAGAGGACATGACTCAATATTTTGGGTGGTTGAAAATTTTTCTAAGATGCCGCATTTTATTCCATGCCAAAAAACTAATGATGCAATTCACATCATAGAGTTGTGTTGAATGCACAAGACAATTGAGAGGGGGGTGAATCAGTTGTACCTTAAAACTTCAAAACCCTCATTAACATTTAAATCCATATTCATTCATTAAACCCTTAAATATGTTATGATGAATTAGCGTGAAAAAAAAATAACTGAAACTAAAACAACTTAACACCATACACAAGATAACACTAGATTTATGTGGAAAACCCAAGAAGGGAAAAACCACGTAAAGGATTAGCTCACAATAGAAGTAATATCAACACCGAATACAACAAGGCTCATTGCTCAAAGAAAAAAGGCTCACTTGAACTAGAATAAAAAAGACGATAGAGAAGGAATGTTAGATAGAGAAAAGCATCTCAATGCAACAAAGAATCCACCACAATGACTTCTACACCTTCATAGTCTAATTGAAGAATTGTAACCACATTTTGCTCATTGCATCTAGTAAACTAACACTTGAAAGCTCGCACTACACTTTTTAACTTCACACTCTAACACACTACACTTCACATCATTTCACATCTCTTGCATCTATCTTTTATATATCTTTACATCCTTCAACAACTCAAAAACTCATACTTATACTATCCTCAACCATGAAACCTTCTCCAAGGTCGGCTATGCACATCAAACATGCAAATTCAAATTAGGTCGGTGCCAAAACACTTCCATGGTGGATAGAAGTGAATGTGGAACACATCAAAACTTAATTGGGACCCAAATCAACATCACTTAATCACACACTACCACAAACAATATTTATCCTTCGCATGTAGCACTAGTATAGAAACAACAATAAACTACTGAAAAAGTAGTAAAAACTACTTATAAATGATTGAACTTGGTCACATGACCATTAGTAGTTTATTACTAGTCATATTTAATGAACCCATATTAATGACTAAACCATTTTTAGTCATTTATTGGTTGTTTTGATTGATCAATTTGGTAGTATATTTAGCCATTTATTGTTGTAATTGTTAGATGTTATGGTTGTGTTGCTGATATGTGGTTGTCATTGATGTCAACACTATTAGCACTGATGCATTGTAAGTTGTATCTGTTGAGGATATTGAGAAAATTGTAAAAAGAAAGAGGTCTTGAGGTTGTGATGGAACAATGAAGGTCATGAAGGTGTCTTACTTAGTCACGTTAATGATCAAGCATTTGTGGAATCAGGGTTTCTTCTTTGAGTGTATCTAAGATTTATCCAGCTGGAAGTTTGAGGAGGTCCATGAAGGAATTTGATCATGTTATGAATGGTTGTGTTTTGTGATCTTCTGTGGCTTTAGGTTGTGTTCTGGCGAAGATCAAGTGATTTCTGTAAGTTCAGTTGTTGCAGATGATTCTCTAGTGTTTTATGGTATTTTTGGATGTTTCTAGATCATGCTCTATCCTTGTTGCACGTTTGCATTGATTGGTGTGTTCATGGTCGGTGATTTTTCTCTTGTGTGTTTGGGTTTTTATGTTCTTGGCTGACATGGTGGTTGTAACGTGTTGTGGATCCTTGGAGGTTAAAATTTGAATGTTTGGCGTGCTTGAGGAGGTTGTTTTATGTCTTCATTACATTGTGGCTGACATTGTTTGATTCACATTGAAAATTTAGCATGAATTTAGGCCCAACTTGTCTGTATATATTTTATATTTCATATTTTATTTTGGCTGATGAAGTTGTTGATGTAATTCCATGTTGCGGATATATAAGAGCGGTTGTTTGTGCGAAGTTATGTAGGAGAAGTGCTAGAGAAAGAGAAAGTGCACAAATATTGATCTAATCATTCGATTGAAGAGCAGAGTGTGAAGAAGTGTGAGTGAAGTGTGAAGGAATTGTTTACATTGCTTAACGAGTGTAGTGGAAACTTTTGTAGAAGCTATTTTCTCGATTCATATATCCTGAGATCTAATCCAAATTTACGTAAGATAATTATTGTCTTCTTCTTTGGGAAGTGAGCCTCTTGTATTTGGTGATGAGCTCTGGGAGTGTGCACAATGCATGTACATTCCCATTATTCTTCTTTATACTTTTAATAGGGTATAATATTGTGGGTAGGCATCCCGCAGGTGGTTTTCCCTAACGGGGGGTTTCCGCGTAAAAATATTGGCATTCTTTGTGTTTATGATGTGGCGATGGTTTATGGTTTATTGTTCATTCATCGGTTGAGATTAAGTTAAGTTTGAAAAGTTTAAATATTAAGCTGACAACCTAATTCCACCCCCCTCTTAGTTGTCTATCCTTGTTTTCAGGTAATCTGGTCACTTATTTTAGTCATTTTTCAACGGTCACTTATTTAGTCATTTTTTATTCACTGATATATTTAACTGGTCACTTATTTAGTTGTTGATTTAGTCATTGATTGTTGTAATCCGGTCACTTATTTAATTATTTTTTTATTCACTAATGTATTTAGTCATTGATTATTGTTAACTGGTCACTTATTTAGTCATTTTTATTCACTAATTTTACTAGTCATATATCTAGTCATATTTATTCATTGTTCACTAATTTCTATCAATTGGTAGTATATTTAGTCAATTTAATTATTAATTAATGTCAATTAGTAGTATATTTAGTCATTTTAATTGACTAATATTTGAGGATTTAAGCATAAAAAATAGAAATACACATCAATCATCAATTGCACATAATAAGACATCCATTGAGAAGGAAAAACTGGTGAACTTTATTAATTAAAGAAAGGTGCTCTAGTTACAACTTAGAAATAGAGTATTACATTTGTTATTTTCAGTCACAAGACTAAAAATCTGAGCTACAATATTGCACAAAAATGACTGCAAGAAAGAAACTTCTCCAAAAAACTTCTGCAATGATGGAAACGCATGCTTGAAGCCCTTCAATGCAAGCACATGCCCCTTTCATCTCTTAAAACTTCTACAACATGGGCAATATTCTTGGAGCAAGCTATAATATGTAGAATCCAAAGAGAGTGTTGATCGTGTCCCATATATGAAGCTCTCTCCTTCAATGTAGTCAACAATAACCCAACTAGAATATTTCCTCCTTTATATGCAATGTGCCATTTGATGTGAGCAACAGGGTGTTGCCTTTTCCGCTATGAATAAAGTTGTGCCTCAATACAACCAACAAAATTAGTATTAGTCTCAATTCATAAAGAATAAAAGTACATTGTATATTGTAAGTTTATAGAAGTCCAATCACAACAGAAAGATAAATCAATTAAAAAATTGTAGCCTTGTCAACAAATACTTTAAATAGAGTGTTCAACATAAGCCTAAAATATGCATATTGAACCCTTGATTTCAGAACCTTGTTCAAAATTTAAGAAAGGTGATACACTTAGATTATAGAATGAAGTTGGCATATTATAGAATGAAGGCTATCAACAATAAACTTGACTAGAACAACATTATCAACAAAAATTTCCTGGAAACCAAGCCCAAGATTGCCATTAGACTTGGACAAGATAAATGTCAACCTTAGTTCATGTTTTGTCTCAATAAAGACCTACACCATGAAATAATTCATTTATACATAATTCCAAATTAAGTTGATGAGAAAAGATCTTTGATATCCAACTAGGAAGCCTTAACATCCAAAAATTACTAACCTAATGTTTTTCAACAAGTTTCCCAACTGTGACATCATCTTTACTTAAGAAACCGGATATTGATCCATTGCCATATTAGATCTGACAAGATTCTCCTTCACAAACAATGAATGATATATACTAATTGTTTAGCAACTTCCTTAATATCTCCATGTAAGTAGACTAATCTAAGTGAGGTTGAGGGTTTGAAGTAGAGTACACCATCTTCTTGGTATGTGCTTGACTTTGATCATGACTTGTATCTTGAATGGAAATAACAAGCTAGCTGCACTATAAAATTATTGTTAATCATTGTTAGAAAAATAACCACAAAATATTCTTTAATTAAAATAATCCTTCTAGATATTTGAAGACAAAATAATGCAGTTAATTTTTAAAAGAGTTAATTTCACTATCCAAACAACCATCAATCTATTTACTATATATAATTTCCTAGAATTCAAAATTTGAATGTAATGAAACTAACCATAATTACCAAAGATTTGACACCAAAATGTAGTATAAAATGAATTGTTTGACAAAAAATGTGTTTTGATAAACCAAATATACCCTTGATATATTGATTTAAATAACAAGAAAATATCAAAATAGAGACAACAAGATAGCATTCATTGATTCACTTCAACAAACAATTGAAACCAGAATTTGACCATCAATTATAACTTCATTCTATTGATCTTCAAAAAAAATTTATAATACGTTTTAAAATTTTGTCCTAACCAAAATGTCAAAAAGTGTCTTTTCAGTTACCCACTTTTAACATAAATCAAAGAGTCTTAATTATCATTGTTTACATAGGATTACATAAAAGCAATGAAATATTAGAAATGAAGAGAAATGATTAGATGTTGAAATCCATAGCACTTGCAAGATACAAAAGTCTGTAACTCATTATAAGGTACTCGTGATCATTCATATCTGGCAAGGTCCTCTCTCCATGATAGTATTTGCAAGGTTTGGTACTTCACTGCAAGGCCTATTCTTTTGGGGGAGCTAGATATGTCTGCTCCCATTGGTACACCATGTAATCATGAGGCCATTTGTACTCCTGAATTTTTTATGTGTTAGCCAAGTGACTCTTCCATCTGTTGTCTAATAACCCTTTGCTATCTATGATAAATTTTGAGTATCCAACATCCAATGCAATTATTCCATCCAAGGTTGTATTGAGGTGGTGAATATTTATGTCACCATCCTTTTGTAAATTAGTGAGGCAGTTGGGAACAATTTTTCTAAACTCGTCTATCCAATTCTTGGAACCTTTTAGTTGATCATCATCCCTTAGTATCTTAGGCATGAACCACTGCTTTAGTGTGTGAAATGAATCCATTCTTGCCTTAATCTTTTGGTCTTCTGCAGATATGTATTGAAATTCATATGTGACCATTTAGACTATTTGCTTAGTAGGCTTTAAAGTTGCGGGGGCCTCAACACTCCTTTATAAAATTCTGCACAAAGTCATTAAAGTGTGATGTACATGTTTCCATTTCTTGAATAAGGGGTCCAATATAGGTACATGGGCCTTTATCTGATTAGCTGCTTGTGAAAAGGAGCCATAAAATTCATACACATTTTCTAATTTTTCCACAATTAGTTTAACCCTATGCTCCAAGATTTGTTCCAACACCTTGAGGGTTTCTCTCTTTGCTCTTTCCCTTGTTTCTTCATTAGTCTTTTTCAACTTCTCAATTTCTTGTTTTAGCAAATTTACTTGTTCAATAGTGATTGCACCTGTATCAGTCTGGATGGTAGGGGGCTGGTATACTATTAATTATGTGCTTTGGGAAGGACTTGCACCCTTCAACTGCTCTTTCAATTTCACATTTTCTATGAATAACCTATTCACTTCATCATTCAAATCAATCTGTGCTTTCTCATATGTTTCCAATCTAAGCTCCATAACTTTAACCACATCCCTAGTAAAAATTACTGATTGTGTTGTCATAGTAGCTGCCTCTAATGTCGATGTGTCTTGAAGTGTCTTTACCATGGAAATCCCTCTCATTTCTTTTACAACATCAAGCAATCATGGTTTATCTATTCTTTTTTGCTTTTTCCAAAAGATTAGGGTTTCAAGTCTTGGATGGTAACCTATGCCACTCATTCCCTCATCCAAATTGAATTCAGAAACCAACATGGGATCTTCTTACCTTCTTACTTGATCTAGTAAGAATATCTTTTTTGACTCCATCCCAAGAATAATTAGTATATTGCTTTCTAAGACCAATTTTCTTGCTTCTTGGGGGCTAATAGTAATTTCATTAATCCTGAGTTCTTCAAGAGTTTGGGAAACAATCTAGTCATGTTGTGACTCCTCGGTTCCCATCTTAATTTGGAGTCTCTCCTCAAATTCTTTCATTTTCATCTTAAACCAAAAGTCCTTAAACTTGGGAGTTTGAATAAATTCGTCATCTTCAATAAACCTAAGGGAAACAATCAACCTTTCATCATCATGCACTTCTTGATCATTATGCCCATGTACATCCACTCTTTCTTCTAGTTTGTGAGCATCAGTTGCAAGCTTAGGTGGTGGATGATCAACTTCATCATCTTTAAAAATTAAAAATACATCAAATACCTCTCAATATCCCCTACTCCACTTATTTCATATGCCACTAAGGGGGGCACTCCATGTGTCTTCTTTCTTTTGGGACTTGGTTGCTCAGGGGATGCTTCTAATTGTATTATGGAAGTGTCTGGTAGGGGCTCTGTGATTACAATACCACTTGGTTTGATGGGCAACTTGGAGGGTTTTGAAGATTGACCCCCAAGTTTCTTTTTTGGTTCAACATATAATCTTTCAAAGTTGTCAATTATTACGTTCATCCTTTTGATAGGATCCTTTTATTCAACATAAAATCCTTAGAATCCTGTGTCCTTTTTCTTCTTCTCCTCCTCAAGCCTCTTTATGATTTCCCACTTCCCCTTTCTTTAAAAAACTTCATCAGGTGTAAAGCAATTTCTTATTACATCTTCGTAATCCATTACATGGGTAATCCCAACTTTAGTGAGAAGTGTTTGCTTTATAAAATTAATATTCCCTTCAGGATCAAAGACCCTTTCTCCGCATGACTTCAATGAATACCCCATCTTCAAATAGTTCCGCAGTTCTTCAAGAGTGTCAGACCCTACGAACAACTCCTCACATTTAGTTAGGTCAGGGAGGAATTTTCCCTTTTTCTGTCTTTTTATAACATCCTGCTCCATCCATAACATTTTCCACATAAATTCTAAAAATGCAATTCGAATAGAAACAAATTTACGTAAAACATGTGGGGCTTAAGGACACCCATAGACCTATTTACTATTTAGTCTGCTAAGAAGAAGCAATCATCGAAATTGTGAGTGTGTCCTTGCTTTGGTTTCAATGCTAAAGGTATTAATACTTGCATGATTTAATTAGGAAACCTTGGTGAAATATGACCAAGTACAACCATGACATTTACTATGAAATCATCATGAAATATTACATAATCACTATTTTTACATCTACTATCCCAAATGTAACACCAATTTTGTACATGCAACCTATTCCCTTCATCATCAATCATTCCAAAACATATTTTTTTAGTCCATTTGTTTTTGTTTTGGTACAATATTAAATGACATGGTAGAGATTATTTCCTAAAAGTGACAGGAGCTAAGTTCTCTCTTACTTGAAAAATCCCTCATGTAGCCCTTTCTCAATTTCAACAAAAAAGTCATACTCAATGTTGTTTTCAAGATTTTGTATCTTCATTGTCATCATCATGAGATAGGTTGGCATCCTCTGTTCAACATCTAATCCAAGCACTTGTCACAAAGAAAAATAAGTTCTTTTGAAATAACTTGGAAGTCTTCTATGGAAAATGACTCAATTTGGGAGGGGGAGATAGGTATCCTCCTATTGTTTACACCCCTTTTCATGTGTAAAGGAACTTCATCACTCCTATAGGTTTCTCTCAATCTCCTATAATCCTCCTCACTTCTTTCCAAGTCAATCTTAGTGATAGCTTGCTTGTTTAACATAAAACACTCTATAATTGCTTCTTTAGTCAACACCACTAATGGTGAACCATATGGCATTATCATAGTCCTAGTAGCCGGGTGATAATATTGTGTCAATACTTTAATAAACTCAACATCTGCAAAGAAATTTGGGACTATAAATTTGGCCAAATATAAGGTCTAAGGATTCAAAACTGGAACCTTGTCATCCATTTTTTCATAGAAGTACCAAAACAGATCCCACCCTGAGATAGGGATAATTGGGTCTCTACATCCATGAGTTGTATCTTTAAACATCTTTTTGAATCCTATGTCTATAAAATTAGGTAACACATCTAAAATGGATTGTTGCAAGGACCTCTTCTTTGATTTAGAAACTGTGGGCTCTTCCTTTTTACTCACAAGTTGACTTCTTTTGGGTGGCATGATGAAGAATTTACTCCTACTTGATTTCTTTAAGTGTATACTTGTAGAAGCAAATTCAATTCCTATACACTTGCTATAGAAGGTTTCTATGAATTTACCCGACAAATAATAGTTGCAGAGTCTTCCCGCTTGAACTCCCTTTCCTCTGGTACACTAAGATGTGTGAATGATTGCAAAAATGTTGTTGAGTCCTAAGTAATATTTACTATTGAGCTCTGTCACCTCACTATTAATGTCAATTCATGTAAAATATTTCATAATATTCCCATATTTTGAGTTTGATCGAATGGTGTAATCATTAAATTCTTTGATAGCTTGTACTACAGTACCGCTTAGTCATTTCAAGAACACTATGGGGTAGCATTAGCAGTGTTGCCACCCCGCACACACCCCTTTGAACACCCGTAGGATGGTGGGTTAATTCTAGCGTTGAGTGACTGTTCACTACCATACCGCTTTGTCATATCAAGACCGTTGCAGGGTAGCTGTAAGGTAGGGTTAGCAGTCCCACCACCCCGCACACATCCCTTTGGACTCCCGCGGGACAACGGGTTAATTCTAGTGATTGAGTGATTATTCACCACCATACCGTAGTGTCACTATTTACCCCTTGTTGGGCTATGGTTTACTTTAGTTAACATGTTCCAACCACCACCTCACAGTATTCATATTTGGTTGCCACAGTATTGTGGTAAGCATTTGTACATTGACTCCTGCCATCTTGCACATACCTCTATTGACTATTGTGGTAGTGTGGTATTGGATTTTATTATGAATGCAATATTTTAGATATCATTTTATTGAAAAGATTGAACAATTTTCTAATTTTTCAGTCTCTCAGTTCTATATTTTAGTGTCAGAGACCTAGGAGATCATTTCTTTGTTTGTAATGAGGATGTTTAGTTCACCTAATGTTAAGATATTTATATGTATTATTAAATCACATATGTTCATTATGTGTTTGCATCTAGAAAATATATAGGACATACAAGAAATTATATTCTAACTAAACAAAATTAATTTCAAATTTTCAACCAAAGTAAGAAAACTAAGAAGAATGGTTGAACCTAACTTTAAATGCACTTCAAATTAGCAGTGAACATCTCAAGTTTTGTCTACAATGTACCAACAAAATAATAATGATTACATTCAGAAATGTATTAGTAAAATAACAATGAATAAGCATACCTATACTAAGATCTTTATTACATTCAATAATAAATTACACCATACATATAACCAAATTTTAGGTGACAAGATAACCTCTTAAGGTGACAAAACATCATCATAATCATCTGCATTTCCAGCAAGATCAAAGTCTTGATCATTCGTGTTTGCATTTGCTTGATTTTCTTCATCATCCTCATCTGTGATGTAATATATTCTCTCTCCCAAGCTCTTCATTGGTAATAAAAAAATGTCTTCTTCAAACACTCCATCATCTTCTTCTTCCACTTCTTTAAATATTTCTTGTAAATTAACATATTGCCCATCAGGCATTATATGGAAAACTTCCATGAATTTTCATTTTGAATGAGACTATGTTTGAATGACATACGACTATACTAGGCTTCTTACATCATCAATTAGAAATTATTTGCTAACTTGAAGAGGGGAAACATATGGCTCATCTGTCTATGATAAAAATTGTCTTGTATTTGTGCGTATAAATCCATGCTCATCAAATTTTACTACGGATGGTCATATCCACTTACATTTTAATAATATAAGAGTATTTTCACCATAGTTCACTAGAATAATTTTTTGGATGAATCCAACATAAAATTTCCTCTCAGTTTCATAAAGAAATTTAGAACTAACAACACAATCACAATTTATCTTTCCTTTGTCTTTGTCTTCCACTCTTAAATGACTACTTGTAGAGAAGGGGGATTTGCTACTCATGATTTCTCTTCATTCAAAGAGCCTCACAAGGTGAACTACCCTAAACTACCTTAGGAAAAACGTAAGAGTTCTAAAATCACAAAGAGTGGGACACAAAGATTCTTTGGACAAACGAGCAAGCTCTCAGCCAAAGAATGGTAGCGCAAAATACAAACAACGCGACGCGCTGGCATCTCACGAGTGCGCTAGCATCTCGTATGAACTAGAAAACAAGTTTGTCACATAAAATAGAAAAGTGGATACTTCTATTCTAACTACTAAGAAATCTTAGAACATGAGAATGTAACATAAAGTAATAAGATTGGAATAAGATGAAGTAAATGATAAAATAAGAGAATAGAGAAAGAGAAGATGCTCACAACCATGCAAGTGATGAAGCCTCCAGTATGTGACTGTCTTCAATACCTACATGCATGATATCTAGAGAAGTGTTGGAGCTGTATAGGGGTTTTCCTTAGTCAAACCCCCATTTTGGTGTTCCCACCTCCACAGACAACTAAATAGAAAGAGAGAGTGTAACCAAAATGGAAAAAGCATGTGGTGAAAGAAAAATCCGCTCAAGAGTAGAACCCACACCACCAAGTATGAGTGATAAAAGCAAACCCCGCTCGGGGAGGAGAACCCGTATCACAAAAGAGGTGATAAAAGCAATCCCCGCTCAAGGAGGAGAACTCGTATCACGAAGTAAGGATGCAGATGATAGGGGATGTGACAAATTCCAAGATGCTCACAAGCACAAGACAAGGGAAATAGAGCATCAAGAGCCAAAGGAGCTGCAAAGAAGGAGAGTAAGATAGCTGCAAGAGCCAAAAGTATTGTAAAGAGTACTATAGAAGCTTGAGAGTGTTGCTATAACAAGCTATATGGAGCTGTGCAAGCAAGAGAGTAAAGAGGGAAAAGAGAATCCAAGATGATAGAGTGAAGCTATAAGTTAGAGAGTTGCAAATGAGGTGAAAAGACTACTTTTAAGGAGGGAAAATAAGCTTCCCGAGCTATTTTAGGGCATCTTGAGTCGTTACCACCAACCAAGGGAGATGGCAAGTGGAAAACATGCACACAAATGGTCGTTTGAATGTTGAAACGTTGTAGGATGCTATCGCGGTGCACAAACATCCACGTGGTGTGCTAGTGTCCAGACATGTCATGCTATAAAACAACACGAATGAGAAAAGCATAAGGTTCGACATAAAGCTGATGCGCTAGGCTAGCTATTGAAAAGGGGTGCTAGAGCATCCTGAGAAGGGAAAATGGTTAATTCAAGGGATAAAATGAGCCTGCACATGTTCTAAGGGAGTGGACACTAAAGCAGGTGCAAGAATGTATGTGAAATTACAAAGGGTGCAATTTTACGACTATACATTTTCCCCCCATTTTAGTGGGCATATGAATCTACATTAATATGCGTGCTAAAGGAAATCTACTAAACATAAATAACATCATATGCCAAAAGGATACTATAGGGGAAAAAAACAACTCTTCGAACCATGGGAGCATGCCCCCAGTTTGAACTCCTACAAAACAAATGCATTAGACAAGAAAGACTTGCACCACACAACAATGTTAGAACATAAAAATCTACTAAAGGATTTGAGTCAGCAAAGCAAAAGAGACCTCGATGTAAAAGGTTGTCTTAGTACTATGCGTCATCCCCTTATTAAGAACAATAACACATAGAATTCTAGAATGAAGAGAAGGGAATATACTCAGGATGAAGAGGATGCAAATCTTTGATCTGGTATACACAAGTTGAGAAGAAAGAGAATTTAAGAATGTAAGCACCTCATAGGCCCGCAAACCTACAAGGAGTCCCCCAAGATCTCTCATGTGGAGGAAGCTAGGAAAACACCCTACAAACCCATAGACCTACAAGGAAGGTTTCGTTCAAGATATCTCACATGAAGGAAACCCAGGAAAGTGCCCTACAGACCCACAAACCTGTAGGGAGGTATCCCCCAAGATTTTTCACATGGAGGAAACCTAAAGAAAGCACCCTATAGACTTGTAGACCTGCAGGGGAGTGACCTCCAAGATCTCTCGCATGGAGGAAGCTCAGAAGAAGCACCCTACAGACTCGTCGATCTGTAGGGAGGTATCTCCCAAGATCTATCACATGGAGGAAAACCCAAGGAAAGGGGACTCCATAGAGTCAAAAAGCAGCTTCAAAAGCGCACCTGCAAAGCAACATGTTTACCTGCAAATAAAACGTGTCAGAAAGCGGCCACACATGCAAGTAAGTGAGCAGTCACACAGATCATCAATGAATTGGAAGGCTTTCAAAGGGGTCCCTCAGGAACCCTTAAGAAGAAAAAAGGGGTCAACTTAAGGGATGCACTGTTTGAAAAGCGAGGTCTAGTTTGGTTGCTGCCAAGCTAGATGAAAATGATTTCATTTGAGAGAAAAGATTTCAAAAGGGGTCCCTCGAGAACCCTTCAAAAGAGAAAAAGGGGTCCACTCAAGGGACACTTTAGTTGAAAGATAGAGAGAAGAGAGGGGGTCCTTAGAAGGACACACATCTCCAGAACAAGTTATCACTGCCCCCAACATACAGGGGAGGAGAACCATGCTAGGCATTTAGAACATACATGATAGAGGTAGTCCTCAATATCACTTTTCATTTGAAAAAGAGGCACGTGCATCAAAGAAACAAATGATTGATGACACCTAAATCATGAAGTTGTATTTTATCTTTCAAGGCCTTACATTCACTAGTGGAATGGCAAGGCACTTGATGATATGCATAGAAAGATTTTTTTCTTTATCATATTCATGAGATTTCTTGCGTGTAGGAGAAGGAAAAGTGATTAAATGGGCTTTTAGAATCCGCAACAAAATATGCTCTTGGTCGAATAGGGAATGAGGAGCAGGAATCAACCCTTTCTCTTTTGGAGAAAAGCTTGACTGCTCGCAAGAAGAAGGCACAAAGATAGCAGACAATGGAGGATCTACATGGAGAGTATTATTCCAACAATGGGGATTATACGCCTCTATGAGATCACCATCATCTTTCCTCAAAGGATTACCATCATTAACCTCTTCAATAGAAGTGTGACCATCTCCGCTAGAAGGAGGATCGACAGTAAGAACATTACAATTATTTCTCACACTATCCCGCAATACAGAAGAATAGTCATCTTTGATAGCAAGTTCAGATGATGTCATCGGAAGGCCTGAGTGGATCGGGTCAACTTTATATTCGCCAATGAAGGAGCCTGTAAAGTCTAAGGAACCCCAATCATCACCAAGACATTCATTCCTTTGAGAAAAAGGAGCAGACTTGAAATTTATTGCTTTAGAAGGATCTTCCTCAGGGACATTTATCTCAAGAGTATCATTTGTAGTAGGTACTTCTGGAGTAAACATTGACACACTAGAAGACACTGAAGGTATAAGAGTAGGCACCACTGAGACCTAGACAACAACCGTTATCTCACACAAGTGCATATCATCAGGGTCAACCTTGACTATGACTACTCGATTATTACAAATGAACTTAAGAGATTTATGCAATGTAGACGGGACTGCACCCATATAATGAATCCATGGTCTGCTGAGAAGAAGGTTATAAGGTAACTTTTTTGAAATAACATATACAAGGGTAGGTACAATAATGGGTCCCAACCTCACAATCAAGACTATATTTCCTAGGGCTTGTCATCCGACATTATCGAACCCATGAATTTCAACATAAGAAGCATTAAGAGAAGATGACTCAATATTAATTTTAAGCAATAGATCAATGGTACATACATTGAGCGTTGAACCAATGTCAATGAGAGTATGTCTAATGCCAATGTTATTAATGTTAACTATAATCATCAGAGGATCTGCTTGCTTTTGTACTTCTGGAGGTGGGATTTCTTGTGGATAGAATGTAATATTCGGTGAATCCACATGAATATAAGCTATCAACACATTAATATTTTTCGGCCTAGCAGAAGAAGGAAAGAGGATATTTTGCAAGGCTTCTTGAAGCATACCTTGATAAAATGGAGTAGACTGAAGCAAGTCCCACATTGAGATCATATCCAGAGTAACCTGAGGTTGCTCGATAATATCATAACCACTAGGTGCTTTAGTCATAGGTTTAGATGCTTGAGGAAGACTTGGTTGTTTATTCATTTTATTTTCATAAGTATGGGCTACCGCTTTATAAGAGGAAGCCTTAGAAAAATTAGGAGAATCACCATTAAATGGAACACCATCAATAAAACAAATCCTTTTATGAGGACTAGCTGGAGTCATGTAAATGATTGGTCTCTTAGGCCTCTGGGGGTGACATAGACAAATTACATTTATAGAATCATCACAACTAGTAGAATACTTATTTGAAGACATATTCTCAACATCGATCCAAATAGGATCAAATGTGGAAGGAGATTCATCGTTTTCTAATGCATCATCTCTAGAAGAGAGTGCATCAGAACAAATATGAGATTCATCATTCACCAATGCAACGTCTCTAGAAGAGAGTGCATTGGAATGGAGAGAAGGTATAGTAACATTAAGAAAGGTATCAATGATTTTATCTTCTTGCACCAAAATATCCTTCGAAGCAAGAGGACTTTCGTGAGAAGGATCAAAGATACTAAGTGACATGGGTAAAGCCAAGTCATCATCACATGCATGAAATGGAATATCATTAACATTTTGAAAAAAAATTAGATATTGAACTAATATTATAAGATATTAAATTCATTTTGATGATAGAACAAAGAAAAACCAAAAATCTAGATTTTCTTTTTTTTTAGTATTTTCTAGGTTCTAGTAATTTGCATTTTCGGGGGTCTTTGAAGTGGAATTTGAGGTCAAACTTGCATCAGTCCCTAAAATTCAATTGCAAACAGTTCTGAATTATGAGCACCGATTCAAAAGTTATGACCCCGCCAAGTAGGGGTAAATAAATTCCTAGTTTTTTTTAAAATACCCTCTTCACGTCGGGTTCACCAAAATGTAGAGAAAGGGGATTTGCTACTCATGAGTTCTCTTCATTCAAAGAGCCTCGCGGGGTGAACTACCCTAAACTACCTTAGGAACAACACAATAGTTCTAGAATCAGAAAGACCAGGACATAAAGATTCTCTGGACAAATGAGAAAGCTCTTAGCCAAAGGATGAAAATGCAAAATACAAATGACAACATGGCACACTTGTGTCTCGAAAGCATGCTAGCGTCTCATATGAACCAAAAAACAAGTTTTTATCAAAAAATAGCAAAGTGGCTACTTCTATTCTAACTACTAAGGAATCTTAGAACATGAGAATGTAACAGAAAGTAATAAGATTGGAATAAGATGAAGTAAATGATAAAATAAGAGAATAGAGAAAGAAAAGATGCTCACAACCACACAAGTGATGAAGCCTCCAGTACGTGACTATGTTCAATACCTGCATGCATGATATCTGGAGAAAGTTTTGGGGTTGTATACGGGTTTGTCTCAGTCAAACCCCTGTTTTGGTGTTCCCACCTCCACGGACAACCAAATAGAAAGAGAGAGTGTAATTGAAATAGAAAAAGTGTGTGGTGAAAGCAAAACCCACTTAGGAGTAGAACTTGCACCACCAAGTATGAGTGATAAAAGAAAACCCCACTCGAGGAGGAGAACCCGTATCACAAAAGAGGTGATAAATCAATCCCCGCTCAAGGAGGAGAACCTGTATCATGAAGTAAAGATGCAAATGATAGGGATGTGACAAATCCCAAGATGCTTGCAAGCACAAGACAAGGGAAATAGAGCTACAAGAGTTAAAGGAGCTGCAAAGGAGGAAGATAGTTGCAAGAGCCAAAAATGTTGCAAAGAGTGTTGTAAAAGCTTGAGAGTGCTACTGTAACAAGTTGTATGGAGCTATGCAAGCAAGAGAGTAAAGAGGGAAAAGAGAAGCCAAGATGATAGAGTGAAGCTAGAAGTTAGAGAGTTGCAAATGAGGTGAAGAGACTACTTTTAAGGAGGGAAAAGAAGTTTCTCAAGCCGTTTTAGGGCATCTCGAGCTGTGACCACGAATCAAGGGAGATGACAAGTGGCAAGCATGCACAAAAACTATCATTTGAACGTTGAAATGTTGCAGGATGCTAGCGCGGCACACTAGTGTCTGGACACGTCACACTACAAAACAACATGAACAGGAGAAGCACAAGGTTTGAAATAAAGTTGACGCACAAGGCTAGTTGCTGAAAAGGGGTGTTGGAGTATGCTGAGAAGGGAAAAAGACTGATGTAGGGACTAAAATGAGCCTACACATGTTCTAAGGGAGTGGAAACTAAAGAAGGTGCAAGAATGTATGTGAAATTGCAAAGGGTACAATTTTACAAATATACACTACCATAGGCCTACATTCCACTGAAACACTTAGCCCATAAGTGTGGAGATTGTGAAAGCTCACTTTCCTCCATTGTTATATCTTGACCTTCTTCTTTTGCATCACTGATTGCATTAGAAATATATTATCAAATTTTGGAAAAAAATCACCTCCAATCAAATCAACATGACATTTGCGCCTTTGAGGTCGATGTTGCATCCAAGCTTGATTGTCTTCTTCATATTTTCTACCTAGAATATTAACGCACAAATACAAAGATTGATAATATAAATGTGTAAATGCAATTGAGTAAATAAATTATTGTGCAATTTTTTTTTAACCTACGCCACTTATCGAATGAAGATGTATTTTCAAGAATATAGGCATGTATCACACTTCTTTCTTGATGTGATAGCTTGAAGCAACATCCATTTCCTTCTAATACTTCACTTGCAACTATCTCTTCTTCGTCATCATCCCATACACGTCGATTGACATTTTTAAAATCCTTCATATATTTTGTGCAAATTCCCATGGCCTCTTGCATCGAATATCCCTCAGACATGCTACCTTCTAATTTTTCCCTAGTATGAATTTTTTTTTTCAAAACCTTCATATATCATTCTATACGATACATCCATCTTGTTCTTACCGTGCCACAATGCTTTAGTTCATATTGTAGATGTATCAAAAGATTTATAGAAATATTAAAGATTGTTGGTGGAAATTCCCATTCCAATAGATAAATGACTTCAACAACCTCCTCCCTCAAACTATCAAAGTTCGAAGGATCTAATATATGTAAACTCATTCTCTTTAATATTATGCCCAACCTTATAACTGCCAATCTTGGCTCCTTTTCCAAAATTAATATATTTACCACAATAGGTAAAATATTCTCCATTATGATGTATGATAGTCATGGGTCTTGAGGCCTCTTAAGCCATTAATGTCAGTTTGGCTTGTAATGCTACTACTTACATATCCAGTGGGAAAGCGAGTCTGAGACATCAATTGTAAGAATTGTGCATGTTGTTCCTTTTTCTAGACATAAGGAGCGCTAGGTTTTCTATATTTTTCATCATCATATTTTTCAACCCAAATATTTTGACGAATCTTTAGTTGTGAAAAGTCTTCATGTGATGAAATAGTATCAAAAGCACTAAAAAGAGTTTCTATAATAGCATAGGCTATATTTTTCTTAGTATGCATAATGTCAATAGTATGCCTAATGACTATATCCTTAAAGTATGGAAACTTATAGAATGTGCACAAACTTTTTACACCACTTTCATTACATGGATTATATCTACTACCAACAATCCCATAATTTTCAATAAATGACATTCTTTTTTGTCCATTCTCAACAATGTAATCACCTTTTATTAGCAATGGTGTTTCATGATTCTCTTCTTGACCATTGAACCATGTTTTTTTTGAAAATATGGATGATCCATTCGAAGGTAAGCACGATGTCTATAATAAATACACTTATGCAAACTTCTTGAGTGCATCAAAAAATCCTTAATGTTGCAAGCAGGACATCCATGGTATCCATGAACACTGAGACCAGACAATGTGCCATATGTAGGAAGATCATGAATCGTAAACAATAAGGAATATCTTAAAGTGAATTTGATTGAAACCATCCCTTAAAGATTGAATAGCTTCAATTCCTTTCCACAATTCCATTAGCTCATCTTATAATGGCTCTAGATAAGCATCGATTGTATCTAAAGTCACACTTTTCTTTCCTGGTATAATCAATGATAACACTAAGAAAAATGATTTAGTTGCTAACCATGGAGGAAAGTTATAATTTATTAAAAAGACTAGCTAAGTTGACCATTTAGTAATTTGATTTGAGAATGAGTTCACCCCATCTAGAGCCAAACCCAACCTTATATTATGAGGATCTTGAGAAAAATCAACCCATTTGTTATCAAATTCCATCTGCATCTTAGAATTAGGCACATGTCATTTTCCATCAATGCTCTTATTTTGGGCATGTCATTGCATAAGTTCATAAATTTCTCTGCACCTATACATTTAGAGTAATCGTGGAATTATCAAAAAGTGGTGAAGAACCTTTCTAGGAACCACATCTAATTTCAACCCTTCTCTATACCTCGCTTCATGAAATTTTGTACATTCACTCTCACTTGAAAGATTCTTGCGAAATAATACACAACCATCACACATGTGTGGATGTTTTCATACCCTAAGCCTAACTAAGTGATTTCCTTTCTACATTAACTTTGTTTTGTTCGCAATGTGGAGTCAAGTGGTAACAACAAACTTAATAATGCCAATAACTGATATACACTCTCATTTTTCCAACCAAAATGATGCAGAGTAGGGTGGAGATCTTCAATTCAATCACACTTGAACAAACTTTTCAACTTGGAAACCCTAACTTGGTGTTTTGTTCACAATTCCTTCAAATTTCCTAGTAGCACTCCAAACAGTGAATTTTCACCATATCATTCAAAGAATATTTCAAACCCACAATTGAATTACCATTGCTAATACCCTTTATTCTCTTTTTCAACATATCAAATTTCATAATAGGTTTTTTTTATAACATCCTCTAAAATTGACTGCTACATTGGAACTAGGTCAAATTAGCCATGTTTTGCAAAGCAACTATGTGAAATCTTTCCTCCAATCTATCAAAATTCTTTCCAAGGCTTCAACTAGATCATATGGGGCCTGAAAATACAAATTTCATCAATTGGAACATTCACAAGTTCATCTAATATCAAAACCCAACTTCTAACCTACACTCCTAAGCTTAATACATTAAGACATTAGGCTAGGGCTCAATCAAACACTGCCCTAGCTCCATCCCCTACATCTACAAAACCTACAAACATGAAAAACAACCTAACTAATGTCATTCCACCAATTTGTAGTATTTTCCACCGGTGGAATCGTTCATTATTGCATTTTTTCAATCAAACCCTCTTATTCTAGGGTTTCCTGACTGATTTCACCAATTTGGCTCTAACTCCCTTGAAACTTTATGAAATTATATCAAATCAAAACCAAAAAACAATTAATTCACCCCTCCATCGATTCCAATGCACTTCAGATCATTAACACATAGTACAGAGCATACAAAGTTCTGTAGTAGCAAAATTACTCAAGAAATTGCAGAAAAATAGAGGTTTCTTATTGACTGATCACCAAAAACAACCCCAGAAGAATCTATCAAACTCCTCAAGGCCAATTTAAAACTTTTCAAAACAAAAAAGGGTCCTAAACTACCTTTCAAATAGACGACCGTTCAACTTCCATATACAAGCCAAAATGCAAAGTTGCTTTACAACTTTTACAACAATTGCAATAAAATGACATATTTTCACCAATTGACCCCACATGACCAAAAACCACTTAAAACATGTCAAAATGGTCTAAATAGATCTTATTACATCAAAAACATGATTGAAACACAAAAATACAACATTGAACCCTATCTACAAAATGTAGACTAGGTGCCCCTGCACCATACACCGGGGGAGAATAAAATCTCAAGTTCCACTTGAGATCAGATCTTGCAATGTGGTACCATGTTTCTTGATGTCCTCCTCTGTCATCTAGGTGGAATCCTCCATTGGAAGGCCTTGTAACTTCACTAGGTACTCATTATACAACTTGTACCTTGTCCTTTTGGCTTCCTTTGTGTCCAAGATGCATTCAAGCTTCAATGGCTGAATTGGTGGTAAGTCCTTGACCCAATCTTCATCTAGAATTTTTGAAGTACCTACACCTGTACCTGCAATCATAGATCCTTTAAAAGGATAAAGGTCATAAACATTGAAAATTGGAGAGATAGCCACTCCAGGAGGGTGTTCTATCTCATAGGCATTTGCTCCAAATTTTTTGACCACTCTACATGGCCCAATCTTCTTCATCTGTAACTTTCAATACTTCCCTTTTGGTAGCCTTTCTTTCCTCAAATGATCCAATACCAAGTCCCACACTTTTAATTGAACCTCTCTCTTCTTCAAATCTGCATGTTGCTTGTATTTTTCCACATTCTCTTGAAGGTTTTCCTTAACTTGCTGATGTATGTCCTTCATTGCCACTGCAAACTCTTCTCCTTCAACACTCCTCTCCATACCACTCAAATCTTTGAGCTCAAACACTCCCCTTGGCTACAATCCATATACAATTTCAAATGGGATTTTCCCAACACTTCTATTTATAGTCATTATATGCAAACTCAGCTTGGGGAAGAATGAGATCCCATTGTTGTGAATGCTCTTTTTTCAAACATTTGAGAAGATTCCCATGGCTCCTATTAACAACTTGAGTCTTCCCATCTATTTATGGATGATAGGTAGAGCTAAAGGTCAAGTTTTTTCCCAAATTCTTCCAAAGGGTTCTCCAAAAGTGACCTGCAAAGTTACTATCCTTGTCAGAAAAAATTTTCAATGGTAATTCATGAATTCTAATCACCTCCTTGAAAAATAACCTTGCAATGTAAGAGGCATCACTTGTGCTTTTACAAGGTATGAAATGTGCCATTTTGCTAAATCGGTCTACAACAACAAACACACTATCAAATCCCCTTTGAGTTTTGGGAAATCCCAACACAAAATCCATGATGATGGATTCCTGTGGCCTATTTGGAATTAGAAAAGGCTGGTAAAGACCCGTGATTGTACTAGAACCCTTGGATTTTTGACATACAACACACCTTTAAACAAATTTTCTGATATCACTTTGCATCTTGGGTCAATAGTAATACCTTCTTACCTGCTTCAAGTTTTTGTCCACACTAGAATGACCCCCTAAGCTACCGCAATGCTTCTCTTTAATTATATTAGTCCTCATAGAACATTTAGGAATACACAATTAAGCACCCTTAAACAATAATCCTTCTTGAATCAAGAAATCAGAGTTGTCTTCATGAAATGAATCATTAAAATGAATGCAAGAAGCATAAATATCTTTGAAATCATCATATCCTTCATACATACCTTTCAAAGCATCAATACCTACACTTTGGAGTTGAGTTTCTTAGAACCAATATTTATCTTCTTCTCAAAGCATCTACCACCTTGTTTGATTGCCCCTTTTGTGTTTTATGGTGAAAGTGTAGCTTTGTAGGTACTCCACCCACTTCACATGTTTGTGGCTAAGTTTGTCTTGGCTGTTCAAGAAACTCAAAACATGATTGTCAGTAAAAACAATGAATTCCTTAGGAAGGAGATAGTGTCTCCACTTCTTCAATGATTGAACCATTGCATACAATTCCAAGTCATAAGAAGAATACTTCTTCTTTCGTTATTAAGCTTCTCATTGAAAACTGCTACAAGTCTGCCCTCTTGGCTCAAGACTACTCCAATTGCATACCCACTTGCATCACATTCAAATATGAACACCTTGTTAAAATAAGGAAATGCTAAGATGGGTTGTTGTGCCACCCTTTGCTTGAGATATTGAAATCTTCTTTCTGCCTCATCATACTATACAAACCTTTTCCTTTTATCCCCTTTAATTGTATCAATGATTGGAGAGAAAATATGACTGAAATAACTCACAAATTTTCTGTAAAAGCTAGCTAGGTCGTGGAAACTTCTTACCTCACTGACTAAAGTTGGAGTAGGCCAATTGAGAATTGCTTCTACCTTGTTGGGGCCCATCTTCAAAGTGCCTTTTGAAACCACAAAACCAAGATAGACCAACTCCTCCTTCATGAATTCACACTTCTTCAAATTGATCAACTTTTCTTCATTCAACCTCTTCAACACCATGCCAAAATGTTACAAGTGTTCCTCTTTAGTCTTACTAAACACAAGAATATCATCCAAGTAAACAACCAAAAACTTACCTATGCAAGGTTTCAGAACTTCATTCATTAGTCTCATAAAAGTGCTTGGTGAATTTGAAAGCCAAAATGGCATAACAAGCCATTCATACAACCCCTCATTAGTTTTGAAGGTAGTTTTCCACTCACCCCCCTCTCTTATCCTGATTTAGTGGTAGCCACTTTTGAGGTCAATCTTTGAAAAATAACAAGCTCCTCCTAAACAGTCCATTAAATCCTCCATTCTTGGTATGGGGAACCTATACCTTATGGTGATCTTGTTAATTTCCCTTGAATTGGTGCACATTCTCCAATCTCCACCTTTTTTAGGTGCCCAAACAGTAGGAAAAACACATGGGCTTAAGATTTCTCTTATGAGGCCTTTTTCAAGCAATTCTTGAATTTGTTTCCTAATCTCTTCATTTTGTTGAGGATCCATCTTGTATGCAACTTTATTGGGTAAGTTTTCCCTTGGTATAGAGTCTATATGGTGGCTCACATCGCTTATTGGTGGCAAAGAACTAGGGAGATCATCTACAACAATTTCTTGGTACTTATTCAACAAGGTTTGTACTTCTTTAGGAACATCTTTAAGCCTTTCTACTATTAGAGAAGATTTAGGTCTGATTATAATTGCATACCCTTGTCCACCTTCTTCCTTCATGGTTTTCAAGAATTCTTTTTCCCCAACCAACATAACACTTGAACCAACTTGTGTATCTAGGTTTTCATCTTGCAAAGGAGTAAGTGTAAATGAAACCCCATCCTTTTCAATCACATAGGTACTTTTTTTCCCATCATGTTTTTCTTTTATGTCATACTGCTAGGGTATTCCTAACAACAGATGCCAAACATCCATTGGGATGATGTCACACAATATCTTGTCTTTATACCCCACAATATTGAATTAAACCCATGTTTTCTCATTCACTAGGACTCGTTGACCCTTATTCAACCAAGAGACCTTATAAGGAGTGGGGTGTGGGATTATTTTCATCTTTAACTTTTCAACCATCTCTAAAAAAACCAAATTCTCTGTGGAACTTGAATCAACAATGACTTTACAAACCTTACCTTGAGATTTTCAAGTGGTTCTTAATAAATATTTTCTTTGTGGAGGCTCCTTCACTGCAGGGACTTTGAGTAGTGTTCTTCTCACCATCAGATTTTCTCCAACTTCTAGAGCAACATGTTGAGAAGGAGAGTTGACACTCTCACAATCTTCCTCTTGCACCAATTGTGTCCTCCTTTCATCAACATGTGAAGTAGAAGGCTGCTTATCCGGACACTTCCATGCTTGATGGCCAAAATAATTACATTGATAACATCTTTCTGAGAATTTGTTCGATCCTCTACCTTGTCCTCCAAATTTTCCTCCACTATTTGATCTCCTACCTCTGAAACCATCTCTTGATTCTAAGCCTTGATCTTGATTGCCACTTGTCTCACCTTGTGATTTTTGAGATTGTTCTCTTCCTCCAAAGGATCCTCTACCCCTGAAGTTATTTCCTTTTCCTCTTCCTTTTTTCTCTTGTCTCCTTTTTATCTTTTCTTCTGCCTCAACAACCAATTGAAAACACTCTTCCACCATTCTAGGGGTGGTAAGGCTCATTTCATCTTGTATTTGGAACCTCAATCCATTTAGGTACCTTGCTACCTTTTCAACCTTATCCTCAACATGACCTGCTCTAAGACTCAACTTATGAAACTCCTCTATGTAATCCATGACATCCATCTCCTTTTGTTTGAGATTTTGAAGCTTTCTAAAGGTCTGAATTGCATAGTCAACATGTAGAAATTGACCCTTGAATTTGGACACCATCATATCCCATGAATTCATTTTTTCTTTTCCCTTCCTCACTCTCTCTTCCTACACATAATTCCACCAAGTTAGGGCAGGGCCTTTCAACTTTTTTTTAGCAAATTTCACCTTTTGTTCATCTGATACTTCCTTGTATTCAAAATAATTATCTAATACATCAACCGAATCTAACACCTCTTCACTATCGATCTTCTCACCATACATGGGAAATTTCATCTTCACCTCAAGAGTATCTCCCTTGATAGCCTTCAACAACTTAGCCATTCTCAACTCATTAGGGTCCAATTCATCATCACCTTGGACTCCTCCTTAAGGGTTTTCATTCTCACCCTCTTCCTCTTCCTCTTCCTCTTCATTACTTTGGTCTCCAGTGACCACACCTCTCTTTTGATTTGACTCTAGTGTTGCAAGTCTGGCTAGGACAACTTCTTGAGACTCCTTTACTTTTCTCAACTCCTTGGCATGCTTCTCTTTCAATTCTCTAACTTCTTTGGCCGTTGGGTTCTTTTTAGGAGGCATCTTTCCTTCAAACTTCAACCTTTTTTCTTCAAATGATCAAAACCTATGATCTGATACCAATTTGATGTAGAGCAGGGTGGAGGTCTTCAATTCAATCAAAATTGAACAAACTTTTCAACTTGGAAATCCTAACTTGGTGTTTTGTTCACAATTCCTTCAAATTTCCTAGTAGCACTCCAAACAGTGAATTTTTACCATATCATTCAAAGAAGATTTCAAACCCATAATTGAATTACCATTGCTAACACCCTTTATGCTCTTTTTCAACATATCAAATTTGAGAATAGGTTTGTTTTGTAACACCCTCTAAAATTGACTGCTACGCTGAAACTAGGTCAAATTAGCCTTGTTTTCCAAAGCAACTATGTGAAATATTTTCTCCAATCTATCAAAATTATTTCCAAGGATTCAACTATATTATATGGGGTCTAAAAATACAGATTTCATCAATTGAAACATTCACAAGTTCATCTAATATCAAAACCTTACTTCTAACCTACATTCCTAAGCCTAATACATTGAGATATTAGGCTAGGGCTCAATCAAATACTGCGCTACCTCCATCCCCTACATCTACAAACCCTAAAAACATGAAAAACAACATAACTAATGCCATTCCACTGATTTGCAACATTTTCCACTTGTGGAATGGTTCATTATTGCATTTTTTCAATAAAACCCTCTTATTCTAGGGTTTCCTGATTGATTTCACCAATTTGGCTTTAACTCCCTTGAAACTTTATGAAATCATATCAAATCAAAACCAAAACACAGTTAATTCACCCCTCCATCAATTCCAATACACTTTAGATCATTAACGCACAGTATAGAGCCGTACAAAGTTATGTAGCAGCAAAATTACTCAAGAAATTACAGAAAAATAGAGGTTTCTTATTGATTGATCACCAAAAAAAACTCCAAAAGAATTCCTCGAACTCCTCAAGGAAAATTTAAACCTTTTCAAAACAAAAACCAATGGTCCTAAACTACCTTTCAAATAGATGACCGTTCAACGTCCAATGTTGGATTTTCACCAACTAACCCCACATGACCAAAAACCACTTAAAACATGTCAACATGGTCTAAATAGACCTTTTTATATAACAAACATGACTGAAACACAAAAATCCAACATTGGACCCTATTTACAAAATGTAGACTAGGTGCCCCTGCACCACAAACATCACTTGCAAGTTAAAAATTTGAAGGATTGTTGTCAAACAACTTAACATGCAATTAGAATACATAGGATTTGAAGCATCCTCCATCAACTTGGCCCAATCATTGTTTAGAACCTCATTCAACATTCTATCAAATTCAAACCCATAGTCTAACGTTGTTGCCTCTTCATCTATGTTGTGTGCCACTTCATCTATGTTTGTTGCCTCTTCATCTCTCACACTCTTCCATTCTATCATATCTTCATAATATTTGATATTCCAAGGGCTTATACCACTATGCCCATATCTTATCATATGTTGATAAATCTGACTTCTTTTTTTCACCTTTCCACCAAGACAGTAATTACATGGACATGGATATTTGTCCATGTCCCTCTCATTGACTATTCTCTCATCAAATGCATGGTATTGATCCCTAGTCAACCTTTGACATTGATCCATCTATAATGTTCTACACATAGCAACAACAAATTATAGACTAATATACAATAAATGTTTTTTTTTTAATTGAACGGCATTTCCATAGCAATAGAGTTATAGAGAGAAAATAAAATATAGAGTTTAACTAATGAATTGTAAAAAATAGATTTTTGTAGTTTATATTCAAATTGTTGATTACATTACATTGCACATATTTCAAACTCAAAGCATTACTTCACACTGCATAACTAATAACTAGATGTTGATAGATGACAAAATTTCAATTACAATATAGTTTTTACAAATTCAACCTAAGCAATTATGCAATTACTTCACATTGCATAACTAATGACTAGGAGTAGCTGCCAATTGCATTTACTTGTCATGGAATTCCATGAGACCACATTTCTTTGAGGCATTTTTTCAAAAGTTCACTTTTGTCTATGCTACCACATTTTGCATACATATTGTCTACTAGAAAAACTTATCGAACAGTTCATTGTCTTGTTTCTATGGCTAAAAGCATAAAACAAGTGCTTTTGAACAAGCTATGGATGCTTGGAAAATTTTATCAAAGCATAATAGTAAGCAATAACATAGACAAGGTAGTGAATTGGTTGAAAAAATACCTCAAAGAAATGTGGTCTCATGGTGATGGAATGTCATGACAATCCATAAAAAATTGCTTGTCATGGAATTCCATCAACATGAGACCACATTCTTTGAGGAATTTTTCCAAAGTTCATTACCTTGTCTATGCTACCACATTTTTCATACATGTCTACCAAAGCAGTTTATCAAATAGTTCATTGCCTTGCTGCTATGGCTAAAAGCCTAAAACAGGTGATTTCAAAAAAGCTATGGATGCTTGGAAAAAATCTATCAAAGCATAATAGTAAGCAACAAGTTATGGTCTCATGGTTTTTTTTTGGCGCGAAAATCAACATGATTTTATTTGCAGGTTTTAAACACATTTTTTTGGCAATTTTGTTGTTTGAAATGGGGAAAAATCTCTATGGTTAGTTTTGTTCACTTTTTAATTGTAGGATTTTCACAATTAGTGAAAAAGGTAGTGTTCATGAAGGAATTTAAAAGATGCGTAGAGCCTTTGAATTATACTTGTACTATGCAGTGGAATTGAATCATTTAGCAAACCATTTTTTCTTCATAGGGAAACATTTTCTTGTGGAACAGTTGATTGAGACAACTCTTATTTCAACTGACCACCCTCTCATGAAATCTCATTCATATTATAATCTTGCAGGATCTTATCATAGTAAAGGTGATTATGACACAACTGGCCGCTACTACATGGCATCAGTCAAGGAAATCCAGAGGCCACAGGATTTTATAAACAGGTTCAATTGAAGCTGGGAGATATTAAGAGCTCTCTCTCAAATTTTGAAAAGGTTCTAGAGGTCCACCCTAAGAATTGTGAGAGCTAAAAAGTTGTAGGCCATATATATGCTCAACAAGGGCAGGCAGAGAAGGCTTTGGAAAATTTAAGAAAGGAAACTCGCATAGATCCACATGATGCCCATGCATTTATCAATATGGGTGTGTTATTAATATCGTCAAATCCTAGTGTAGCCTTATATTCTCTTAATGCGCCAAAGTCTCTTTTGAAGAAGAGAAAAGAAGAAATACCCATTCAATTTTTAAACAACATTGGGGTTCTTCATTTTGAGCGTGATGAACTAGAGTTGGATCAACAAAATTCTATGGAGGCATTAGGAAATGATGTTTTGCCTCTACATAAATTTTTGTGGTTAGTCTTGTACATTTTTTACTCATAAGATTCTCACAGTTAGTGAAAAAGGTAGTGTTCATGAAGGAATGGAGAAGATGCATAGAGCCTTTGAATTATACCCATACTATGCAATGGCATTGAATCATTTAGCAAACCATTTTTTCTTCACTATAGGGCAACATTTTCTTGTGGAATAGTTGACTAAGACAACTCTTGTTTCAACTAACCACCCCCTCATGAAATCTCATTCATATTATAATCTTGCATGATATCATCATAGTAAAGGTGATTATTACACCATTAGCCACTACTACATGACATCAGTCAAGGAAAGCCAGAGGACACAAGATTTTGTGGACAGGTTCAATTGAAGCTAGGAGATCTTAAGAGTTCTCTCTCAAATTTTGAAAAGGTTATGGAGGTCCACCTTGAGAATTGTGAGAGCTTAAAAGTTGTAGGCCATATATATTCTTAGCAAGGGCAGGTAGAGAAGGATTTGGAAATTTTAAGAAAGGCAACTCGCATAGACCCACATGATTCCCATACATTTATCAAGATGGGTGAGTTATTAATATCGTCAAACCCCAGTGCAGCCTTAGATTCTCTTAAGATGCCAAAGTCTCTTTTGAAGAAGAGAAGAGAATTACCCATTCAATTGTTAAACAACATTGGGGTTCTTCATTTTGAGCGTGATGAACTAGAGTTGGCTCAACAAACTTTTATGGAGGCATTAGGAAATGATGTTCTGCCTCTACATAAATTTACGTGGTCAATCTTGTGCATTTTTTACTTGTAGGATTCTCATAGTTAGTGAAAAAGGTAGTGTTCATGAAGGAATGGAAAATATGCGTAGAGCCTTTGAATTATATCCATATTATGCAATGGCATTGAATCATTTAGCAAACCATTTTTTCTTCACTATAGGGAAACATTTTCTTGTGGAACAGTTAATTGAGAAAACTCTTGTTTCAACTAACCACCCTCTCATGAAATCTCATTCATATTATAATATTGCACGATCTTATCATAGTAAAGGTGATTATGACACCATTGGCCGCTACTACATGACATCAGTTAAGGAAAGCTAGAGGCCACAGGATTTTGTGGACAAGTTCAATTGAAGTTGGGAGATCTTAAGAGTTCTCTCTCAAATTTTGCAAAATGTTCTGGAGGTCCACCTTGAGAATTGTGAGAGCTTAAGAGTTGTAGACCATATATATGCTTAGCAAGGGCATACAAAGAAGGCTTTGGAAATTAAGAAAGGAAACTCACAGAGATCCACACGATGCCCATGCATTTATCAAGATGGGTGAGTTATTAATAATGTCAAACCCCAGTGTAGCCTTATATTCTCTTAAGACATCAAAGTTTCTTCTGAAGAAGAGCAGAGAAGTACCCATTCAATTGTTAAACAACATTAGGGTTCTTCATTTTGAGCGTGATGAACTAGAGTTGGCTCAATAAACTTTTATGGAGGCATTAGGAAATGGAATTTGGGTTGAATTCATAAATAAAAGCCCCAGTGCCAATTCTGTAGTTTTTCCTATGCTCTTTAAGGATACGAAATTCTTTCATCGACTAGAAGAAGGTGGTGTTTCACTTGAGTTACCATGGGATAAAGTCACAAAACTATTTAATCTTGGTAGGTTGTTTGAACTGATACATGATATTGAAAAAGAAAATATTTTATACAGGCTAATATTGTTCAAGTTTCCTGATTATGTGGATGCATATCTACGTCTTGCAGCAATGGCTCAGGCTTGGAATGAGATCCAACTAAGCCTAGAATTTATTGGGGATGCACTTAAGGTGGATAAAAACTCATCAAATGCTTTATCTATGCTTGGAAAAATGGAACTAAAAACATAAATGACTGGCTTAAAGAAAAAAAAAAATTAAAGTTGCACAAAGTGAATCAGATACAAAGAATTCTTATGTTGACATTTCACTTGGAAATTGGAATTATTTTGCAACTTTTCACAATGAGAGGAGGGATCCAAAGGTGGAGGCACAACATCTTGAGAAGGCTATAAAACTATATTGTAAAGTGTTGGCATAGAGACGAGGAAATGTTTATGCTACAAATGGGGTAACCATTGTGCTAGCTAAAAGGGGTCAATTTGATATTGCAAAGGAAATTTTTACACAGGTACAAGAAGCTGCAACAGGAAACATCTTTGTTCAGATGCCTGGTGTGTGGGTAAATCTAGCACATGTTTACTTTGCACAAGGATAATTTGCGCTTGTAATGAAAATGTATCAAAATTGTTTAAGGAAATTTTATTTTGGCACTAAAACCCAAATTTTATTATATTTAGCTTGAACACATTATGAAGCAGAATAGTGGAAAGATTGTAAAGAATATTATTAAGAGCAATAGACTATAACTACTATAAGTTTCCAATCAAAAAGCGATAGATATTTTGTTTAATGCAATGAGGGTTTCAAATTACCTCTAAATTCATTGCAAAGGGCATCCCCAAATCTAACTTCACTATAGAGGACCTCGCTGACTTCAAATTTGTTGTAGAAAACTCCAAATTCCTTTCCCTTGCCCTCCTTTTCAGAAGTCTCTAGGTCCTCTTTGAATCCTTATCGCCCATGCAAGTAGCTACTATAACTAATCAAAACGCCTTAGTGTCAGGCTAACCTAAAACTAACGAATGAAGCGAGGAATATTTCTACAATGAACGCGAATAAACGTGAATAAGCACCAATACATCGACACATGCAATACATTACACTAATAATTGGACATAATGTGTTTTTAAAATTTTTTCTAATTTGTATTTGGTTACTAACTATTTTGTCATTTTTATTTTTGCACGACTAAATATTTTTTTAGTCAACAACCAAATTAGTCATTTATTTACTCATTTATAGTTGAGTTGCAAAAAATTAGTAGAATTTAATAGTCATTTTTAGTTGCTATGACTAAAAGTTTTAGTCACTTAGTCATATATTTTCCAAATTCTACTAGTGTAGTGTAAACACCAAGTCGGTCGTTACTTGTGCAAACACCATTAAATTTTTAAGTACATGCTTTCTCAAACCTAAGGATGACTTGCAAACCACACACCACACTAAAACATGATCTCAAATATTCCTCAAACACCTTGGAATCTAAGAAACTCTTTCACAACAACTTTCACTTGAAGAATGTGCAAACCCAGTACACTCAGACAACTCTGCCATACACTTCTACTTGAAAAAAAAATTGAATCACAAAACCTCAAACCCACTTGATCGAGTTAAACTACCAACACCATCAACACACCTTCAAAATTGCAAGACCTGAAACATAATTGCAAAGAAACTTGGAGTAGAAATATTTCTCCCAGACACCTCTGCAATACAGAGTCACACACTGGTGAACACAACTTTTGTATGACGTTCCAACACACCAAATATTGAATATAACACCTCTAAATACCTCTTACCAACATATCTAAATCGCATAGGTATACCTTCAACCTAGAAGAAATGCAGAGTAGAACCAAAACACAACTCTGTAACCCAAAATACCATTGCAACACCCTGTTTCCTCTTTTTATCAAATTTTCTCAAAAGTACTTGGAAACCAAGCACCAAAGACACATCCTCATCATCTTCAACACTTCCAAAACCATACACTGAAGCTTATCAAATCAAAACTAGAGGTTAACACCAATAGCTTTACTAATGACAACATAACACAATTAATCAAAGCATCAACTACACTCTTGTAACCGTCTCACTCAACTACAAACATTAATGACAACACAAGATTGTTGACATTCAATAACAACACCAACTAATCAACCAACTAATCATACTTGCAACAAGTTATTTTTCATAGAGGTGGAAAGACTATATGGTCTACCAAAGAGTATAGTTTTAGATAGAGAAACCAAATTTGTTGGTTATTTTTGGAGGAACTTATGGAAGAAGTTGACAAATTTGAAGTTTAGTTTTGCTCGCTATCTATAGGCTGATGGGAAAATAGAGGTGGTGAACAAGAGTTTGGGTAACTTGTTGAGATGCTTAGTAGTAGATAATCCCAAGGGATGGAATTTGATTTTACCATAGGAATAATTTTATCAATAGGAGCAATGGTAAATCAACATTCCAAATTTTATATGGGAGTATTTTGAGGAATACTTTTGAGTTAAGGAAGACAAAAAAAAAGAGAAAAGAGAAGTTTCGATGTTGAGGATATTACAAAGCACTCGAAGAACTTGCACGAAGAGGTCAGGAAGCATATTACTAAGATGAATACTCAGTATAAGGCAAAGGCAAACCAAAATTGGAGGTTTAAATAATTTAAGGTTGGAGATGAAGTTATGGTTCACTTGAGAAAAGAAAGATTGACTATTGGAACATATAACAAGTTGATAATTGAGAAGTTTGGACCATGCAAGATTCTAAAGAGCCATGATTCAAAAAATGCATAAGAGGTAGAATTTCCTAATGGAACTGATATTTCACCTATTTTTAACATTATTGATTTGATAGAATATCATGGAGACAGTGAGGTTGGACCAATAAAATATTTGTAGAAAATATTGACAACTACTTGTGAGAAGGAAGACAAAAGAAATCTTGGATAGCTGTGTGAGTAGAAGTACAAGAAATAGGTAGTATGAAGAATATCTGGTTAAATGGAAATGAAGGCTTGTTGAAGATTCATCATGGTATTCTAAGGAAAAGGTTGGTTGTCTTGGTTTCCCTCCAACACTAGAGATGTGACAAGGTCACTTCTCAAATTATCTCGGGTGCCTGATGTAGAAGCATCCAATGGTGTAAGGGATATATTGCATGACCCCAAAAAAATTCCTTTTGTTTGTAGGTTTATTTAGTTGTTTTGGATCTCATGATGACACTTTAGGGGTGTAGGATAGTTAGAAATTCAAAAATGCCAGAAATGTTCACCTACTATTTTTATTAAGTCAATCTATATAGGCACGTATGGACCTAAAATCTTACCCCAAGGATCAAAATTGAAGAGTGAAGTGATCAACAAAAGAATCATCTTAATATCTTGTACCATTAGGGAGATATTAATGTTTTCATCCTAGGAAATTTATCTTATAAAGTTTTAGACTCAAATTTGAATCTCTTATAAGCCTCATCAAATCTCAAAAAGTGGAAAATTGATATTTAGATTATTTCAATGTCGTAAATATCTTTGTGGGATTTCCAATAATATATTATAATGGTAAATTAGACACTCAAGTCAAAAGTTATGGCTTTGAGAAGCTATGCTACTAAAATTTGAATTTCCAATGAAATATAGATCTTCCTGGGTGGGAAAACAAATAGTTGGACCTTTGGGTGCCAAACAAAAAAAGGGGGAGTTACACTTTCTAGAACATCCTAAGGTGGTTATTGGTGCCAAATAAAGGGGTAAACAAAGGTTATGAAAGACAAATCCATTAGTGAAGATTGTGGCTCTAAATTGTAGAGTTTTCTTAGAGAATTAATTTTCTTTGTAGTGAGTCAAGCACATGTGGCTGTAGCATTGCAATTTTTGAATCTGTAATTCTATTTTTTGGAGGAAATTGAAAGTACGTTGCTTTCCTTCTTACATTTTATGTGTTAATATATGTTGTTGTGTTATGTGTGGGTGCTAGGTGGAGTGACTCTTCACCATATATCTCCATCAAGGAATACAAAAGCAAATGCAAGAGGATCTAGAATGAGAAAATATTCTTATTGGTTAGGAACCCATAGAGGGTGGCAAGGATTTGATAAGTGGGTGAGATAAACATAATGGGGAATATCCCATAAACATTAAATCTTCCCTTACTCTATTTTGGCAAGATTTTAAACCTCCATGCTTTCTTCATTTATTTTAGAGAATTACCCAATGTGAAGATGCATAAACTTGCAATAATAAAAAAAATAATGATGAAATGATTGGTTTTCCTTTACTTTTAAGAGGGAAACTCCCTCATATGATGTGATCATTTTGGTTTTTTCTTTATTTTTCATCTATGTAGAAATACAAATTTATAAATAAAATAAAATTACATATTAATAGCACAAAATATATGAATATTTTTTACATATAATGTAAGATATTTGATCTATCTTTTTCAAATAAGAAATAAAATAGATTTTAATGTTAGTAGAAAAAGCTCATATTAATATTTTGTAGTATGTGTTATACAAATCCTAATGCTTTTTTAGAAAAAAAAAAATTACTCATAAAATAAATACTATTAAAAGGAGAAATTTATTTCTTATCACAAAATATCATTAACTTTTGACTACATACACATTTATTTGATAAAATAAAATTTCTATTGTAATGTATTCTAGAATAGGGAGGATAAGAATCGTTGTACAAAGGAAAAATCTCCTTAAATCTCCTTTTAAACTTTTTACCCTTGCATAAGTAGTTGATTAACAAATTACAACTTCTATTTCCTAAAATTCCCTATATATACCCACCTTTTTAATAACTCACATTCACTAGTACTTTCTTCAAATCATGTGAAATTATCTTTTTCACTTTATATCATTAATCAATTTATTAAAAAAATAAAACTAACTTAATAAAACTAACTTAAATAAATTAATAAAATGAAGAGTTGGAAATACAAAACCTCCATGTGATGAAACCTCCAAGATACCTATAGCTTATACAATAGGAAAAGGGGTGATTGCTTGGGAGTTTGCTATGATAGTCAAGCCCAAATTTAGTCTTTCAACCTCCAAAATTAGTCAAAAGATTTTATAACATAATTTTATTAGGGATCATACACTTATAACATTTATATATTGTTCTAATATAAGGTTATAAAATTTTATATATTATATGCTTATTAAACATATCTCATTTGGAATAGTTATAGTCTAATAACTATTAGATTATTAATTATTTATGAGTGGTAGTTGTTGAATAGGTGTGACTAATACCCCTTTAGGGATTATGCTACTCTTTCTCCTATATTTAATGAGGTTCTCTCTCATTTGAGAGACATGGAATTTGGAGATTTTATAATGAATTATATCACTATGAACATGAGGTATTATTGGCCATATGGAAGTATGGAGATTGGAGAAGTGCTCCCCAAGTTTGGTCTATGTTATAATAGAACATTATTGTAAGTTTTTTAATAAAATGATGCTTTATGGGGTTTTTTTACTAGAAAGGGTTTTCCCCATGTATATCTTGTGTAATGCATAAATTCTATGCTTGTATATTTGTAATTTTATTTATTTATAAATTTAAATAAAGATTAGTATCTTAAGATCCTAAATTCTAACATGGTATCAAAGCCACTTAGGATATACTAATCATTTTTACAAGTTATACTAGAATATATGTGTTGAACATGGCCAATCAATTTTTTGGTCTTTGAAAATTTTAATATCCCTCCCTCCTTTATAAATTTTTCTTAGCCTTGAAATATAATTGCATTCTACAAATAAATGACCAAAACAAAATGAATGCTCAAAAGATTATGTAAACTACTCAAAAAAGAATACATCCTCTATGTATATAATAGATAAAAAAAATATATCTCAAATTTATCTACATAAAACATTTTTTACATTATATTTGTTGGAAAATGTGCCTCAACTTGTTGGCTTGGAACTTTTGAACTTAGCATATTTTTCCTTTTATTGGATTGTATGTTGCGAGATCATTCAAAATCATAACTTTGGAATCCATGTCATGGGGTTTTGAAATTTCATAACCTTTTGACAGACTGATCGCTAGATCACGAAAAGTTGAAACTTCAAAACTATGAGTTGTGAGTTGTGAAGTTCATGAAATATCCAATAGTTTGATTTCATTGGTGGAACGTGGCTACTTCGGCGGGACCCTAACAGTAGTCCCAAAAATAGTTCGATAAAGTTCTTTCTTTGGTGGGACATTATGTCGTCAGTGTGACTTTGTTTTGAGTCACAACGATAGAACAATATGATAGAGGTAGTGGGGACCACGGGGTGATCCCACAATAGTGGTTTACAATTTTTGGCCAAACTGGACACTAAATTTTTTTTTAACTAAATATTCACTTTCAGGCACCTATAGCAACTAAACCGTGAGGAATTTGAAGATCATGCAAACTAGAGTTTTGTGGCATTTTTTCTGTAGATTCTAAATATATTTTTTTCAAAATTTTTGGAATCATATTGCACTTCCTCTTCCATCTCCCTTGAAAACTAGTATTTTTCAGAAAACAACATTTTCAAAAAGTGACGCTCACCGTATAATGCATAATTTTTTTTCCATAAAACTCTAATATCTAGTGCTTCCACTTGGTTAGATAGTTTTTATTGAGTATTTTTCTTTAATCAAGTTTCAAAGTCAAACCAATTACAATTTAGACATAGCGCAACCGTATAATGCATAACTTTTTTGTATGTATCAAAATTCAATTTAATTTTTTGTTGGATCAAGGACTCCAATATTTGGTGCACTCCTATTTTTTAAAAAATTGATAATATTCTATTTTTCCACATGTGTAGAACAAAGAGCCTGATTTTTAGTGAAAAACCTACATTCACAAGAAATAAAAAATAAATATAATAATCAAATTAAATTTAATTAAAATTATATTTTTTTGGAAGCTTGTAATAAGGACTACATACTTACAAAAAATAAAAATAAATGAATTCATTTGATCCCCAAAAGGAAAATCAAAAGTGTTTTTTATCAACATTTTGATAGGTGTAAAGGAGACTTCGTTATAGGTATGGTTTAAAACTAGCGGGGTTCTATCCAAGGGGGCTTGGTCTAAGGTGGTTTGATCAAACCCTATTCAATTGGAATCCTTTAAATGGAACTTTTCAAAGCTTAAATCATTATATTTTGTAAAAATATGTGATTTCAGCAAAAAAAGGATCTCCTAGAAAGTGTTAACCACTATTGTGGCAGCACCCTACGACAGTGTAATATAATATGATGTTGATCAATGGTCATGATAGGATCTAATCTAACGGTGTACATTTATTTTGTGCTCCTTTGTGATGAAGACTGACAAAATTTTGTGAAGTGAGCGAAATGGTTTAAGCAGTTGACATCTGTCGGCTTGATCAACGATTGATTAAGATCAAATCTAATGGTGCCCACTAGCCCCACACCTCTTGTGGTGGGTCTTGAGTGACTCTTGTGGGGTGTGCGGGCTTTGGACATGTGTTGTGGTGGACCCGGCCATTAATGTCGAGTTGTTAAGAATGATGGTTGGCTCGGTAACTTGTGAAAAGTACCTAGGTAGGACTCGATTGGTGATAAGGTGGACAGTGATGGTAGGATGTCGACTATTGATTATTTGTTGAGTGAATGAGAAAACATTGGAGGGACTTGGTGTTATCGATGAGAGCATGATAGAAGTCTCTCTAATGGCCCGATGTGGCTATAGTAGTTATGTTCTTGTAACAGTTGGTGTACAGTTGAAACAGGTGGTGTTCTGAAACCGAAGTGATGATGACAAGTTGATGTATATATTGTAATACTCTATGTTGAGTTGGGGTTAATGATTCAACCTATTGGGTTGGTGCTCTACATTCTATGCTTATGAGCATTGTAACTGTGTGAAAGAACAAAACTGTTTGCTATTGTGAATTAACATCTGAGAGTGGAGTCTAAAAATTTGTATGTAAACATTATTTACTGTAATACAAAGTGACTTTACTTGGTGTGTGGGTTTTTCTCCCATAAGGGTTTTCCCACATAAAATCTGGTGTTCAATTATTTGTGTGGGTTAAATTGTTTATCTATTTGTTCCTGTGTATGCATTTCTTAAATGAACTATAATTGTAATTAAAATTAAAAGTACCATTTGCATTATTTCTCCTATAAGATTGGCATTTGGAAGGCGTTTCCACATCTTGCTTTCCTTACAAGTGGTATCAGAGCTTGGCTAGTTGTGTTATCCTTATGGGTGAGTCAGGTTTTTTGTGCTAGTCTTGTCTAGTGGGAGTCTTGCAGAGAAATTTGGTTGTCTTGATTACAAATTAAGATGGCAAGCACATCAAGAAAAATAGAAATTGAAAATTTTAATTGTAGTAATTTTGAGTTGTGGAAAATCAAAATTGAAGACCTATTGGTGGCGGTGCTGCCACAATAGTGGTTTACAATTTTTGGGAGGAACTGATTTTTGCTGAAATCACATATTTTTAGAAAATATAATGATTTAAGCCTTGAAAAGCTTCATTTAAAGAATTCAAATTGAAGAGGTTTTGATCAAAATACCTTAAATCAAACCCTCTTGGATAGAACCCCGCTAGTTTTAAACCATACCTATAACAGAGTCTCCTTTACACCTATCAAAATGCTGATAAAAAACCACTTTTGATTTACCTTTTTGGGGATCAAATGAATTCATTTAAAATTTATTTTTTTCAAGTATGTAGTCCTTATTATAAGCTTCCCAAAAAGTATAATTTTAAATAAATTTAATTTGATTATTATATTTATTTTTATTTCTCGTGAATGTAGGTTTTCAAATCAAGCTCTCTGTTGCACATGTGGAAAAATAGATTATTAAACAATAAAATAAAATAAATTAGTGCACCAGATATTGAAGTCCGTGATCCAACAAATTTTTTTTTTGAATTTTGATACATACAAAAAAGGTTACGCGTTATACGTTTATGTCTAAATTATAATTGGTTTGAATTCAAAACTTGATTAAAGAAAAAATATTCAATAAAAACTATCTAACCAAGTGGAAGCACTAGATATTAGAGTTGCAAATCTAAATTCGAAAGAATTAGAATTTTGTCCTTCATGGAAAAAAAGTTATGCGTTATACGGTGAACGTCACTTTTTTAAAATGTTGTTTTATGAAAAAAACTAGTTTTCAGGGAGATGGAAAAAGAAGTGCAATATGATTCCAAAATTTTTGAAAAAAATATATTTATAATCTATAGACAAAATTTCATGAAACTCTAGTTTGCATCATCTTCAAATTCCTCATGGTTTAGCTGCTATAGGTGCCTGAAAGTGAAGATTTAGTTAAAAAAAATATTTTAGTGTCCAGTTTGGCCAAAAATTGTAAACCTCTATTGTGGGATCACCCGTGGATAAAGATATTTGGATTGTTGTTATGGGGACAAAACCATCAGGCATGAAACAAGAAGATTGGGACCTCGCAGATAGAAAAGCTAGTGGGTTGAAAAGACTTTGTTTGGCTGATTCTGTACTCATGAACGTCCATGAGGAGAAGACTGCATCTTCATTATGGAAGAAACTTGGTGATATTTATCAAGGAAAGTCTCTGGTGAACAAGTTATTCTTGAGGAAGAATTTATATTCCCTGAATATGGAAGAAGGAGCATCTATAGTAGACCATCTTAACTCATTTAATATGATTGTTGCATAGTTGGCGTCTATGGGTGTGAAGATAGAGGATGAGGGTCAATGTATGCTTCTATTATGTTCCTTACCTAACACTTGGGATCATCTTGTAATGGCTATTGGAAGTACAACAACCACCTTAGAAATGGAAGACATGGTTGCTTCGTTATTATCAGAGGAAATGTGAAGGAAATCTTCTAAGATGGCTAAGGAGACACTTGTTGTTCAGGGAAGATCAAAGGAGAGAGGCAAGAAGAAAGACAAGAAGTCTAAATCCAAATTTGAAGGGAGATCAAAGTCTCCTGGCAAGAAGTCCAAGGCGAAATGATGGAATTGTGGGAAAATTGGCCATATCCAAAAGGATTGTAGAGAGGAGAAAAAGAAGAAGAACAACAACAACAACAAATATTTTAATAAGGATTCTTCTCAAAGTGACTCAGATGCTTTCATTGCAACCTTGGAAACTCAGGCATCAAATGATGTCTAGTTGATTGACTCCAGTGCATCTTTTCACATGACATCTCACAAAGATTGGTTTACAAAGTATGAAAAGTATGCTAGTGGAAAGGTGTATCTAGAAAGTGATTTATCTCTTGAAATTTTTGGCCGAGAAAGAGTTAGAATTTGATTCCCTGACAGAAGAATAAAAGGGATTGATGGCGTAATGCACATATCCGGTCTAGCTTAAAATTTTCTTTTTGTTAGTAAGCTGAATGATGTTGGCGTGCAAGTTTCATTCTCGAGTGGTGGCTATAAGATGACAAGAGGCTCAATGATGCTGGATAGGGGTGCATGTGTTGGTACTCTGTACACGTTGGAGGCACAAGCTATTCAATGTAACAGTGTCTTTGTAAAGTCAGAAAAGGCTACTCGTGTAGAGAAGGAGAATGAGGTTCCTCTAGGTGTAAACTCTTTGGAGGTGAAACTCCCAGCAGAAAAACTATGTTGTGGCATCATAGAATCAATCACATAGGAGAGAAAGGCTTAAAATCCTTGAAAAATAAAAACTTGGTAGAAGGGCTTGATGATTGTAACCTTGAGTTCGATTTTTGTGAACATTGTGTTTATGGAAAACAACACCATGTTTCTTTTTACTCTAGTCCTCATAAGTCTGTTGGTATACTAGATTGTGTTCACTCTAATGTATTTGGTCCAATGGATGTTCCTTCGTTATTGTTTAGTCTAAATACTATGTTTCTCTTATGATGACTATTCAAGAATTGCATTTGTATACTTTCTTAAAAGTAAATCGGAAGTGTTCAGTCAGTTTAAAGAGTTTAAAAACTTGGTTGAAAATCAAAATGGAAGGAAAATTAAATGCTTAAGGATGGATAATGGCGGTGAATTTTATTTTGTAGATTTTGAAAGGTATTGCAAAGACCATGGGATTAAAAGGCATAAAACTACACCTTATACTCCACAACAAAATGGAGTTGCTGAAAGGCTAAATAGGATGCTAATGGAAAGAGCGAGAATTATGTTGAGTAGTGTTCATCTGGAGAAGAAGTTTTGGGCTGAGGCTATGGCATTGGTGTGAAAGGATACAAGCTTTGGAATCCTGTTATTCAAAAGGTTGTGTACAACAAAAGTGTAAACTTTTGGGAGTTGAAACCTTCTATAGTTGATATGCAGTCAGAGACAGAAGAAGAAGAGAAGAAGAATGATGTAGCTGAAATTCCTCGAACTCCAGATAAACAAGAACTACAAATTCAAAGTGTACTTGAAATTGAGGAGAGCTCAAGTAGCTCTAGGAGTTATGAATAGGAAGAAGAACCACAACCTTAGCCTCAAACTATGAGGAGGTCTACACATGAGAAGCGGCAACCTCAAAGGTAAGGTTTTTCTATGTTGGATGTAGATTGTGCCTATGCTTTGATTACAAGCACTGCTGAGCCCAGGAATGTGAAAGAGGCAATTGAAATGTTTGATTCAAATTCTTGGTTGGATGCCATGAATGAAGAAATGGCGTCATTAAAAAAGAATGAAACTTGGAGTTTGGTGCCCTTGCTTGAAGGTTGAAAGCCTGTTGGTTGAAAATGGGTATTCAAGAAGAAAATTGGTCTAGATAGCGGTGTGGAGAAGTATAAAGCTAGGTTGGTCGCAAAAGGTTATTCCTAGGTGGAGGGAATCAATTATGGAGAAATATTTTCTCTAGTAGCTAAGCTGACATCTATCAGATTTCTATTGTCACTTGCAGCAACATATGACTTAGAGGTTGAGGAAATGGATGTGAAGACATTGTTTCTTCATGGAGATCTGGAAGAAGAAATTTATATATCCCAGCCTGAGCACTTCATTGAAAAAGGTAAAGAAAATCTAGTTTGCAAGTTAAAAAAATCTTTGTATGGTCTAAAGCAATCACCTAGAATGTGGTACCAAAATTTTGACACTTTTGTGTTGTCATTGGGATTTGTGAGATCTAAATTAGATCATTGTGTTTATTACAAAACTAAAAATGATTATTTACTTATTATTTCCCTATATGTGGATGATATGTTATTCTTTGGGAATAGTAAGGGTATGATTTCTGTTTTAAAATCTCAGTTATCAACACGTTTTGAAATGAAGGATTTAGGTCCAACAAGGTATATTCTAGGTATGGAAATTAGAAGGGATAGGGAAAGTAGAAAACTTTGGCTCAGCTAGAGCAAGTATGCCAATTCTATCCTTGAGAGATTTGGTATGACAGATTGCAAGTAGTTAGTTGTTCCAGTGTTGCTGGGAATGAAGCTATCTATTGAAGATTGTCCAAAGTCTTTTACAGAGATGGAGGACATGACCAGGGTGCCTTAGGCAAGTGTGGTTGAAAGTTTAATGTATGCAATGGTCCGTACAAGGCCAAAAATTTCTCAAGCAGTGGGAGTTCTTAGTCATTTTATGGCTAATTTGGGATGCTATGAAAAGAGTTCTTAGGTATTTGAAGGGTACTTCAGAGTATGCACTGTGTTATCATGGAGACTTGGTAAGATCACATAGATCTCTCAACATTCATGGATTTGTGGATTCTGATTGGGTAGGGTATATTGACAACAAAATATCCACTAGTGGATACATTTTCATGTTATTCGATGGTGCAATCAATTGGATGAGCAAGTGGTGGGATGTAGTTGCTTTATCTACTACTGAGGTGGAGTACATGGCAACAACACATGCCTGTAAGGAAGCCATTTGGCTTAGATGTTTGTTTTTTGATGTTTGGATTTAATGTAGAGAAAATTATGATTTTTTGTGACAGTCAGAGTGCTATTTGTTTGGAGAAAAAATCCCACTTTCCATGCCAAGATGAAGCACATTGATGTTTAGTATCATTTTGTTCGTGATATGGTGGAGGATGGAAATGTTAATCTTGAAAAGGTGAATACTCTGGAGAATGTCACCGATGCATTGAAAAAACCTGTGAGCACAAATAAGTATAGGTGGTGTGATAGTTTAATGGGCCTTGGGGACTATGACTTTAAATAACTTCGAGTTTGGAAGAAGCTGGTAAGTATTCATCAAGTGGGAGCATCTTGGAAAATGTGCCTCAACTTGCTGGCTTGGAACTTTTGAACGTGGTGTATTTTTCCTTTTATTGGCCTGTATGTCACGAGACCTGTATGTTGCAAGATCATTGAAAATCATAACTTTGGAACCCATGTCGTGGGGTTTTGAAATTTCATAAAATTTTGACAGACCAATTGCTAGATCATGAAAATTTGAAACTTTGAAACTACAAGTTGTGGGTTGTGAGGTTCGTGAAATCTCCAATAGTCCAATTTCATTGGTGGGACATGGCTACTTCGGTGGGACCCTAATGATAGTCCCAACAATAGTCCAATAAAGTTCTTTCTTCAGTGGGACACTATGTTGTTGGTGTGACTCTGTTTTGAGTTACAATGATAGAACGATATGACAAAGGAAGTGGGGACCATGATAGTGTAATATAATATGATGTTGATCAACGGTTGTGATAGGACCTAATCCAATGGTGTAAATATATTTCGTACTCCTTTGTGATGAAGACTGATAGACTTTTGTGAAGCGATCAGAATGGTTTAAGCGGTTTACATCTTTCGGCTTGATCAATGATTGATTAAGATCAAATCTAATGGTGCCCACTAGATCCACACCTCTTGTGGTGGGTCCTGAGTGACTCCCATGGGGTGTGTGGGCTTTGGACACGTGTTGTGGTGCACCTGACCAATGCTAAGTTGTTAAGAATGATGGTTGGCTTGGTAACTTGTGAAGAGTACCTAGGTGGGACCAGATTGGTTATGAGGTGGAGAGCGATGGTAGGATGTCGACTACTGATGATTTTTTGAGTGAATGAGCAAACATCAGAGGGATTTGGTCTTATCGGTGAGAGCATGATAAAAGTCTCTCTGATGGCATGATGTGGCTAGAGCAGTTACGTTCTTGTAAGGGTTGGTGTACAGTTGAAACATGTGGTGTTCTGAAACTGAAGCAATGATGGTAGGTTGATGTATATATTGTAATACTCTATATTGAGTTGGGGTTAATGATTCAACCTATTGGGTTGGTGTTCTACATTGTATGCTTACAAGCATTGTAACAGTGTGAAAGAACATAACTATTTGCTGTTGTGAATTAACATCTGAGAGTGGAGTCTGAAACTTTGTATGTAAACATTATTTACTGTAATACAAAGTGGCTTTACTTGGTGTGTGGTTTTTTCTCCTATAAGGGTTTTCCCATATAAAATCTGGTGTTCAATTCTATGTGTGGGTTAAATTGTTTATCTATTTGTTCTTGTGTATGTGTTTCTTAAATGAATTGTAATTGTAATTGAAATTAAAAGTACCATCTGCATTAGTTCTCCTATAAGATTGGCATTTGGAAGGAATTTATGCATCTTTCTTTCCTTACAATATTCTAAATCTATTGCCTTTTTCTCAAACGATAAATTAAATACAACCAAACAAAGATAAATCAAAACATTGTACTCATATACATTATCCTTGTTATTATTTACTTATCTTGATGATCAACATCGTGGTAAGAGAAACCACATTTTTTCTCTCTGTATGCACTCTCACATGCCTATGCTACATAAAGGAGTGTGCCTCTTCATGAATATATATCTTTTGAAAATATAATGACTCATGTCTACCATATAACTCTAGATCTTTACGAAGTAGAAAGAAATGAATTTCTCAATACAATGATTTGAACTCTTCTTGGCTCAATGGTCAACAACACAAAGAAGATATGATTTTTTTTTCAAGGCAAGAATTTCAATTAGTATTGACAAGGCTTTGTCCTCACAAAGGACTAGTGAGTTTCCTCTTTTGAGGTATCTCCCATTTTTAGACTCTAGACACAAGCTAATGTACCTTTCACCTAGATATCATCTGGTGTCACTTATGTGTGTCACCTGTGTGGATCTCCTTGTGGTTTTAATGATAAAGGGCTCTACTAGTTGATATATGCTTCATAATGACATTAGGTGGATTTAGTGATTAGAGAATCACCATGGCTGAAGGGTGTGCTACCAAATCGAAGACCTCATGCTTTGTCGACCATTGTGAAGAGCTTATTGTGTCTCTAAGAGTGCCAACAAGTATGCCATGGGAATCTTATAGAGGATTTGCTTCAAATTAGGAGAAAATAATGGGTTTAATGAAAATCTCTTGATCGAGGTATTTAAGAAACTCCCAGTGGTTGCACAAATAGATTTTTCTTCTCCCACCACAAATGCCAAGGCCAACCAACTCCTCAAACTCTTCTCTTCAAAATGACCCAACCATACTTCTTCCTAAATCTATTAGTTTTTTGTTTCCAATATTTTTTTGACTGTACACACACACACATATAGATTTCATAACACACTATCATTTTTTATACCAAAAACTTGTGCTTCAATCTTTCCGCCTCAAAATAAATAGATGAGTATTTATAGATTAATCAATTCTTTAACATACACATTCTCTAAGAAATATTTGGTTTGGAAGATCCTATACATATCATTTTATTGTAGAAGGTTTATATGTACATGAGAAGTTGTCCATTATGATTGGTCTCCCAAGAAAATATATGACAATTAGAATCTTTCTCAAAGATGTAAAATCTTTGTAGCAAAGGCTCAACTCTCGGTGAGCCACATAATCACATAATTCTTCAAAAGTATTATGATGTTTTTCTTTATGTCTTGTTGAGAGTTATTCAAGTTTTCTTTTGACTACAATTAACCACCTGTCCTGGATGAAAGGAAATAGAACTCTAGTTAGAATTTCATTTTTTATGATATGTCCTCCACATATTCCTAAGTGTCACAATACGAGCCTAAATTTGACACTTGTAATTTTTTCTTCTGATAAAGGAGTTTTTTAAATTTTTATTTAGAGTAAACTTAATGTTTATTTAAAATAAAAAAAATTAATTAGAATTTTAATCATTCATTTAAAAGTGTTTTTGGTTTTTTATATACGAATTTTTTCTTTAATAATATATATTAATATTTTTAAGAAGTTATATTTTCAATATAAAGATATAAATTGCATATATATTTTATTAAATTATAGTTATGAGGATGTATATTTTCACTTTGTGATTCATAAGGTGATTCAATCATATTAATATTAAATGAATAATCAAGATTAAATCAATTTAACATAAGTATTACAAATAAAATTGTCACTTAAGATTAGCATGTTCTTATCAATAGTTTATATAGGATATCATCCTCTCTCAAAATAGTAATCTTATCTAAAATTATAACTCTCAAAGTTCCTTCTCTTAAAAATCATTATTTAAATCTTCTCTATAATAGCATTTACCATAAATTCTTCTAGAATATATTTCATTCTTATTATATTAAAATGGCCACATTCATTCCCTTTCACTAAAACATAAGGATGACAAGGTGAATGAAAAGGTAAGGGATTTTTTTTCTAACTCTTACACATTGATAGAAAAAGTGGAATTGTATAAACTTTCAAAGCATTTTCTGTTGTACTATATCTTTTTTTCTCTCTCTCAAGTGTTACTTTAGCTAACATTTTTTATGATGTTCAAGTATCCTCTAAATTTATTGGGTTTCAAGCACCTACTTATAATGTGTGGTTATTTCCCTAATAAAATTGTCTAAGGAACAGAGCCTAAAAAGGATAGCTCACCCATTGCTTAATTTTTTTATGATCATTATTCATATATTTGGTATGACTATTTTGTTCATGGAAAACATTAATTATTCATTCTTTATTCAAGTCTCTTTTGATTGTTGAATATAGTCAATTTATTATTCAACAATGGCGGATAATCGACGTGATATCTGTGGTGCTAGGTATGCACGAAACTGTTCAAAGCCTATACAATGAGTTGATGTGGGGGTCCTAGAGTTGTCATAGTCCCTAGATGTGAAGGCATTTTTGTGAAGAGTTGATTTTTTGGGACTATTTATTTTTGGTAGTTTAGAGCAAATGTTGACATATGGTTGTAGGTTATACTTTCTATTTTTTGAAATTTTAGCAAAGGACCTGCAATAATTTGGCCTCTATTGATCATGTTTTGTAACTTTTGAAGATTGTGCCTGATTTTCAAAATAAATACAGATCTTGCCGTGGTTTTTCTATTATAATTTCTTAAGTTTTCCTGTAAATCATTATTACTAAGTTGGCAATATTTTCTCTGTTTTACTATAAATTTTCTTACATTGATTCTTGTAATGATTTTAAATCGATTGACATCCATGGAATTATGAGAATACTATTCTCATTGAAATAAACCATTCATGCAATTATATTTTTCAAAGTCAATTTATTTGATTATTGTGTCGCAGTGTGTTGGTAATTTTATTTACTAAATCTATAGTGCTAATTAAATGGTGCCAAGAGCTCTTACGGGATGATGTAATGTTTGAAAACTACTATGGTTTTTAATCAAGTTAAAATAATCGATGGAAGATGTTGAAATTGGAGAACTGGTTGGTTCGTATGAAATACCATCTTGTTGTGCGTCTTGAGTTATTTTATTCATCAAGAATATCATTTCAAAATGCAAATTTGAAAGATCATACTGGGCATAGAATTGATGTTCCCATCATCAAAACTTTTAATGTAGTTCTGTTCAGGAAAGAGGTATACTTATGTGCAATGCAAAATTCTCAAAAATCAAATCAATGCTTGGATAAAGGTGATGTCATTGAGGGGGAGTGTACATGTCAATAACACTACCTAGTGGCTAAATCCTATATGTACATCTTGCTAGAATAAGAAAGTCCTAGTAGGCAAAACATAAGACCTCTAGGCATTAGTAAGTACTTTGGGCATATTTAAGTCCCAACAGGCATAAACAAGTCCGGGGAGACCCGGGGCTCCAATGATATTTATAAGACCTCATATATAACATCATTTTTAAAAACACCGAGATTATAAATTGTGACAAGATGGCCTTCATGTACTTTTGAATACATGACTTTCATTTGGCATATATTTGTGTCGGGCTCTGTCAGCTGTCCAAAGAAACCTACATTACGGTGCATTTTCTTTTGTGAGTGTGTAGGCCCTATTATGTTGGGATGAGTATTAGAACATAATTTTATTAAGGGTCATACACATAAAATTATATATTATTCTAATATGAGGTTATAAAACCCTATATATTATATGTTTATTAATCATTTCGCATTTGAAATAGTTATCTAATAATTATAAATATTATTAATTATTTATGAATGGTGGTTGTTGAATAGGTGTGACTAATACCACTTTAGGTATTATACCACACTTTCTCCTATATTTAAGGAGGTTCTCTCTCATTTGAGAGATATAGAATTTGGAGATTTTATAATTAATTATATCACTATGCACATGAGGCATTATTGGCCATGTGGAAGTATGGAGAAGTGTTCCCCAAGTTTGGTCTATGTTATAATATACCATTATTGTAAGTATTTTAAAAAAATGATGCTTTATGGGGTTTTCTACCTGAAAGGATTTTCCCCATCTATATCTTGTGTAATGTGTAAATTTTATGCTTGTATGATTCTCATTTCATTTATTTTATGTTTTATTTATAATGATTGGTATTCTAAGATCCAAAATTCTAACAAAGGAAAATAATAGAAATTGGTAATATGTGTTCATAATCCTAAGAGTGTCTAGAATTTAAGTATTAAGTATCTATGAATGTGATTACCTTTGATCTATAGGAATTCTGACATCCTATTGTATAAGAATAATTTAGGAAATGTGAATTAGCAAGAAATATCTTGTGGTAACAAGAATACCAAGTAACAAATATAATGAGTTGTGAATAGAGGAAATGATCATGAGAAATAAGAGTAAGAAACCATTATCATGAAGAGGAAAGGTATAAGCAATGATAAAAGAAGATTTCATAAATAATTTTTATAGATTAATGAATGAATATCCAAAAAAGTAAAATATGAAATTTTACCAATGGGGTTGAGTAAGAGTGCAAGGAAAAGTCCCAACATGTAAACCAAGACCTTGAATGAAGAAATCAATATCATAATACCAAGAAAGCTTCAATTGTGAGTTAAAGAATAGTTTTCAAAAGGGGATTCCAAGACATAAGACACTTATTTTTGTGTGCATTAAAGAATATTTTTCAAAAGGGAATTCCAAGAGGATGCAGAGAGAAATATAATATTAGATTCACATGTGTAGAGACATTTTGTGATAGATAGGAATTACAACAATCTTCAACAACCACCTAGGTAGATATCCAAAAAAAATTTAAAACTTGTGGGATGCTAGTGCATCAATGTAGACATCTATAGGCCCACATTGGCATCTCAGAGAAAATGTTGGAAATAAATTATAAAGTCTTAATAAAAAATAACTAGTTCAATGTGCTTAGGGTATAGACACCAAAAAAATTTAAAACATAATCTAATAATTGTAGGGTAGTTAAATTTTGACATGATTTTATGAAGGTACAAATAGTAAATTTTATGAGGATATATAAAAGGATAGATTGCAAAACAAGCTAGTGCCCCAACCAAGATTATGCAAAACAAGCACATTGGAAAAATAATCCTATAAACCTAAGGTATCATCACTAATATAAATAACCATAATGAAAATCAGGGAAAACTTTAAGAAACCCCCCCCCCCTCCCTCGGCGAAGGTGTAAAATCCTGGAAAATCTTGTATACTTCCAGATAAAAATATTAATTTTAGTGGCGATTTTTTTTTGTTTTTCGTGAAAAGAAATGTCCATTGGAAAATCTTTTCTAATTGTTAGAAGTCTGTGGAAAATCTCGGTGAAATAAAAAAAATTTAAAACCACTAATTATTTTCCATTGGCGATTAAAATCTATTTTCAAACCAATAAAATATTTTGATTGGCAAATTAAACCTATTTTCAAACTAGAAAAAATAATTTTGTTGGCAATTAAAACTTTTTTTCATACTAAAAAATAAAATTCATTGGCGAATTAAACCTATTTTCAAATGATTAAGAAAAAAACATTGGTGAATTAAACATTGTTTAGTAAGCGAAGGAGGTGCGAAAGTTTCCGTAAAAAGTGAAGCATTTATGAAGGTTTTTTTTTTTTTTCTTCTGGCGTTGGACGTACGTTTTGAAATCGACATTAATGGAGATGGCTGGAAAATTGAGATGTACTAAAGACACACATCTCATGTAGCCGGTCAGCGGTGGGTAGTTGTCAGGAAGCCAATGAACCAGAGAAACAATGGAGGCCAATTTCACCTTGACATCACGGAGGAAGCTAGACCATTTCATTGGCAAAGCGTTTGTGAAGCGGCTGTGGGGTTTATTTCTCTTCAAGGATGTGTAGATGGCACAAACAGTTCAATTTATTTTGGGTAATGGTTTTGAAAAATTAAAGCATAGATACAGGACCAATATGGGTATTTATTCATTGGTCATGGCTTGGGGTTTGGACTTAGGAGAGCTAGTGGATGTAGTGAGGAAAGTCATGAAAACTCTGGTTCACAAAGATTTTTTAGAGGATATGGAAGGCATTCTGGAATGGGCGATACTAGGAGTTGGGCTTGTTATGGTTAAAGGAATGGATGGTGGAGGCCCAAAGCTCACAGATTTAAATCATGTCTTTATTAGGTGGCTAGAAGGACGCACCAAAGATCTATGGCGAGAAGGTGCAGAGCGCGGGTGGTGTGTGGCAAGCACTCAAAATCTATGTTGAGCTAATGGAGGTCGAGGAGGTCATAGAGAATCTCAAAGACATCGCTAGAGCAGAGATGTGTGAAAAGAAGGGTCTACATCCGAGGAAGAAGATGAAGCCGTTAATGGAGATAGAGCCATTAGAGACGGGTAATTCATCGAAGGCGTATGAGTAGTACATGTTTTAAAAAAAATAGATTATTGTACTAAATCTTGTTTGTGATTTTGTTTTTTGGGGATTATGCTTGGATTTGCATTGTAATTGTAAAACACCTTGGGGCATGAACAATGGTTGGAAGGGTAGATTTTAGGCGAGTATGATTAGGGATAATTTGATATGTTGGAAATGGAAACTATGCTGGCTAATCAACTTTTTTGGTAGTTGATGGATGAACATAAATCTAAACTATATTTTATAGCATTAGTTTATAATTGGAATAATTCTTTCTAAAGTATATTTTATAACATTAGTTTAAAATTGGAATAATTTTTGGTAGTTGATGGCTGAAGATAAATCTAAAGTATATAATAATGTTTATGATAAAAATATAAATTAGTTTAGAATTGGAATAATTCTTTCTAATTTCACTTTATATTAATATATATGATTTATTCAACAACATTTATTTTATAGCATTTATTTAATATGTATGATTAATAAAATCAATAATATTTTAATATAAAAGATTTTATAAAAAAATATAATTTTTTTTTTTTTACAATTAAACTCCACATGTACCAATCTTAATTACCCATCGATCCTCCAGTCATGTCCACTTGCTAAAATCTTCTTGTGATCTTCACTTCATAATTCATCATCCTTGCCACCTTTCCTATCTTAATTCACCAAAGTCGAGGTCTTGGTACTTTTCCTAACCTTAGTTGCAAGTCTTTCTTGGTCATCTATGTAGTCAGTGGGTCAGAAGTTTTGACAACATTGAAATTTCAGACTTTGGTTCTAAGGTTCCAACTTTTAGCAACTACACGACATTATGGACCACTACCATTTGATGAATTTTTGATGGATAGTTATAGTTGCATTCTAGAAGTGTATCTCTCAAGCAATAGATTTGCGAGTTGAAACCTCTAGAATTATACTAGAACCGTTCTATACGAACACGTGGGGGGATCAAGACTCATCATCGTGGTAATGAACCCGATGGGTTGGATTTTGGCAATGAGCAAAAGAAGAACTTAAGTGGCAGAAATATGCATGTGGAGAAAGTTGGTTTTAAAAGAGGGACCACCTAGGGAAAACGTAGGATCAAGGCTTAAAAACTTAAGAACGTTTAACCCAAAGGATGTAAAGGAAAATCAATATAGCCATGACCATTCAATGAATTGTTGATGAACGATTGTAGTTGCATTCCGGAAGTAAATCTCTGAAGCAGTAGACTTGTGAGTTGAAACCTCTAGAATTACACTAGAACCATTCGATGTGAACACGTGGGGAGATCAAGGCTTATCATCATGGTAATGAACCCGATGGGGTGGATTTTGGCAATGAGCTATAGAACTTAAGTAGCAGAAATATGTACGTGCATAAAGTTGGTTTTAAAAGAGGGACCTCCTAGGAAGAACAAAGGACCAAGGCTTAAAAACTTAAGAAAGTTTAACCCAAAGGATGTAAAGCCAAATCAATATAAACACGACCATTCGATGAATTTTTGATGGATGATTGTAGTTGCATTCTAGAAGTAAATCTTTGAAGAGTAGACTTTTCAATTGAAACCTCCAAAATAACACTAGAACTGTTAGATGCAAACACATGGCGAGATCAAGGCTCATTTCTCTCTTTTCAATTCCCTAACATATTAAATTTCATTTAATTTAAATTCTCAATATTTTAGTTTTGAACATATGAAGCGATTGATTAGACAACTCATAGCTTTAATGAAACAAGATTTGTAATGATTTCATATCATTTGAGTGGCACTGGTAGTGCTGACTAGAGTCTGGGGATTTTGACAGCTTGTCAGATTGAGGTACAATTTGCATGTAGCTAGACGTCAATCAAATTAAACATTTTAATTTTAATTGTACATGTAAGGCTTAAGATACACAAATTGACTAAGTTGGTTTTTTGGTTTGCATGAATCAGGCTGATAGCGACACTAGTGGACCATAAATTATTAAATAGGGTTAGTAATAGTGATAGTAATAATGTGACATTGTAATTCAATTGTAATAAAATAAATGGTTATAAATTTACAGTAAAGAGAAATTAAGTATTATCTATTCATGAAATAATTGCATGCAGATTTAAAAGTAAAACATAAAGCAATAGAAATGAAAAAAGAAAGTTGCCATCAAAGAGTTATTTTTTGAGTTTTGCGTCTATGAATCTATTCAAATTAGTTTTTTTTTCCTTTGAGAAATTTAGTACTATCTATTTATGAAATAATTGCATAAAAAGGTGGAGTAAGTAGCCATTTATCACATTGCATTTGTAAAATTCGAAGTAGTGATTTGATTTGTAATGATTTCATATCGTTTGAACTTGAGGGGCATTAGCGATTTTGACAATTGCCAGCTTGTCAGAGTCGAGACGTCAATCAAATTAAATATTTAAATAACTGGAAGACTTAGGTTACACGAATCAATTCAAATTTAAGTATGTTTTTTGGTTTGCATGAATCACGATTATGATACATGAATCATGATTATGATTCATGAATCATGATTATACCTAGCCTCACACGTGACACGTGTGAGGTGTACACAGGGACTAGGTTGGTAGTGCCACTATTGGTAGCACTGTTGCCCATAAATAAGGATAGTGAGCACAACTGAAAATGGAAATCATTCGTTGAAGGTAAAGCCTTTACTATTGAGAATTTGAGTGCAGTGTTCGAATTGTCATAAGGGTTTTTATTTTTAGGGTTAATAAGGAATAGGATTCAGGAAGAAGATGATGTGGCATTATTGGGGATACTCTAAATTCTCCTACCTGCAGTTATGTAGTTACAAAGTAAAAGACCAATTTCCTTCAACTTCAGAATGGGTGGAATTGGAAAGAAGTTGATTTGGTTCACCTGACTTCTCAGACAAGTCTTGAGCCACAATGAGAGCTCTGATGGAGATAAGTGATATCCTAGTGCATAGAAGATACAAGTAGAAGATGGGAGCAGTTTTACAACCCCTCATCTTTTGCATGACTCTGATTTTCAGAGAAATACATTTTTATCTTCCAACTCCCATTTCCCCAATTTGATTAGCCTTTTCCCCATGCATTTATTTTCAGAGGCGATGGTTGATCCCGAGTTGTCATTCTTGTTAGGGTTTACCAAAAATTGAAATTCAGAGCGCATGGTTGACCTGGAAAGTCCCATTGATTTTCAGGCACACATGTATTACATTTACGTTTTCACCAGCGATCCAACAGAAGCTTGATGCTTGCGCTTACATTTGTATTTGTACTATGTAATAATGTGACATTGTAATTCAGTTGTAATAAAGTAAATGGTTGTGCTATTAATTTAAAATTGTAATTCATTTTATTAAGTCCTTTGCAATGTTAAGTGTTATTGTGCTATTAATGTGACATTGTAATTCCTTTTATTAAGTCCTTTGCAATTGCAACATTAAGTGTTACTGTGCTTAGTGCTATTAATGGTTGTGCTACTACTATTAATGTGACATTGTAATTAATTTTATAAAGGCCTTGATAATCTAAGCACATTAATGGTTAAAAGTAAAAAATAATTAAAACACATGTTTATTATTTATATCATAAATTACTCAACGGTTCAATAGAACATTTGATGTATCATTGTAGACTCAAGGGAGCAAAGCAAGCTTAGTTGCTAGGCATCCGAGTTTTATAACCATTTGACATTTTGTATTTTTGCAGAGTTCTAAATTTTCATAACTACCCGATTCCCCAACTTGGTTCACTTTGTTGAGTAACGTAAGTTCATGCATACGTAACCTTTGAGCTACGGTGTGTGGATTTAGTCGATGGGTCAGAGGTTTTGAAAACATTGAAACTTCATACTTTGGTTTTGAGGTTCCAAGTTTCAATGACCATGTGACATGATGGACTTACCTTGCCTTTCAAAGGTGTCATCGTCTGACATCTCATTGAACACTATGTACAGAATAAACTTGAGTTGTCTTTTCAAGAATTTACAAAAGCATGCAGGTTTAAAGACTGTCTTTTCGAGGTATGAAATTAAATGTTGCATTTAAAGCACATCCTATAAAAATAACGACATGCATGGGTGGCAAAGTTTTTCTCAGACATTTAGCTTGCATTCTCGTTTTACTCCACATTGATTGCACGTCTTGTCATTTTATATGGCTTGAAGGTGGTGAGAATTATTTGTTAAAGCCTCGACTGTACTTCTACCTACTATTGTTATTTCTTTAGGAATTCAAGCATCTCATTAGGCATAGTGAGCTCATGTAGTCTGAAATTGAAAATCGTTGGTTCGATGTGAGGGATATAGAGCTAGCACTTTTTAAATTGGAAGAATTTTGGGCACATCTAGACAGTAAAGAAAAAATTGTTGTAGATGTGAAGGTGTTCGAAAGTGGAGTAGCTCAGGCCGGAGGTTTTCCAGAAGCAGTGTTGAGTGTTGACCTAATTGCTGCATTTGCAAGAAGGTACATTCCTGAAACCTAGGAAATCAAGGCCATAGATGGAACCATTGTAGATAAAAAAATTCCCAAGGTCATTTCTCAAGCATTGGGAATTCCAGAGAAGACACTCGTAAAGGAGATGTTTTTTGTAACAACTAAAAAATATTTCAGGACTAATGAAACTTGGTGTAAAAATTCTATGGCTAAAGGGTGGTTAAAATTAGAGAAGAAAGTTAAGTCTCAATTGCCCAATAAATTTAAGAGGACACATTTTAAAGCAAAAATTGTTGATGTTATTGCTTTACTTCATTGTATCATCGGGAATGCACAAGTTGAATTATTTGAAGGCTAGATGTGTTAGTTCATTTTAGTTATATGTGATGATAATGTGTTTATTGATTGGTCCAAGATAATTTTCTTTCACTTGCATGAGCAATTAGTTAACTTTTAGAAGACTATTGCCTTTCATCTGTGTTCTTGTTTGATATATATCATTGCTAGTCAAAGAGCTTATTGGCCAGGGTTGAAACCACAAGTACTACCAAGTCTTGGCATGCCTGTGTATAAGTGTTATCCGTAATTTACTATGTAGGTTGGGATGGGAGAATATTGTCTTGTTAATGATTCCTTTTTAATGGAAGTTGCGAGAAAGTTGGATGGAAACCCTGAAATGCAAACGTTTTCCCCTGAATCAAAATATTTGGCATTGAAGTTTGGAAGTTTTTATATCTAGTTTGATAGGTTTCCTTATTTGAGAATTGGATGAGAAGGCTCAACTTAAATTGCCTAAGTACCCTAAGGATTTACTAGTATTTTTGGAGGTCTACAGTCAAATTGCCATAGTAAATTTAAAATACATGAATATGGGAAAGCGAGGGTATACCTTCCCATTAGTTACTCGTTCTTTCTCTTGCAAAAGTAATCAGATGGCTAAGAATGTTGAAAGGATTCTCAAAGAATACAATCTCCAGTACTTGTTTGTAAGAACTAATTTTGATAGCAAGCGCTTTGTGAGAAAAAATTTGTATGCCTCTAGCTCGTATCAACACCAACCTTCAATCGAAGATTTCTAGGAAGATTGTGCTGATGAAAATGAAGTTTTCAGAAGGGACCATAGGAGGTTAACCCTTGAGTAGATACAAATTTTTGGTCTCTCTTTCCAAATTCCTAAAAATGTGTCTGAAGATTTGATGGTTCTTGATCCTGAATACAAGAGGTTGCCTGATAAATCATATCCTAGAGTTGACTAGGATAAAGATGAAGTTTTATATATTAGTAAACGGGCTAAACCAGTACTCAAAAGGACTCAGGATTGGTTGGAGGGAAAATGGCGTAGGGTTGTTGGCTTTGTTCATGAACCAAAATCATCCTAGAACAATGAGCAAGGATCTAGCCAAGTAGTCCCTGGAGGTACATCATTGGCGAGGATAGTCATCAAATCTTCTAGCGACAATTCACAATCTGGGGGTGATGGTGAAAAGCTGGAGAAATCAATTAAATCAAAATCAATATGTGAACAAGACAACTCATCCACCCTTGCTCTTAAAAAGAAAAATTTACAAACAAAACCTATGTCAGAAGATTCAGAGAGCATCTTTAAGCATATTGTTGAAGATAGTACTTTCTCGCCCTTGTCTAAAGAATCTTCTCCTCCTATAGAAAACATATCAATTATTCCTAGCGAGTCTAGAGAGGTTCAAAGTGATAAAGCCCCTAGTCTAATATAAAACTCTCCAGTATGGTTGAGGAAAGTAGTAGAAAAGAAGAGGAACTACACTCCTACGACATCCACTAGAGTAGATATAGTGACAAAATTACTCTAATCTTCCTCAGGGCCCAAGAAAGCCCAGAAAATGTTAAGAATTTTGAATGTTGTCTCTAGTAATCGGGTGTTAGAAATCGCATAACCTTTAAAAGATGTAGATGATGATAAGATAACCACGGATGATTATAAAATCATACATGTTGACATGGGTCCCCGGAAACTTGAAGGTGATGTATATCACACCAGTTACTCAATCAATGCTTTAGCCAAGCGGGAAAAAGAAGAAAGGAAAGAAAGGGTAAAATTGTAATTTCAAATTTTGGATTTCAAAAACTTTCTCTTCCATTGTTTCTCCCTTTTTTTCTATTCAGGCTTCTAGTTCCCAAGAAAGAGTTATTGATGAGTCTACGATGCAATTGATTAAGAAAAATATAAATTATTCTAAGGCTGCTAGTGAGTGGATTGAAGAATTGTCTCAGAAAGCTATATTTTTTATTAGTAAATCTGTGATTTCCTATACTCGCATTGTTGATAAAAGAAAAGGATTAATAGAAGAACTGCAGTAGGTTAGAAAGGATCAAACCAGTCTGTATGTAGTTTCAAAAGAAATGAAAGAGTTAGTTTCCATGGATCGATTGAAGTTGGTAAATGAACAGATTGTTAGTGATCCAAAGGAATTAGATCCTTCATGGATTGATTCACTTAAATGGAAACTAAACATATATGATGACCTGGTAAAGGAAATCACAAAATTGTTGGAGAAGTATTTGGATATGTTAGGAGAAATCAAGGGGAACTTTCATGATCTGTAGGTGAAGATAACAGATGATTTTGATGAGGAAATTCTGGACACAAAAGAAATCTGCTCAAATTTTAGAGAGGTCTTCAATAGAGAAGTAGCACATCCTGCTACGATGACTAAAGAATATTTCTCAAAGCTTGGGAGGCTGGAGCTTTATCTCAAAAAATTTTAAGTTGAAGCAGAAAGTAGGTCTGACACATTGAACGAGTCTAAAGTTGCTCTCAAAAAATGGAGAACTAGGCTTCAGATCACATTGACACCAGGTAGCAGGGAGATTTTTGCAATCATTACTAGGTACAGGGAATATAAAGCCATAATGAAGATGTAGGAGAATGAGGATTTGGAAATTGATGAAGTTGAAGCGGTTGGGAATGATGCATAGTTTATTTTTAGCATTTTCATATACTTTCTTTAAAGTTGGCACTTTTAAGTTAATGGCTTCTTTTAATTTTTAGTACAATTAATTTCAAGAAACTATTACCAAAGACATTGGATATGTTTAAATATTGGTTCGACTAATGAGATTAGACTCTTTTGAGAAAAAATTGATTTACTCCTTAGGGCAAACTCTGTTATTTTGGCTATTATTTGTTATTTTGATATAGAAGACATTGGTGGAGTTTATGCATGTATAATCTTTTAGTTATGGTGTATAGATTTATTTTGTTTATACTGAATGTTTGCTAGTGTGATATCTATTATTGGGATGAAAAATGATATAATTTTGCTATATTGTTGTGGTGTTATTATTTGTGAATAGAATTTTTGCAGTGATATTGGTTTAGTTGTTATCTTTCTTTCAGAAGTTTGATTTCTATTACATGAGATTGATAGATACCTTTGAAGATTTCTAGTTAAAATCCCCAACCTTTATTTTCTTTCTGGTTAAAATTATCATTAGTTTAAAAAAATCATTCATTGAACATTAGATAAAGGTAGCTGCCACCTTTAAAAATAAGCAAAGAATTGGTTTTGAAGTTTGTAATGTTGTAATGTTACCGATTCAACTGTGGTTACATTTATCACCTTTTATGGGTGTATGAATATAGAGTTAGGTGATAAATTTGTTAACCAACAGATATAAAAATCTTAGGGTATGTCTTCCCATTGGAGAACCCTTCTTTTGTGTGCAAAAAAACTAGATGGCTAGGGGAGGTGAAGGAATTCTCAAGGAATATAACCTCCAAAATCTGTCTGAATTTCCCTCTTCTCCGCCTGATAGTGATAATCCATATTTCACTCCTAACGCTCCTAAAGAAACTATTAGTGGAAATGAAGATTTTGGTCTAGTATTATCCTCCCCAAGATGGCTGAAAAAAGCAGTGGAGAAGAAGAGAAAGCATATTCCTACAATGACAGTTGGAGTGGATACAGTTTCAAAGTTACTTCAAAGATCTTCAAAACCTAAGAAATCCAGGAGGATGTCAAGGATGGTGACTGATGCTACTTCTGGAAATCAAATGTTAGAAATTCCTGAGCTTGTGAAGGATTTAAATGAAGATGAAATAATGGAGGCAGACTACAAAGTCACACATGTTGATATGGGGCCTCCAACACTAGAAGGTGATGTGTACCATGCCAATTATTCAGTCAATACCTTGATTAAAAGAGTGAAAGAACATAGGAAAGAAAATATAAAACTAGAACTCAAGTCCTCGCATTGAGTAAATTTATTTCTTCCATGGCCACTCCTCCTAAATCTGATGAAGCCTCAAGTTCTCAAGTAGAGGGCATCAATGTGCTCACCATAGAGAAAATTAAAAATAATTTGAGCTATTCTAGAGCTACTTGTGAGGGAATCGATAAAATATCTAGAGAGGCTATCTTCTTTCTGAATAAATCTATGCTCTTTTACACTAAAGTTGTTAATAAGGTGAAGGAGTTAGTAACAGAAGTTCAATAGCTCAAAAAATATCAAACTAGTCTCTATGTGCTTGCTCAGGAAATGAAAGAATTGAACTCTATGGATGTGAAGATATTAATTGGTGAGAAAATTGTGAATAATCCTAAGGAGCTAGACCCTTCCTGGTCCATTTCATTGGAATGGAAATTGAATATGTATGATAATCTGGTGAAGGAAATTAATAATGTACTTGATATATTATATGAAATTTTGGGGGAAGTTAAAGAAGACTGTCTTATCCTGGGAGTGGAAATTACTAATGAGTTTGATGAAAACATTCTAGATATAAAAGAGATCTCTCTAAAGTTTAGAGAAATATTCAAGAAAGAAATAGTTGATCCTGCTATAGTGACATGGGATTCCTTGAAACTCAGTGGAATGGAGATCCACCCGAGGAATTATAAATGTGGAGAAGAGAGAAGATCTCAAAAGTTGGTTGAGTGTGAAAATTCTTTGGTCACATGGAGAACCAAGTTACAGATCACTACAACTCCAGGATGCAAAAACATCATCACAATTGTCACCAAGTATCGGGATTACAGGCAAAGAGTAAAGGCATAAGAGGTGCTACTGAAGGAGAAGGCGAAAATAATTGATAGTGAAGGAGTCAATGCTAGGAGTGGGACCGTTGTTTAGTTGTTAGTTTTTATGTTATTTTCTTTAATTTGGCTCTCTTGATATTTCAAATACTTTTTATTTTAATTTCTAAAATGGTTGCTTCAAGGAACCGTTATGAAGACAAAAGAAACTCAATGTTTGGCAGTGGATTGTCTATTATTGGAATGATAGATTTTTGGATAGTTTCATTGCTGTGGAATGTTTATCTACGAATAAATATTTTATGGTGATGGATACATAAGGATTTCTCAGTATAATTTGGGTGATTTGGTAGTTTAAGCTTTTATTGTTTAAGTTGGGTGGACATTGGATGCCTTTATAAGTTATTTATGTTGAACTGTTAACTTTTGTTCTAGCTTATAACTTATAAGTTATGGATGTTGAACTGTTAGCTTTTGTTCAAGGAATGGATTAATAATATTCCTTTCAGTTATTTATCAAAGATTGTGTGAATGGCAATGCAATAGGAATTTATAAGTAGTGTGATAAGTGTTGTTCTTTAAAAGTGATGCAAAATCACATATAAAATTCAATACCATGGAATACAATATAAAATTTTTGGCTTTTCCAAATCCTAACCTTAGTCGCTAGTCCTCAGAGTTTTATAACCTTGTCGCAGAGTTCTAAATTTTCATAACTTACCGATTCTCTAACTTTTTTGATGGTTCACTTTGTTGAGTTGCAAGTCTTTCCTGGTCATCTTTCTACTTAGTGGGTTGGATGTTTTGAAACTTCAGAGTTTGGTTCTAAGGTTCACTTTGTTGAAGCAAGAATGGAAAAGAGATAAAGAAAACTTATTATTATAACTAATAACACTATGAAGAAATGATCACTCACCTTTTCTACTTGGTGACTGTTGGAGGTTTCAAAAACTTTGAAACTTCACAGTGTGATTCTAAGGTTCACTTTGTTGAAGCAAGAATGGAAAAGAGATAAAGAAAACATATTATTATAACTAATAACACTATGAAGAAATGATCACTCACCTTTTAAGTCTACATTTTCAACTTCGCAGTTCGTTGACTTCCAGTTTCGAATGGAGAAGTAGAACCTTAGAACCGAACAAAATGTGTAAGAATAAATGACACTTTTGATTGTATTTATATCAATCCATGATTCCATATTTGGTGAATTTTGTGGGATTTTTAAATGGTATATTAAATATTTGGCGAATCTCGCTTGCTTATACAACAATACGTTGTAATTTTCAAGGAAAATGTGTCCTCAAATGTAATTATTTGTTAATGTTATTGGTGAAATAGGTCCTCATGCGAAACTATTTATAAATCTTAATTAGCGAAATGGGTCTTCACAAGCAACTATTTGTAAATTTTAATTGGCGAAATGGGTCCTGATACAATGTTGTTTTAATAGTATTGGTGAATATGTAGGTGTTTTATTAAATGTTTTCAGGATTCTAGACAAAAATATTAGTCAGTCCAATTGAAATGCGTAGTTTGACAATGGCAAATTTGTTGCTTAAATATGCCTCATAAAAAAATGCATTGGCGAATGGACATTTTTTGGATCTATAGTTTGTAAAATCTAGGCAATTTGGACATTTTGTTGGGTGTGAGAAATTCACCAATTTCAACTTGGCCGATTCCTAGAATTTGCCAATTGGCTAAGATTCACCACTAAAGTTTTCCTTGATGAAAATAGTGGAGAGGAAATCTTATATGATGAGAAAAATCTAACAAGTAGATTTTTTTGTTTCAAAAATAATAAATTAATTTATATGAAGATACAAGAACATGATTGATACAATAAAATACATGATTCGAGATCTAGCTTACTCTATTGTTAGGAATAACAGGATTCAATTGGAAGAATAAGTCACTTGTACTAAAAAACTCTATTACTAAGTGATTTAGATGTTTTTATAAAATTTATGGTCATTTTTACTAGTAAGCTATGTTTCTAGGTGATCCAAACATATAGGGGAAGACCAAACACCTTCCATTGATTAGTCACCATGCTTATTCTTTGATTGAAAAACACATTGTTAGTATGGGTAAGTAAGGAGAATGTATGCCCCTTATTGGTGCATCTTGAAATAGGATGAAATTTAAGAATATGAATAGAATGAAATGATGTATTATATGATGTGAAATGCACATATAATATGGACAAGAGATGTGGATTTAATATAAATTATGATAAAGGTGAAAAGAGAAGTGAAAATAGTTATGAGAAAGGGAATTATGAAAACTGAATTTTTTTATTTTAGGAAGTTATAACTTCACAAAATAGTATTTTATGGAAGAATACAAAGTCAATATCTACATGGAAGAAACTACACAAAAATTGGAGCTATTTTTTGAAAGTTATAGTAGTTTCCGTTAAAGGTATAGAAAGGAAAAATTAAAAAGGATTTTAAACTTTAGAACAATTTTAGAATGTTTAATTTTTAGAAATATAAATACAATTTTTTTTAAATTCTTGTTTACTATTAAAATTTTAAAAACCAAAGGAAATTTGAGAAAATACGAGTGAAATTTCCTTAGAGATAAGAGTTTCACCCACCTAGATAGGATAAGTTGCAACCATAGGTCAAGAAAGACATATGGATCAAAGTGGTGTGTTTCAAAACTTAATTTTTTATACATTTTTATTAATTGAAGGATGGGACTATGCTTGTGGCATGAACTAATATTCACAAAGCATGCAAGTGTTCATGAAGTAGACAATAATTCTTCAAGCATGTAGATGTCTAATAAATGCACGAGATTCCCATAAACATGCTAGTGTCTACAAAATGTTTAATAGTTTGTAAAGTGCATAGATTTCTAAGATTATATAGAGTATAAAAATGAGCATGAGATGAATTAAGAATGAAAAATAAGTAATATGAATATTTTTTTTAGATATTTATTCTTTTAAGAAATGATTTTTTTAGAGAAGAATCTAACAAAGTTAGACCTAAGCTATTGGAGAGACCATGGAATTGAATGTTGACATTACTATGATCACGGGATTGAGATCTTATATCTATTTAGATATTACATATTTTCAACGTGGGATTGTATTAGTTGTACACAATGCTTGGGATAAGCTATAATGAGAGGATTCTTATGGCATTGATAGAATGGTGGGACTGGGATTTATATATGCCCATGTTTTGGTTACCCATTGGATAGATCATGATCACCTTAGAGGATGTATAATAGATACTATACCTCCTTATCTAAGAATTGTGATTATTTTGGATAAAAGGAATACAAATTATGTGTAATAAGGCTACCAATATGTTATAGGTTAAGAGATATAAGGAGATTCCTCTAGAAACATTATGTTTAGTATGTTGTAGTAGGGGGAGAAGAAACCACTACTAATGTTTTTTTATTGTGATAGTGGTTATATGTGTGTTAATAGATGGTTAGAACACACATTTTTATGGTGGTATAGTGCATTGCTTCAAATATATGGAGTGGCATATCATAGTATACAATTGGGGTAGGAGCATGCTCATGCACTAACACCATGATGAAAAAATATGTGTGAGATGAGATGCATAGTTTATCCATGTGCATAGTGCTATAGGAATGGGTCATGGGGAAAATAAGGGTGACATGGCTAGTGGTATTTCAAAAAAATATTGGATAAAATGTCCCATGATCTCTTACCTATAACATATGCAGAGTTGAAGATTCAAGAATATTTTGCATTAAAGATAGGATTTTGATTGATTTATTGGGGTACTCATCATTAATCATTCCTATATTTTGTAGATCACACAATAACTATCCAAAATGAAAATATTGAAGTGGCTAAGGGATTGGCTAGACTACATCATGTTGAAGTTCCACTATGAGTGGGTCATACAATAATTTAGGTAGGCCCAAGATATTCCCCCACTAGATTATCCAACACCAATAGAGGTGTCAAGGACCCATAGTGTATACACACATAAACACACACAAATATATATGTATATAACTAATTAATCATAGCATAATTAATTAATTAATTACACATGATATAAAAGTGACTAATCCTAATAGAGAGGCAAGATTAAAATAGAGAAAGAAACCCTAATGGCCTAAATAAATGGAAGAAAGTAATTAAGACACTTGAAATAATATAAATCATTCATATTTTGTTAGGTTCAAGAGAAGGAAAATACCCATAAGTTAGACATGTATTCAAAATAAAGTGTCACACATTTAAATGTGTAAGATACTTTTGAAATTGTAGTACATGTGATTGTGCATGGGGAAACAGTATTTGATGTGTCATGGTGAGAAGGGAAAAGTGAAATTCCACACATGTATCACATAGAATTAAATAAGGAATATATGTTACTAATCAATGAGGAAAAAATATGCAGGGCATAAGAAATGTAAAAGGAGAATTTTATGTTACTAATCACTTGATCAATAATGACAAAAAATTCAGATCCAACTTGAGTAATTCTATATACTAAAATAAGATTCACCACCAATCCTTCAACTAGTAAAATATTTTTCAAAGTTTTAGTTATTACACTAACAGTCCCTATTCCTAGAACCGATAGTTTTATTTTATTGCCAATGGTAATTTCTTGATTTGAATTCTTTCCTTCATGAAAATCAATAAATAAAGATCTATCCCCAGTCATGTGCAAAAAGATGCTCTTGAGTCTAAAATCCATTCTTTATTGGAATCTGAAGAAAAGTATCATCCCTTTACTCTAGATTTATTTTTGAGTTCAAAAGTTACCTTTAGACTTGATTTTACTTTCTTGGAGATGGCTACAAAAAAAAAATATATGTCTTTCCTTCCTTGAGCCTTTCTTTCTTAGGCCTGTATTGTTGTCTTTCAGTGTTCCTCTTCTTCAAACATTTTTTTTCCATATGATTCTCACCTTCACAATACTTGCAAATAATGATTTTTCTTTCCAATTGCTTTTCTACATCATTATTTTTAGAAAAGTGGTTAGAACCATCATTATTCTAAAATTTATTATATTCTTTCCAATTATTTTTTCCATTAACATATCTAGAAAATGATTTACCCTTAGCTTCATATGCATGATTCTTCTTAATATAACCTTATTTAATAAGTTTGACTTCTTTATTTAAAACTAACTTACAAAATTGATCAAAATTTTGTCGGGGATATTAAGATTTAATTGAATATCCTTTTTCCTTGAATATTTAAATACCTTGTAAGGTTGGGGAAGCTTGCTTTCAACCATTTCAATCAATTGAAAATATTTTTTATGCATAGTCAACACCTATTTTCAAAATCAGCTGGGTCTATATTCACCAATTTTTCTTCTATACTAAACACATTAGCAATATTTGCATCTTTATAATATTTTTCTAAATTTTCCCATAATTCTATTGGGTTATCAACATCAACAAATCTTCTATTGAGATTGAGACTCAAAGCCTTACCAATAATTCCTCGAGCTTGCTCCAACTTGCATTAAATCATAACTCTTTCTCTTTTGTTTTTGAGGTTCTCCAATCTCTTTATTCACTATGCTCCATAGATCCTTTTCTCTCAAAGTATTCTTGAAAACAATATTTCAATCTGCAAAACCACTTCCATCAAAGATCGACAAACTTTCATTTGTAGTGCTCATGTTAAAAAAAATCAGCCCTCAAACAAATAGATTAAACCACTTCAAAGCTTATCTTCCTAAACAAATATCAATCCAGCAATATCTTAGCCCTATTAAAAAATATCTAGCTCTGATACTATGTAAAAATAAACCCAAATAATAAAATAACAACAAACATGACAAAAACAAAGGACTGAAAGAAAATATATTGATCTAACTTTTATTACATACAATTCAACAAATTACAACAACAATAGTAGTATTATTCACAATGGACAGCCTCATATTTATACTTGAAGCCTCCAAAATCTAAAAACTTCTAATATTCTAGAGAATTCTAAAATCAGAATGTCATTTTTCTCGTACAAATTCTAATTACTTCTAATTTCTAAATGATTCTAATCACTTTCTAGACAATCTTATTCCTTAATAGTAATTGTATTATATACATATATTTTTTTAGATGGATCAAATTGAATTTGACATCTTTTTAGTGGTTGTTGGCCATAATATTCTTTCCCATCATGCCTATATTTATTCAAAGGGGAAAAAAATTAATCTAGGTGACTTGTTTCAACTTTGGTAGGTTAGATGTCACACTACCAAAAAAAACTTTGGCACAAGAGTACTTTATTTCCTCTTCTTGATCTGCAACGTATTAAACTACACTTAGAATTGGATGAAATATGAAGATTAGGAAGGTTGGGGAACTAAATAAGTGTATTTTTTAATTTCTTTATCGCATGTCATTACAGTTACTTTGAGGTTTACATTCCCCACTAAAAAGTTATGAAAAAGGGGTATGTTTCTATGCACCATTACGATGCAAGTGTTAACTATTCTTTTTGTCTTCCACCTCCAAATTGGCTCGCATTTTAGCTTTTGTGGAGAAAATGCACTGTTGGCCCTCTTACCATCATTTCAAAAGCATGTAATGATTTCTCTAAATGTGCTTTGTAAATAGTTTGTTGAGCAACTAGGTGGAAATCCTTTCAAAGACACTTCTTTGGTAGCTAGAAGTGCTCTTTTGTACTATGTTGCTGAAAACTTCATGTGCAATCCTTCATCACTTTCCAAATAGAAATCATTGGCTTGTCTAAAAGAGCAAATAGGGTTCCACCAATCCCAACTCCTGATATAGAATTGACACTTCTTGGAGGAACAATCTCTATGCACTTTGCTACGAGGCTCTCAATCCAATATTTGTAACTCAAGGATAATATAACTTAAAGAGAACGTACATATATAATCTACGACACTACAAAAATTTCTTTCTTTTTAGATGAAGCTAGAATTGGAGATGATATCTAGCAACATGTTAACTTTGAAGTTCGATCAAAACAAGATACCACATTTGAAAGATATGTGAGGTTCTGTGACAATTGTCCGATGTGTTTTTAGGGAAGCAATGTAGTACAACTATTGCGGGAATGCTTGCCAGTTTAGGAGAAGATCGTATTGATAAAATGTAGAGATAATTATAGTTTTCCACCAACAACCAAATTTGTATAAGGTTTAATATTAATCACACTAAATACTACTATTTTCTGCTTCTAATACTACCAAAAATTATAGTGCCACCATTGCTTTTATTCCTTTAGAGCTTTTGAACTTGTTATATATATTCTTGTGGCAACAACTTTCTCATTCGATTATAGTAAGCTTTCAACCATATTTATGTTAAACATTGTAGCTCGGACAAGTGTTCTAGTCTTAAAAGGTGTCACTAAGGCTAGGAACACAGAGGAATGCAGAAGGTCAATCATTTTCCTTTGGAAGATTGTGGAAGTCCTCTAGTTAGTCTTAACCACCGATTGGGTCTCTTCAACTTCCATTCATGGCCATTCACTTCTGAATGAGAGATTATAAAAGGGAGTCGAGGATTCTAGTTTTCTTCTTCTTTTCTAATCTGGAATGATTGAGTCTTCAGGGGATGACACCATAAAAGTTTTACAACAGTAATTGAGAAGTAAAGCTTCTAGCTTCTGAGTTCCAGAGGGAGGTTCGAATAGTGGCAGATGAAGAGTGCCTGAATTGCCAGTATTAAGCAAACTATTGTAATCGTTCTCAATTGCAGATTTGATAATAAAGTTATCAAACTGGTTTTCCCTAGATTGGGGTTTTTCCAGGGACGTTCAAAAATGATTTGTGTTGTGTTATCTGTGTTTTTCAATTTCTTTAATACTCCTCTACAAATTAAGATTGGTGAATGGTGCTATTTTGTTTTTATTCATTCTTTCCAGCTAAGAGTTTAATTTGATGTACATAAGCAATAGGAATAACTAATTGGTTAATAGCACCTTCAAGGTATTAGAAAATTCACATGGTATCAGAGCTATAAAGAACAGAAGTTAGATTTCTTCTAAGCAAAAAAATTATTGGAGTTATTGTTCGCGGGTTTCAGAAAATGGCTTCAGTTGGTTTGAGAGATCAAGACAGACTAGATGGTGCATCTAACTTTGGTATCTGGAAATCTAGAATATTACTGTTGTTGGAGGAGCACGACCTAAAGGAATTTGCAACAACCTATGTTACCGCACCCACAGATCCAAAGGATTTAGCAGTCTATCGTAGGCAGGATGCCAAAGCTAGGCATATTATCCAAGATGGAGTTAAAGATCACATTGTTCCTCATATTGCAGAATTAGATACCTGCAAAAAGATGTGGGATGCAATCCTGAAACTGTTCCAGAGTGCCACTGTCAACAGGAAATTGATTCTTAGAGAGAAGCTACGAAACACCAGACAGAACAAGGGAGAAGGAGTTGTCAGTTACCTCACCAGGGTCAGGCAAGTCAAAGATGAGTTAGCAGCCGTCGGAGAAAAAATAAGTGATGATGAGCTCGTGAGAACAGCCCTGAATGGATTCTCAAAACAGTGGGACATCTTTGTCCAAGTGATTAATGGTCGGCATGACCTACCTGACTGGGATCGCCTTTGGAGTGATTTTACTTAGGAAGAGCTCAGGTTGAGCCTTATCTGTGCAGGTAGCAGTAAAGGCCAGAAGGGTGAGGATGACGAAAATGTTGCTCTTGTAGGAGAGGACAAACCCAAGAAAGGATTGAACAAAGGGCCTAACTCCAAAGAAGAGAAGGGAGATAAGAAAAAGAAAGACTTAAGCAAAATTAAGTGCTTTGGCTGTGATCAACATGGACACCATGTCAGTCAATGTCTGAATAGAAAGAAGGGTGACAAGAAAAAAAAACAACACACAACAGCTTCAGCAGATGTTGATGAACTGTCTTCAAGACTTGAATATGAGTTTGCTCTTGTAGCTTGCCTATCAAGCTCGACCACCACAGGAGTCTGGTACATTGATAGTGGGGCATCATGTCACATGACAGGAGTTAGAGAGTATTTTTCAAGCTACAAAGTAGAGTAGATAGACTTCTAGATACAGATGGCCAAAAAATCCCAGTGTACTCTAGTTGGGAGAGGAACAGTCACAGTTCAGAGGGAGTCAGGAAAGAATCTCCAGATTACAAATGTGTTGCATGTACTAGGAATGGGGATGAATTTGATTTCAGTATCTACTCTTCAAGACAAAGGGTATGATGTGCTATTTCGAGGATAGAAGGTTTATTTGAAACATCAGAATTGGAAGTTAGCAAAATAGATTGGAGTCAGAAGCAATAAGTTATACAAGTTGCAGGTTGAAGATCTGATGGCACTAGCTAGTAGCAATAGTAACAAAAATTTGGGAGAGTTGTGGCATAGAAGGATGGGTCACATTCATCATGAAGCACTTAAGTTGCTTAGGGAGACTGTCACAGGAATTCCAGAAGTAAGTACAGAACATGATGATGTATGCAAAGGATGCGTACTTGGAAAGTTTTCCAAGGCAACTTTTCCTAGGAGTGACAGTAGAGCCAAGGGAGTTTTAGAGTTGATACACTCTGACATTTGTGGTCCAATGTCCACTAAGTCTCTCAGGGGTTATGAATACTTCGTAACCTTTATTGATGACTTCTCCAGGAAGACCTGGATTTACTTCTTGAAGACAAAAGATGAAGTCTTCAGTCACTTCCAAGAGTTTAAGGCTCTTGTAGAGAATTTGACAGGAGAGAAGATAAAGGTTCTTCGTACAGATAATGGGGGTGAATACATCGAGAAAACCTTCAAAGATTTCTGCACTAAGGAATCAAGAGAGAGTGGACAACTCCATATAATCCGCAATAGAATGGGGTCTCATAATGAAAAAATAGAACAATAGTTGAAGCAGCTAGGGCCATGCTATATGATCAATACATGCCTAGACATCTTTGGGAAGAAGCATGTAGCACAACAGTATACATTCAGAATAGAATCCCACATAAAGTATTGGGAAAGATGACACTCAAGGAGGCATTTACGGGGAAGAATCCAAAAGTTGGTCATTTTAGAATTTTTGGCAGCATCACTTATTGTCACATTCCTAGTGAAAAGCGTACCAAACTAGACTCAACTGCAGAGAAGGGGTTTTTCGTTGGATACAGTGAAACATCTAAGGCATATAGGATCTACATTCCAGGAACCAGGAAGATCGTTGTGAGAAGGGACGTTAAATTCCAAGAAGAGAAAGCCTTCATGAGATCTCGCGAGCTACTAGCAGTCGATCAGAGTCAGCAAGGAGAAGCTCCAAAAGCTGAACAACAACTTCAGGAACATAATTTAGATACAAGTGTTGAGGAAAGTTTGCAACATATGGAGTAGCAACATGTTGAGCTTGAAGCTCCAACCACGATAAGTGGGAATAGGAATCATAAGGAACTTCAAACATTGAGAGATGGATAGGAGATCGTGGGAGCTCCTAAATTAAACACCAGGGATAGGAGACCACCTAAGAGATATGCAAATTACGTGGCTTTGATGAGTCAGCTCATAGACAATGAGCCTTCCAGCTATAAGGAGGCTGCACTACACCAAGTGTGGTAGGATGCTATGGTAGAAGAATACGACTCAATCATGCATAATGATGTTTGGGAGGTGGTACCTAGACCCTTGGATAGGAAAGTGATTGGTTCCCGATGGATCTACAAGATCAAGCATGCTGCAGATGGCAGCATTGACAAATATAAAGCCAAATTTTTAGCCAAGGGCTTCTCTCAAAAAGAGGGAATAGATTATGAGGAGACATTTGCTCCCGTAGCTAGGTATACTTCCATCAGAGCCATGATCTCTCTTGTAGCACAAATGGGATGGCAGATCCATTAGATGGATGTCAAGACAACGTTCTTGAATGGGGTCATAGAAGAGGAGGTGTACATCGAACAGCCAGAGGGCTTTGAGACATTTGGGAGAGAAACTCATGTATGCAAATTAAAAAGAGCACTATATGGACTCAAGCAAGCTCCTAGAGCTTGGTATGGTCGCATTGATAGCTACTTGCAGAAGATGAGCTTTGTGAAGAGTGATGTAGATTCAAATCTATACTATCTTATGGTTGGAAATGAACCACTACTTCTTGTGTTGTATGTAGATGATCTATTTTTTACTAGGTCACCAAGGTTCATAGAAGATTGTAAGAGGGACTTAGCAGCTGAGTTCGAAATGAAAGACTTGGGGTTGATGCATTATTTTCTAGGACTTGAGGTGTGGCAGTCAGATGGAGAAATATTCCTTGGTCAAGGAAAATATACCTTGGAGATCCTAAAGAAATTTAGGATGTTGGACTGTAGACCCATGTCTACACCTATGATAACTAATTGGAGGAAAATTGATGCATCAAAGTAGGAGGCAGTAGACCCCACATTATATAGACAACTCATTGGCTCTCTCATGTATTTGGTCAACACAAGGCTGGACATTTGCTTTGCTATCAACACTCTTAGTTAGTTCATGGTGGAACCAAAGAAAGTACATTAGATAATAGCAAAGCATGTGCTGCGATATCTACGAGGTACGATTGAGTATGGATTGAAATATACTCAAAGTGATGGTGTCAGGTTGGTAGGTTACACTGATGCAGACTAGGTAGGTAATGCAGTAGACCGGAAAAGCACCTCAGGGTGTTGCTTTAGCATTGGATCAAGGGTTGTTTCTTGGTACAACAGAAAGCATAAGTCGATTGCATTAAGCTCTGCAGAAGCAGAATACAGGGCAGCAAGCATGGCTACTTGTGAAGCAGTTTGGCTTCAGAAACTGTTAGTGGAATTGTTTGGTCAGAGGATGAAGTCAACCATTATCTACTATGATAATCAGATTTTCATTAAGTTATGTGAGAATCCAGTATTCCATGACCGATCAAAACATATTGACATCATATATCACTTCATTAGGGATTGTGTACAGCGTGGATCAGTTCGACTACATTATGTGTCTACAGATCAGCAAGTGGAAGACATTCTGATGAAGGCCCTGAATAGAGGGAAGTTTATTTTCTTCAGGGATAAGTTGGGTGTTGTAGAGAACCACTTCCTCACTAAGAGGGATTGTTAAACATTGTAGCTCGGACAAGTGTTCTAGTCTTAAAAGGTGTCACTAAGACTGGGAACACAGAGGAATGTAGAAGGTCAATCGTTTTCCTTTGGAAGATTGTGGAAGTCCTCTAGTTAGTCTTAACCACCGATTGGGTCTCTTCAACTTCCATTCATGGCCATTCACTTCTGAATGAGAGATTATAAAAGGGAGTCGAGGATTCTAGTTTTCTTCTTCTTTTCTGATCTGGAACGATTGAGTCTTCAGGGGATGACACCAAAAAATTTTTACAGTAGTAATTGAGAAGTAAAGCTTCTAGCTTCTGAGTTCCAGAGGGAGGTTCAAATAGTGGTAGATGAAGAGTGCCTGAATTGCCAGTATTAAGAAAACTATTGTAATCGTTCTCAATTGTAGATTTGATAATAAATTTATCAAACTGGTTTTCCCCAGATTGGGGTTTTTCCAGGGACGTTTGTCCAAAAATGATTTGTGTTGTGTTATCTGTGTTTTTCAATTTCTTTTATACTCTGCTACAAATTAAGATTGGTGAATGGTGCTATTATTTTTTTATTCATTCTTTCCAGCTAAGAGTTTAATTTGCTGTACATAAGCAATAGGAATAACTAACTGGTTAATAGCACCTTCAAGGTAGTAGAAAATTCACAATTTCCAATTCTCAACTTTAGTGAAATGGGGGATCAAAATTCAATCCTTTAGTATAATTCCCAGCTCTCCTTTCCTCCAGTGATCCACCTTTGTTAACAAATAGTATGTTTTCTTAAACTTTCTCACAGTTAACTCAAATCTGATCCCGAATCATATGTTGGTCTTGATGAGAAGAAAGTCGAAGTTAGAAGGAAGTTTGTAATTCTATTCTTGACCTGGAAAGTGACATTTACCCATCTAATAGGAAAGTTAATGCAATCAGCCATTCTTCTAAAGAAGAATGACGATGCCAGAATTTGATGTTCTAGAGCCTACAGACTTTGCTTCCTAATCCCACATAGGCTTATTAGGCTTCCATAATTGGATGGTAACTTTAAAGATAGTCTATGTGCCTTCTTGTCCATTTTGTGAGGAATCTGATCCATGGCCAAATTTCCAAATTTCCTAAAACTTATATTTTCCAGCCAAGATCAATAGTTCCATATTTCTCAGTAGCATATTCTTTCAATTTTTTTAACTGTTCAAGTTCAGTGTCAAGCACCTTAGTGAAGCTGGATGAATATCTTTTTACCTCTTCCCAATCCCCTAGATTCTTACTCCAATTTGTATAAAATTTTCCTTAGAACTTCTCTTCATCTACACATGCCAAACCAGGTAGATCCACAGAGTTAGTAAGAGGATCAGTTAAACAAGGAACTCCATATTTTAGAAAGGAACAAAAGAAGGTGTAGACATAAATCCTCAAGAAAACCAACCCCTCGAGAGACTCACATCACAACTAGTATACCATTACCTTTAATCATTCTTACTCCTAATAATTCTATAACCTTTGAATCACCCATGTGGGAGTGGACTATGGATCTAGTATCTAAGTATTGAAAACTTGGGTTCTTTTTGTTTTGAAAATTTTAAAGTTGGATAGTATGTTGATAGCATTGAAATGCCTCAAATTTTTTTAATAATATAGAAGTTGATTGCAAAAGGTAATGAAATGTTATCTTGAAGGATGAGTCTCAGATGCAATTTAATATCTTTTAGTTCAATTATTATCTTTGGTATATTTATGGATTTAATTGTATAGAAATTTTTATCATCAATGTTTCAAATCATACTCAATAATCCATCAATAGGATGAAGTAGTTAAAGAGAGAAAAATTATCTTGAAAATAACACTCCCCCTTGAAATTGCAAGCAAGAAGTTCGCTTGTATAATGATTTGAAGTCTAATATTATTTGAGTAGAAAGACACATCTTAAAATTGAGAGACCTTGTCATCACAAACTTCATGTGGGCATGAGAACTAAACACAAGAAGGGGTAAACATCATAATATTGCTGCAGTTTATTGGAAATAATTACATATAACATAAATCAAAAGGGAAAATTAAGTTAAAATTAAACAAAAAGAAATTATTTACAAGAGAGGGGAGAAAAGGCTATTTATAGGTTGAGTGAAATAAGAGCCTTTTAGGATAATTTTGGGCAACATGAGGTCAAGTTGAGTAAAAAAATGTCACAATTTTCATTGCACTCATAGGAAAGCCATGACACAAGGATGGGAAAATAAATATAGATTGACACACTTTATCATGAATAATTAGAATGCAAACATTGTTTGTATCCGACAAATATAATTAGAATGCCAACAAATCTTATTGTACCTCCAATATCTTTATTCTCTGATTGCTCTTGTGGTTCTTTAACCATGAATAAATGAATTTAATTCTTATTCAAATGCTTCTAAAGGGATCAAAACTTCAAGATGCTAAAAGTTATTAGAATCCTCTTATTGTTAATTGTTATTTGGGTTTGCTTGAAAATTTCCTTCATGCCTATGTTAAATGCCACTAGCAATCTCTTCCTCTTTTTGCACTTGCTACACCTCATGTAGATTTTGAAGTGGGCTCTTTTCTTTCCTTTGGTTTTGCACAGCTCCATAGAAACTTTTCAAGAAACACACCTTCTTTAGATCATCCATGACTTGAATGATTAAATTCTCCTTGAAGGTGGCTATAAAAAGGAAAATAATTTCCTTAGCATCATTGCTTGCAAGAAACCAAATAGTCAATATTCCAAGAAGCTCCATGAGCATTTTTTAGTGTTCATCCTCAATAGAGCCACCAACCTCCATCCTAGGGGAGCTACCTTCACATGCCTAAAACTTGAATGCACATTGCACTTGTATCCCTAACTGACTAACCAAAAACTATTAGCAATATTTTATGTCAATGGAGTTTCATCATTTATTTTAGAGACTCGCCCAATGGGATGTAACAAAAACTTGCAAAATTTGAGAAATTACCGTGAAATAGGTGATTTCCTCTACTTTTGAGAGGGGCAATTTCCTTGTGGACAATTCTATTTTTTGCTTCATTTCTCCTCTTTATAAAAATAAATATTCTGTAAATTAAATTAAATTAAATATTAATAACACAAAGTCTATTAATATATATTTTTTGAAATAAAAATTAAAAAATGAATTTGAATATTAATAACACAAAGTCATATTAATATTCACTAATGTGTGATAAAAAATACACTATTTTTAAGCAACACAAAGTTTAATCATAAAATAAATACTTATAGAAGGAAAAATTTATTTCTTATTACAAAATATCAAAATTTTAGTACAAACACATTTAATTTGAAAAAATAAAATTTTGATTTCATTCCAATATGAGGAAGAGAATAATCCACATACAATGAAAATTTCTCCTTTTAAACTTACTATCCCCAAATAAGTAGTTGTGTAACTACTTGTAACTCTTATCTGACACACACATGCAATTATCTTTTACACTTTAAAACATTAATTAATTCTTTAAAATAATTAATTTTCTTTAAATCAAAGTTACATGGGCCATATAGTTGATCTACACTTTTAAAGAAAATTAATTATTTTAAAGAATTAATTAATGTTTTAAAGTGTAAAAGATAATTGCATTTGGACACCACTTAACTTTACTAACATTTTTCCACCTTATATTATGACTATAGTGAAATATTTAAGTACCTTTATAGAATACAATAATATTCAATTTATTCATCATTAAATAGACATTTTGGTGCTTATAGACAAATTCATCATTACCCCTCTTGGCATAATTCATTTAATCTTATCATGACTTTGAAATTAAATCAACTAATTCAAAAAGAACTCATGATTTAATTCAATTCAATTAAGCCATTATTCACTTTTGTACTTTATATTTGCCTTGTCAAGTGGATAATAAAGTAAGAAAAAATCACTTTATGATGATTTAATTAGCTTCATTATATCACCTTGTAAATTTTTCATGTGAGTGTTTATCTAATCATTCAATTCTATCTTGACTATAACTAACCTTTGCTTGCTCATGGATCACAATGGGGAATTTATCCTGGATTATCAAAATCAAGGGACAACACCACATACTTGCATAGATGTTTTATTTTATTTCTACTTTAATAGGGTGGATTGGTGTTTTTTTCTCTTGTGGGCATGCGATCTTATTATTTTGTGTGCTTGTTTCTACTTTTTGGAGCCGATGTCTCTCTTTTAAATGAGGTATTCTTCTATATGTGGATACCTAAGATGGCACTATCTTGTTGAGACCCACTTTTACCCACCTAAGTTACACTCGAGGGGTTTTATTGTGGTTATACACTTACTTTAAGCCATAGGTTCAACTTACTTAGATATGCAGTTATTTCTTACCACATCTAACTTAGATAGTGTGTTTATAGATTGAGTGAAACAAGAGCCTTTTTAGGATAATTTTGGGAAAAATGAAGAAAATTTGAGTAACAACATCACAATTTACATTGCACTCATAGGAAATCCATGAGGTATGGGTGTGAAAATAAATATTGATTCATGCACTTTATCATGAATAATCAGAATGAAAACATTAGTTGTATCCATAAAAGGGTGTATGGAAAACATATCTTTCTTCACAAACATAATTGGAACTTTGAGTGTACCTAGATAATATCTTTATTCTATGATTACTCTTATGGTTCTTCAACCATGAACTATTAGTCCAATTCCTATTCAAATTCTTCTAAAGGAAAATTTGGAATCAAAAGTTCAAGATGCTAAAAATTTATAGAATTCTCTTCTTGTCAATTTTTATTTGGTTTTTCCTCAAAATTTTCTTCATGTTTATGTTCAATATCACCATCCATCTTTGCTTCTTTTTTCACTTGCTTCACCTCATGTAGATTTTGAAGTGGGCTCTTTTCTTTCCTTTGGATTTGAACAAATCCATAGAAAATTTTCAAGAAACACACCTTCTTTGGATCATCCATGACTTATATGATTATATTGTCCTTGAAGGTGGCTATAAAAATGGGAAAAAATCCTTAGCACCATTGCTTGCAAGAATCCAAAGAACCAATATTTCAGGAGGTTCCCTAAGATTTTTTTTTGTGTTCATCCTCAATAGAGCCACCAACCTCCATCTTAGCGGAGGTACCTCCATATGTCTAAAAATCTAATGCATAAGGCACTTCAATACCTAGCGGATTCACCAAAACCTATTGGCAAGATTTTATGTCACTACAATTTCTTCATTTATTTTAGAGACTCAACCAATAGGAAACAACATAAACTTGTAAAATTTGACAAATCACTATGAAATAGATGATTTTTCTCTACTTTTGAGAGAGGAAATTACATTGCAGATAATTATAATTTTTTCTTCATTTCTCCTCTTAATAGAAATAAATATTTTTTAAATAAAATAAAATAAAATATTATTATTTTTAAATAAAAGAGGGTAAAATCTTTATTGAATCAGGAAAATAGTACAAAGCTATAAATTACAAACCACCCACCATGGGCCAAAAGAAAAACCATCAAGCAACACCCAGAACGCATCTCATATCCTCCACAACCAAGTCCTCAAGCTCCCTAAAAAGACCATCTGAAAGAATGCTCCAATCATCCACTTTCCAATTTCCCCTCTGCTCAGAAACCCATTCAGCCAAAATATCATCCACCTTATTCCACTCCCTCCTAGGGATATGGCAGAAGGTAATAGAGTCCAAGGACTCCCCTAGGGAGATGATCTATCTAACCACTCTAGCCAGCTACTAGTTAATATCCTCTAGTTGTTGCATGTCCATTAAATCAACCACAAACTGAGAATCTAACTCATAAATTATCCTTCTCCAACCAAGGGCACAAGCCCTTTTCAAAGCCAAGAGAATTATCCAAGGACTCCATGAAATTTTTAGAATGCAGGCCACAATACTCAGAGAAGAAGAACACAACCACTCTAGAGCAGTCCCTACCAATGCCCCCGACCCCAACATGGCCAGGATTACCTCTAGAGGACCCATCCGTATTTATCTTCAACACCTCCAAAGGTGGAGGCATCTAATGGCCATCTCTTTGAACCTTCTCTCTAACACTTCGACCAAGGCCAAGCCTTGTCCTATCCTTGGCACAACCAGAAAGCCCCAAACTCTGAACAATTCTCATATCTCCAAGGTCCACAAGGTCCGAGAGATCAAATATATCCCTCAAAGTCGCATGCAAAACTCCCAATATCCTCATCCAAACCTGCATCACTTGAAGCTTCTTATCCAAAAAAATCTTGTGATTACGCTCCAGCCAAATCTGCTAGATGATGAAGATGGGACCAATTAACCAAGAAGTATGAAGAAAGGAAGTCTTAGTTGTATAACTCCCCAACCTACTGTAGAAGTCCTCTAGAGATGAAGAATGCCAACACAGTTGACTCCAGAGATCCCACAAGAAGTGCTAGAGCACCCTAACAAAAGGGAATTGGAAGAAAATATGGGAAGTATTCTCATCACTGTTAGAGCATAAAACACAAATAGAGGGGCCCTGAAAGCCCCACTTTCAAAGATTCTCCTAGGTCAGGCATCTATTATAAATCACCAACCAGGAATAGAAGTTACACCTGGGCCAAGAGAATTTGTTCTAGATCTGCTTCCACCAGGGGATCCCTGTGTAGCCAAACATATGTTCATCAAGAACCCTATACCCATAGGTCACAGTAAATTTTCCTTTATGGTCTCCTCCCCAAGCTAGAAAATTCCTCTCCAATAAGGAGCTACAGACCCTCCTAGCCAAGATGCAAGCAATCTCCTTATGATCCTCCACCGTACCTCCAGGTGGCCACTCATGCAGGTCCTTCCACCTGTACACCAAAGCCTAGTCCAAAACATGAGGAGATTTGAAATCTACCACATGAGTCCAACCTGCATCTAAAAAATGTCTACACAGGTTCTGAAAATGAGGATGAGTAGACATAATAGGAGGATGTCCATCCTAGGAATCAAACCAAAAGAGAGCCTTTGAACACTTGTTGCAAATCCAGAACAAACCTTGCTTAATCAACCTGGCTCCCCTCTTGAGGGTGCTCCAAACCATAGATCCTTTTCCCTTTAGACTATATATGGGAACATCCTCTCCATCCACAACCCCAATATATTTTGAGGTAAGGATCTTAGCCCAAGTCTACAAATACTGAGAACACCATCTACAATAAAGATTAGCTACCAAATATTTCCCATTCAAATTAGTCTGACGCAACCCAAGACCACCCTCCTACTTCAGATGGAAAACCACATCCCACTTGACCAGACGCCACTTTCATGAACAGAGATTTCCAGACCAAAGAAACTATCGACAGAGGGCCTCAAAATCTTTCATAAATATGGCAGGAGCCAATAAAACAAAACACCTATACAAAAGGAGAGCCTGAACCATATACTTATAAAGATTCACTCTCCCCACAGTAGAGAGTCGTCTATACATCCAATGACTGACCTTTTTTCCAAACATCTCAATAACATCCTGCCAGAGTACTTGAGGTAAGGAATGAACAACCAAAGGAATGCCAAGGTACACAAACGGGAGTGAGCCAACCTGGAACCTAAGAATACCTATGCAATCCTTTGCTAAATAAGATTATGAGTGTTAAAGAAATAGATAAAAGACTTGCCTTCATTAATTCTTTGACCCAAAGCAACCAAATAACAATCTAGGGCCCTCCTTATATTGACTACTTCATCCACTCTGGCAATGCCCATTAGCGTTGTGTCATCCACAAAATGGATATGGGACTAGGGGGAAGATTATTGCCCCACTGCGAACCCTAAATCAATCCAAGCTCCACCTGAGATTTCAAGAATCTCCCAAGCCCTTTTTCCATCAAAATGAATAAGTATGGAGATAAAGGATCTCCTTGTCGAAGGCTCCTGGATTCCCTGAAAAGCTCAAAAGGCTCACCATTGACGAGCACAAAGAAGGAAGTAGTCATGAGACAACTCAAAACCCAATAAATCCAATCATTTCCAAATCCAAAAGCTCTCAAAATCTTGGTTAGAAAATCCCATTTGACATTATCATAAGCCTCAACCATATCAAGCTTAGTGAACATATCCTTCTCCTTGGAGGAGGCCGTAGAATGCACTATCTCCATAGCAATAGCAACACCATCTAGAATCTGCCTTCCAGCCACAAACCCACCCTCTTCTTCAGAGATCAACTTGTCTAACCATGACTTCAAGCACTCAACAATCAACTTGATGTCAATGATTTTGTACACCACATTACAAAGGGAAATAGGCCTAAAGAGATCCAAAGAACCATCTCCCTCACATTTAGTGATGAGGGCCAAAAGGGTGGCATTAAAAGCTCTTAGCATTTGATTATTCTTTTGAGATTCTTGAATAACTTCAAGAAGGTCAAGCTTGATAGCCTCCCAAAACTCCTAAAAGAACTCAATTGGGAACCCATCAGGACCAAGAGCTTTACCTTTCCTCATCTGAAACACTATATTTTCCAATTCCAACAAAGAGATGAGCTTGAGAAGAGACCCATTTACTTCCTCAGTCACCAAGGGAGGAATGCAATCTAGAGTTCCATCTTCATCCCAATTGGTAGGAGTAGAATCATCACAAAAAAGAGCAAAGAAGAACCGAACAGACTCTTTAGAAATCTCAACAGAGAAAGAGGAGGGTCCCCATCTAGGGATTTAAGAGAAGTTATAATGTGTCCCTACCTTATATCTTTAACTGAATTGTGAAAAAAGAATGTATTCATGTCCCCATCCTACAACCAATCAATGCAAGACTTTTGCTTCCAAAGAATTTTCTCACACAACTCCCATTCTTCCACATCCTTTACAGTCGCAACCTCTAGCCTAATCAACTCCTTAGAAAGCCCCTGATCCTAGATCTATTGAGTGATGGATTCCAAGTGCTCTTGGGAATCCCTTTTAGCTTGGAAAACTTTACCGAAATGGTGCATGTTCCAACATTTTAGCATATGTTTGACATATTGAAGCCTCTTTGCAAAGGAGTACATAGTAGTACTAAAAGCTAGTTGTCTATCCCTCCACCACCCAGGGATTAGGTCATGGAGAGATGCATCCTGAAGCCACATGAGTTGGAATTTAAAAGACTATCTTTTAGAAGCCCTAGCCAAACAAGTAGAGAGTTTGATTGGCTAATGATCTGAGCCTTGCCAGTCCAAAATCTCAGAACGAGTCATCTATCTTTCACCAATCCAAAAACTAGACAATAGGAACCTATCTAACCTTTCAGAAATGGCAGCATCCCCAACCCTCCTATTATTCCAAGTAAACACCCCATTCGAAGGTTTGGTATCCACCATATTCATAGAGGCCACATTGTCCCTCATGAGGTCCAAGGAGGGATCCAAACAAAAAGTCCCACCACTTTTCTCATCCAGAGACAAGATCATATTAAAATCACCTACAATAATCCAAGGGAGAAAGGGCTTCAAGAAATGAAAGAATCTATTTTGAGACCACAAGTGAATCTTTCCAAGAAGATCTGTAGGAGCATAAACATTAGAAAGAAGAATTATCTCACCTGACTCCAAACTGGAAGCAACAAGGGAAATAGAGCATCTGTCAGAAAGCCACCATAGGGGAATAATGCTGTGTGGGTCCCATAAGTAGGAAAGACCCCTTGAGCTTCCCAACGCCCCAACACATTGACAAAAACCTCTACCCCAGATCTTAGGAACCAAATTCAACATATTATTAGCATACAACTTAGTCTCCTAGAGGAAAACCAAATCAGGAGACTGAACACGAATGAACTCACAAATAGCCTTTTGTTTGGGAATTCTATTCATACCCCTTACATTTCAAGATAGCACAATCATCTTTGTGGTTGGGAGAAGTGATAATTGATAGTCCTCACTGAGCCAGATTCAACCAATGTCTCCCTAATCAACTTGACCTTTTCTTTATCCACCTTCCTTCCTACTTTAAGAGGCTTCTTCAGAGCCCCCTTTTTGAGGGGTCTTTGCTAAAGACACAAAGTAGGAGAAAAGGTCTTGCCTTTACCAGAATCCTTAGCAACCTTTTCAATGATGATCCTAGAACCAGGAGGAACAGATACCATATTTGTGTCTGATGATATACCAATTCCCCCACACCCAGAGATTGAGGTAGGAATTTCAACATCCATATGGTCCATTTGACCCTCTACTTGGGTCACACTGGAAATAACATTTGGCTAATCCACCAAGCACTTCTCAACAATATAACTATATGTAATTTTCATATCAAAGGGGGCCCCTTCTTCTTGAACCTAACCCTCTAATGCTTCAAACCTATTGAGATATTCATCTTCCTACCTATCCTTGATGGTCCTCTTCTAGCCTCAATTCCTATTGTGAGGTTTAACAGGCACAAAACCATCCTAGTCTATGTCCCCCCTGCATGGGGGACTTACCCTTATCCATCTTCAAGTCAGACTGATGAGGAGCATTAGCCACGCCAGCAATATTAGAAGCTTTGGGACACATTCACTACAAGTGGCCATATTCATGGCATAATCGACATCAAAAAAGTAATGGCTCATAGTCCAATTGCTAGATCCAAGAAGTTTCCCCAATGCTCAAGGCCATCGAATCCAACAATGGGTTATTCAATTCAATTTCAACACAAACACACATATAAGAAAGTACCCTTTTATTCAAATTTTGTTGAGAGGGGTCAATAGACTTACCGAGTAAGAGAGTAATCATTTGCAAAATATCGCTTCACCAGCACTCCAGAGGAAAATGAGGGAGATGTACCCAAACTGGAATGTGGGAAGGGAGCTCCTCAGTAAAGTTGAATCCCATGTGCCATGGTTTAATGAATAAATCCACTTAATTATAAAAATATGGTCCACCCTCAAAAGATCAATTTCTATTAGCAATACAAGAGAAATCCACCATGAAGAAATTGTTGGCAACCAACAAGATATCAAAATCACCTTCAAGGTTCCAAGTTTTGCGAATCCAAGAATCGAGAAAGGGAAGTAAAGCCTGCATCCCCATGAACTTTCAAATCAAAACATGATTGTTGTAGTACTCGACATCCTTCGCTACTGAGGTAGGTTGTATCACTAGCACCGACCTTTCCTTTGATCTCTCCAAACACCCATTAATATTTTTTGCAATCGGAAACCACCATTCCTCGTCAAACCCTCACCAGGGTTACCCATATTCATGAAAATTTGACTCCCTTGAGGAAGGGAAGAACCAATATTGACCTTGCCAATTGATGCATGCACCTCCATGAAGACGACCAATCCCCTATCTAAAGAAACAACCACCGAAGGTAGTAGAAAACCCAACACACACACAACAATGAAGAAAAGTAGTGAACAAATAATAAAAAGAAGAGCCCCCCTAATAGAAAAGTGCCTCACAAGGAGCAAATCCACCCACATGCACAAGAAGAGAAAAGGCAAAGAGGGGAAGCCGCGACCTGTTACAGGCCACGGGCTTCCATACTCACACACTCCCAGATGGACACCATATTTAATCAAAATAAAATAAAATATTAATAGCACAAAATCTATTAATATTTTTTGCACACATATAGTGTAGAGCTATGAAATAAATATTTAGAAATTAGAAATAAAAATGAATTTAAATATTAATAACACAAATTCATATTAATATGTATTGATGTGTGAGACAAAACCCAATGAATTTAAATATTAATAGCACATATTCATATTAATATTCACTTATGTGTGATAGAAAACCCATTATTTTTAGTGATACAAAGTTTAATCATAAAATAGATACTTATTATGGAGGAATTTATTTTTTTTCACATATCAAATTTTGAATATAGACACATATAATTTGATAAAATGACATTTTGATTATATTCTAGCATGAGGAAGAGAATAAACCATATACAATTAAATATCTCCTTTTAAATTTTATGTCCCAACAAGTAGTTATGTAACTACTTGCAACTTCTATTTTGTAAGTATATATTTATCCACCTTTTCCTTAAATCATGTGCAATTATCTTTTGCACTTTAAACATTAATTAATTCTTAAAAATAATTAATTTACTTTAATATTTCAAATCAGCTGTGGCCCATATAACTCTCTTTTACATGACTTAATTGGATACGAGTTACCTTTCTAACATTTCTCCGCTTTATATTATGACTATAGTGCAATATTTAAATACCTTTGTAAAATAAAATAATATTCGATTCGTTCATCATTAAGTAAATATATCGGTGCAAAGTGACTTATAGACTCATTCATCATTACCCCACTTGACATAATTCATATAATCATATCATTAATTCACCTTTATGTATATAGTTATCCACCTTTTCCTTAATTCATGTGCAATTATCTTTTGCACTTTAAAACATTAATTAATTCTTAAAAATAATTAATTTACTTTAATATTTCAAATCACCTATGGCCCATATAACTCTCTTTTACATGACTTAGTTGGATATGACTTACCTTTACTAACATTTCTCCACTTTAAATTAGTACCTCTGTAGAATAAAATAATATTTGATTTGTTCATCATTAAGTAAACATGTCGGTGCAAAGTGACTTATAGACTCATTCAACATTACCCCTCTTGACATAATTCATATAATCATATCCTGAATTTTAAATTTAAATCAACTAATTTGAAAAGAACTAATGTGATTTAATTCAATTAAACTTTTCTTCACTTTTATCCATTATATTTTCTTTATCAAGTGGGTAATAAAATAAGTAAACTTCATTTATGATCATTTGATTAGCTTCATTTTGTCACCTTGTGAATTTTTCTTGTGAACATTTATCTAATCATTCAAATTCGACCTTGATTACAATTAACCTTTGATTGTTCATGAATCATAAAGGGGAAGCTATCCTAGATTCTCAAAATTATGGGATAACAAGTTACATAATTATTTTGGTTTGATTTAATTTCTACTAATTGGGTTCCTTGATGGTTGTTTCTTTTATGGGCCCATGATCTTATTATTTTGTGTGGTTGTTTCCACCTTTGGAGGCCTATGTCTCTCTTTCAAAGGGACATTCTTTTGTATGTGGATACCTAACATGGCACTATCTTGTTGAGACCCATTTTTCCCACCTAAGTTGAACTCAAGGGGTTTTATTGTGTTCATAAGCTTACTAAACCATAGGTTAAGCTTACTTAGGTAGTTATTTAGTTGATTTATGCTTGTCCATTTTGGAGTGTGAGGTGTCACATATTTCCTTAGGTGTTACACTTCCCTTTTTTGGAGGGTGAGGTTTTGTCTCATTCCTTTGGAGTTACACTTCTTATAGGGTTTTCCACCCTTTTCCTCCTTTTATTTTCTCTAATGGAGCTTCTTTGCATTTTATTTTTTACACTCTTATTAATGTAATAGTTGGCTTTTTTTTTTAATGTGTGTTGTATTCATTTATTTTATATATTGAATCTATGTCAAATTTGTTTAAGAAAAGATTTCATTCTTCTCTTTCCAAGGGTGATCTACAAGAAAAAAAATAGTGTTGATATGGGTTCCCTACTTTCCCTTGTTGTTTCCAACCTCTACATGGAGTGTTTCAAAGAGGTTTCCCTTCACTCCTTTCTCCTCAAACCTAAATGGTGGAAATTCTATGTGCACAATACCAACATCTATCAGCCACATGGCCTAGAGAACTTAGAAAGGTTCTCTACCAACCTTGGTGGTGTCACAAAATATATTTATTTCACCAAATAGTTTGAATCAAATGACCAACTTCCTTTCCTTGATGTCCTACTCGTTAAAAACCTGATGGTTCCCTTAGGTTGTCATATATTTGGAAAAGCCACCCACATAGGCCTATATTTGCATTCTCCTTCCTACCACCATCCTTTCCAAAAAATTGGTTTCCTAAAAAATTGGACACTAGGTCACTCTACATATGTGATGATGATTACCTAGATCTAGAACTCTTGCACCTAACAACTTAGGTTTTTAATATTAATGGTTACAAGAAAAAACACATTTTGAGAGAATTTAGTGAACCATGTTGCACTCCAAACCCAATTTCATTGGTTCCAACCTTTCTCTTTGCCATGTGTTTCTCTCCCATATATCCAAGGTCTTTCCCAAAAAATCTCCAAGATCTTGATTAGAAAAGATAATAAGTGCACGTTTAAACCGGTTCCCCCCTTTGCAATTATATCCCATCTCTCAAAGGTAGTGTTGACCTCTTTCTTAACTTAGAAGTTTATAAAAAAAAAATATTACTATAGTATCCCTTATATTGGAGAGATGGTCCTTTTAAAACTAGATTCAAGGAACATAGTGCTAACATCAAACATGATCATGTTATCAAGTTGACTCTAGAACTAAACATTCCTTTTGCTCAAAATAAGACAACTATTTCAAAAGAAAACTCTTGGAAATCATTGAAATTTGCAACCACCCCTCCAATATAAATCATGACAATGCTTGGAATCTAAGTACCTCTTGGAATCCATTGCTTTCCCATCTCAAAAAATAAGCACCCCTCCCCCTTTTTTGGTTTCCCACTTTATATTGTCCTTTTTTCTTTCTCGCATCCACTCTCCTTGTTTCTTTTGGCGTCTCTCCTTATCTTTTCATCCATGTTCACTTCATGCTTTGGCTCATTTTCCCCCTTTTTTCCCATTCTTTTTCATTGTATTTTTTCATTCCTTACCTTGGTCATCATTTCTCTACTCTTGTTGTGCTCTAGTCTTGTGTCCTTACATATAATCTTGCCTTTCTCTATTTATATTTTTATGCCATTACCTATATTAATTTATTGATATAGATAGTTATTTAATTATACTTACACACATATTATACTATCCTTGAGATGTTTTTTTTATTTTTATTTTGATTTTAATTCCTTTGTAATGTATATATATATTCTATCCTTATTATTTTGTATATGTTTACAAAATGTGAAGAGTCAACATGGAGGGATAAGAGTCATCAAACTAAATGTTGGAAAGCTAAATTTGTATATTAGGATTTCAAATATTTTGGGAGGTCCTTTCACATCAACTTAAAAGCTATTTTATATTGGAATACATAAATTCAATTTTATTGAATGTATTTTGCGTTGATTTGGATAATGCATCAAAGTTGGTTTGCAAGCATATACTTAGCATGCATTAGATTGTAGTCGAACGATCGATTTTCTTGCACGAGAACAATCACTCTTTTCTGCAAAGAAAAGAAAGATAAAACAGAGGCCATAATAAAGCTACACAAGTGGAAACTGAAAAACATTTTATCCTAGATTGTAAAGCTTACAGTGACATCAGAGGAAGCTACACAAGTGGGTTAACAGCTGCAAATTTTCAAGATTTATTTAGCATGAAATGGCTGGGCAGAATGGGAGAACTCATTATCAAACTTAATGGCAGGAGAACAGCACTTCACAATGTTAAAATAGCAGGGGTCACTGTCCCATAGGCCTTCTTTTGATCTCATGAACGTTAAAAGTCTTCTATTCTATTCTACTAATCTTCCATAATAAAGATATCATTTGGATGGATGATAATGTCAACGATATTTAGTATTCCCTATCTTCTACGTTACTGTATTTTAACGGCTATAAATATGTTGTTAAATAGATAAACTCCATTCCAGTATGAAGCGTCTAAAATCACCCTGCAACTCTCGTACAGTAAATAAATAAACCAGGAAAGGATATACCAATGTTCCCATTTGGATGGATGATAATGTCAACGATATTTAGTGTTCTCTAGATTCTTCCTCTTCACGTTACTCTATTTTAACGGCTATAAATATGTTGACAATCAGTAACGTGCGCGGCCCCGTACTCGTTCGTCTCTATTTCTGCCTGCCGTAAGCAACCAGCACGTTCTGCAACGTGCCCAACCCACCATTCGAGGACTACTGTTTATTGTTATATCCTCACTCCACAAATTATTTACCTAGTACAGGAATTTCTTTTATGGTCTCTTTTTTCTCATTTTAATGATGAATTAGAGAGTATGGTCTCTTTTTTATGATGAATTAGAGAGTACGATCAATTTGAAATTTTGAAACAAATTAAATTCTTATAATTTTTCATTGTATGAAAGTGATTTTTTTGAAAATATCTTATGCACAAAAACCTAACACCTACACATGGGACCTTGAACTTGTAGCAATCACATCAATATATTGATCAATCAGTACAAGTTTATATCAATGAATTATCCGATTACTCTTGTTGCCTTTATGTCATCACAATAGTGAAAAATAAGGTGTCTAAGATGTATGGAATTTAGCCTTATATCCATATGAAGATGGAATTACCTTACATTGATATAGAGGTTCAAACAATACTCTTATCTTAATATTGAAACAAATCTCAAGGCAAATCAAAACTACTTAATTTAGTTTGACTCATATAGATATAATTCTAGAATAATTTGTATGTTTTGAATTCTTATAATTAAAACTACTTATGCTTATACCATGTTATAAATCCTCACAATAAATATATGTTCTCTCAATTATCAATCAAATCTATATTATAGGTTCATAACAATAATATGTACCATAGATTCAACATGAATCATAAAGATTATAACAAAATATTTTTTATTAAATCTTAAAATAATTATATTAGAATAATTACAAACTGAAATTTTAAAAAGATTTACTAAATTGATCTTCATTGTGAACTATATTAATACTAATAAGTTAATAACTTTAATTTAAAATCTAAAAAATCACAACATAATAACTTGATAAATCTTAAAATAATAACTTACAAAATTAAAAATTATAAACCAATTTTGAGAAAAATTCAAACATTCTTAGAGATTACTTCTGATATTAATAGTAATAGACTATAATTTTGAGAAAAATTCAAACATACTTAAGAGATTACTTATGATATTAATACTAATAGAAAGTCAATAGTATTTTAATCGTGAAGATAAGCTCAATCTTATAAATAAAACGATCATTTTGTTTAAGATAAAAGAATTAGAAACTTGCAAACAAGAGAATTTCATTGTGTAAAGAAACTTTCTCCACCATGGATTAGAGCACCTGAAATAAGTGGCTAAATAATGCTTTCCTTTCCCAACCGACACCAACAAACGCTGTATACTAAGCAAACAAATCCACATATTACATAATCAAGCCAGTAAAACGAGGACAGTGGGAGCCACAACAAATGAGTATATGTTTTGTCCTTTGCCACAAGTTTGCATTAGTACGCGAATGTGGAAAACAGAAAAAAGAATAATATATCTTCAACTTCCCTTGAGTGGCAAATAAGTAAAGAGAACATGGTCATCTTTTAGGAGAAGCACCAGCAAAACATTTTCGACTCTCATGGGCATCCATGACATTTTAAGCCTATTTAATCAGGCAGAATAGGAAGATGAGTAAAGGGGGAGCCATGGGTGTGGGAGAAATTGCAAGAAGGTGGAGATTGTTGCAGGGGAAAGACAACTGGACGGGGCTGTTAGATCCTCTGGATTTGGACCTGCGTAAGAACATACTCCTCTACGGAGACCACGCGCAGGCGGCCTACGATGCCTTCAACAGCGAGCGGCGCTCAAAATACGCGGGCAGTAGCAGATACGGCAAGCAAGGTTTCTTCGACAAAGTGGGCTTAACGAACATAGGATACCAAGTGTCCAGGTTTTTGTACGCCACGTCCAAAATAGCGGTGCCCGAGGCCTTTCTTATAAAGTCGTTGTCTCGCGAAGCATGGAGCTCCGAGTCGAACTGGATGGGCTACGTGGCCGTCACTACACAAGGCGGCCCCCTGTCGCTCTATGGGCGCCGAGACATTACCATTGCCTGGAGAGGAAGCGTACAGACATTGGAATGGATCGAGGACTTTAGTCCCCAGCAGGTCCCGATTTCGACTCTCCTCCCGCCCCAGCAACGTAGCTCTCTGGACGAGAGCGTTGACAAGGATGTGAGAAGCGGCGCGGCGAAGGTTCACAGAGGGTGGTTCGATGTCTACACATCGGATGACCCCAAGTCGCCGTTCAATAAGAGCAGCGCCAGGGACCAGGTTTTCGCCGAGTTGAAGCGGCTGCTCGAGCTGTTCAAATATGAGCGCCGCGAATTGAGCATAACTTTAACCGGCCACAGCCTGGGCGCCGCTCTGGCAACGCTCTGCGCTTTTGATATCGTTGTAAACGGCTTAAATAGATTGGACGGCGCAGAATCGCCCATTCCTGTGACTGTCATTGCCTTCGCCAGCCCGCGGGTGGGGAATTCTGAATTCAAGCAGAGCGTGGTCAAATTACTTCCCGAGCTTAAAATACTGCGCGTTAAGAATTCCCCCGATTTAGTCCCGCTATATCCCGTGTTTGGGTATGAGGACGTGGGCGTGGAGATCCTAACCAATACGGGTGATTCGCCCTACGTTAAGGACTCCGGCAATGCCAGTTGCTGGCACAATCTGGACGCGTATTTGCACGCGGTGGCGGGTATGCAGAAAAAGGGAGGTTTTAAGCTGGCGGTGGATCGAGATGTTGCTTTGGTGAACAAGCATCAGGATTGGTTAAAGGAGGAATTGTTGGTTCCTGGGTCATGGTGGATAGAGAAGAATAAGGGCATGGTGCAGGGTCTTGACGGCCACTGGCGCTTGGACCAAGATATTCCACGCCCTGAAGACTCTGACAATTAACGCATCAAATGTATTTTATTTTTATTTCTTTCTTGTGCAAGTGCCCATTACTGTTTTTTGTCACATTCCTAGGGTTTGTACATGAAGCCGGTGCTCTAGGTAGTGTGATTGACTCTTGTATTCATAGTTTTTCTTGTATTCATAGTTTCTCAATTATAGTTTGGATGTTAAAAATCACACACAGTTTGAATCAGAAATTTCAGCAATACAACATATTAATGTTATTTTTTCTAATCTAATTCATGGTACAAGGTCAACAGCAAAACAGTTGCCAGCACTAACAGTTAAAAACAGTCTGATAACTACATGACAATAGCAACATGAGCAGCAGCTAGCAATACAGCATGAACAAGTTGCTACAGCTCTTTGTTGTATCTATTATTGTTGTAGCAGTTTTGTTGCAGCTGTTTTGTGGCTGCAAGTTTCTTCTCCAGTTTAATACTGTATTCTCTTTGTATTATACATTATCAATACAAAAAAACTCATGGTATGGATCTTTAGCAAAATGATTTCTTTATCTTTTTAAGATATTGTTTTTATTCAAAGGATAAACATTTTCATAATTTTTACGAGTAGGTATCTAGTGTATGAATAATAATTTCTTTCAATAACAAATTTAAAGATTGAAAAGTTTTGGCTTTGTAAGTATTGAGTGTATAAGTAAAAATTGATAGGTATTTATTTTATCTATTTTATTTTTAATATAATTTCAAAAAAAAATATGATATTCAATTTACATTAAATAAGATTTAATTTCTAATAATTAAAAATATATATTGGACTTCATCAACATATTAAGTATTGAACCATCAAAAAACGGGGGTTCCAAATTTTTCATTATAACTAATAAATTTATAAAACTCAAGTCAACTCACAATACAACTATCATGTAAACATGAAGCCCTAGCAAGCAAAAGCCCTACCCATATTAAAGACAAAAAACTTCATATCAAAACAAAATCATACGTGAAAAAGGGAAAATTATGCAAGCCCCTTCCCAATGTCATTGATACATATTTCACACTTCTAATTTGAGAAGTTAGGCTTAGTTTTAATGTCATTCATCATATCATCTTTGGGGTCTCTATCTTGTAACTGACACCACCCCAAGAACAAAGGAATAACTTCCTCTAGAAGGGAAACTTGAATATTTTTCACCATATCCTTTACTACAATTTGAAGACATTTTTTTCTCTTTTTATAGCATGCAAATAGAATTAAAGTACACCTAACCTTGCTCCAAAACATTGCCAATATCATCATGAAGGGGGAAGGAGCCAGCAACGGTAGACAACATAGCCGCATACAACAAGGAGTCAGCGACATCAAAGGAATTCCAATGCCCTCTATTATACCCTGGGTCCAGCAAAACCTTTCTCATTTCCTCACAAATGTAGACACTAGGAGACCCATCCACCTCGTTTGCTAACTCCCTAATTCTAGTCATCCATTTCCTTAACACAGGGTCTTTAATTTCAATGTCAAGATACATCATAGAGCTCACCATAACCTCCTCATTGACCACCCCCTTTTTCATTGCTTCAATGAATCGGTTGCACAACACCCCTTTCCATGCTTTCCCCTCACCATCTTACCACCCCAACAATGCAAACCAAAAATTGATTTCATCACAAACCACACTTGCCAAGACAACCAAAGTGTAGAAATAAGGAAGAGAAAACATCTCCCAAAACCCACAAAAATAATGCCAAGGCTAACACTACACAACCATAATGAATTCCCACACCCCACATGCCTCAATTAATTCTATATAAACCAAACTTGATTTCTTCAAATAAGTTAATATGATATAATTAATTTTCTTACAACAAACAACGATATGCATTCATAAAGTCCAAATAATCGCTTATGAGAATCATGTTGTTAAATCAATGAAAAACTATAATTAAAACTTTCAAATAATTAATAAAAATATGATTCTTATACATGCAAGATTATGTGAGTGTTTAAAATTAGCAAACAATAAAGTTCAAAAAAATAACACTGAATGTATGTGGAGAAACCCTTTTGGGAAAATCCACCATCAAAGAGAGACGCATGAATAGAATGTATACACAAATCTCTAACTCTCTTCAATCTAATAACATTTTAGTAGCTTCTATGTACCTATGAAATAACATAATGAAACTACCATCTCATGGACCCAATTTATAAAAGAAATAGGAGATGAACACCATAAATGATTTCCCAAAATAATCTACCATCAAACCATGGTAAAATGCAAAAGATCCCACATCCAAAATTAAGAGGATCTCCTGAGAATAATAAAAGTAACTTTCAATGAGCCATGAATAGAAAAAATAACCTTCATACTGATAATAGATGACATATTTAATTTTTAACCCTCCATAATGGCCCACATCACAAGGATGGTGTCTAAGTTCTCCACCTAATTCACGTGGAACCTACCACCAATATGCAATATGCCCCACTACTTAATTCTCATACACAAATTGAGAAATATGCTAAAAATAGATTTGTGATTGCCACTACCAACTCCACCATCTTCATGAATGCCATTACAATAGATATTCTAAATCGGCAAGGAGAATAATTATAAAATAATAACATCTCTCAATAGTTGACCTAGGTGTCCAAGTACCTATTCCAAGATTATTGGAGATGCATAAAATAATAACATTATGATTGAAATTAAATATCACACTATATCCAAAATTCTCTCACTTGATATTATACATTGTAATAAAATACATAGTGAAATATATCAAGTAAAGGATTCAAGGTCCATGGCCTTTTGTAGCAAAAAAAATTATTTATACTCACTGGCTTCGTGAAGGAATCTAAAAATTTATCCTAAGTGTGAACCTTTTGCTACAACCCTTACCATTATCTACCATCTCTCACACAAAATGATATAGAAACATCAACATGCTTAGTATGACCTTGATACATGAGATTTTTGTACAAACAAATAGAACTTAGAGCACGTTGCATTTAAGTTCCTTCAATCAAAACTAATTTTTGCACAAAGTCTTTGTAAGCATACTACCTCCCTAAAGGCATGTGTAGAGCTAGATATTTTTCTTCAATGGTAGATAAATCAACTATGTTTTATCTCTTACCCATCTAATTTACTACATTCAAGTCACTTACCCAATTGCTTGCCCAATCTACATCTACAAAGTCATGTATGTCCAATGTTTTAACCACACTATTGCTACCATGATAACATAAATAATAATCATTTCTTGCAAATATCCAAAAACCCTCTTAACATAAGTTTAACTCTCCTTACTATGGCTACACATAAACCTATTAAAAAATATTATTACTTGGGAAATATCTAGTCTAGAGTGGAAACCATTACATACATTAGGGCACCAATAACACTAGCATAAGACATGTTACATATAACCTCAAAATCATCATCCAGTTTGGGATCATAGATATCTAAAGAAAGTTTAGTGCCAATAGGAAATTGAATACTCGTTGGTTTATAATTATGCATACTAAACTACTACAAAATAGTATCAACATATTTACTTTGACTTAATCAAAGCTTTCTATGCACCCAATTCTTATTGATCTTCATTCCAAGAATATATTTTATGACCCCAAAGTCTTTCATATCAAATTGTCGTAAAGGAGGAATGATGCATACAGAAAAAAAATAAAAATAAATGAATTAAACTCATTCAAACAAGATTAAGAATCCCTAAACCCATTACTCATGAAATGTGAAATGAAAGTCATGAATTCAATCAAATAATCAATTAAGAACCTTAAATGAATCCAGAACAACCAAATCTTACCATACCATGTTGAAGTTGTATTCGCATTGATGTTGAATTGTGTTTGTATCAATGCAAAGCCTCCATTATGCGTTGCAAAAGCTTCAATGTGTGTGTAATGTCAAACTAGAATGTGATGATAATTTGTAACATGCTCAAGAGGTAATTGTGCAGTGGTTCGCTATGTAAATTCTAGATGATTTGTGAGAAGGTAGAAGGTTATTTTATAGATTTCTCATTTCAAGATGAACGTGCAAGGTTACAACAATGCAATGATGAGGGCCACATTGCCCAAACCCATAGAAATCACAACAACAGATACCAACACAGAAGATGCAAGACAAAAAAATGACTTACTTTCAATTATTTTCAAAAAAAGAAATTACAGATTCAAAGTTTACATGCTACAGCCTCATGGGCTTGATTCATTACAACAAAATCAACTCTGAAAAGAAAATCTATTATTCAGAGCCACAATTTGCACTATCAGGGCCACCTTCTACAACCCCTACTTAACCCTTTTGATTTTCCCCAATAACTGCCCTAGAATGTTCTAGAAAGTTCAAATTTCCCCTTTTTTGTTTTGGCGCCAAAAGTCCCACCATTTGATTTTCTAGCCTAGGAAGAAATTTTTATGAAATTCACTTTTTAGAGGACCAACTTCATAGGGCCATAACTTTTGATCTGGGTGTCTGATTTGCTATTATTGCATATCGTTGGAAAGCTCTTGACAAGCTCTGCAACAAATAAATCGTAGGTCAGTTTAGCCACTTTTTGAGCTATTTCGGAGCCTCTAAAGTTTTATATCTAAATTTGAAGTTGCATTGGAGAAATTTCTCAGGATGAAAACTTTAATATCTCCAAAACCGTGCAGGGTATTAAGGTGATTCTTTCACGACCAAAAATGTTTTTCAATTATGCTCCTTGGGGTAAATTTTTAGGTCCATATGAACCCATTTAGGCTGACTTACTAAAAATAGTAAGTGCCTATTTTTTGCTATTTTTGACACCTGACTATCTTACACCCCTTGCGTGCCATCATGGGACTCAAAACAAATGAAGAAAATAAAGAAAACATTTTTTTGGGTGATGCAAGATTTCCCTACACCGTTTTATGCTCTTGCATCAAATACCCAAGGTAATTTGAAAAGTAACCCTATCACTTCTCGGGAGTTAAGGGAAACCAAGACGGTTAACCTTAGCCTCAAAAAACCATGATGAATCTTCAACAGGACTTCCTCTCCATTTCACCAAGTACTCTGCATATTGTCTATTTCTCATGCTTCTACCCACATGGCTATCCAAGATTTCTTATATCTCTTCCTTTTCTGAAGTAGGTGCTAGAATTTTCAACTCTTCATTTATTGGCCCCTCCTTTATATCACCTTCATGATACTCTATCAAATCAGCAATGTTGAACACATGAGAAATGTATATTCCACTAGGCAACTCTACCTCATAAGCATTTCCTGAATCATGCTTCTTCAAGATCTTGCATGGTCCAAACTTCTTCATCTTTAACTTGTATGTACCAACTGGAAACCTTTCTATTCACAAATGAACCATGACTTCATCTCCTACCTAAAACTCCTTATACCTCCTTTTTTGATCTGCCTAAGCCTTATATTGTGAGTTCATCTTATTGATATGTTTCTTCACCTCTTCATGCAAATTCTTCAGGTGCTCAGCAAAATATTTAGCCTCAGCACTACTCTTCTCCCCCTTATCCATCTTTCTCAATTCAAAAGTAGTTCTTAGACTACTCCCATACACAATCTAGAATGGTGATTTACCAGTGCTCATGTTGACAGAATTATTATAAGCAAATTATGCCTGTGGTGTAATCAAATCCCATCCCTTGGGCTTATCTCCAACTAAGCATCTTAGCAGGTTTCCCAAACTCCTATTCACCACCTCTGTTTGTCCATCAGTCTGTGGATTCTGCACAAAACTAAACTTCAAATATTTCTTCATCTTCTTCCATAATGTCCTCAAGAAATAACCAACAAATTTGGTATCTCTGTCTGAAACTATACTCTTTGGTAGACCATGTAGTCTCACCACCTCTCTGAAAAACAACTCTGCAACATGAACAACATCACTGGTCTTATGACACAGAATGAAATATCCCATATTTAAAAATCTATCCACCACCACAAATATGGAAACATGCCCTCTTTGTGTCCTTGGAAATCCAAGCACAAAATCCATGCTAATATCCTTCCATGGCCTCTCAAGTACAGGTAATGGTTGATACACTCCATTATTCTGACTTGTTCCTTTTTCCATCTGACATACTCTACAACTTTGTACAAACTTCTTCACATATATTGTTGTAACTATGGCCAATAATAATTCTCACTGACAAGAGCAATGGTCTTATCTCAACCAAAATGTCCAGCCAATCCTCCACTATGCTTCTCCTTGATTAGATTCTCTCTCATAGAACTCCTTAGAATACACAATTGCCTTCCTCTAAACAACATCCCATCTTGGACTAAGAAATCCAACCATCTTGTCTTATCCAATGTAACAGGTTCCAAACAAGCCTTCCAAGCTTCTGCAAAGTCTGGATCTTTAGGATACAAACTCTTGAGTTCATTGAACCCAACAACCTCTATATTCATCTCTATCAACAAATTTTACCTTCTACTTAAGGCATATGCAACTATGTTTGACCTTCCACTCTTGTGCTTCAAAACAAAAGTATAATTTTGCAAAAACTCAACCCATTTTAAGTGGCTTTGATTCAACTTTCCTTGACTATTGAGATACTACAAAGCCTAGTGATGAGTATGTAAAACAAATTCTTTTGGAAACAAATAGTGTCTCCATTTCTTCAAAGCTTGAACTATAGCATAAAACTCTTGATCTTAGACAGAGTATTTCTTCTTAGCATCATTCAACTTCTCACTAAAATAGGCAACAAGCTTACCTTCTTGACTCAAAACAGCTCCTATGGCAGTGCCACTAGCATCACAATCTACCTGAAAGGCCTTATTGAAATATGGAAGGGCCAAAACAAGTTGCTATGTAACTTTCTTCTTCAACATATCAAAACTTTTGGCTGCTCTTGTAGTCCACTTAAACTCTTTTTTATCTCCTCTCATTGCTTCAGTTAGAAGTGCACAAATACTACTGAAACTCTTAATAAACTTTCTGTAAAAACTTGCTAGACCATGAAATGATATTACCTCTGTAACATTCCTTAAGGTAGACCATTCAATGATAGCTTTCACCTTCTCTGGAGCCATTTTAAGACCCTCTGTTGTGACAACAAATCCCAGATACACCAACTCCCTTTTCACAAAACTACATTTCTTCAAATTAATCAACAGCTTCTCCTCCCTTAGCTTCTCAAAAACTTTCCAAATATGCATCAGGTGCTCCTCCAATGTCTTACTGAAAATTAGAATATCGTCTAAATAAACAATAACATATTTTCCAAAAAAATCTTTCAATACCTCATTCATAAGTTGCATAAATGTGTTTGGTGCATTAGTTAGCCCAAAAGGCGTGACTAACCACTCGTACAAGACCTCCTTGGTTTTAAAGTTTGTCTTCCATTCATCTCCTTATCTAATATGGATCTGGTGATATCTGCTCTTCAAATCTATCTTCGTGAAGTACTCAGCTCCACTCAAGTAATCCTTAATGTCATCCATCCTTGGCAAGGGGAATCTGTACTTGATGGTGATCTTGTTGATGGATCTAGAATCTATACACATCTGTCATTCCCCATCCTTCTTTGGTGCTAGTACTGTAGGTTCTGCACATGGACTCAAAATCTCTTGAATCAATCCCTTCCACAACAACTCTTTCACTTGTTTGTTCAACTCTTCACTCTCTGTCGGATTCATATGATGAGTTGCCTTATTTGGAAAACTAGCTCCAGGAATCAAGTCCATCTGATGACTAATCTTTCTCATTGGATGCAAACCTTCAATTACGTTATCAAAAACAATAACTTGAAACTCATTCAACAAATCTAAAACCTCTACAGGTACCTCAATAGTATCTTTTTTATCAATTCTAGGGATCAATGCAAAACACATATGCCCATGCTTCATACCTTCTAGGAACTTTCTTCCATCAACCAAACAAATTCTTACATTACTTTCAAGGGCTTCAACTTATGACAAACTCAATCCTTTTTCAAAGAATAGGTGTTTGCATGTCAATCATGTACTGCTCGTCAATCAAACTGCCTGGTCTACCTAACAACATATGACAAACATTCATAGGTATAATATCACATAATACCTCATCATAGTAATTTCCAATCTTGAACTTTACCGGACATTGTTCATTTACCAAGGCTTTATGGTTCTTTTGCAACCAAGCAATTTGGTATGGGTTCAGATGCCTTCTTCTCTCCGACCACAACTTACTAATCATTTCTTCTGAAACAAGGTTATCAATACTACCTCCATCAATAATAACATTGAAAACTTTACCTTCACACTTACATCTAGTGTGAAACAAATTCTTCCTTTAAGTTGGCTCTTTCTCCTCATTCAACAAGGCTCTCCTAGTAACAAGAACCTCTCCTCTTTCTGCATCCTTAGAATGTGAAGACTCAGCATCTTCATCAACATGTGCAATTTGTGCATTACCCTTAGGTCTTCTATTTTTCCTTCCTTGATGTTGAGGACACTCATAGGCTCTATGTCCTTCTCCACACTGGAAACAGGTTCCACGGAAGCCTCCTCTTCCCAGTCCTCTTCCATATATTCCCCTTCCTCTTTGGTCTCCATTATTCTGATCACAAGGATGGTAGGTGTTATCTCCTTTCTAGTTCTGGATGCTACCAAATCCTTCACCCTTCTTTTGATCTTCATTTCAACCTCCATATGACCATCCACCAGTCTTTCATCCACGGCCTCCACCTCATTGTTTTTTCTCAAACCTCTTGTTCAGTCATTCTTCTACCTTTAGAGAAAATTGATAAGCATCCTCAATGGTGGTCATTCTTACCAATGTCAATTCTTCCTGTATGCTTGGCTTCAACCCGTTAATATAATGAGCAACTTTCTCTTTATTCACCTCAAAATATCCTGTCCAAATCAAGACCTTGTGAAATTTCTCTATGTATTTTTTCACCGTCCTTGTCCCTTGCCTCAAGCTCTGCATCATCTTGAGCAGCTCCAATTTGTAATTGATTGGAATAAAGTTTCTTCAATTTTGACACCATTTTATCCCATCTAGAAATTGTATCTTTCCCTTGTCTTCCTCTTTCTAACTAGACCTCTTTCCACCATATACTGGCGTGACCTTTCAATTTTGTCTTTGCAAACCTCACTATGTGAGGATTTTTAATCTCCTCAAACTTGAAAAATTCCTCCATGTCATTGATCCAATCAATCAATTCTTCAGGATTCAAATTTCCACTAAAATTTGAAATCTCCATTTTAGGTCTCTTCCCAATGCTTAAGGTCACTCGCAGCAATCTTCTTTCTCCAGGATCCATTGGATCTTGCTCTTCCTCTTCCATTTCCTCTTTTGTTTCATCTTCACTGTCATCTCTGTCTCATTGCACATCTCTTCTTTGAACCTCTTGTTGCAAGGTTTCTAATTGCCTTCTAAGGGATCTGATTTCATCTCTAGGTGGATCTCTTCCTCCACCACCTCGGCCTCTACCTCTACCATACTGGGAAAGTCTTGGAGGCATCTTTAACTCAACCCACATTCATAGGTCTTGTTGCAATTGCCTCACATTCAGCACTTTGTTACAGGCTCATAACTCCTGCTCTAATACCACTTGATGAGGGCCACACCGCCCAAAACCCACAGAAATCACAACAACATATACCAACAAAGAAGATGTGAGACAAAAAAATGACTCACTTTCAATTATTTTTAGAAAATGAAATTACAAATTCAAAGCTTACATGCTACAACCTCGTGGGCTTGATTCATTACAACAAAATCAACTTTAAAAAGAAAATCTACTATTCAGAGCCACAATTTGCACTATCAAGGCCACCTTCTACAACCCCCACTTAACCCTTTTTATTTTCCCCAATAACTGCCCTAGAATGTTCTAGAAAGTTCAAATTTCCCTTTTTTGTTTTGGCACCAAAAGTCTTGCCGTTTGACTTTCTAGCCTAAGAAGATTTTTTTATGAAATTCACTTTTTAGAGGACCAACTTCGCAGGGCCATAAATTTTGATCCAGGTGTCTAATTTTCTATTATTGCATATCGTTGGAAATCTCTCAATGAGCTCTACAATGCATGAACTGTAGGTTGGTTTGTCCACTTTTTGAGTTATTTTGGGGTCTCTAAAGTTTTATATTTGAATTTGAAGTCGCATTGGAGAAATTTCTTGGGACGAAAACTTTAATATCTCCCAAACCATGTAGGGTATTGAAGTGATTCTTTCGTGATTGAAAAAAAATTTAGTTATGCTCCTTGCCAGGGTAAATTTTCAGGTCCATACGAGTTTGTTTAAGCCAAATTACTAAAAATAGTAAGTTCCCATTTTTTGTTATTTTTGATGTCTAACTGTCTTACACGGGCCTTAAGTGCCATCATGGGACTCAAAACAACTGAAGAAAATAAAGAAAACATTTTTTTGGGTGATGCAAGATTTCCCTACACCGTTGGATGCTCATGCATCATGCAAAATCTCGATCAACGTTGATAACCGCTGAGAGGAAATAGATTGATTAGTTAGCTTCTATGATTGAATCAATTAAGAATGTTAATTGCACAATCAGGGGATTTAGATTGCATAATCTGCATAATTGAGGAAATTATGTTGAGTAGTTAATGGGATTGAAGAATAAATGTGATAGTTAGGAAATGGATGAATCAGTTAGGAAATAGAGTGAGCAATCAGTGATCGTAATTTGCTCAATCACAAAAGGGGGTGAAGGTAATTAATTAATATTTAGTGTTGAGCATGCAAGTGATGTTTGACTTTAACAAATAAAGTTGTATTTGTTTGTTGACCTTTTTGAATGATTTTGAATAATTTATTTAATTATTTTGATTTAGAGAGGGGAAGTGATTTAATTAAACTATTAAGTGATAATAATTTAATTGATTTAGGGGAATAGGGTTTATTAGCAACATAATTAAATAATTGGCTTTATTTAATTAATCAAGAGGAATAAAGTTAGATTGATGATGAAATAGTGGATTAATTAAATAATTTAAAGATTATTCGATTAATAGAGGAAAATAGGGTTTTTGATGAAAATGATGTGAAATCTAATAATATTAAGTGTTTTAATGGGTTTTGATGATGAAAAAATGTCATTCAAGATGTGTGATATGCATTAGGTCATTTTTACATGTCTACACAAATGTTTTATAAAATTTGATGTTTCTAATAAACAAATATTATCCACATACAAGATAATCATTAGAATCATATCATCGGTATTTTAACATAAGCACAATGATCCTTATCACTCTTAACAAAACCCAAAATCAATGCAAAGCATCAAAATTTTAGTATCACATCCTATATGATTGTTATAGACTATACATTTCTCATTTCAACATAAAAACCAAATTTTCCTTCCCCTTCATAAAATTATCAAGCTATTACATACAAAATTCCTTCTCAAGATCCCCAAGGGATCAAGCAATTTCAAAATCTATTTGTTCAATCTCAAAATCTAAAGTTGCAGCAATAGATGATACGAGGGTAAAAACACAAACCTGTATGTAACTCAAAATTTTCCTTTGTCACTTTAAAATGTGACTCAATTTGTATGTAAGTTTTAGACTAAAAGGGTTTCAAATGAAAGGGTTTCGGTCAAAATCCTTTCACCTGAAATTATCTGTGTGGCATCCTTGTTGGTAGCCACCTCATCTTTTTTCAAAACAAATTGAAACTCTTCATTTGAACATGATATTTCTTCAATCAGAATGATTTTAAAAACAAAAGCAAAAAAACCCTTTTGTAGAGTTCAAAGTGAACAATCTAAATTATATATATTTTTTGATATTTTTTTTAGTTTTAATATTTTTTTAAATAATGCAAGTAGGCTGTTGAAATAAAAAATGAGGTTGATTAGAATTTTTTTTTAAAAAACTAAAATATATTAAATTTTTTTGAAAAATATATTGTGCAATAGAGGAGAGAATCTTCTTTAAAAGGGTATAATTTATTTTAAATGATGAAAAAATAGACAATAGTTGACGTCAAATGAAAACTATCAAATTCTGGTACATTAGACTTTAACACATTATTACAAGGAAAATATACATAAAAATTTAAGTTTTTTTTCCATGTACTAGATGTTGAAGTTTTCTATTTGGGAAAAAAATTAGGGGAAAATGAAAAAAAATCTATTTTTTCTTCACGTCAACTCAACATCACTTTTTCCTAAAATTTTCAACAATTCAAAATCCGCTCTTAAATTTATAAAAAAATATCAATTCAAAAAAAATAAAAAATAAAAAATAAAAAATTATAGGAATAAACTTCATCAAGAGTTCTACATTTCATTAGTTTACATCATTTTGAAATTCAAAACATGGTCACTTTTATATGGTTGAAGTTGAGAATTTTGTTTTTCTTAGCCAATTCCTTTATAAAAGTGTGACACATGTTTGTACTTTCACCCAAGAATCTAATAGAATTTAACTTTTAAAAATCACTAAATATGATTCACTATCTCTAGGAGTAGCTTTCTCTACTATTCTAGCCTTGTATTACCTAGACCATTCATCTACTCTAAATTTCTTGCTAGCAACCAATTGACTTTCTTCCCTTAAACAAACTCACAAGATCCTAGTTATCACATTTATCTAGGGCCATCATCTCCTCATGAACAACTCGCATTTCTAAGACTCACTATCCTCCAAACAAAGAAACCTTCTTGAAAGATCTAGATTCATCGTCAATACTCAATAAATAAATATAAAACAAAAATATTATGGACTATACCTATCAATTGGGTTTCATTATCTAATGGATCTCCTTAAGGTCGGAGTAAGGGGCTCTACATAATTTTTTGTATGCTCACATCCTACATATTCTTATTTAAACTCCCATCTAATCCCTCTTCTTCCTCTCCATCCTCAAATCCATTTATTTATTCCTCCATGTGCATCTTCCTACTTCTTAAGGTCTTAATATCAAAATGCACTATTTTATTTCATTCTTTTCTTTGGCTTTTAATGACTTGAAAAAATTTAAACTCCTTTAAAATCACATCTCTAGAATAAACTATTTCCTAGTTTAGCGAAATTCTAAACCTTATAAATTTTTACATTCTCACCATATCCTATGAAAATGCATTTTTGAGCTTTTGGATCTCATTTAGATTTATTTTTATTGATGTGCATGAACATAAGCCTTACAATCAAAGTCCCTCAAATTTGAAACAAAAGGATTTTTACATGTGCACTCTTTATAAGGTGTTCTTTAACAAGAGTTAAACACTTAGGAGATTTGTTAATCATGTAACAAGTAGCACTCACCATGTTTATGAAAAAGCACCAATCCAATTATATACCACTCAACATACTTTTGACTTGTTCCATTTTTTAGAGTTTAGGGTTTTTACCTAATAGGTCTACTTTCACTCTAGTACTTCATCTAAAACTTAAGTCATGTCCCTTTTTGTGTCTCAAGCCATATGATGAGGACACGTGCCATGATCTTATTTCATCCTAACCTAAGGTTTTCTTAAGGTTGCCTTTTTACATTTTTCTTTTTCCTTTATAAATAATTTGTGTGCTATTAATCACATGTTGTGAGGTTTGCATAATCATTATGATTAATCTTTCTAGATCAATTTTATTTTTGCCTCCATAGCCTTTATTTTTCTCTCATTCTATGATAAGTGTTTGATTACAAGTGATCCTTGGGAGCTGTGGGGTTGAAGGATTAACTCCAATACGGTATTAGAGCTCTAGATCTATAATTTTCTATCAAATTTTTGAAAGATTTAGACTTGGAAAAAAATTGGTGTATTGGGAGACAAATAGACATCATTGTTACATCCAAAAGTCTCAAAAACTTTAAGATTGACCAAGACACATAATTTGATGCATTGACATCCATATGCATATAATTTTGTATGGTTCTATGCATGAAAAACTTCATCCCCTCATATATCTTATTTTTCTTGCTTGTTTTTAGGAAATCTGACATATTTTTTTAGTGTTTCGGCTCAATCTGCAGACAATTTTTAGGTATATGTACCTTGAGAGGAACTATTTTCTTGTTTGTAATCAACTTTAATATTTTTTTGGCAGCTCCTGTATTCTCCTTTGGCTATGAATTTGGATTTTTTAACAATTTGTTGAGTTTACTAGCATGTTAGGATGTTTCTTATATGCCTTTCTTGTTTGTGATCTAAGATTTTATTTTGTAGCATTTTTTGAGGGCCAACGATATTTCCAAAGTCTCTCAAACTATTTTAAGGATTTCAACGTGGCTTTTGTCATCATGGGGGTGTGTTTTTTCTAGGTTGCAATGATTATTTCTTCGACATCATTGCATGTGCAATTATCGTAGGCATGTTTCTCTAACCAGCTACTTCCTATGAGTTCATGTTTAATTTTTTGTGTTTCAGCATGTGCAAAAAGATGAGAGACCAAAAAGTGGCCACCCCACTTTTTGGCCCCCATGGAAGCATAATGTGAGCGCATTGTAACATGCTCACATTTTTCCTTAGTTAAAAATAAAACACAAAACATAATTCATTCTTATTTTTTCCTTCAACCCATGGCATAAGCATCCTTCCAAGCTCACTCATATTTTTGCAGACCTCATTTTTTTGCCCAAATCTTTGTCATGCCATCACCAAAATGCAGTGAAGATGTCAAGGAGGTCAAAGAAGTAAGTATTTTTATTTTTTTAGTGTCAAATTTGGGTTAATAAGGTAGATTGAATTATTATTTTAATTGAAATTGTTTAATTTTTAGGAGTTAATAATTCACCCCCAAATGTTGAAAATCCAAATTTACCTCTTCATGAAAACTCTCCTGAAGAAAAACCACAACAAAAACCTCCTACAATTCCTTGTCATCCTCCAAGAACACAACAAAAATATTAGGGAAATTTTAAAATAATAGAAAGAACTTGAGTTAATTGCAAGGTTGAAAGATCATGTAGGAACAAACACACATAGGAGGTCACCTTTGCTAAATCACTACAATTCATTGTTTCTCATGTAGAATCAATTAGTGGGAAAATAAATAGTTGGTTTGACAAGAGGGAACAACAAAAATAATTTTATGCAAACCAATTATCTTATGAACAAGTCAAAGAAAAAAATTGAAATCTAACTTGTGTACACTCTTCACCAAAACCAATCAAACCTTACACGGTGCATGCAAGAGGCTCCCTATCCATTAGTTCCACCACCAAGGGATAAAGAATAATTTTTAGGATAGGTGGTGGATGGTTTTTTACCATCCTCCATGCAATAAATATGAGGTGCCACAATATTTTTTTATGAAACTCTATTGTGAGTTTTTCCTCAATCAAATCCCAAAATACTTTGACATGCAAGAGTTCTAGGGTAGAGGTGGGGGTTCCGCACAAGACAAAGTGTGGGCACAATGTGACCCAAACCAGGAACTAAGACTATTGGCTAGACTACAATATGATCATGTGACTATCCCTTCCATTGTGAAGGAGGATATTGAGGTGGAGACCTTTGATTCGATTAACTCACTCACTCATACCCTTATACAATATACTGGGCCTTTAGTACAAGGTGATATGGGTGAGTCTTCTAAGCATTGAGTTCCACCTCATATATGTAAGCCTTGCAAGTCTCTTTGTTTTTATGATGATGAGGATAGTCAATATGCATGTTCCTAAGATACATATACAGTGGATCAAATGGTCATGATAGAAGCTCTTTATTGATTGAGACATTCGGCTTTGATAGTCAAGTAAATGTCAACAAGTTCATTTAATTCAATTTATTAAATTTTATTTTGAATGTAAGATTAACTAAATTATTAGAATGATTATAATAAAATTTTAGGGTCACAATAAACTCACCCTACTTGCAGTGGTCGTCTACTTCCCTATTACATGATGGTGTCAAGTGTAAAGGTATGTAACTCTAGTAAAGAATTATAAATATTACATGTGAATAGTTAAACCTTACATGAATGGTATTCTTATAACTCACTTTATATGTTGAATAGGTTAATGTTGGGCCTTTGACATCATCACTTGGTAGTCAAGGTGCTCATTGAACTTTCACTCAGATAGTATAGAGAATTTTTAATTTTTAATGGTATTCCTCTCTTTCGTGTATTTATTTTATGGATTATAAATTTATACATATCTCCTCAAATGGTTAGTTAGATCATTTTTTTATGATATGAAAATATTTAATATGCAATCCAATCTTGTATAGATTTTTGGATGAGTTTCATTACAGTCCCCACACGTGTTTCTATCTCCCATGTTGTTACATTTCTATTGCATGTATGCATTGACTAATCTATATGAATATTTTTAAGATCAAGTACAAAAATGAAGAACAAAGAAATGTTTAAAAACTAGTATCTCTCCTTTGGTAATATATCCTTGATATTTTCATGATTATCTATATGCTTTTATATACTCTTCAATTAAGAATTTGATATTCCCAAGAATTTCATAATCCCAATGAAGTGAAGTAAAATGTGATAATGGATATTGCATACCCCATAATTATAATATCATTATTTTACATTCATTTTAGTGTTTTGTCTACTTTGTTCCCTTTTTTCCATTTTTAGCCTATTGTCCCTCCTTACCCTAGCTCTTCCCCCTTTCCATATGTCTTGACACATTCCTAGTCCTTATATCTTCTGTATGTCATAATTTCCCATTTTTCATGTCTTTCCCCCTTCATTATGATTACTTGACACTTAATACATCCATTTCTTCATTTTAGAGGCAATTTCTCTAAAAACTAAATGCTTGTGTATCCTCTCTCAAGACTAGTTTATTTCCACATTATTATTTCCATATCTCACATTTCATATCATCTTGTTTCCTTTTCCTCTTTCTCACCATCTAAACTTGTCTTCTTTGAGATATGCAACATATACACCCCATAATTTCTCTATACCTTGTCTCCAAAAATTTGATGCAAACATATTATAGGATAAATAAGACAAAATTAAATTATTGTCACTCAAATTAATGAAATTCATCTCTCAAAAATATATAGAAGGATCATTCCTCATGCCACTATAATCACCACATGCTCAATTTTTCTCTTGTGAATTATAGTTTTTATTTTGCTTCATGGAGATCTAGAACCTTGGAGCATCATAATCAAGATTTAAAGTTGATTTCTATAATATTTTAAAGCCACATTAAATCTATTTTTGTTAATTAATGGTGTTGTAAAATAATTTTAGGTAGTTTTGGTAATTGAATTATGTTGTTTCATTTTAACATGATGCAAATATATACTCCTCCTAATATTCATAAGACAATAGAGCATGGTATTATTGCAACAGTAGCAAGTTTGATGCATTTGATTGAGGTATGAGATAGATTAGTAAATGTCACATTATATTTGTTGTTTTATCTTTCTATTATTGAAAAATTGAATGATATTCATTTGTATATTAATTGCTATTTTGATGGTTTCCACAAGGCTTGGAAACTCCAAATTATGAGCATGCCTCTATTGTGGATGAATGTAGTGATTATTTGTATGTGGTAAGTGATTATTTTGTTATATGTAATTCTATAATTTAATTTCTATATATTAATGTATATACTTTTTATTGTATTAGGTGGAGCTCCAAAGGAAAGTTTAAACATGAGGTCGAGTGAACAAGTTTGAAAGAGACCACCATCATATGCATCTCCATCATCTCGATAGTCAAAGGTAGATTGTGATCTCTTTCCTTCCCCTAGATGGAAATGAATAAATTAGGGTCCTTTGTTTTATGCCTATATAGAATTTTTGAACATATATTTTATATTACATATATGTGGCATTGTATGTTCATATGGAATTTTTGTAAGCCTATATGACTTTCTTGTATATATATGTTATAATTTTATCAATATATAATGATGTATGTCTATATGTATTTTTGGTTAATGAAAATATTTTTTAGTAATTTTATCCATATTTACATTATAAATAATTAATTGCATAATGAATAATAAATTGATGTAACTATAAATTATTAATGCTATCCATATTTGCACTATAAATGATTAATTGAATAATTGAATAAGGCTCACTTTTACCATGTAATTTATGCTAGCATTTTAATTAATCATTCATAATTTTCCTCAAACATGTTTATAGGGAATGTGGATGAGAGTTTGAAATAGTCAAATATCTTCTAGGGGCATGGGATATCCTCAAGGCTAGGTGTTTTGACACATGTTTCATGTCTTAAAGCTTCTTTATCTTGATTATTATCACTCCTTTGTGTTCTTGGAATCATCATTTTAAAGCTATGACAACCTTTCCTTTCATTGAAAACTTTCTAAATTATACGACTAATTCTTAAAATTGTCCTTTTCCTTAATGGTCTTGAAGACTATCCACTGTCCTTTAACTCATAGCTTCACAATACTCTCCATAAGCACCTTGGCTACCCTTGATTGACAAAATAATAAGCCAATATCTTCTTTTCTAGTCCTTTTCATTCATCTTCTATACAACCATCTACAAGTAACCTATGCCCTTTTATCCTTTTGACCACATGGAAGTACCACGAGATTTTCTCATGCATTTTTACACCTTAACTGTCTAATGCCCTTGGATAAGTTCACCATCATGTTTCATGCTTTGTTTCATGATTTATATCGCTGCAACCTTTATACTATTCTTTTGAACTCAATGCTTTGATCAAATAATTTATAATGAGGATATTGTATAAGGCTATCTTCTATAAATTCTTCATGAGAACCCTGCCCTTTAAAAATAAGACTATACTACAGCATTGTAGCACTATCCTTTGATTCATGGGATTGACAAGATATTAGATGTTTTTCCTCTTATTCTTCATTTTGTTTTCCTCTTCTTGTTCAAGGATTTTCTACTATCATTTCCCACTTAAACTGGCATCCTTTCACTAGACTTTTAAGAGGTCTTCACACACTACCCCATGACCCCATGGTTATTGTCATCTTGAATGCTAAGGTCACTATGAAGACCATTGTCACTATCTTCAACATAGTATCTTCTATTGTTATATGTCCTTTATTTCTTCCAATCATTATCCAATAATTGTTCAATCAACTTGTGATCTTTTGGTGTGCCCATATCCATCATCTCTTGAAGGATTGTCACACCTTTTTAAGAACTTTTCTATTCACTAAATCCAATAAGGCTTCCATATATGCATCTAGATTCATCTTATACCCATATTAACCTCTCACATGAAACTACTATCTTTGATAGCTTAAGATTTTCCCTTTGAGAACATAACAACTATGCCCTGCCTTTTGTGAATTGAACTATCCATTGTTAACTTTGTCACTGTCATTTTCCAAGGATTCATTATTATTTCAAATGTTGTCACATACTCATCATTAGCTACCTTCTATGATTACTATCCTCTTATGTTTAATGATAGGACTATGTACTATCCATGATAGTGTTGTTTGGTGTACTATCACATGTAGTTAGTTCCCATTACCATTTTCATCTATGTCCACTTTTAGAGGATTGTCATGCTTCATGCCTTTGCATGTGACATTAAAAAAATTTAAATAATTTTAAAAAAATATTTCTTTACTCCTCACTAAGACAAAAAACCTTCATGACTGTCTTCTGGCTATTATGACATAAATTTTATTGTGTATTCAAAGCATTGTCATCATATATATGGCTTTAAATAACTTCCATGGACTTCCTTATTTGTCACAAACTTCATAAGATTGTTTGCTTGCTCCTATAACTATCCCTCAAACCTTTTCTAATTAAACACAAAAAAGATGGTGCATTGAAGGTTTTTTTATGTGTAAAGGTCGACATTCTCACTTACTAAACATAGCATTCCAAAAACACAACTCATTCTAAAAGAAGAAAGTAAGTAATCATGCTAAATAATCATATGTTTAATAATTGCTCCAAAGTAAAATTACAATGGTGATTTACAATCACATACACCAATGTGGTGTTACAACATCTATTTCAATGTTATAGAAATAAGTACATATCAATGATTACTTTGAGTTCACAAGTTTAAGTTTACAATTGGCTATGCAAGCCATACAAAGTAATACAAGAAATGTGTATAAGTATCCATATTATGAGGAATCCTTGGTGCTCAACCACCATGACACTGCTTTGTCTTCCGCAAATCTGAGACCAAGAGTGGGTCCAAGCACCTTTTCTGCCCAACCACGAAGCATAATACTTCCTCGGATTTCTTCCTAGCTCGAAGAAAACTCTACCCCTGTGTGAGGAGCCTAGCAACCTAGAATGAAGAAGCAAGAGGGAAATCTTGATGCAAGCCTAATGCCTATATGCAATCTTAATCTAGAATGAAATATTGATCACTTGCATGCAGGATGTGGTAGAGACTAATATCAATAATTTATAGGCTTTTAAATTCTATCTATTTCACTGGTGCATATGCTTGGCCAAGCAATAAAAGTAAAAATGATAGTTTTGAAAAGGAAAATTTTCGTTTCTGGAAATCCAAACTCGACATCCTGTCCCAGAAGTTTACTCATAATGTAAATAAATAATTCATAATCTCACAAGTTTGTTCAAGTTTCATCTATTTCCTATCACAGAGTTCTTTTAGAGAACACATTTAAATTTTAGTTTACAATTTGGTTTGCAAGTTTATATTTTCAATTGAAACATTCCATAATAAAATGAGTTTAATATATATAACGTGTTTCCAAAGGTTAATGTAATTCTACAAATTTCCAATCACAAATAACAAGTGTATGTGCATTTAAATGTCCTTCAGATTGAGCGCAGAAACTCTAGTAATTCATCTTCAATAATCAAACTCCAATTTAAAAGATTTTGTCTAAAATTAGATTTATATTTAAATATTCAAATACCACTAGTTTATAATAACACACTTGCATATGTATTTCAGAAAGTAAATCTTGCTCATACACAAATATGCTCTTATATATATATATATATATATATATTTCAGCAAACAAGAGTATTTATAGATTCAGAACTTATCTTTCTATAGGTAGAAATAATTGCATTTCTAATATATATATATATATATATATAAATATCATCAACAGCAGATTACTCTGCTAAAAGAAATACAGAGGCTTTCATATATTTCTAGAAGCAACGCAATTCATAGAGAGGGAATTTGAAATAACATGTTTGTACAGATTTAAGGCCAATTCTATAAAATATATATACATCATATAATATGTATTTTGTTGATGCCAAAAATTGGCAAGGTAACAACCCTTTGTGGGAAACTCAGTTTATGGGGGACCTATTGCACTAAACTGAGTGACCTCCAGGTTTTTAAAGAAGTCAGCTTCTTCTGTAACTGGGGTTTTGGAATGGGAAAAGGAAGTAGATATAAAATAAAGAATCTAACTAAGGTGATATGCCATAATTTAGACAAAAGGCATGATAAACCTATCTTTTGGATATGATCTAAAGGCTTACTTAGCAATTTACCATGTCCTAGAATAACAAAATTAAGGATAATAGCATGAACAACTCATTCAATGACATAAAATAATACTCACGCCCATTTACTGAAAAGAAGATTCGAAAGACATGATCTAAACCAACAAACTTGCATTCAAATTATAGAAGTACAACAAATAAACCATTCAAACAATACGGGCACAACATAAAGTTTATCAATAGCATAAGAAATAGAGAGGCCAAACAATGGTACATTCTATGAGTTCTTGCAATAATCTAAACAATATAAAGGCCCGATCTCTCCAAAATTTATGCAACCCTAAAAACTAATGAAATCGCCAAACTTGTAACCTTGAATATTGGAACCTCTGGAACTGTGAAAATTGCCGAACTGGGAACCCAGAACCGAAGCAAAGAGAAACATTTATAGCGAGCCTTCCACCGCTTGGCGAGCAACAACCGAAAATATTCAGAATCTAAGCAATGATGTCGAGGCAATGATCACCCTTGGCTGTTGTAACCAAAAAGACTTGGCACAACATCTGGTCATCCTCCATTTAGGTGCATCCCCTGCGAATGATGGAAGTGGTCTAGCAAATCCTCATGCAGACGAGTGTTTCCCTTTGGGATAGGCAGTTAGGACACGTGGCAGCATCCCACAACTTATAGTCTACTTCATCCCCTATGTTGAAGAAGTGTGCACTGAAGAGACGTGTGGCAGCATTTCGCTGCCCACGGTTGATATTTTATTCCTTCACTGAAAGCTTGCATAGAGAAGACACATAGAAAAATGTTTACTGCAGACACTGATGGTGGGGCCCGTCAAATCCTTAAATGAATGAGAGCTACGTGGCACACGAGCAGGGTCTGATGAGGAAGCAATGAAAATAACCTGTGGTGACGACACGTGGGAGAATTTTAGGGGCCAATAGAAGAGCACAGAGAAAATCACCTCAGAGTGTGATGAGTAGACACATGGCAGAAGCCGCGACAATAACCAAAAAGGGGCCCATAAAAATTGTTGAAGGCATGGGCCGGTAGTTAGAAAAAAATCAAAACTTGAAGGGAGCATGGTGAATTTTGAATTCACAGCTTCTAGCGACTAACAAGGGTGTTTTTCTTTGAGGAACATGGAACCCAAAATTTTATTCGGTTTGTGAACCAGATTGCCATCCATTGGCGACAAAATTAGAGCTTGGAAAGGGCTACCTACAGAGGTGGTCAGTCATCTTCAGATGGTCTCTCTAGTTTGCACAGATTCTTGTGCGCTCCGCCTAGGTCAAGTATTTCTTTATAAGGCAGTGTATCAGGAAAACCAGCCGCTGCTTCACAATGGAACAGTAGTTACGCAAGAGGATGGATGACCCCTTCAATTTATGTTATAGTAGGAGGATGGCTGAAACTCTGGAAAGCATTTGGGTCTCACTCCTTCTCTTCAATTCTTTATGTAATTTGTTCAATCGTGGCTATCGACCCATCTTCAAAAAATGGAGATGGAAAACCCATCTCGTTCAACTGGGAGAAATTTTCCCGCATGTCGTCTATTGTATGGTTCAAGGTAGCTACGACCGCCTTAGTCCGCTACAAGGCTGAGTGGCAATGGATGAACTTGTTTGTCATTTGAGCAACAGCATCCTAATCTTCAATCCCTACCTTGGCCAGGTCTTCATCAAAGACCGAATATAGATTGGTGAGTAGACTCTTTGCTTCCGGAGCCTTCTCTAAGATGAACCATGGGAATTTCTCAATTGTTATGTGGACCTCCTATCTCAATCTGGTTTCCTTTGAGACGAACCAAAGTGTTGGCTGCAATGTTAGGTAGAAGGATTTAACCTTTTCCTAATAAGAAATATATATCTGTTGGGCCAATGGGATGAGGTCCAGCTGAGCGGAGAAGGCTTGGAGAGAGATCCTTAGAGAGGTGATCTTTTCATCCTTTGAGTTAATGGCCTCTATAAATTCTTCATTTTTCCTTTTCACGGATGCCAATTACTCCCTGGAGTTGCTCATTTCTTTATGCCAGTTTTCCTCGGCCTGGGCACAGTTCACCAATTCTATGTCAAGAGAGGACCTTGTCTCTTGAAGCTCTTTCTCTAACTAGGCCTTTCAGTCCTCAAATTCCTTATGATTCTTTACTAATTCTTGCTCATATAGAGCGCTTTGAGCTGCCAACTCTTTATCCTTTTAATGAAGTCAATTAACTCTGATGTTTTTGGTTCTTTGCCTGTAGCTCAGTCAACAATATGGGGTCAACAAACTGGGACTTATCGAGTTTCTCCTGGAGTTTGCTCTACTCTAAATCCTCCGTTCACACCTTCTCAAACAAGCATGCAACTTCTGCTTCTAGTGATTTCTCTTTTGTTTCCAGGAAACTGACTCATTCCTTCACCAGCTTTAGTTGCCCCTCTTTTTTCTTCAATTGAAGGCCAAACTTCAGGAAGTCGGTCGTCACTACCCATTATGTTTCCTCCATGAGTTCCACTTTATCCTACAGTCGGGTTGCGGTTAGATCAAGTCCCATGGAATACATGTCGTAATCACCCGGGATGGTTTGACAACATTTGGGTACATGGTGGAAAAATTCAACACTTTTTACTCTTCATTGTAAACTGTATATACCTCAAGGACTCCGCCTCTTTCTTATCATCTTTTTCTTTTCACTTTTGGATCCTCAGGGCTCACATTTTCTTTGTGGCTTCTCCCTGAGATATGAATTTGAATGGCAACTGAACTAGTCCGCCATCAATAGGTGCACTGGGGGGCAGGGCAAAATGAAATACTTGTGTAGCGGGCCCTTACATTTTCTTTGGTGGGAGATTAACAGTTTTCAGGGAGAAAAAGGGGACTTGCCATAGTTCAGTTTGTGAACTGGTGGAAGGGCTCATTAGTTGTGGTGATGGGGTAATCGCAAGCGAGTTTGTTTGCTGGGCATGTTGGGTCAGACTCGATGTAGCAGAAGCGATAGGGGTGCTAATGGCGGCTGAGCTTTCAGCAAGAGAGGCAAGGAGATATTGAGTAGTGGCGGTTGGTGTTAAAGTTTGCGAAGGTGTTAAGATAGATTTTCCAGTTTGGGAGAATTGGGAGAAACCTCTCAGAAACACTGTGGTAGAGGCAGATAAAGCAGGGCTCCTTGTGGTCCTTCGCTCAGAATAGCTTCAGTGTGTTGCTGCTTAGCAAGCAGGGAGTCTTCGATCTCCACAGTTTATATAGTTTTTGGATGTTGTTGTTGGGGCACTCTTGTTGTTTTCAAGGACCACGTGAGTGTCTATGAGGCTCGCGACATATTCAATCACACATTTGAAGCAACATAGGCAGACCACCCTATAGAATTTCATTTTTGCTGGGCGAAGGACACTAATGTCTCAACTTCCTCTTCTGCTTGCTCTTCTCCTTCATTGGGGTTGTTGCCACCGCTATCGCTTGAGTCAGAAGTAGGGTGCTCCTCATCCCAAAGCCTTTCAAACTCTTTGTCTTCCATTACATCATCATAAGATACATCATCCTGTTTTATCTCCTGGCGATATATCCAAAAGGCTTTGATCTTTTCGATAGTCAATTCCTCCTCATTCCTCAGCTTATTGTACATAGTCTTCCCCATTTTATAGTTCTCATCATAATCTGCCACCAGGAAATAGAACTTATGCCATGGTGGCCTGTTGTCTTCCATGGGGATATGAACCAGGTCGACCAATAATTTGTCTTTATCTTCTAGCGTGTTGTGTCTCCACTCCCAGTAAGGCTAAGGGTTGTGAGTTACCTTGAGGTGATCATACCATAAATCATTGAAGGGGTTGTAATCCCACCTGTCGCAGATCATTACTAACCCTAAATGAGTTAGTTTATCTTGCAAAAGTGGGTGTGTCTGCTTCTTTTTCATGGCCACCATTTTGAAAGTCTATGTACAGGTGAAGAATCCCTTCCTCTTGACTTTTTTGCTGCTACAGAAGGTAATATTGATAATGCACATCTGTCGAAACAATTCCAGAGCCAGCACTCGATTAGTCACACACATTGGAAGGTGGAAGGGTTCTTCAGTGAAGCCTCACATTCAGATGAATGTAAAATCCACTTCGAAAAACCAATCACACATTGGAATGAAATTCTGCATAAACTTTTTCTGAGTCAATGTGAGCCTATTAGCATTCTCCTCTCCTAGTAAATCTTGCAAAATTGGAGTCAAGAAATGATTCAAAAATGTGTAATAATGAAAAGTAGAAGAGAGGAGAGGGGTCCAGATAGAAACTGGTTTTTTCCTACCCTTCTCATCGAAGATAGATGACTCCATACGCTCAGCAAAGAAATCAGGGTTTTGATATAAAAACATATAAGCAAGATAAGAGACAAATTTGAACTTTTCTTCAACTGGGTACTTGTTAATTTGTTCTAATATCTTCTTTGACAGGAATTCTCCAAAATCATACCAAAAATAAGATTTTTGGTAGCGGAATTGGAAAGTTGGGTCCAATTGAAAAGACTACACCTCTTAGTTAGTGCCTAGACCGAAAACAAATTTCATCATCAAAAAGGTATCTTGTAGGTCTTCCTTGAAAGCGTCATGCGGAGCAGGAATTGCTAGAGGCTTCCCACATTCTGTTGCAATTCTTTCAGTTTCTTCATCAAAAAACCTTTGTGCCTTATCCCTGGTGTTCCATATATCATTTCCTCTTTTAGGATTGAATGTCTCCACTTTCATCCCTCTTTGCACAAGGTTTGGAATGCACAGCATATTCCAAATGGTGGTCAGGCTTATGTTAACTAAATGAGTCTATCCCTCAATAGTGTTGGTACTCGGATTGAAATGCCTAATGGTTGCATCTACCAACTTCGGGTAGTAGTGCACAAATGGGACCATATATTGAGGGAACCTGCTGAACCATATTTTTTTTGTGACCGACATTGCCCTCATGGACACCTTCATTCGTTCGCAGGCTGCTTCCCTCGATCCTTTGGGGTTTTTTGCAAGAAAGGGATCATGGACATTATCCCAATCTTTGTGAACTAAGCTCTGGTCTCTATAAATTTTGGGCTTATCCAGCTGTCTAGTGTTTTCCCATTCTAGCCTATCAAGAATACCCGGCGTAGCATATGAAATATCTTCAAAGACATTAACCGTGTGTGCTCTTCACAAAGCTTTAGCTAATTCTTGTGTCGCTACTAGCCTAACTCCCTGGCTTGAACTTTCTACCATCGCTAATCTGTGAGGATCTTTCTACTTAGCTTGAATTCTTCTGCAATTTTACTTCAGCTCTAGCTATGCTCTAGAAATTTTTACTTTCTGCTTTTAGCAGCATTCTTAAAAGAAAACTTTTAAGTGCTTTAAAACTTTTATATGCAATATTTTAGCAATCTTTTGTCAAGGTGGTAGACAAGAACCACCTTTTATGCATTTAATGTGGCATGTACCGCCAACCCTTTGGCTTGTGTGAGATGAATTACTTGCCATTTTGATTTGACAAGAATTCATAAATATAATTAGCAACTTCTTGTATAGTGTGATTTTCTTGGAACTTGAGTCGATGCCTTGCAAGAAGCTTAAGCCTTCATATGCATTGGCAATTAATATCCTTAAAAGAATGATTAGGCCGAAGATGCGCTGAGTATTTGAAAAGATACGAGTTACATCTTGGAATAAGAAAAATACCTAGAGGATGACACCTTAGTCCTAGGCCATCCATAACACCGCTAATTGCTACCAAAAACTTAGGCTAATTAATTAGCCTTCATCATTTTTGCATGCAGCAAATCATACTTAGCAGACATAACTGGGTGGGAAATTTAAGCAAGCTTGGGCACAACTTTCAAGTTGGTACTTGATTAATCACATTTATGGCAAGTGGGTTACCACACCTTTTCTTTCTTTTTCTATAAATGGGGCTCTTCACAGTAGTGAAATCACACTTAGCGATTTGAGCATAATTGGTGTTAGATAATTGGCGTAGTAGTTTAGTATTTGCAGTTGCATAGCATTCTCATACACTAGACTTAGGTGCCTTGCAGGGATAGTTATAAAGTATTTGCAGGAGGTCTAACAAGATGAATACCCCAATTAGGCTAGTGTCGCACAAGTCCCAGACTACCTTCCTAGGAGAGATTTCTACCAATTGGTTAAAGAGAATGATGAAGAACAAGCATTCACTGTCCATTATAGCCATAAAGTGGGTCTTGGGATAGGACTACCTCGAGTACGAGGACAAGTATCGAGCCAACCTTGATGTGTGCTCGCACTTCGTCACCTCCATGCTAGATATAGGAATTTCCAAGCCACTGATTCTTCATCTGGTGAAGGAAATTTTCCCCAAGAAATACCTGAACGGCCTCGATGAGGTCTTTGCAAATGTTGCATATGGTGGGGGAATCCCAACTGCAAATGACCTCTGGAGGTTCATAGAGGAGGACGTGGTCATGTCGTGGTTGTCATTTCTAAGTGTCTTCCACCTACAAATGCGAGATGAGCACCATCAGAGGGTCACTCAAGCCTACCACTTCTTGTTCTGCATTTACAACATGGTGTCATTCTACAACATCAACTGGTACATGGACTTTAGAAACCTGGTGTTCCCTCTACTTGCCTTTGCTCCGTTGGATGATACTATTGTTACTGATGCCCCCATGGACGAGGATACCGTTGGTGCTGCTCATGCCGTGAATTGAAAACCTGCATTTTTATTTTTCTTGCTTTCAAAAAACTCATCGTAATTAGTCTCTTTTTGTATACATGTCTGAAAGGATTTTTCGTAGTATATAACAGAAGAAGAATACATATACTTTTGGAAATGTGGCCTTCTGAGCCATTTTGAGAATGTAAATATCAACGTATATATAATGAAAATATGTCATTATAATTATCTTGTTGTCTTCTCCTAGTTCTCCAACTGGGTTAATTTTCTTTTCCAGCATGTATGTATGAATCTCAGTCTTGCATGTGGGTGTTTAATTTTTTCTATGTTTAGCTATGAGTTTATTTCCCTTAATCTCTACAATAATGGGTCACTATTTCTTTTCGCCACGAACCACAAGATAAAAAAAAAAAAAGATCAGCCAGCAAAACAAAAGGGAAAGAATAGAAAAGCATATTTACATATTTACATGAGTATGGAAAGCAAGCCTAATTGAATAATTTCAAATAGATTTCATTGATTGGAATCCCTAGCACTTCGTCTTCCATAGTTTCTAACTCATATGTGTTGTGCTCCTTACATTGAATTATTCTGAATGGACCTTCCCAAAGGTTGTCAAACTTTCCATGCTAACCCGGCTTTACGGCCCTTTCATTATACTTTAGCACCAAGTCTTTGCACTTTAGGCCTTGGTCGGACGTTTTCCTGTCAAACCACCTTTTAACCACTTGTTGGCCATTAGTCATTGTGGTTAGGGACTTATCCCTTTTCTCTTGTACTTCTAGCAACTCGGCTAACCGCACCTCCATTTCACCATTTTTCTCCACTTCGAGGGATTTTAGCAATTACAGTTCCATAATCTCCATAGAGATAGGCAATAACGCCTCTTTTCCATAAAATAGCTCATACGGTGAAGTCTTGAGGACTTGCTTTGGAGTTATGTGGTCCGCCCAGAGTGTTGTTCAAATATTTTTGTGTCACTCTCTTTGATATTTTGATCCAATTCTTTTGAGGAGTCGAACTAGATTCTTGTTTGTTGATTCGGCTAGGTTGTTCCCCTATAGGTAGTAATTTGACGATGTTTTAAGGAATATGTCGTGTGTAAGTGAAAATTGACTTACCTTGGAGCCTAGGAAGGCTTTAGCATTGTTGGAGATGATAGTTTTGGGTGGGCCAAATCTCGCCACCAGTTCCTCTAGGAAATCCACTATCTCTGCCTTTGTCGCATTCTTGAGTGGCACAACCTCTGTCCATCTTGTGAAGTAATCTGTGGTCGTTAAGATCCATTTATGTCATATTCTAAAGGTTGGGTTGATCATTCTGATGAATTCTAACCCCCATTGTACGAATGGCTCATCAACTACTATCGGATTGAGGGGCATTGCGGAATTATTTCTTCTTCCGACGAAGAACTGACATACTTTGCAAGTTTTCACCAAGGAGTAGGAATCATTGAATAGCATCAGAAAAAAGTACCCCCCACACATGATTTTGATGGCGGTGGTATTTGCGGAGAAGTGTCCGCTTGCGGGACTGTTGTGGTAAGTGTCAAGGATCCTTTTTGCTTGCTCTGAGGTAACGCATCGTAATAGAATGTTGTTGAAATTTCTTTTAAATAGGATCCCTTCAATGAGCATGAATCTATCATTTTGTAACCAGTAGAATCTCCTTTTCTTAGAAGGAAGGCCTAGCGGATACTTTCTTGTATGCATAAATCTTATTCTATCTACCAGCCAACAACCTTCAGACTCTGACTTGTTTGTTAGGACTAGTTTTGGCTACTCTTTTTTGGGGTTCATTTCTTCCTCGTGTGCAAGATACTCCCACAGTCCTCTTCCCAAAACAGTCTTGGTAAGCTTGACCTCAATGTCATACTCGAGGATCTTGGTGATCCAATTGGCTCTTTTCTCGGTGATTTCTCCTTCCATGATATATTTGCGCACACTAGAATGTGCAACATAGACAGTCACCTTATTGCAAGAGATTAGGTGTCAAAAATTTTTGAGTCCCTTAACTATGGAAAACGCTTGCCTTTCTACAAAATTGCAGTTTGTTTCATATTCCTTCAAGGTTCGGGAGTGAAATGCTATCAGATTTTCTCCCTTGCCCTCGTTATCTTTCTGATTTAAGATAGTAGCAATGCTTGGCTTGCTACTGAATACATACATTATAAATTCCTTTGATAGGTTTGGGTTAACCAGGACAAGAGTGGAAGAGATAGCATCCTTGACCTTCTCAAAGGATTCCCTGGCTTCTTTTGTCCATTTGAATATTTGATCATTTTTTAGCATTAGGGTAATTGGCATGATTATTCCTGCAAAATCATAAATAAATTTTCCAACAAAATTTTCCTTCCCCAAGAAGGATTGAATGCCCTTCTTATTGACTGGGAGAGGAAGCTCTTTGATTGCTTTCACCCGCTCGGGATCAATTGAAATCCCTTCTTTGGACACTACATGCCCCAGTAATTTTCCTTGCAGTACTCCAAAGACACATTTTTTTGGGCTCGGGGATATCCCAAACTCTTGGCATTTCTTGAACACCAACTCAAGGTGATCAAAATGATCATCCTTGGATTTAGAGAAAAATTTCAAATCATCCAAATAGATTAGGATAATCTTATTGATTAATTCGCTGAAAGAGATATCCATTGCTCGTTGAAAGGTAGCTCCTACATTTGAGAGGTCAAACGACATTTTGGCATATGCAAACGTTCCCCACTTGGTAGTGAATGTTGTCTTATGTTGATCCTCCTCTTTCACCCAGATCTAATTGTAACTAGAGAAACCATCCAACAAGGAGAACATCTTTGATCCTACCACCATTTGTAGGATTGACTTCATCAAGGGTAGTGGGTAATGATCCTTTAGGGATGCTCTGTTTAAGTCTCGAAAGTCCACACATAGGTAAATATCTCCATTTTTCTTTCGGACCAAAACCAAATTGGATACCCACGTGCTATGCTTAATTGAGAAGACAATCTACGACTGGATAAGCTTTGTTAATTCTCGTGCCATAAGCGCTTCAATCTTGGGATTGACTGGTCTTTGTTTTTGGCGGATGGGCTTTGCACCTTCCGCCAACTCTATTGTATGTTGAATGATATCAGGATCATATCCCCTGAGGTTGTCATATGACTAAGCCACCACTCTTTCATATTTATCACAAATTTTGATAAGCCTTTTTTTATCACGATGTGGGATGTCCTTCCTGACTTTGAGCTTTCTTCCATCCCCGACCTGCAACTTTGCATAGTCACTTTTGTCTACTATAAACTTATGCTTGCCATTTGTTGCATCAACACAATCAAAAAGGTTTTCGATTGTGACTAATCCTTTTGGAAGCTTTTTGGATTTCAGCTAGATGATCTGTCCTTTATAGGCCTCAGCAATCTTCGGTTGGACTTGGTCAGCAAACTCTCCTAACTGCTGGATGAACGAGGTAATGTGTTCATCGTTGTCAAACACTTTCCAGCTTTGTTTATTGTCTAGAATCTCCAGTCATACTATTACTCATATGGTGTGTTTGTTGTGAATGAGATCAAAGGCAAGATCAAACTGAGATCTGATTGACGCCATGCGATCCGCATCTGCATTCTATTCTCGGGGCACTGTCTAAATGTTGAAGGCTTCAAAACCCTCGATCAGGTCCCAAACTTGGTGTTTGTAAGATCGCATGCAGACATTCTTGGTTGCAAAGATACCTCATACTTGATTAACTACTAGTTTGGAATCTCTGAACACCATCAATTGTTTAATGCCCATCTGTTTCGCAAGGTTGATACCTTGCACTAGTCCTTTATATTCAGCCTCATTTTTTCAGCAGGCAAAATGGAAATAGAAATACCTATGTCTTTTCATTCTATGGGGATATTAAACATATCCCAGCTCCTATGCCATTCTTGCATCTTGCTCCATCGAAGTGCAACATCCATAGTTCAGAGGCTTGACCACCTTTGGGTCCTTTGGAAACCTTTGGAAGCACTTGACCTTCATCGTAGATGACATAGGTGCCCAGCCTAGTAGCATGGTAGTTGTCGAAACGGTCGGTATTTATATGTTCACTCAAGAGAGCATCTTCTTGATCATCCTGATCTCTAGTCACTTTTTCATATTCTAGTAGCTCAGCACAATACATTTCTTGCTTGGTGATAGAGGTATGTGTGGCTTCAAAATTGATCATGGCTTCATCAACTACATGCTCTGAATGTAAAGCTTCAAATTATATCTTCATTTTTGCACCATGCTTAGTTCTAAGGATCAAATGCAACCAATCTAGGTGTCTGCCCACTTTTGAAGTAAATTCTTGGGATAGACAGAGGTCAAACATGGGGGGAACATCTATGATCATAGTGTCTTGTGGCACAGTGATACTAGGGAAAGCATATAGAGTCAAGGGGAGTGCCTTGATGACGCCTACGGTTTCAACTCTATTTCCATCAAGTTGCATCACTCCTCTTTTCAAGGGTTCATAGTTGATTCCTACAGCCTCAGCTATTTGTTTAGGCATAACTGTGGTGCTAGTATCGAAATCAATCATGGCATTGTGCAATAATTTCTCCCCTATAATGAGTGTTAAGAAGAAGGGTTCGTGTTTTGGCTTATCTCTTACTTCAGTAGGGGCTTCCGCTATGTTGTTTGTAAGAACTTTGGCAAGGGATAGTTGATCAACAACCTTTTCTTTGGGAAATTGTTCTATTGGCATCATGCTTATATCCCCCTGGAGAGTCTTTTGTAATAGTATCTTTTGTTCTGAGATGGCTAGAATATCCCACAGGGACACATTAGCGGATGATTTCTTCAATTGTTCCACCACATTGAAAGGTGGTGGATTCAGAGGTCTCTACTCCTTCACTCTTGTTATAACAACTTCCATTCATGGCTGATATTGCAGCATTACTACCAAGGTACTAGGTATCTGGTCAAGGGTACATTTGGGTTGTAGATTGACTAGATGCGGGACAACAGGTTCGCCCATAAATCTCCTCTTTGATTGAGTGTTGTAATCAAATTGTACTTGCAGTGTTTTAGAAGTGGATATATCATTGGCAAACACCGCTTCTTCTTCTTCCATCCATGAGAAGAGTGTGTGGTCGGGAGTGATGTCCACTTCTTACTCTAGTGACATCCCTTGCATTTGTGCGGTGAGCACTACTTTGTCCACTTGCGAAGAAGTATACACATAGCTTTCAGGGTCTAATGTTGTGGCTTGGTTGCATTTCTCCACCACCCTTTATTGTAGGTTTCTGCACGGCCAATTTCAAGGCATATGTGAATCACCGCAAGGGAAGCACCAAGGATTGGTGTTGTCTGCTAAGTTGTTTTGTCCTGCAGTCAACTCTCTGTCTGAACTTAGATTAGCTCTCTGTAGTGGAGTGGGTACCGGTACCATCTGATTTGTTGTTTACGCCTGCAAATTTGTCTGAGCACCTCCTTGGAATTGGTTTTGTTGGTAAGAGGACCTTCTGCCTTGATAATTTTGGTAGGCAGGCTTCGCAGGTGTAGCCTGGTTGCGCTTGATAACAGTTATCTCATTAACAATAGTTTGTAACATTTCTTTGAACTCACTCATCTCCTCCTTTAAAGAGTCGGATGTGGAGGCAGCATTCTGCAGTGCACTCAGGTATGTGTACATCAATTGGGGAGGATCCATTGCGCTGGTAGAAGGCATCTCCTAAGCAGGAACCAAAATCTCGAGGAATATAGGAATGATGGGCCGAGGTGGTAATTTCCCTGCGTCTATCAAATTGTTCTCTGCTTTTACAGCGATATTATGTGCGTCCGATACTGTAGTTCCACCTAGAGAATAGATCATCATTGAGATGTCAGGATTGCTGGCCTTCAGGTAGAAAATGAATGCCAGATCCGATGATGAGCGAATATCAACTTGAATCCTCTACCAAATTGTATGGAATTGAGCACTGAAGTCAGCCATGGCTTCGTGCGGGGCCTGCTTTAGGACTGAGAGCTGGTAATAGAGCGATGATCAGTCTCCTTCATTTGAAAATCTCTGATAGAAAGGCTCGTTAAGCTCATCCCAAGTTCTGATAGTATTTTCTTGCAATGTGCGGTACTAATCCAGTGCCTTACCCCTAAAAGAGGCGACAAGCAATCTTAATGCCACATTTTGGGTTGTAACCCCATGTACCAGACAAACATTTGCAACATCTTGCAAATGTTTGAACGGTGTTCTTGAGCCATCTCCGGTGAATTTAGGTATAGCCTTTAGGGCGAAAACCAAGATAGCGGCCCAAATGGCAGGTTCCACTGGTGCAACAAGAGGACTTTCAGCATCCCATGCCACATACTTTCTATTAGCAGCAGGCAACATGGATAGCGAAAAGGGAGGAGGAAGCGAAACATTTATTAATTGGGTTGCGAACTGTACTGCCCCTAATGGTGGTACTAACAAACCAAGATTATTTGTTGTTTGGGACCTAGTAACAGGCCAATCGCTCATACACCCTTCTGAAAACTTGATTCATTTAAGCGCGGTCCCACCGGGCGTGCTAGAAAAAAAAAAATTGTTAATGCCAAAAATTGGCAAGGTAACAGCCTTTTGTGGGAAACTCAGTTTATGGGGGACCTATTGCACTAAACTGAGTGACCTCTAGGTTTTTAAAGAAGCCGACTTCTTCTGTAACTGAGGTTTTTGAATGGGAAAAGGAAGCAGATATAAAATAAAGAATCTAACTAAGGCGATATGCCAGAATTTAGACGAAAGGCACGATAAAACTATATTTTGGATATGATCTAAGGGCCTACTTAGCAATTTACCATGTCCTAGGATAACAAAAATTAAGGATAATAGCATGAACAGCTCATTCAATGACATAAAATAATACTCATGCCCATTTACTAAAAAGAAGAGTCGAAAGACATGATCTAAACCAATAAACTTGCATTCAAATTATAGAAGTACGACAAATAAACCATTCAAACAATACTGGCACAACATAAATTTTATCAATAGCATAAGAAACGGAGAGGCCAAAAAATGGCACAGTCTATGAGTTCTTGCAATAATCTAAATAATTTAAAGGCTTGGTCTCTCCAAAATTCCTGTAACCCTAAAAACTAGTGAAATAGCATGTAATCACCAAACTTGTAACCTTAAATATTGGAACATTTGGAACTGTGAAAATCACAGAACTGGGAACCTGGAACCGAAGCAAAGAGAAAAATTTATAGCAAGCCTTCCACCGCTTGGCGATTAGTAACTAAAAAAATTCAGAATCTGAGCAATGATATCGACGCAATGATCACCCTTGGCCGTTGTAATCAAAAAGATTTGAGACACACCATCTGGTCGTCCTCCATTCAGGTGCATCCCCTGCAAATGATGGCAATGGTCCAGCAAATCCTCATGCAGACAAGTGTTTCCCTTTGGGATAGGCAATTAAAACACGTGGCAGTATCCTACAGCTTATAGTCTACTTCATCCCCTATGTTGAAGAACTATGCACTGAAGAGACACATGGCAGCATTTCACTACTCGCGGTCGATATTTTATTCCTTCGCTGAAAGCTTGTGCAAAGAAGACATGTAGCAAAATGTTTACTGCAGACACTAATGGTGGGGCCTGCCAAATCCTTAAGTGAATGGGACCTACGTGGCACATGATCGAGGTCTGATGACGAAGCGATCAAAATAACCTATGGTGACGACACGTGGGAGCATTTCGGGGGTTGATAGAAGAGCACGAAGAAAATACCCTCAAAGCGCGATGAGTAGACATGTGGCAGAAGTTGCAGCAATAACCAAAAAGGGGCTGATGAAAATTGTTGAAGGCATGGGCCGACAATTAGACAAAAATTAAAACCCAAAGGGAGCATGGTGAATTTTGAATTCACATATTCTACATCAGGAAAATATCTATTTTAAATTAGAAGTAAAAACTCAAAATTTTCATATAACATTTATGATCAGAAATTTACACAACAAATACAGAATTATTCATATGTCAATTTACATAGATAGAGTCACATTCATATAAATATAAATATGAATATAATTATATTTATATATAAAAACATGATTGCAGCCTCACAGCGAGCGATTTCCAGCAAATCTAATCATTCAATCTGCAGAGTACTAACCAAGTTGGAGATAATTCTCCAAAGAACCAAGTTTTTATTGTATGCAAAGGGGATATAGAGGGTTCGACAGCCTTGGAGGTAGTGGCAGCCACTATGGGAGGGAAACGACCTTGCGGCTGCTCTCCATAGTGTCACCCCTTCCTCACAACCTTAGGCTGTAAATAAATTCAAACAAAAATTTATCTATTGTGTTCACAATTACTTCTATTTAACAAAAATACAAATTACAAACAGCAATTTAGCATAATCTATTAATTGAATGATTTGATTCCAAGGATATGTATTGCTTAATCCGGCCATAATAAAATAATAGTATTATATATTTATGTATATACCATACAGTGCATATGTAAATATATAATATTATTTAATTCAAGAACAACAATTTATCAAAGAATAATTTTGAAATATTGAAGATCCATATTTTAGTATTGAATTCATCCAATCTATTGTATGAATATAAATGTATTATAGTATATACAAGTATATATTAATATACATATATAATTCGATGAATTTATATGCGTATAAATATATATTTGAAATAAAAGGATTAAGAGAAGAAAAGGTTTCAACAACCATGATTCCAAATTCATACAAAAGAATAATTGATTTTCCAGAAATTGGATATTTACTATGGATGTATATTCAACGGTATCCATAATATAATTAAATATTTTACACAATCTTAATGGAAACAACTCACAATCTAAACTTGAAAATTCAATGGAATAATGAATAAAACCTGGTAAAAATGATTCCTTGATGAATTTACTTGTTCTTTTGATTTTCTTCCCACTATTCTTTTATCTTTTGTGCACAAATTTCCCAATTTGTTGTGTTTGTTTCCAATGCTTGTTCTCTAGAAAACTCAAGATAGATAAAATATTGAATGAATCCCTGTATTTGAATGCATCTTCTTGTTGAGAAACAAGAGTTTTTATTCTCTTTTATTTATTATTTTCTCTCATCTTTAATTTTTTTTGTTTTCTTTTATTTATTATTTTCTCTCATCTTTAATTTGTTTTCTTTTCTTTTCTTTTTTTTTTGTTTTTCTATCTCATCCTTTTGTTTTTTCAAAACTCCTCATCTTTTTCAAGTTTTGTTTCTAAGTTCAACTAATAAATCTAATTTTTAAATAAAACAAGATTTGTTTTCTATGCAACACATTATCCTCAATTTAATAAAATAAATAACATCTTAATTCTCAAATAAAGCATCAACTAAAAATATATTAAACTAATTCTTTTATTTCTATGCATTTTTATTTACCACTAATTAATTTAAATAAACATTGCAAAGTAAAACAATATAAATAATTAATTAAATAACATCCTAAATGCAATTTATATGTTACTAAGTGGTGTGTGCGTGCAAGAGGATCTGTTCCAACTTAACCCTATCAGGTGGCTAACCTCCTCTACCTCAACCACACTCTTGGTCTTTGACAAACCTGCATCTCATATAAACTCAGGCACCCATTAATAGATTAGTGTCCAAGAAAATATAATCAAACAATGAAATTTACTATTTCAAGGTATCACTTCCATATCATTTTCAAAATAAAATATCATCCATTGCATTTCATCTTTCAAATAAAATAAACATTCACCTATTTCCTTATTCAAACCTCACAACATTTATTCTACCACACACATTTATTCATGTTTCAGTTCCACATAAAGTAAAAACAAACGTCATCAAAGTATGAGACATGACATCCTTCCCCACTTGGAAGAGACATCGTCTCGATGTCTTATTACAAAACATCTACCAACATAGTCTTATACATCCAATATATAATAAAAGTCATAATATGCAAAAAATAGAAAACATGCTAAAATCTCAAATGCAGAAAAGATCTATCAATATCCTCAGCATTTTCCCAGGTGACACTATCCACCGAATACTAGTCCCATTGGACCCTGTACTGCACAATATCACGGTTCCGCAACTTAATGTTGCACCTCTCCAAAATCTTGGTGGGCTCCACTAGCACCACCCCTAGATCTTGAACCTGCAATGCACACTAGTCAAGGATATGAGTAATAGCCGGATGGTACAACTTAAGCATAAAAACATGGAAGGCATTATGAATGCAGGATAGAGCTGGTGGTAGAGCAAGCCTATAAGCAACTAGATTGATGACTTCCAAGATATCAAACGAGCCAACATATCTAGGGGCAAGCTTAGAGCTCTTTCCAAAAGAAATTGAACTCTTATGTGTTTGAACTCTCAAGAAGACCTTATCTCCTACTGAAAATTGTCGAAACGTTATGTTCCTATCTGCAAAACTCTTCTAACGATCTGAAGCTTGTTTCAACTTTTCCTTAATCAGCTTCATATGATCCTCTATTTCCCTCAACATCTCTGGCCCAATAACAATCATGTCTTCCACCTTATCCCAACTGATAGGTGTACGACATTTCCGACCATACAAAGCCTCGAAAGGTGCCATTCCTAAAGAGGCATGATATGAGTTATTGTAGGAAAACTCTACTAAAGGTAGGTACTCCTCCCATTTATGTTGTTGATCCATACAATACATCCTAAGGAGATCCTCTACTACTTGATTCACCCTCTCTGTTTGTCCATCGGTTTCAGGATGATAGGCTCAATTGAAATTTAGTTTGTTTCCCAAAGAAGCATTCAATGTAGTCCAAAATCGTGAAGTCATGTGAGTATCACGATCAAAAATGATCGTCTTTGGCACTCTTTGCAATCTAAAAATCTCTTGCACAAACTTTTTCGCTAAGACCAATGATCCATCCTTAAGATTACCAGGAATGAAGTGAGCTACTTTTGTCAGTTTATCAACCACAACCAAGATGACATCATCTCGGTTCTTGGTCATATGCAACCCCTAAATAAAATCCATAGTGATTACCTGCCATTTATATTCTGGCACCCTATGTGGGTATAAAAGTCCTGTCGGATGCACATGCTCAGCCTTAACTCACTAGCATTCCAAACATTGAGCTACAAATGCAGTAACATCTCTCCTAAGTCCTAGCCAAAAATACAATGGTCTGAGTCCTTCCATCATCTTCATTACACCGAGGTGCCCTGAATATGGTGCATTGTGAAATTTAGCTAGCACTACATCCCTCAATCCTGCTGAGTTAGGAACATACATCCGTCCCTGATATCTTAAGAGTCCATCAGTCTCAAACATATATCCATCATATCTACGATTTAAAGGATCCTGCTCTAGAGCTTGTTTCACCCTATCATGATGATCATCCCCTAGAAAAGCTTGAATCACCTATTGTCTAAAATTAGACCTTATAGTAACCATAGCTATAAGGTTTCTCCTTCTACTTAAGGAATTTTCTACTCTGTTTTCCTTGCCTTTAATATACCCAATGCCAAAATCATACTCACTCAGAAACTCCAACCATCGTCTCTGTCGAGCATTCAAGTCGGGTTGAGTGAAAATATACTGTAATCCCAAATGATCCATCTTCAAATCGAAAGGCTTCCCCAAAAGGTAATGCCTCCACATTTGAAGGGCATGTACTATGGCAGCCAACTCCAAATCGTGTGGTGCATAGTTCAGCTCATGTTGTTTCAATTTTCTAGACTCATATGCTACCACCTATCCTTCTTGCATAAGAACTGATCCAACACCATATCCTGAAGCATTTGTTATCACTGTAAAGTGCCCATTTGGATCCGGCACAATCAAGATCGGTGTAGAAGTAAGTTTCTCCTTTAGCATCTAAAATGCCTTCTCACACTTATCACTCCATTCAAATTTATTTCCCTTTCTTTGGAGTGTAGTGATGGGTGTTGCAATTGTTGAGAACCCTTTAAAAAATTTCCTATAGTAGCTGGTAAGTCCCATAAAGCTTTGAACTTTAGAAAAAATTTGTGGTGTTGGCCACTCCATGATTGCGCTATCCCTTCAGCTGAAATAACATGTCCCAAGTAGTGCACCTCAGTCTAATCAAAAGTGCATTTAGACATCTTCCCATAAAGCTTGTGATCCCTCAAACACTGAAGCACTAACCTCAAATGTTTTTCATGCTCTTCCTCTGATTTAGAATATATCAAGATATCATCTAGGAAAACTAGTAAAAATTCATCCAAACAATCTCGAAAGATGTTGTTCATCAAATTCATAAAATTTGTTGGGACATTAGTTAACCCAAACGGTAACACCGTGAACTCATAGTGCCTGTATCTAGTCCTGAATGCAATTTTGAAAATGTCTTCATCTTTTATCCTTAGTTGATGGTATCCTGATCTCATATCAATCTTTGAAAATACCTTAGCCCCTTTCATCTGGTCAAATAGTTCATCTATCCTAGGAAGTGGATATTTATTCTTGATGGTAACCTTGTTAAGCATTATGTAATCAATACACAATCTTGAGGTTTCATCCTTCTTCTTCACAAATATGGCAGGTGCTCCCCATGGGGACACACTTGGCCTTATAAATCCTTGGTTAAGCAACTCTTGCAACTAGGCCTTCAACTCATACAATTCAGTAGTATTCATCCTATATGGTTCCTTTGACTGAGGCTCAGTTCCAGGTAGCAAGTCAATTGAGAAATCAAATTCTCATTTAGGAGGTAGCTCAGTTAGCTCATCTGGAAAAACATCTTGGAATTCCTTCATAATAGGATGATCCTTAGCTGACGACTCTGGGCTATCAAGATCTCTAACCTTAACTGCATAGATGGAACACCCTTTTCTTCTAATCTTCTTAAGTTGCATGGTAGAGATTTTCCTGAGTTATAAGGGCCTTTTTAAACCATGAATCTCCACACGGTTACCTTGATCATCTAAACATTTCACTAACTTCTCTTCACAATCCACAATGGACTTATGCTCAGTAAGCCAATTTATTCCCAAAATTACATCATATGATCCTAGGGGTGCTACATACAAGTTAACATGTGTCTCAAACTAGGAATTTCAAGTTTGCTGCAAGCTAGACATTGCTCTACTATTCTCTCTACTTGGTTTCCATATTGAACCTTCCATGAATTAGACATATATCTCGGCTTAACAAGTAATTTAGAAATAACAAGAGGATCTACAAAGCATTTTGTGGCTCCAGTATCAATTAGGATAGAAACAGGACATCCAAAAATCTTACTCGTGAACTGAATTGGTGTAGCCTGAAAGTCAACTTGGCGATTATCAATCGTCACATGAATGTGAGTCGGTTCTTGTTCTTCTAATTATTCACTCTCTGAGGGAACACGCTGGCATAGTGTTCACCACCGCATGTGTAACATCCATCACAGGGTGCTCTGGGTCTATCTGAAGCATCTCTCTTGTTGTTGTTATAGTTTTCCCTCTTATTACATCGTTTTCATTTCCATTGTTAGGGTCCTAAGAATTGTTACCCCTCTTGAGATTCATAATCTTCCTATTATTATTGTTGCCCTGATTCTGATTATTGTTATTCTGATTATTTTCTTGAGGTTTCTTGTTACCATACTTAGCATCCATGTTCCTTCTGTAGTTTGCAACCTATTGTAGCTTCTATTCCTTCTTTGTTGCCTTCTCGAAAGCCTCATCCATAGTGGAATGATTATGAATGTCCACCTCTGCTCCAATTTGAGGCCTGAGCCCCAAGATGAATTTACAAATCTGGAACCTCTCATCAAGTTGGTACTAGGGTACATACTTGAGAAAATGAGAAAATTTTCCAGTACTGAGTTACTGTCATACCCCCTTGAGTGAGAGTTTCAAATTTAGTTATCTTTTTGTCAAAGTACGACTGTGGTAGCCACCTTTACAACTACAAAAATCAATCCCAAGTCACCTTTCCATGCAAAAATTGTTTTTCAACCTTTTCATTCTCCCACCAACTGGTAGCTTCTCCAAAGAGTTGATATGATCCCCATTCAGCCTTAGTTTCGTTGGACAAGTTACGTAGAGAAAGGTACTTTTCCATCTCAATAATCCATGCTTCTGTCCCATCTCCAAGTGTTTTACCATCAAATTTAGGTGGGGTGACCTTCTTGAGGTCCTTTCCCAACTCTTGAACCACCTTAATCAGGTTTCCTTCATTCTCAGGGTTTTCTCCATTTGTTTCATTTTTATTTCCTCCAGAGTTTGGCCCTATTTGGCCTAATTGCCTTCTTTGTTCCAAATTATCAATCCTAACCCTTTGTTGACTCAGTAGGGCTACGATTTGATCCAACCTATCTCTCAAATCACCACAGGATCCACCAGTGTGGTTCTCTAGCTGATAAGTCCTAGAATCCATCAGAATTACTCTAGAACACACAACATTAAGCGTAATTAGGCGTAGGTCCTAGTGTTAAACCTAGACGCTCTGATACCAAATGTAAAGGTCAACATTCTCACTTACTAAACATAGCATTCTAAAAACACAACTCATTCTAAAAGAAGAAAGTAAGTAATTATGCTAAATAATCATATATTTAATAATTGCTCCAAAGTAAACTTACAATGGTGATTTACAATCACATACACCAATGTGGTGTTACAACATCTATTTCAATGTTACAGAAATAAGTACATATCAATGATTACTTCAAGTTCACAAGTTTAAGTTTACAATTGTCTATACAAGCCATACAAAGTAATACAAGAAATGTATAAGTATCCATATGATGAGGAATCCTCGGTACTCAACCGCCATGACACTGCTTTGTCTTCCACAAAGTTGAGACCAAGAGTGGGTCCAGGCACCTTTTCCACCCAACCACAAAGCATAACACTTCCCTAGATTTCTTCCCAGCTCGAAGAAAACTCCGACCCTACACGAGGAGCCTAGCAACCTAGAACGGAGAAGTAGGAGGGAACTCTCGATGCAAGCCTGATGTCTTTATGCAATCTTAATCTAGAATGACATATCACTTGCATGCAGGATGTGGCAGAGACTAATATCAATAATTTCTAGGCTTTAAAATTCCATCTATTTCACTAGTGCATATGCTTGGCCAAGCAATAAAAGTAAAAATGATAGTTTTGAAAAGGAAAACTATCGTTTCTGGAAATCCACACTCAGCATCCTATCCCAAAAGTTTAATCATAATGTAAATAAATAATTCATAATATCACAAGTTTGTTCAAGTTTCATCCATTTCCTATCACAGAGTTCTTTTAGAGAACACATTTAAATTTTAGTTTGCTATTTGGTTTGCAAGTTTATATTTTTAATTGAAACATTCCATAATAAAATGAGTTTAATATATATAACGTGTTTCCAAAGGTTAATGTAATTCTCCTAATTTCCAATCACAAATAACAAGTGTATGTGCATTTAAATGTCCTTTAGATTGAGCACATAAACTCTAGTAATTCATCTTCAATAATCAAACTCCAATTTAAAAGATTTTGTCTAAAATCAGATTTATATTTAAATATTCAAATACCACTAGTTTATAATAACACACTTGCATATGTATTTTAGAAAGTAAATCTTGCTCATACACAAATATGCTCTTTTATATATATATATATATATATATATATATATATATATATATATATATATATATATATATATATATATATATATATATATATATTCATATTCAAAACATATTAGCAAACAAGAGTATTTACAGATTCAGAACTTATCTTTCTACAAGCAGAAATAATCGCATTTCTGAAAATATATATATATCATCAACAGTAGATTATTCTACTAAAAGAAATACAGAGGCTTTCATATATGTCTTAGAAGCAACGCAATTCACAGAGAGGGAATTTGAAATAACATGTTTGTACAAATTTAAGGTCAATTCTACAAAATATATATGCATCATATAATATGTATTCCACATCAGAAAAATATCTATTTTAAATTAGAAGTAAAAACTCAGAATTTTCATATAACATTTATGATCAGAAATTTACACAGCAAATACAAAATTATTCATATGTCAATTTACACAGATATAGTCACATTCATATAAATATAAATATGAATATAATTATATTTATATATAAAAACATGATTGGAACCTCACAGCCAGCGATTTCCAGCAAATATAATCATTCAATCTGCAGATTATTCACCAAATTGGAGATAATTCTCCAAAGAACCAAGTTTTTATTATATGCAAAGGGGATATAGAGGGGTCGACAGCCTGGGAGGTAGTGGCGGTGACTATGGGAGGGCAGCGCCCTTCCCACAGGTCGTGGCCTGTGGGAAGCGGTTGCTCTCCATAGTGTCGCCCCTTCCTCACAACCTTAGGCTATAAATAAATTCAAACAAAAATTTATCTATTGTGTTCACAATTACTTCTATTTCACGGAAAATACAAAGTATAGACAGCAATTTAGCATAATCTATTAATTGAATGATTTGATTCCAAGGATATGTATTGCTTAATCTAGCCATAATAAAATAATAGTATTGTATATTTATGTATATACCATACAGTATATATGTAAATATATAATATTATTTAATTCAAGAACAACAATTTATCAAAGAATAATTTTGAAATATTGAAGATCTCTATTTCAGTATTGAATTCATCCAATCTATTGTATGAATGTAAATGTATTATAATATATACAAGTATATATTAATATACATATATATAATTGGGTGAATTTATATGCGTATAAATATATATTTGAAATAAAATTATTAAGAGAAGAAAAGGTTTCAACAGCCATGATTCCAAATTCATACAGAAGAATAATTGGTTTTCCATAAATTGCATTTTTACTATGGATGTATATTCAACGATATCCAGAATATAATTAAATCTTTTACACAATCTTAATGGAAACAACACAAAATATAAACTTGAAAATTCAATGGAATAATGAATAAAACCTGGTAAAAATGATTCCTTGATGAATTTACTTCTTGTTCTTTTGATTTTCTTCCCACTATTCTTTTATCTTATGTGCACAAATTTCCCAATTTGTTGTGTTTGTTTCCAATGCTTGTTCTCTAAAAAACTCAAGATAGATAAAATATTGAATGAATCCTTGTATTTGAATGCATCTTCTTATTGAGAAACAAGAGTTTTGATTTTCTTTTATTTATTATTTTCTCTCATCTTTAATTTGTTTTTTTTTGTTTTTCTATCTCATCCTTTTGTTTTTTCAAAACTCCTCATCTTTTTCAAGTTTTCTTTCTAAGTTCAACTAATAAATCTAATTTTTAAATAAAACAAGATTTGTTTTCTATGCAACACATTATCCTCAATTTAATAAAATAAATAACATCTTAATTCTCAAATAAAGCATCAACTAAAAATATATTAAACTAATTCTTTTATTTCTATGCATTTTAATTTACCACTAATTAATTTAAATAAACACTGCAAAGTAAAACAATATAAATAATTAATTAAATAACATCCTAAATGTAATTTATATGTTACTAAGTGGTGTGTGCATGTGAGAGGATCCATTCCAACTTAACTCTGCCAGGTGGCTAACCTCCTCTACCTCAACCACACTCTTGGTCTTCGACAAACCTGCATCTCATATAAACTCAGGCACGCATTAATAGATTAGTGTCCAAGAAAATATAATCAAACAATGAAATTTACTATTTCAAGGTATCACTTCCATATCATTTTTAGAATAAAATATCATCCATTTCATTTCATCTTTCAAATAAAATAAACATTCACCTATTTCCTTATTCAAACCTCACAACATTTATTCTACCACACACATTTATTCATGTTTTAGTTCCACATAAAATAAAAGTAAACATCATCAATGTATGAGACATGACATTATGACACATTCCTATGTAGGGTTTTCTAGGAATCATATGCTACTATCCATCAAAGATGTTTCCTCCTTTGTCATCAATTTCACAATAGAAGGTCTCATCTAAAAATATCCAAACAATTAAAGATTATATGCATTCTTTATGACAAGGATGATGATGGGAGGGCTTTTAGCATGGTAGGCTTTCCTCCTTATAATATGTTTTTCTCGTGTGCATATGGGTAAGTGCATGGATCTGTGACACAATTTTGGTTCCAAATTGCAAAAAAAACCTGTAACAAGCCATATTGCACTCGCCAAATTTGGTGCTTGCCAAATGTCATTCATGACTTTTGGAATGCATTTTTCTAAACTCTTTCATTTTCTCTTTCTCTGCCAGGGAAACTTTATAAGTTTACATTTACATATGGACATTTACTTTCTTATACTTTAAGTTATATTTCATGTATATAGTTTCAGGATGTTTGAGAGTGGTTTCGGATCTCTAGGAGTTATAATGCAAATTCTAGTTTTTGGAAGATCTTAAAAAATTTAGACTTAGTCAAATTTTAATAATCAACATGTCAAATTTCAGTAATCATGAGGTCAAATTTTAGTAGTCAATAAGTTGTATCATATTTCTCTCACTCTCTCCTTCTTTCTACTATCTATCTCTCCACTCCCTTTCTCTCTCTCCCTTCCTCTCTCCCCTCTCTCTCACACACACCCCTCTATCTCCTCCCTAAATCTGGATCCCTCCCTCCCCTCTCTACTCTCTATCTCTTCTCTCTCTACATCTCCTTCCATCTCTACTTATCTTTATCTCCCCTCTCTCTCTTTACCTACCTCTCCCTACATCACTTTGTATCTCACCTATGTCTCCCTCCCTACCTCTTTCCCTCTCTAATCTCTATCTCTCCTCTCCCTCCCTCTACCTACATCTCTCTCACTCTCTATTCCTCTCTTCCCCCCTCTTTCTCTCTAACTCTCTCCTCTCTATCTCATAATTCTCTCTCCATCCCTCTCACTCTCTCCTCTCTATCTCACCACTCTCCCATCTCACCACTCTCACACACACAAATTCCCCCATCCTCCTCCCATACTCCTCCTCCTCCTTCCCTCTACTTCTCTCTATCTCTCCTCTCCCTCCCTCTCTTGACCTCACCCTCCCTCCCCTTCTTTTTGTCTCTCCTCCCAATCTCTCTCACTATTGTCCCTCCCTCCCTCCCCCCTCTTTCTCTCTCAATTTCTCCTTTTCTCTATCTCTCACTCACACACACACATCTATCTCCCTCCCTACCTCTCCCTCCCTCCCTCCCCTATGCTCTCTATCTCTCCTCTATCTTTCACTATCTATACCTACCTCTCCCTACATCACTCTCTCTCGACATCGCTCTCTATCTCACCTATGTATCCTTCCCTACCTATTTCCCACTCTACTCTTTATCTCTCCTCTCCCTTCCTCTACCTACATCTCTCTTTGTCTCTCCATCCCTCTCCTCTCTATCTCACCATTATCTCTATCCCTACCTCTCACTCCCTCCTCTCTAAATCACTATTCTCTCTCTCTCTCCCACTTTCCCTCCTTCCCTCTCACTCCCTCCTCTCTCAATCACCATTCTCTCTATCCCACTTTCCCTCCTTCCCTCTCTCTATCTCACGTATCCATTTCTACATCTCCCTCCCTCCAACCTCCCTCTCTCTCTTTATCTCTCTTTCTCATTCTCTCCTTACCTCTCTACTCTCTATCCCATCACTCTCTCTCCATCTCACTCTCCCTCCTTCCCTCTCTCCCTCCTATTCCTCCCTCTCTCCTTCCCTCTCTACCTACCTCTCCCTCCACTACCTACCACTCTCTCTACCTCTCTCTCTCCCTCCCCCCTCTTTCTCTCTTACTCTCTCCTTCCCTCTCTACTCTCTATCTCTCCCCCTTCCCTCTCTACTCTTTCTCTCTCTCCCCCTTCCTCTCTCCCCTCATTTTCTCTCCTCTCACTCTCTCTCCCTCTCACACACACTCACCTCTATCTCCTCCCTACATGTCTCTCCCTCCCCTCTCTATTTCTCTCTATCTCTCCTCTCTCTACGTCTCCTTCCCTCTCTACCTATATTTATTTCCCCTCTCCCTCTATTTACCTACCTCTCCCTTCATCACTTTGTATCTCACCTATGTTTCCCTACCTACCTAGGGTTGAGGGATTAAGGGTTGAGGGTTGAGAATTGAGGGTTGAGGTTTTAATGTGTAGGGTAGAGGGTAGAGGGTTTAATGGTTTAGGGTTTAAGGGTTGAGGTTTGAGGGTTTAAGGTTGATGGTAGAGGGTTGAGGGTATAGGTTTGATGGATTATGGTT
>VDFB02047230.1:332421346-332466017 GCA_007258455.2 Sequoia sempervirens
CATTCTACACGTGATGAAAAAAATAAAATTCAATTTTCAATTAGTTTTCAAAAAATTTAGGGGGGAGCACGCTCAAATTTCAGCTTTTCAGGATTTGTCCACTTTGAAAATTCATAAAATATTATATATTCATTAAAAAAATTATCTAAAAAAATGAGGATAAACTACATGGTGTTAGCTAATTTCTCACCCTTTGGATTTTTGATATTCTAAAAAAAAGTTAATCAAAAATGGGGGGGCCCTCAGACACTATGTTATTTTTTTGATAAAAACAGGACCTCTTCCCCCCCCCCCTTTTGAGACCCTTAATCTGCACTAATTTCAAAAAGAATTAGTAGCTTAGAAACTAGACTCAAAGCACTTCAACTCTTGTTTTTTCTGCATCTTGAAATTTTGAGTGTAACTATCTTCATTTTCTCTTGCAAATCAGATTTTGCTGATTTCAGAAAAAGAAAAAAAAAAGTGGCATCTTAAGAGCCAAAATTGTGTCACATATCCATGCACTTACCCATACACTTGCATGGTTAAAGGTATATGATCTCTCAAGACCAAAAAAACTTTTCCACACATCCTTTCTCTCATTGAAGGTGTATCTACATGTGAAATTGTCTTGCAAGCACATTTTTAAGGCATTGAAATTGGAAAATTAGTGAATATGGACATTGTAACACCCTTTTCAAGATGGAAACTAAATATAGAGGTGTTAAAATTAGAATAAACCTTTTAGATACCTGCCATCAAATTTTAAGATAACACTAGACTCCATTGAGGATTACAAAATATCATGGAAAGAGACCTACAATGACCAAAAACCCTAAAGTGGACATATTATTTTTGAACTCAAACTCTCCTAAATAAACTATGTTGAAAATTGAGGTGTTTATGTAGCTTAATACATTGTAAAACTTTATGATTTCTGATCTAAATATGTATTCTTTGTTATAGATTATTTGTGGGTGATTATCTGATTAATTCGTTTTATCATTTGTAGAATGAAGACAAAAGGTTGTAGAAGAATTAGATAGGATATTAGAAGATACACAGCATATACCATGGAGAAACCCTTTCCGAAAAAAACTCCACCAAGAATCAATGTATTATTTAATCTTAGAATAAGATTACAATAATTTCAATCTTTCCTTGAGATGCTTCATTTTCCTTTAACAAATCTTCTTCACAACCTCCAATAAAAATTGATACAAATTCTCTTCAACTTGCTTGAGATAAATAGGCAATAATCAACCTTGTAAACTCCAAAGAGTTACAATTACAAAGCTCAAAGCTTATCACCAAAAACCTACACCTATCTCTTGCAAGTAGAGCTCTACCATGAAGAACAATGTCAAATCAACTCCTTCATCCATTTGGGAATCCCAAACTGAAGTCATAACTCAACCTTTATTCTGAAGATATCTACAAAGCTTATCCTCAAAGTAGGTGCCCAAGAATGGTCCCACTTAACTCAGCCTTCTGAAATATCTTAGCATGCAAAAGATTTAACTCCAAGAAGCCAACTTGGGCGCCCAAGGTGGGTCCAAGTCATTCTTTGTTAACTGAAACATATCTCTCCACCATTCATGCAAGAATGGTCATCCCCTGTTAACTGAAGGTAGTCACCTATTATCTGTCATGCAACTCAAGTCATTAGTCATGCATTCCAAGTTAATTGAAGTCAACTAGCATTCAACTAAAACTAACTAAAGATAACTGAAACATAACTAAACTAAACTAAACTAAACTGATTATGAACTGAACTGAACTGATCTAAACTGAACTTCATGCATGTAAACATCCCTAACCCTAGGATCTTTACATGCATTCAAAAGTGTTATCTTTTACTCCAAACAGTAAACTTAACTCAAGGTGAGTTCCACCTTCCATGTGGGTGCCCCATGTGCTCCTATTATTTAGGAACTCATCTTGGACGCCCTAACATGCTCCTATCATTTAGAATTAATTACAAATGTCAATTAACATGATTATTTCATTCAAAATTAATCTCTTTCTAATCCTAGTGTTTGAGAACACTTTCCAAGGACTTAGGAGATGCATGAGATAAATAATGTTTATGATTGCAATTAAATGGCATCCTATTTCCAACATTCTCCCACTTGACATTATACATAATTGCAATTATTCTAAGCAAGGAATCATTATTATAAATCAAGTACATGACTCAAGGCCAATGGCCTTCCTACACCAACTAATCAATCCATGCCAACTTCAAATGCATTCTAGATAATCATGAAGCTCCAAGCAAATGATTAAAACCAAAAGAACTTATCTGTAAGAACTGGTTTCATAAGATAATCTGCAACATTAATTAAAGTGTCAACTTTCTCAATTAATACCTTCCCACTCTCAACCATTTCTCGCACAAAGTGATACTTAACATCAACATGCTTAGTACGAGCATGATACATAGGATTTTTGACTAAACACATAGCACTCTGACTATCACATTCAATTTTAACTTACTTGCAATTAAAACCAATACCTTTCCCAAGTTTGTGTAACCAAACTGCCTCTTTGGAGGCATGTTAAACCGCCGAGTGTGTTGAACTCACGTTCAACCAAGGAGTAGGCTTATCGGTCTTTACTGTTGAAAATAGATTTTCTTAAAAGTAACCATTCCAACATATATCTCTTACCATAAGATAACTTAAGCCTCACCTATTTCTCCAAGTATCCATGAGGACCTGTAACCAACCAATCCATGCCAAACTCCAAATGCAACACAACACTTTCATGAAGTAATCAAGCAAATGATTAATGTACCCAATACATAAGAGAACTACAGAAGATCAATGCCAAAGCTCCAATATTGAACATAAACATGACATCCATGATCTAACCATCTCCTCCTAGGATATCACATGCACCATAACATACATCCTAGTCTCAAGAGAACATGTAATATGCCAAACTCTAATCTAAAATCAAGAGTAAACCATGACATAATAGCAACCAGTCTAAACCAAGAAAAAACCATATCCCAAATCACATGAGGATAACCTTACCAATTATGCATCCACGTCACCTCCAACAACTCCCACTGAACCGTGGTACCGATTCACACATGGCATTGTGACTACCATCCTCTCTATGAAGATCACTTTGAAACATGAAGCAAAGAGTTATCACAAACAATATTAGCTGAAATAACCAATGCATCATTACTATAATCCAAGGATTCCTCTATAGAAGAATCAAAACTCTCTTTATTGTTCTTACAATCCTTCTTCACATGTCCTGGTTTCCCATAGTTCCAACACTTTACCTTACTTCGTCCCTCTAACTTACCCTTCCCTTCCTTGTCTCCCTTAGGTTCCTTTTTCTCAGGCCTACCTTTTACAAACAAGGAATCTTGGATTTCCATTTTAGACTTCCTCCTCATCTCCTCTGATAGGAGAGTAGGAATTGTATTGTCCATCTTTGGATCTGCACCACTACAATTGATAGCAACAATTATATTTTCCCAAGACTCTGGTAAAGAACAAAGTAACAAAATGCATTTATCTTCATCTTCTAGCTTTACATCTACAGATGCTAACTAACTTAGAATCAAATTAAAATAATTCAAATGATTTGCAACAAAATCACCATCTTTCATCTTTAAAGAATACAACTGTCTTTTCAAATACAACTTATTAGTAAGACTTTTAGTTTGATAAATATCTCCTATTCTCTTCCACAACTTATATGCAGTAGTTTCTTCTGAAACATTCAAGAGAATAGTATTAGCAATACATAATCTTATGGTCCCTCTTGCCTTCTTATCAAGCTTAGCCCAATCCTCATCTAACATCGTTGTAGGTGACTTTGTCTCATTACCAATAGCTAACCACTGATCTCTCTCTTCAAGGAGATCCTCCATTTTTAGTTTCCACATCTCATAATTAGATCCATTGAACCTTTCAATATTTGAACGAGAATTCAAACTCATTGCAACAAACTTATTTTCCAAAATCAGAAATAACAAAAATTAATAAAAGCTCCCACTACAGCCAAAAAACCTTCAATCTTTTAAGAAAAAGGCGTCCCAATACTCTACCCAACCTCAGCTCTGATACCAAATGTTGAAAATTGAGGTGTTTATGTAGCTTAATACTTTGTAAAACTTTATGATTGTTGATCTAAATATGTATTCTTTGTTACATATTCTTTGTGGGTGATTATCTGATTAATTCATTTTATCATTTGCAGAATGAAGAAAAAAGGTTGTAGAAGAATTAGACAGGATATTAGAAGATACACAACATATACCGTGGAGAAACCCTTTCGAAAAAAAAATCCACCAAGAATCAATGTATTATTTAATCTTAGAATAAGATTACAATCATTCCAATCCTTCCTTGAGATGCTTCTTTTTCCTTCAACAAATCTTCTTCACAACTTGCAATAAAAACTGATACAAACTCTCTTCAACTTGCTTGAGATAAATAGGAAATAGCCAACCTTGTAAACTCCAAAGAGTTACAATTACAAAGCTCAAATCTTATCACCAAAAACCTACACCTATCTCTTGCAAGTAGAGTTCTACCGTGAAGTCTAACAATGTCAAATCAACTCCTTCATCCATTTGGGCATCCCAAACTAAAGTCATAACTCAACCTTTATTCCGAAGATATCTTCAAAGCTTATCCTCAAAGTAGGCACCCAAGAATGGGCCCACTTAACTCATCCTTTTGAAATATCTTAGCATGAAAAATATTTAACTCCAAGAAGCCAACTTGGGCACCCAAGGTGGTTCCAAGTCATTCTCTATTAACTGAAACATATCTCTCCACCATTCATGCAAGAATGGTCATCCCCTATTAACTGAAGGTAGTCACCTATTATATGTCATGCAACTCAAGTCATTAGTCATGCATTCCAAGTTAACTAAAGTCAACTAGAATTCAACTAAAACTAACTGAAGATAACTGAACCATAATTGAACTGAACTGAACTAAACTGATTCTGGACTGAACTGAATTGAACTGATCTAAACTGAACTGAACTGAACTTCATGCATGTAAATATCAATCCCTAACTCCTAGAATCTTTACATGCATTCAGAAATGTTATCTTTTACTCCAAATAGTTAACTTAACTCAAGGTGAGTTCCACCTTCCATGTGGGTGCCCCATGTGTTCCTATTATTTAGGAACTCATCTTGGACACCCTCACATACTCCTATCATTTAGAATTAATTACAAATGTCAATTAACATGATTATCTCATTCAAAATTAATCTCTTTTTAATCCTATTGTTTGAGAACACTTTCCAAGGACATAGGAGATACATTAAATAAATAATATTTAGGATTACAATTAAATGGCATCCTATTGCCAACAAAATCCCTCTTTAATTCATGCACGTGTGCCTTTAGGGGTTAATAATTGAAGATGGCAATGTTTCAAGTAAGAAAATTTGTTGGTATAATTTAGCTCAAAAGGATCAATATTCTTGGGTGTAAAAATGAGACCTCTCATATTAGTAATACACCTACCCCAAGGTGTTGAAATTATCTGTTTAGCCCCATGATATGAAGAATATAAAAAGTGCCTCCTGATAACCTTTTACTAAACACAACTGATATTTTTTGCAATATTTGAAACATTGTCACCATGGTGAAACGTCTTGGAGATATGAAAAACTAAGAGAGTTTATTATGGAGGGACCCTATGTGACTTTGTACCTTCAAATGGATTTTTTAAGGTGCCATGGTTTTTAAGAAATAGCTCATCAAATTTTGGCACTTTTTGGCACTTAGGGCTCTTAAGAGAAAGCATTCACAATATAGTTTGATAAAATCAAGAAAGTTGGGGTGTAAAATAGGATCTTTCCTAGAATAAATTCACTCACCCTAACATGTCATCACTATCAATTTGGCTCCATGATGGACAAAATAAAAATTATTTTACTTTACATTTTTTTCTTCAATGCATTTGATGCTTTTTGTAATGTTTGAAAACTCATTGCCATGGCCAAATAACTAGAATTTAAAAAAAATTGAGAGGGTGATCCCACAATACTGGTTTACAATTTTTGGGCAAACTAGACACTGAAATAATTTTTTCTAACTAAATCTTCACTTTCGGGCACCTATAGTAGCTAAACCGTGAGAAATTTGAAGATGATGCAAACTAGTGATTTGTGACATTTTGTCTGTAGATTCTAAATATATTTTTTTCAAAAATTTTGGAATCAAATTGCACTTCTTTTTCCATCTCCTTCGAAAAATATTTTTTTTAGTAAACAACATTATTAAGGAATAACGATCATCGTATAACACTTAATTTTTTTTCCATGAAGGATAAAATTCTAATTCTTTCGAATTTAGATTTGTAACTATGATATCTAGTGCTTCCAATTGGTTTTATAGTGTTTTATTGAATATTTTTTCCTTAATCGAGTTTCGAAGTCAAACCAATTACAATTCAGACATAGGCGGACCGTATAATGCGTAACTTTTTTTCTATGTATCAAAATTCAATCTTTTTCTGTTGGATCAAGGACTTCAATATCTGGTGCACTCATTTTTATTTTTTTTAAATGATAATTTGCTATTTTTCCACACGTGCAAAACAAAGAGCTTGATTTTCAGTGAAAAACCTATGTTTAATAAAAACTAAAAAAACAAATACACAATAAAATAAAACATATTAAAATTATATGCGTTGGATAGCTCGTTTCAAGGACTACCATCATCCAATTGGGTCTGCTGTGAAGTCTTCTCCATTTTAATCCTTAACTCGAGCTTCAAAGCGCAATATTCTAGAGCTTTTTGGTGTCAGAGGGTGAGAAGATGGGAAAAGGGGGGTTCAGGCGAACCATGGGGGGTTCGAGCGAACCCTCTTTCAAAAAAGGTTTTCTTTGTGTTTTTTGGTGGGAATGGTAGGTCCTTGCATTAAATGGGTTCGCTCAAACCAGGGTTCTAGCAAACCCTCTTTTGGTTCATTCAAACCCCAAAAATGAATTTTTTTTGCAACTTTTCCATCCTCGCTCAAATTGTAAACCACTTTTGTGGGTTTACCCAAGAGAGGTTATTATGGAGGAACCCTACATGACCCTGCACCTTTAGGTAAAACATTTTTAGGTGTGACAATTTCTTAGAAAAAACCCATCAAATTTTGGCACTTTTTGGCACTTTTTGGCACTTAGGGCTCTTAAGAGAAAGCATTGACAAATGTAGTCTGCAATGATCAATCAAGACAAGGTACAAAATAGAACCTTTTTGAAATGAAGAAAATTGTGTGTTTTTCTAGGGTTTAGGACCTAGAATGACAATCTTCACTCTCTCTCATTCAAGAACAAACCCTTGAGATCTTAATGTAAAGGAGAAAGATCTCTTACAAGAGGATTGTCCTAGGGGCTGAATGTAAACTAATGAGGGGTTCACCACCAAGTAAGAACTTGGAAAGAAAAATGTAATGCAAGCTAGAATTTTTAAACCTAGTTTGATGCAATGACTTATTAAATGATCTAAAGATGCAAATGAAACAAAATAAAAAGCTACAGAAAGTACTGTGTACACCTATAAATCTAGAAATGATTGGAAGGAGGTCTAAAACACTAGAATTTATACCTTTAATGTTGACTGGGACTCATTCGCCAAGCTGGACGAATCAGTCCAAAATTTGGGTTTCTGTGCGAGAACAAGAATCTTCCAAATGGGTATCTGAATCTGCAAAAACCTAATTTTTGACCAAAATTGGGAGTCATTCGCCAAAATTGGTGAATTAGTCTAGTTAGATTTTTCTAGAACTTCAAAGTTTGAATCTTCTCTTCTCAGTCTGCTCAATCTACTTTTGCAATTTTTTTAATCTGAATCTCTATAAATCAGCTTGTAGGTGCTCTCCAATGTTCTCGAAGGCTTGATGAAAACTTTGATAACTTCCATGCACTTAGAAAACTTTTTTACAACCTTGCTCTTCAATGTTTCTTCAATCTAAGCCTGCAAATCACACACTAAAGAGGGGAAATTTTTGATTTGTTAGTGGATAGGGGTTTGCCTTGGTCAAACCCCATTTTGGTAATCAAACCTTGAAATAGAATGAAATAGGAATAGAGAATGATGAATGAACAAAATATGATGTTGCAACTCACCAAACCCTAGCAATTAAGTGTTGCAAACATGTATGAGATGGCTCCAATGGATGTAGATCTTGACTCTTGCTAGAAGGTGATAGATCTTGAATGAAATGTTAGCTTGAATCATGAAACCCTAATCACAATTATTATCTCCAAAAAAAACATGAAGCATTAAGTATTTGATATGATGATTGATGCTTGAACAATGCTCTAGAATGCTTGATAATCTACCCTTGAAGACTCTTGAATGCTCTTGTGAATGATTGAATGCTCTTGTGAACTCAAACTTGCTATTAGGAATTCTCTCACAAAAGTCTTAGGTGAAATTGAATGAAAGAACCTTGTATTTATACTTAATCATGCAAGAATTCCCAAAATTAGAACACTGCAAGTTGACATCAAATCTAGGAGGATAAAATCCCACCAAAAATTTGAATTAATTTTGATTTTGGGCCACATGGGACTCATTCGCCCAAGGTGGCGAATGAGTCCCACTAGGCATAATGTATGGGACTAAATTTAAAAATGCTTAGGAATGTGTGAAACTAGGTTTTGGACCCAAAAACCTAGGTAGGACTCATTTTCCCAAGGTGGTGAATGAGTCTCAAATCACTAAATATGGGGTCACTCAACCTGAAACACCTGAATTATGATTGGCTAATGATTTGTGTCAGGATTATGCTCAAAAAGATGCATTAAATGAAGCTTGTGGATGCAAAATAAGGCCAATTAAAGCATAAAGAAGCCCAATTATTAATGAAAACCCTATAAAAGTGTGAAAGTGTGTTATAACACTTTAAATAAGGTAGGATTAAGGTTAAAAATAGGTTTTTTAGGTTTATTTAATTAGTAAAACCTTAGAAAAGTGTGAAAATGTGTTACAACACTTTAGTAAGGTACCGTTTAAATTCATTAGTTCACAAGGGCCCAAGACCTAATGTGAATGTGTCAAACACATTACAACATAAATCAAGGCATCATTAGGTTCAATTTAGCAAGGAGGGTCCAAACAATTATGAAAATGTCCCAAAAACATTTTTTGACACTACACTTTCCAAGCATAAACACACCCACCTAGATGTGTCCATACTATCAATTTGGCCCCAATGCACAGAACAAAAATTATGCAACCTTGCAACTTTTTTTTCAATGTATTTAGTGCTTTTGCAACATTTGAAAGCTTTTCACTATGGCCAAATGGATTGAATTTTAAAAAATTATGAGAGATTAAATTATGGAGGGACCCTACATGGCCCTGTAACTTTAGACATAATATTTTTAGGTGTGATGGTTTTTGAGAAACAACCCATCAAATTTTGGAACTTAAGACTCAAGAGAAAGGACTAACATAATGTATTCTACAATGATCCGATGAGCTAAGATGCATTGGAACTGTCAGTTTGGCCCTATAATGCATAAAAAAAATTAAATGTTACCTTGTAACTTTTTAGATTTAATGTATTTAATGCTCTTTGCAATGTATGAAAACTTTTCGGCATAGCCAAATGGATCAGAGTTAAAAAAAATTAAGAGAGTTCATTATGTAGGGACCCTACATGACCCTATAGCTTTAGCTGAAACATTTATAGGTGCCATCTTTTTTAGAAACAACTCGTAAAAGTTTGACACTTTTTGGCACTTAGGGCTCTTATGATAAAGTGTCAACATAATGTAGTATGGAATGATCAAGAAAGCTAGGGTGAAGAATAGGACCTTTCATACCATAAACCCACCCACTCAGAAATGTCTACACTATTGGTTTGGCTCCATGATGCACAAAACAAATATTATACTACCTTGTAACTTTTTCTTTAATGTATTTGACGCTTTTTGCAACATCTAAAAACTTGGCAGTGCAGCCAAATAGATTCAAGTTTAAAAACTTTAAGAGAGGTTATTGTGGAGAGACCCTACATGACCCTATACCTTCAGATGAAACATTTTTAGGTGCCATATTTTTCGAGAAACAACTCATCAAAGTTTGGAATTTTTTAGCACTTAGGGATCTTAAGAGAAAGCACTAATATAATGTAGTTTGAAATGATTGCGAAAGTTGGAGCGTGAAATAGGATATTGTCTAACATAAACCTACCCATCCAAATGTGTTGGAATTTTTGATTTGTCCCAATGACACATGAAATATAAAGTATGGCTCTTGACAAGTTTTTACTAAATATAATTGACATTTTTTGTATGATTTGAAAAATTACCACCATGATCAAGTGGATTGAATATTTCAAAAACTCAAAGAGGTTATTGTTGAGGGACCCTACTTGACCTTGCACATTTAGACTGTTAGTGAATGAATTGGCCCCTGATAAATATGCCCATAATAAATGACTCTATTGCCTGACTAGCACTAGTACCAATCTGCTAACAGCTTTGGAAAGGCCACAATTGCATTTTCCTCTAAATTGAGAGGTACAATTCCCTCGTATGATTTGAATAGAAAATAAATGTGTTTTTAACTAGAAAGCAATAAAGGCAACAGACATTAACCCATAAATATGTAGCTAATGTGAAATGAATCCTAAAGGTCATCAATCAGCTAGCTCACAAACTATATTGATTAATGACAAAAGCAATTGTTAACAAAAAGAGAAGACTTCATAATTGCAATAGATAAAATAAATACAGCTGAATAGATTTCACATAGAAAATATATTTTATTTATGCACATGGCTCATAGGTCAGTACGATCAACATTACATTTGACTCGCAACTCACAGGTTGAGAGTTATTGCAATCAAAAAATAAATGAAAACTCAAAGTAAATCTATTCTCCTCCCTCGACTACAACACGGTGTATTCTCCAAAAATCAAACCCTTGTTGAATGGTTGTTTTCCCAGATATAGGGTTGCATTCTTCTCTTTGATGGTTACCGATCAGTGATGGTAACGCTTTCTTGCCGCCTAACTGTCCATCTTGGAAATCAATGACCAAGAAATAATAAATGGCCAAAATGATTGCATCGCTAATGATAAGACATCAAGCGATTTTTGGGTCATGGCCATCAATTCTTGAGCAGTTTATATGCTTTGCAAATCAAGCATTAAATAACTATCGCAGAGGTGCAATGGAAACACACGTGCAAGTTGGCTAGTAAGATGATCAATTGGGAATATAGCTTAAATTCCTATCATATCAAAAATTAATCCCAACCACATTGCCATCCTATCACCTTGATCATCCTCAACTCAAACATCTCACCAACCTTCTATAAATTCAATAGGAACTACCTCACTTTTCCAACTTGAATTATAAAACATGGCAAGTGCTTAGAGTGATGGAGTATCCATGAATGAATTTATTGTCACTGAAGAAATTGAATGTAGTCCCCTCTTTAGGTGTTTATCCGACCAGTTGAAAGAGGTCTTGGTTTTCCAAAGCGAGATCAAAGAGGAGGTGTTGTGAGGCATACTTGGAGAGGCATTTCTAAACCAGGTGTATGTGCACAATGCAATGCTTATGGAGTATTTTGTGTACACTATAATTCACACCTTTGGGTGTTGTGACTAGGGAATGAGGGCAGTGGAGTGACTGGTTTGGCTAGAGTTCCTCCATCGCATGAATGTAGCCATTGTTGGCCTTAGCAACTACCCTCAAAGTGGCCTAGTGGGCGATGCCATTTGTATTGCGACTGCTACCTAGAATGAGACCACCGAAGTAGTGACCCTCCTACGCATAGGGTTGGTGAGGAACAACATGGGGTTGTTTGACCAATTTTTGCAATCTCATGAGAACCTGTCATCGCCTGCCCAAATAGAGCACCTTCAAGAGGTGGTAGAAGCAATCCGTGTATTGATGTTTTCCCTCTGTGCATTCAAATAAATCTTTGTTTTAATATTAACTAGCCCCCTTTTTGTAATTGATAGAAAATTTTGTATTTCCACCAATACATATATATAATAAAATATATATTTTTAAATCTCTGGTGTCGATTCTCTACATTATGAACAATTCTCTCTAATTTTGGTTTAATTTGTTGTATTTAGATGGCCATCTCTTTATTCATTTTTGCACAAGTAGCTTTTTGTTTATCTAGAATGCACCTTAATAAAACAAACTACACTATGACTTCTTTGATTCCTTTAAAATTTTGTTTCAGCGATAATGTGGGGAGTTCTCAAAATTGAACAAATCACCACTGTAGTTATAGAAACCACTTTGATTCCAGCTTGACCTAGAAAACTTTGAAAAATATCACTGGCAGTCTTTTCAACAAGTTCATGAACCTTAAGTACGGACCGCTATCCTTTTGGAAGAATGACTTAGAATATGTGGGAAGTTATAGCAATACCCTAAAACACCACCCAATTATAGAAACAGAGAAGTAAGGCAAAAGCGGTAAAATGGAAAGTTAGCCAAACTAATAAAAACACCGCCCAAGTTAGGAATACTCAATAAAACATCACTCGACTAAAGACTTAATCAAAATTTCAACATGGAGCCAACTTTAAGAGGGGGACCCAAAATCTGAGTAACATAGACAAAACATTTTTAGGTGCCATGGTGAACAATATAATGAGAATACCATATACTTTATAAATGTAAGATGTATTGTACAAATATTATTCATAAAATATAAACATGTGATTAACCATTAAATATAAAATATAACATGGGTAAGCACTTCTAACAAAATCCTAAAATTATCAAATACATATTAGAACAAATATACATTGAGAAATCTTTTCAAGAAAATATTCCACCACTAAAGAGACATTGATCTTGTATTAATCATAATGAAAGTTTTGCACATCAGTACAATTTACTCCAACTCTCTTTGACAATATTATGATAGAATAACATTTCCCACACCTATAAAATATCATGTATATCTCTATCTCATGGCTCCAATATATAAAATTTTAGAAACTAGAAACCAAAAATGAATTTCCAAAATCATAAGTCTAAAATTAGGCACCCAAATATCACAAGAAAAAATCCAACACCCCATTCATGGAGAGAATCTCCTAGAATAGAAAAATTAACTCATTAGTATGTAACTTAGGCTACCATTATGTAAGAATAATTCAACTTGTAAATCCCAAGCACCTCATGAGGGCTCTATTTACAAGCCATGACTCTTTATCTTCCAACTTGACCTTTCATATTCTTTTTTTCTTATGTCTTAATGCAATAAAAACCATTTAAACCAGATTAATAATTAGTATTATTATCCCCACCATATGGGAATCTAGTTTTACCCATTCCATATACTAAGGAGCAAATACATTAATTTATCTACCATTAAATATGATTAAATGCACTAGATATAGGGATTTGCAAGGTAGATATCACTTAATCCCAACAAAAATATGTTAGAAATTGAGTAAGGATCTGATGTGGCGTATGGTTTACATGGTTTAGCTTTAAATTCTATTCAATCTCATTTTGCTAAAAATATTGGTGTATTATCAAAGGGTGATGGTGTTAAGGGTTTTCAAGAAATGTTGACTTGATTTCTTCCAGTCAGTCCTATGCAAACAAAGTGGCTAGTAAATTAAAGTTACAATGAAAAATAGACATTATACGCTATTCTAGTGATTTCCTTACCATTCCTTTAGGGTAGGAAGTTATTTTAGAAGAAGCGAGTTATAGCAAGTATGCTTTTATTTGTAAGTTGAAGTCTTTGCTACCAAGTATGGTGAAATATATGCTTAGTTTTATGCCACTTGATCAAACCGTCTTATAAGATCAATTGCAATTTATCCTAGTACCCAAGTATTTTTTAATTTACTATGCAAATCATTAGAAGATCAAGACTTTATTTTAGGCAATGATCTTTTGTTCTAGGATAATCATGCACCTTTTTAAGCCCTAGTTTTTTACTTTTAACCCTACCATTAAGATAGTTTCTATCATGGTTATTTGGAGCTATTTGCCTTATCTTCTCCTATAGTTTTGATTATATTCTTATCCCCAAAGTATGAGGAATACCTTGGTAAGGCTCATGGATCTTGATAAGGATGTAAATAGATCAATTCATTCTATGATGACACGCATATACAAGTGGGTATTGATGTAATAAAAGGTAAATTCCTAGAATAAATTTTGGTTGTTGGAAGGAAGAATATAGAAATAAGATTTGGATTGTGAAAATGTGTTGTTTTGATGTCAAAAATTATTTATATGGGTCATATAGATTCTAATTACAATATTTTCAAGCCATAGGTTAAACATATAGCATGATGGAAAGGTTCCTATATTAGTCACTTATTAGTCAATTAGCTAGTTATAGACTCTACAAATTGTGCTAATAGCCCTTCTCCTAAGTATCCTACGTTTCAATTATTAGCTATAGTTTATGTGTAGGAGGGAACTATTGTTTCACCTTCTAAGGTAAGCATGAAAGTACAATCTTAGTAGAGCTGATAAGAGTTATTTGCATAAGAAGTAGTTTTTAGAATAATTTCAAATAACAAGCTAATGGTGGTGCCTTATCCTTGTGGAAATTTAAAGGTAGATCTCCCTTCTATAATGTCTTCTTCCTCAAGTAAAAATCTATTTAATATGGCTACTCCTAATTCTTAGAAAGCTTAATTTAATATTTTTTTTTGCTTTGTTTCCTATTCCTCAACCTCATCACGTGGGGAATTCTAGACATGGGGCTCAAATAATTTCTTATGAGAGGGAATGCGAGCTTTGTGAATATCTATTAGATCAAATAAATAAATTTATTTCAACCTCTCCTACTTCATTATAATTTGAAGAGGGTGATGGTAATGTAGGTTGGATAAAAGTTTATTCCAATAAGGCAACACCTAAAATTATTGATAAAGGGCATATGGTACTTAGATCTCATAAGAAGAAATGATATTTTTGTTTTTTTGGGCATGTCACCCTTGCATGGGTTTTGTATAGGAATCTTAATTTTAGTTTTTATGGTGCTTCTTGTTGAAATATGGGTTATAGGACCTCATATGATTATTTTTTAAATATTAATTATTTGGGAAATATAATGGGTTTTCTTGAATCTTTTATTCTTGTTCATAAATTCACAATCTTTGCTAAGAATTTTCTGTAAAGTTTAGCATATCTTTGTTTAGAACCTTTTGAGTTAGTGTTAACTCTGATATATAGCAAGTAAGAAATAAATGATAAAATAAGCACCTATGCATTACAAAGGAAGGTGAATGCTATACCTTGCACAAAATGTTATGTACCTTATCAAGAATTAATACTTTACATGTAAGATACATTGTTGAACTTAAGCTTAGTAGATTATATATTCAAAATTATCACATGAAATTCTAAACATTTCTTTTTTAAAAAATTCAAATATTGTATGTAAACAAACTAATCAAAATGGTTATTCTAAGTTATTTATAAAGTTTAAATTTCATTGTTGTAAACTTGATGAGATTTAGACATTCTTATCTTTGATGAGATAATATTTTAATAATACTTTGAATTTATTTAATTAAATATTATAGATGTATTGTCATTTTTAGTTTTAATTCAATTTACTTAGCTTGCCATGCTTATAAATTTATTTTTTTACATTTATACTTGATCTTAATAAAATTATCATGTTGAACATTACAATAATTTCAAAATAGTGATATGAATGAAGTCAAGACACAGTGCAAATACAAAGTATAATTATTTTTGTCGCCTCTTAGAGGCTTGATTTCAACAAGCTACCATTTTCCATTGCCACATAAATCACATCAATATATTAAATACATCTAATTTCAACAAGCTACCATTTTCCATTGCCACATAAATCACATCAATATATTAAATACATCTATCTAAAGAACACCTACTACAACTTTGATATTAAATGTTATTTAATATTTATTTTATATACTACAATATATAAATTTTTACCTTTACATAAAACTATTTTATTGTAGGCATTATTTACTTTATTTTTTTAATCATTAATATAAAATATTTTTTATTTTATTTTTAAAAAAAAAATATTTTCCTGCTTATTTATTTTTAAGCATTCATCTTAAATATGTATTTATAGTATTAATAATAATTTTTTCAATAAAAAATTAGAAAAAAAAATGAAAAGAGGGAAAGAAATTTGTGGAGCCACATGGATTTTTACCAATATGCTGCTTATTTCAGTTGCTTATTTCAGCCCCTTTTTTTGCAGAGCTTATTTTCAATTCGGTAGCTGCTCCACTAATAAAGAAATATTTCAAATTATCATTTTCCCATAATAAAATTTATACATAAGAACACTCCAATTAATTAAATTTAAACAGAAAACATCATTTTAAAAATTATACCAAAATTCAAATACATTTTTAGTCAACGATTTCTTAGGACCGTGCAGTTTTTGGTGCTTTTTAGGATGATAAAATGAACAATTTACCGGAGAAAAAACATTAACTATTTTAAATTTCTGTGGAGTTTATTACATCACTTGTAGCGACATATGGTGCACTACAGTGGGTCGTTATCGTTGTCTTCAGGGCGTGGAATATCGTGGTCCAAGGGCTGGTCCATGCGCCAGTGGCCGTCAACGCCCTGGACCATGCCCTTGTTCTTCTCTACCCACCATGAGGGAGGGACCAAGTATTCGTCCTTCAACCAATCCAGCCACTTGTTCACCAGAGCAATGTCTCGATCCACCACCAGCTTAAAATCCCCCTTCGCCTGCATGCCCGCCACCGTGTGCAAATACGCCTCCAGATTGTGCCAGCAAACGGCATCCCCAAAACCTTTAAGGAAGGGCGACTGACGGGTATCAATTCGAATCTCCACACCGACGTCCGCGTAACCAATCACAGGACACAGCGGGACTAAATCGACGGAATTCGTAACGCGCAGTATTTTAAGCTCGGGGAGCAATTTATCCACGCTCCCCTTGAACTCAAAATTCCCCACCCGCGGGCTAGCGAAGGCAATGACAGTCACAGGAATGGGGGACTCTGCGTCTTTATATCTATTCAACCCATTTATAACGATATCGAATGCGCAGAGCGTGGCCAGAGCGGCTCCGAGGCTGTGGCCGGTTAAAGTTATGGTCAAATCATGTGTGTCGTCTTTGTAGTGCTCCACCAACCGCTTCACTTCCCGCAAAACCTGCTCCCTGGCGCTCCTCTTATTGAAGGGCGACTTGGGATCTGCCAACGTATAGATTTCGTACCAGCCTTGCTGAACCTTGGCTGCCCCGCTTCTGACCAGCTTCTCAACGCTCTTGTCCAGTGCTGCCCCGCGGCGTCTCTGCTGCGGAAGGAGACCCGAAATCGGGACCTGCCCGGAGTTAAAGTCCTCAGCCCACTCCAATGTCTGCACGGTTCCTCTCCAGGCAACGGTGATATCTCGCCGGCCGTAGAGAGACACCCCGGCGTCTGTCGTGAGGGCCACGTAGCCCATCCAGTTCGACTCGGAGCTCCACGCCTCGCGCGACAAGGACTTTATAACGAAGGCCTCTGGTGCGCCCATTTTTGACGTGGCGTACAGAAAACGTGAGACGTCGTATCCCCAGGTGGACGTTAAGCCCACCCGCTCGAAGAACCCCCTCTTGCCGTACCTGCTGCTGCCCGCATATTTTGAGTGGCGATCGCTGTTGAACGCGTCGTAGGTCGCCTGCGCATGGTCTCCATAGATGAGTATATTCTTACGCAGGTCCAAATCAAGGGGGTGTAGGAGGCCTTCCCAGTTGTTGCTACCCTGCAATAAGCTCCACCTCCTTGCAATGTTTCCCACATCTATGCCCATTGCGCATCTGCTCGCCGAGAAAGACGGAATGAAATGAAAGTGTGTAATGGTTCTTATGCAGTCTATGGAATCAAGAGTCGTAACGAAAGTATCATACGCCAACACACCTACCAAATAGAGGAGCCGCCCAATTAACATTACAATTTCCAAACCCCGTTTTAATTGATAGGACGGACTGAACAAACAGACAGCTACCATAATAGGAAACGACAGAGGGTGCACAATTAATTGATAGATGTTCCGTAAAGAATTGCGTAATGTAGCAAAAGGTTAACGATGATTTCTTTGGATCGAATTGAGAAGTTTGGTATAGATGTAAGACGAAACTTGTGAGAAAGGATAAAGAATAATTCTATCCTCGCACGGTTGCACAGGCAGCTGCTATTCTCCATACAAAATAGCATGTCTAATGCATTATGTCATGATTATAACATATTCACACTATTATATTTTCTATACAAAATTGGAATTGTACGGTATAATGATAGGATTCACAATAATGATTAATTTTAATATTTTGATCTTATTATTTTTTGTCATAATGAAATGAAATGCTGGTTACAATCTTTTTTTACCACTTTCAATGATAATCGTTGAATAATATATGGATTTGGTATTTTCTGTCATTTTCATTGTTAACATTTGTTTTAATTCAAGATTTCAAAAACAAGTTGTAAACAATTTTGATCCCTACTTTACAAGTTACTGATGATCAAAAGTCAAATACAAATTATAAACGATTATAATTCTTCTTGGTATGTTTCTCTATACTATCTCAATGCATTGTCAAGACATTTTGATGAAATTGTGAAGAAATAGAGTCTAGATCAGGTCAAAAGAATATTTAATCATGTCTTATTTCATCCTACTAGTGGAAAGAGGTATGAAGAACGATGCGTACTATCCACTTTACCCTTGTCATGTTTCATTTTAAACTTATGGCAACGCATTTCCATTTAATACTACAAAGGCAAGGGTTTGCCTATGGCATCCATGAAATTGTTTTAAGGATTTCTTCAACAACTCTCATGGGGCCTTTTAGGTCTTGAAAATCTCTTAGTTTGGATGTCCTTGCAAGTAAAACCAATTGGGTCTATATAACTTATCAAGTTAATTGTTTGGTTTGAAATTTGTGGATGTTTAGAGGTTTCATCTTGTTTTTGAATTAAAATTCTTGCAAGTTTTTTTTTGTATTGATCATTTCTATGTTTGGGTTGTGTAATTTATGTTAGAAAAGGTGTCTCAACCTTGGTCTTCAAGAATTTATGGGGTATTTTTTAAGTATTCCTTGTGTTATCATAGTTATCCTAGAGCAGATAAATGTTCATTTTTTATTAATGAATTTGTGAATTTAGATTGAGCTAGACATGTCAACAATAAAAGATCCACCAGTGGATATGTAAATTCACTGTTTGGTGGTGCAATCAATTGGATGAATAAGTGATAGGTTATGTATGGTTTTTCCACTACAAAATTAGAGTACATGACAACAAAGTTCATGATTATAAGGAATTCATATGGCTTACTATATTGTGTTAAGATGTTGGGTTGGAGGCAAGAACCATTACAGTTCATTATAACAATAAAAGTGTCATATATTGTGCAAAGAACCCAACCTTTCATGTAAGGAGCAAACATATTAATGTCCAATACAATTTTTTTGGAATATGGTACAGTTGATGGTAGGGTTATGCTAGAAAATTTTGACACTTAATAGAATGTTGCAAATGTACTAATGAAGCTATGAGCACAAAGTAACTAGGTGGAGCTATGAATATATGGGCCTCTCAACCCCTAAGAATTAGATTATGGTGTTGATACAATCTTTGTTCTTGCAATATTTTTTAAAACTCGAAGAATATTAGGAAGGGTGTATCAACCTTGCTCTTATTGATAAAATAATAAAATATGTGATTTTTAGGTTATAAAATAGATAAATTCAATTGTTGGGCTATAGAGTTGGTTATTGTCCAAAATAAATATTTTAGGTTGTTCAACACCACTAAGAGTGTGTGTGTTGGGTAGGTCTCTTAGAGACCTACAAATTTTTAAAAAAATGGGCCCAATCCACTTCTTGGATCAAAAGTTATGGCCTATGAAAGTTTGCATAAGAATGTAAAAATGTGTTGCAGACATAAAAGAGTTTTAAGGGGGACTTACACTTATTAACCAACTTATTATATGTGTTAAATGATATATCATAAGGAATATTTGGTTGGAGATAATGGAACCAAAGAACACCCAATTTGGTGAGTATATTATAACTAGTGGAAGGAATATGTTATTTTTAGCATATGGGCTTATCTTGAGATTTAGGATAATTTGGGTGCCACTTTCGGGTGGTTTTAGCTCATGGATTTCTAATTACCATTTGATGGTTCCATGTATTATATCTAATATATATTAGTTGATTCAAATGGAGGTTGTGTAGAGTTTTGTAAATATTGTTAAACTCTCATTATTCCTCCATATCTCTAGTTAGTGATACTCCTATTAAGGTTTTCTTTGCAAGTGTATTTTAACTATATTTTTTACTAAATAATATATTGGGTTGCTTTAGATTGTATACACATTTGTTTTTTATTAGGGGAAAAATAGGTTTTGATAGGACTCAAAACCCAATACAAGAAGGTTTTGAAGGGACCTAAAACCCTTTACAACGCAAAAAATTTGCTAGAAAAATAATAAGCAAACCAACCGCAACCCATCAACAACAACCAAAAATAGATAATCAAATCACCTCACGTTACAACAAACAAGTTTTGAAGGGACCTTAAACCCTTAACAACTAGGTTTTGATAGGGACCTTGAACCCTGGGAAACTAACAAACAACCACCTGAAATAGGAAAGCTACAAAGCAACCAAGTTGCAACAAACCAACTGCTCAGTAACAACATCACTGAACCACTAATAATTAACTGTTCAGGAAACAAAACTGAGCCAAGAAAAATAGACAACATACTAATGTATATGACCATTATACCCCTATGTTGCACCAAAACTAGCAAATCCAAACTCCCCACCTCAATAGGGGAGTTAGAGAGACCACCAAAACACTGATAACCATCTACCTCCTTACAACTCCATCTTGCCTAAAAATCCAACCCAATATCCTCCTCAATAGGAGAAGGCTCCCCTCTAATGGAGAGGAATAAATAAGAACCCTTACCACCAAATCCAACACTCTTCTACATACACAAGTTCCACCTCCATAGAAACGAGCAATGAAGAAGAGAATTTCCTACCAAGTCTATAGTAACCAACTCCACCTTAAAAGGAGAGGGCTCCACCTTAGAAGGAGTAGATTTCACCTCCATAGAAACGAACTGAAGAACCTAGAGGAGAGAAAGGATTCTGATAGTAAGGGTAGTCACAACCTCCTTTGGCTTGGAAAGACATTGGAGCTTGAAAGAAGAGACCATCAGCATTAAACACAACCACTTCTAAGCCTTCAGCATAAACCTTTGAACCAGCTCATCAAACAGAGTAACAACTCTCTTATAGAGCAATATTATTTGGGTATTCAAAAATAGCCTTAAAATCCTCCCAGTCAACAACCTGGTATCAAGGAAAAGGGCAAAAAACTCTCCCTTATAGAACATCAATAAGGAAACCAAAAGATTAGTCTCCACCATCTGCCAACAAAGAGGCTAGAAATAAACAGATCCCATCATCCCCAAAGACTTCAAAAACCACCAAGGGATCAGTAGCAAGCACCAAATCAAGATTATGGAAGAAAAAAATTCCAATAAAAAAAACTCTAGGTCTTCAAGAAATGCTTAGAGCGCAACCAAAAAAGCAACCAAAAAAGAAGAAACAGAGAATATTTATTCCCACCTAGACCAGCAACATACTAAACCAAAGCCAAAAAGCCACCAAACAACACCAAAGAAAGAAAACAGATGATGGAAGAATTCCAATCATCCAACAAGAAGATACCCACATTAAGAAGGCAAACCTTAAGAGAAACCAATAGCGTCCCATCTTCCAAAATAAAAAAGGAACAAAGGCGAGACTCCCCTACAACAAAAGCCACCAACAATGCACAATCTTCAATGTAGGGTCACAACACCAACTGAGAGATTTCAACAACAGCCATTAAGGTCAATCCCAATGAGGTATCTCCCTCAAAGCACTGCACAAACAAAGACCCAACAAGAATAAAAATCTCCAAGAAAATCCAAGGAGTGCCCCAAACCACAAACAACACCCACCACTGCACCATCCTTGCCAAAGAAAAAGAGACAAATCCTGCGACCTCCAAATCTCCATCATCTTCATTTGAATTTGTGTCTCCACCCTCATCATTGCCTTCAAAATTCAAACCTTCCCTTGCGCGCCCATTTTCACTCCTCACACTACTTCGCTCCATGTGCCTTAACCACATACAAATTTGTTATAGTATACTATTTATTTTATATTTATGTGTTTCTTGTTTTTATAATTATTAAAAGATTGAACTTTGTACAACGTGAGCTCCTCAAAATTTTAGTGTAGGAAGCATTTTCACATACCTTGGTTCTTTTAAATTTCATCATATAGCTACCATTATTATCTTTCTTCTCTATTTGTATCATCCATTATTACAGAGTTATAAACTAAATATTACACAATATGTTAGATAGGAATATGAGATTTGAATGTCCTTTAGCTAGTGTAGCCCCAATTAAAGTGGTTGCTTAATTTTATGTTTTGTAGGGTTGTATAGAAATTATTGGATTTATTTTTTTGTCTTATGATTTAATTTATATAGAAAATTATAAGTTGAAATACACATTATATTTCTCAACCTACACACATCCATTTTATGATTTGTAATTTATATTTTTAATTTATACCTTTTTAATTGAAACATAATGTGTTAAAAATATGTAAACATGGTATTAAGTTGAGCTTGATGGTATAGATAAAATAAGTGGTTTCCATTCAAGGTTATCTCAAAGGCGTGGCAATATTTCATAATCCTTCTCTTGATGTAATGGAGCTTTGTGCCTTCAAGAAATTATCCCTAGTCTAGGAGTGATTAAACCTAGCCAAGACAAACAAAGCTATCATTTTTTGTAGCAAAGGGTGAGCCTAGTTAAAAAGGAAGAAACGACCTATGATTTGGATTTATAAATATTTGAATTGGTTCTTGTCATAGTCTATTAGGAAATTAGGGTCATGTTATTATTTGTCCTTATTATAATTTGTTATAAAATTATACTGTAATATATTTAGCCTTGATGCCTTCCATTGAGCTACTATGTATAGTTAAATCAATCTCTCTCTCTCTCTCGCTGTTAAAAATCTTGTAATTAATATATTTTAGCTATTAAAAATCTTGTAGCTAAAAAATAAATATTTTATTTATAAAAATTTTAAAAAATAGAGTTTAAAGTGTATTTAAAACATAATCTATTCTTAAAATGAGTTATCTACTATTGTTAGCAAATTTATTGTCATTTATTTAAGATAATTATTATTTAAACTTTTCTTTATATTTTTGAATTTTTTATTTTGCTAGTAAATTGGTATTTCTACACACATTTAGATCTAAATATAGCTAATTTAACAATTATAATCCTTTCAAATTGACATGCACAAATTCAATGGTGATATGATATAGATCATTTTTAGAATTAATAATTTAGCAAAATTTCATTATTCATCAAATTCAAAAACAAGTGTAAAATGAAAATATGAATATAAAATCTATAAATAATTTATGAAATCAAAAAATAAAAATTTGAAAACTTTATTAGTGGTGAGAATTCAAACACAAGCCTAGATGTAGGTGAGTGAAGAAAGTTACAAAAAATAGATGCTTGGAACAAATGATGTAAAATTTTGTGTATATGAATGAGGTGGGGCATAAATATGTACAAATGCATGTAAATGGATGAGTAAGAGCACGAGGAAGAAGCCCAAATTTTGACAAGATTGTTTCATTGTCAATATATTAAATCATTCTCTCAAAATGGACATAAAACTAAATGAAAAGACTTAGAATACAGAAATTTAGAATTTACTTAAGAAGAAATTGGTAGTACTTTTAGATGTAACTACATGAGAGGATTTTACCTCAATATCTTAGGTCAACTCCATGGTTGATCATCAAGATGTAGAAAATAAATCATGGATTCTAGACTAATTTAGATATATAGGATTCAATGAGCATCCAAGCATGGATCTAGACCTAGGTGAATGAAGAAAGTTATAAAAAACTAGATGAAAACATAAAATTATGCATAATGTAAATATAAAATATAATTTAATACAATATTGAGAATATGGAGAGATTAAAATGAAATTGATTAATTGTATACAAATTTGTATGCCTCTAAGATGCATGGATCAAAGACCTATCATTTTTAAAAGTCATGGTTTTAACTTTCAATCAGTGGATTAGTCAAATCAATCTAACTATATAAAGTCAAAAATTGAATTGTTTGGAAATAGAAAAGAAGATTGAAACTAACAGCAACCAGGAGAAGATAAAATGGATGGAAATTTCCCTCACCAAAATTATAAAGATAATAGAGGGTATTATAAAAAAAGGCAGTGTAAAATAAAGAAACATAAAAGGAAACAGGTTAAGGACAAAGCTTCCCAGAGCAAGGAGGACAAAAAAAAGGACTTGTTGAATGAGGAAAAGGAAGCATGTGAGGAGTCTCTAGACTCCCTAATTGCAAACTAGAACCTAATATGTTAGTTTCGCTTTGGTGTTTATTTTCTACTTGTCTATTTTTTCCAGTTTTCTTTTGTGTTGTTATTTTGTTGAGCCTACATGCCCTTCTACTATATTTTTATGTTTAGGTTGGTTATATGTTGAATTTATGGGATCAAGGTCCTTTCCCTACTTAATTTATAAAAAATAATTGAATTATCAATCGATGGATCGGCTCACTCAATTTGGCTTAGAAAAAGGTGTTCTTGACTAGATAAATTTGGTATCTAACTACTATCAATCAATAGTTGATGAGGTATTAGTGATACGTTTGGATAGAATTTGTATCATGAGTGAAGGTGTACACATGTTATTATTTTCCAGTTTGATTAGAAAAAATAAGTATTCCTAATATCCTAAGTAAACGTATTCAATAGGTGCAACATTACATTTAGAAAAGAGACATATCCAAGGTTATGAAATTATTACACCAATAATTCACTAAATGTAAGGGGATAAGCAATTGGATCGTAAAATAAGTAAAAAAAGGAAGAAAAAATAAAATTTAAATTAATGACATAAAAATGATCTAAAAAACAAAAATTAAAAAAAATAGTGGGGCAGTGGGCCTAGCTCAATTGGCTAAAGTGCCCTATTGCAAGCAAGAGATCACAAGGTCTAGTCTCGCCACCGTCCCTGTGGTATTGAGGGGTGTTTCATGCTAGCATCACCAGTCACGTGAAAAAAGTTTACCAGGGACACTACAGTTTATAGGGGGCGGCTACCCGATTATGATTCCTGCAGTCTAAAAAAAATGATAAAAATAAAATTTATAGTGATTGATATTCAAAAAAGGTTATAACCTTTGAATTTATTACTATATTTATAGATAATAATAAAAAATAATTCCCTAGTATTGTAATAAAATTATTTTAGATTTATTAAAAATAGCTCTTTATTGAATCCTACAATGAATGATCAAACAAACAATAAATGCAATAAAATAAAAATTATAAAGAGTTAAGTTTGATGAATTTGACAAAGGGTAAGAATGCATAGCCTTCTTTAATAAATGTTGATATTGATTTTTCAATATATTGTAACTAATGTCTAGGGCTTAGAAATTATTTTGGAAATATAATGTGGAACCTATGATGAATCTTTGTATATGATTAATATTAAGATGCAATATTAATAGCTCCTTCCATAGAAAGCCTAGTAGCTTGAGAAATCATATCTTCATTCACTTCATTTGAAATGAAGGCCTTGAGATTCCACCTTCCTCTTATCCCATCCCATAGTGAAATACACAACTAACACAATGGCATAACCATTAAGTCAATCTGTAACAATTCTCACACACAATCTCTAAAATCAAGAGATCTAGCCTTACCCAAATATGATTTTGGTGTACAGACAATCATCTCAAGTAAATTAAACTCTAATACAACATTGCAATAACCAAAATCTCATAAGCAAAATGATTTCACCACTCATCAATGAAATTATCTCAAACCACTATTAAATCTCCCACTACAAAATTAATATAGTGTAGCATAGAAAATTGTCACCCTTAACAATTTCACACTATGTTTTGGCCCCCCTAAATTATTGAGCCTAATTGACCCCCTAATGTCCTAAAATTATGTATTTTGGAGTCCATTTGTACCATTTTTCAATAAATTGCAAGCATTGAATAAATGCACCTAGCTCATGTATTACCCCCAACATTTAATGTCTTATAAATTTAGGTCAGGACCCATACACCCTTAGGCATACGGGTCCCCCTTCTTAGCCAGGATCCATTTTTGGGCATGTTGTTGGCAGTATTTTAACATTCAAAATTCAAGTGTCGGCTTTTGGGATCTAATTTTTGAGAAATTGAATAAATGCCTATTTATACCTAGTCATTTCACCATTTGAAATCTATGTGAAAGAATCTATAAAGACGTCAACATTAAGAGAATTCAAGAGCAATTCAAGAGCAGTATTTCAGAGATTTATTACAACAATTCAAAATCCAAGCATCATGTCAAAGTGTATGTGAATTCATGTTATCAAGTTATCATTATTTTGTGAAGGTTAACCCACTTTTGTAGGTCTCCAAAGCATTCAAGCAAGCAAGATCCAAGACCTTGAGGTAATGTGCATGAATTCAGTCCTTCAAGGAAGCCATTGAAGGGTGATGAGTTATAGCACTTTGTGATTTCATCATTCCTTCCTTTTAATTATCATTTCCATCATCAACATTGCCATTGTGGAAGTGGAAACACTTACATGGGGTTTGACTGAGACAAGCCCCTAAAATGACCCAACATTTCTTCCCTTTGTGAATGTTCAGATCTCAGGTTGAAGAGGATTGAAGGAATCTTGAAGACAAATTGGTCATTGTTACATTCAAAGCCCTACATCTTGTCAACAAATAGAAACTCACTTACAAAATTATCCGATGGCGTTCTGACAACTTTGTAAGCGGAAATAGGAGTCTCATATCTACCACTAGAGGACCCCAAAAAATTGATAAAGACACCCCTACAAGGACACAAACTCCCCTTGGAAACTATTTCCTCTTATAGTGGTTGAAACAAGCTTTCTAGGTTGGTACATATCACTTTGCATTCCCCATATCCACCTGTAAATTATTTTTTCCATTTGTCAATTGTCAAGATCTTAAATTTTACATATATTAGGGCACATAGTATAATTAGGTTAACCATTTCAAATTAATTCCAATCCATTCCCATCTTCAATTAGGTGTAGATCTAGTTATGATTGGCTTGCCTTCATGGTTGAAAGTCAATCTAATCAGCTTGTTGATCTACATCTTAATGTAAATTAGAAAAAGGCCCCTTGCATCCTAGGTTCTTTGTACTTAGGACCTAGGATCCCTTTTTCATATGTTACATTTTGGTGAACCTAACATTTGACATCATAACCTTTCTAAAATTGGAAATCTTTCAAACCCTAGACCTAGGTTTTGCATTGTATTGTTTGTATTTCTCATTTAGGGTTTCATTCTTGCATCATAAAAGCATAAAAATTCAAAAAAATTGCATCATAGATTGCATTAGGGTTTATTTCAATTGTTTAGAGCAAATCTAAATTCAAATTGCACTCATTAGGTCACTAAATTCTGAAATTGTTCATTGCATTCATTTAGGCATGTTTCATTTAGGTCAAAAAAGTGGAAAAAAATTGCATAGTTTTGTTTCAAAATTGTATCAAATCATCATTCTTAGAATTTTGCATCTTTAAATTAGTCAATTATTTCATATTAGATCTGAAAATTACATTCAAAATTGTCTTTTAATTTTCATTTCAATCACATTGTCTTAATTTGAAAAACATTGCATAGTTTTGTTTCAAATTTGCATCAAATCATCATTTTCAGCATTTTGCATCTTAGAATCAGTCAATTGTTGCATGATTACATCTAGAAATTATATTCAACATTGTAAAAACATTATTTTACACTTGCATTGGCATCACTTTGTCTTAAGCTAACCAAAATCTAGAAAAATAGTCACTGAAAAACCTATTGACAAATTGAAACAACAACATTAAACAGAAACATACACAGTCAGTTTTCCAATTTTTTGAGCCCCTATCAAGGACTCAGATGCTCTTGGGTGTCCCTATCTTTCTATAGGTGTCTCAAAGAAACTTTGTACAATGTTTTGTCTTTGTACTTTCATTTTGTTTCTACTTGTAGATGTTTGCTCTAAAATTCTGAAACAGTGTTATTGCATGTGCAAGAAAGGTGTCATTTTGCTTGATTTGTTGTAAATTTAGGGAAAATTGTTGCATTTCACATTTTTAGGCCAATTTTTTACATCATGTTATCATTGTAAAAAGATTGTGTTACCATAGTTCATATTCTATTGTCAAATCTTGTTGAGCATTTCAAAAAAAATTGTTACAAGCATGTGAGAATGAGTTCATCTCTCCCTTTTTGTTATTTTTCATTGATCTCTCTCCCACTGTCTCTCATATGTCTGAGGTTAGCTTTCCTAAAGGAATGAAATCATTGACAATAATGACAATCATGTTTTTTCTTCTCCCAATATCTCTCATATGTGCGAAGAAGGTATCTTGGTGTTAGAAGATCCAATCATTGAGCATCATGAGAATCTCATTTGTTTCTCTCCCCATACCTCTCCTAATTGGGAAGACATTGTTGGAAAATAGCATGAAATCATTGATACATTTATGGATTACATAGATGAATATGTTAAGGTGACATTAGATTCCCCCTCGATAGAAGATCATCAACAAGAAGTTAAATCTGTTGAGGTTATGAATGCACAAGTGACTATTAGGTCTCCTTTGATTATTGGACCTCCTCAAAATCCTTTTGGAACTTCTAAAATTCCTCTAATTATTGTACCTCCTAAGTCACCTCTCATTAAATGACCTCCTAAACTTCCAAGTTCTATCCTAAATTTTGCAAAACAACTTACTAGTAATTTTGTGTGTCGCAGCAACCAAGTTATCATACCATAGCTCACACATATAAAACTAGAAATAGTAAGCAACCAAAAACACCTCCAACATCCATTCCATTTCCTCAACCATACCTCCCACCCACACCTAACAACCCTCAGCATAGTGGTAAAGAATTTGATCTTGTTGAGCAACTTCGTAACACTCCTACTAAGATCTCCTTATGGGATTTAATTCAAACATCACCTATTTATCATGGCATACTTCAAAGTGCTTTGAAAAAAGTTATGATCCCTCCTAGTGTGCAACCAAATGATGTGGCAGCTTTGATTGAGAATATGAATTCACCTAACTTGGACATGGTTTTTCACCAAAATGAGTTACCCCCTTTCGAAACGTAAAAACAAAATGATGTTTTGATGATAATGAATATTATTAATAGGGTTCAGATTAGATGTACCCTTATTGACAATGGTTTAGAGATTAATGTTTGTAGTGTAAATCTTCTGGATAAAATTGGAGCAAATAAACTTTAATCCAACCCATTGATTTTTCAATCAAAGGTTTTGATAATGTGGAAAGTAAGTCACTTGGTGTGATAATGTTACTTGTTAAGGTTGGTAAATTTGTATTAAAAACTCCCATCTGTTCCATGCCCCATGATCTTTCATATAACATTCTTTTGGGTAGACCATGGATTCATGAGATGAAATGTGTGCCTTCAACGCTTCATCACTTAATGAAATACATATACAACAATAAGGTTTACATGATAAAATATTATCCTTGAAATATGAAAATTGTTTACAAACTAAAGCTAGAACGATAAATCCCCTTAGAACATTGACACCAACTATAAAAGTGGAACCTTTACAAGTTGAGGATAAAAATAAGTATCTTTCAAATGTTACAAAGTTGTTGGATGATGATTGGGGATCATAAGATTGCACATCTATATTGTAGAATACAAGATTACACACAAATCATAAAAGGAGAAAGAAGTTGCAATGGTATCAACACAATATATCACTGAATCATCAAAAGCATTTGATTCCACAACTTCTAGCTCAAAGAGGAAGACACAAATTACATATCCACCTATGATGAAGATGATCATGAAAACCACCTTCAAAAAAAAAATGAAAGCCATTTATGGAAAAGGTTATGAACTTTTGAAACAACTTGGCTATAATGGAAAGGGGATGTGGTGTAAAAGAACAAGGTATTTGTATCCACATAAATCCTAGCATGCAAGAAACAACAAGAGGTCTTGGTTTTTGTCCTTCGAAAGAAATGAAAGAATCAAATTATAAACCTTCACTTAATGCCAATTTCATCAAAAAAAACACTCCTAGGACAAATATAAATAATGGTCATGATATTGCTTCATCTTCAAACACATGTTTTAGTGATAATTTGGGTTCATTAGATTTTACACCCTCCTTTAAGGGAGAGTATAAAAACTCACAATCTAAACCTAAAGAGTCTTGTGTGTATGACATCTTGTGATAAGAAAGAAAGCTTTTCTTCACAAGAGAAATAAATTACCCCTACTATGGATCAAAATAATATCTTGTTGAGGCTTCTCAAATCCCACCTAATTTCTCTTCCTCTAAGAACATGAAAGAAATTCTACAACAAAAATTCATTTTGTGCATATCATCAAGTTCATGATCATTCTACCAACAAATGTCAGGCCTTGGGTAATAAAATACATCTTAAGGATTGTGATTCTCTCCCATGTGTTGATGCACCTAAGTCATCTAATCAATAATGATATTCATCATATCATGTTGCTCATCACTATGTGCCATTTGTAGCTTTATGTGTATTGCCCATTACTATTCATGGTGGTACAATCTTAAGTGGAACCATATTTTTCATGGCAACAACATGATGATCATTGGTGTGGTTGTCCTTGCCTCTAAACTTTGGGGGCAAGGATAACTTTTTGGGGAGGCATGCATTCTTTTCAAGGATCTCCCTTCCCCTATTTCTCCTTAAAATACTAATATAGCAAGTATGTTGACATTCTAAGTGGGGGAATATAGTCCCCCATTCATTGCTTGCATAGGAAATGGTCCCTTCTTAGTGATGATAGCATACATCTCCTAGGAAGTGTGACCTTTTCAATCAAAGTGTAGCCTTCTTGATCTATGTTAGTGTCTCATTTGTGGTGATATTGGGCTTGATATTCCTCAAGAGTTTGACCTTTCTTGGCATATGACATTCCCCTTGGTGGTAATGCTATGGATAGTGTTCCCTAAGGAATGAATTTCTTTTCCCTTGACTTGTCCTCTCTTGGTGGTGATGTCATGAGTGATATCAGGTGTGACCTCTCATGTATTGAGTAAAGCCCCTTTGTTATTTTTGTAAATCACCTTTTGTGGTGGTTTTGTTATAACACCCCTTAAGTGTTTCACCTTATCCTATTATCATTTGTGTACCCCCTAAGGAGAATGTTGTTCGTCACCCAAGACATTAAACTTTATGCACATCCTGAGGTGAGTTTTGCATTTTTGCTTCACTTTATTTATGAGAGTTGAACTTAGTGTGGCATTGGAATAGCATTCTAATAATTTTTGTAGCACCTTATCAAGGTTATCGAGGAGTATAACTCTTGGTATGGTTATGGGTACACACCTAGTGAAAAATAGTCCACACTAGACCTAGTGTGTTTCTCATTTTGCTACCTTGTCTTGGGGGATCACCTAGTGAAAAGTGGTCCTCACTAGCCTGTGTGCCTTCTTGTTTGTGATTCACCTAGCAAATATCATTGGACTTTTCTATGGTGTGAATCATGAACACTTTTTAACATGGCCACCTACCATAACACATCTTGTTTGCTAGTGGATCCATGTGGCCCATGAGTGATGTGTATGACTTCAATCCTCATGGGAGCATTCCTTTATCCAATGGATGGCATTTGGTATTTGAGACAATTTAAGACCAAGGTATTTGTATCTTACCAAATTGAATCCCTTTAGTACTAACCTTGTGTTTTATTGTGTTTTTCAGGTGTCGTCTTTATGTCTCCATCATGTTTGTTTTCATTTCATCATCATCTTTATGTTGGACATCATGTAATGTGTTTTCATCATGTATGCTTTGTGTTTTTATAACATGTATGTTTGTGTATGTTGTCTTGTTGAATATCTTACATGCATGTGCATTCCTTTGTACTTATATTGGTTTTCCATAGGATCTTGGATCATGGGGGCTTGAGCTCTCCCCCTAGATGCTTTGTCATTCTATCTCTGATCATCAGTTCATACTCTCACTAAAGTGGGGGCTAAATGTAGCATAGAAGATTGTCACCCCTAACAATTTCACAATATACTTTTTCCCCCTAAATTATTGAGCCTAATTGACCCCCTAATATCCTAAAATTAAGTATTTTGAAGCCCATTTGTATCATTTTTTTAATAAACAGCAAGTATTGAATAAATACACCTAGCTCATTTGTTGCCCTTGACATTCAATGTCTTGGAAATCTGGGTCAGGACCTATACGCCATTGGGCGTATGGGTCCCCCTTCTTAGCCTGGACCCATTTTTGGGCATGTTATTTGTGGCCTTTTAACATTCAAATTTCAAATTTCAAGTTTCAGCTTTTGGGATCTAATTTTCGGGAAATTGAATAAATCCCTATAAATACCTAGTCATTTCACCATTTGAAATCTAAGTGAAAGAATCTAGCAAGAGGTGAACATTAAGAGCAATGAATAGCATCATTTTAGATATTTATTGAAACAATTAAAGATTCAAGCATCATGTCAAAGTGTATGTCAATTGATGTTATTAAGTTATCATTGTTTTGTGAAGGTTAACCCCTTTGGTAGGTCTCTAAAGCATTCAAGCAAGCAAGATCCAGGACCTTGAGGTGATGTGCATGACTTCAATCCTTCAAGGAAGCCATTGAATGGTGGTGAGTTGTAGCACTTTGTGATTTCATCATTCCTTCCTTTTAAATAGCATTTCTATCATTAGTATTGTCATTGTGGAAGTGGAAACACTTACATGGGGTTTGACTGAGGCAAGCCCCTAAAATGGCCCAACACTTCTTCTCTTTGTGAATGTGCAAATCTTAAGTTGAAGAGGATTGAAGGAATATTGAAGAAATTTTTTTATCATTGTATTCAAAGCCCTACATCTTTTCAACAAATAAAAACTCACTTATGGAATTATCTGACAATGTTCCAACAACTTTGTAAGTGGAAAAAGGAGTCCCATATATGCCACCAAAGGACCCAAAAAGTTGAGAAAGACACCCCTACAAGGACTCAGACGCCCCTTAGTGACTAGATGTCCTCTTACAATGGTTGAAACAAGCTTTTCTAGGTCGGTACATATCACTCTGCATTCACTAGATCCACTTGCAAATTGTTATTTTTGTCTGTCAATTGTCAGGATCTTGCATTTTACATATTAAGGCACATAGTCTAATTAGGTTAATCATTTCAAACCAATTTCAATCCATTCCCATCTTCAATTAGGTGTAGATATAGGTCTGATTGGCTTACTTTCATGGTTGAAAGTCAATCTAATTACCTTGTTGATCTACATCTTAATGTAACTTGGTAAAGGCCCCTTGCATCCTAGGTTCTTTGCACTTAGGACCTAGGATCCCTTTTTCATATGTTACATATAGAATCTATGAACTTACCATGACATCATGGTTACCTCATTACCACAACTCAATCAAGGTATCCAAAATATCTACATAGAAAAAGGTTGTACATATCCTCATACACCAAGGATCATCCACCTAAACTAATAGATCATAAATAAAAGCTTAACCAAAGACTCCTAAAGCTTCATGGCAATAAGATGTCAATATCTTCAAAACAAGAAGATAAGAATCTTTTGTCAATGGAACTAAATATGTCAATAAACTCTCACTACATAAAATAATTAAGATCCAAGATGTCCTCCATGACACCAATAACCACTATAAAATATCATTCATCACCAAATTATGAATCTGCATCAATGAAAAAATATCCCACCAAGCCATGATAATGAGCTATGCATGACATTTTGATAACCATCTCCTAAATAAAGATCACCCATGGCACATGCACAATCACTCAACTCCAACAAGTCAACAGCTCCAAAGCATAAAGTAGAACCAAAATATCCAACTAAAAATGAAAAATCAACTATGTAACCACATAAATATCTCATTAAATCAATATATAAAGCCTCTTATACTACCATAATCAATAACTACAAGTTCCAAAATACAATTATCTCAGGTATTCTAAATACCATCTTTATGCCTTATTGTAATGAGCATATCAATGCACTAAAGTGGTCACGAAAGTTTAACCAAACATAACCCATACTAGATAACCCATGAGATCTACACACATGTGATCTCAAAAGTGACAGAAAAGAATGGAAAATGCTCCAACTAAAACCAAAGAAATAATAAAACCTATAAATATTGAACAATACAATAAATAGATTCAACATCACACTAGTAACATGTAAACTAGAAACAACAAGAGATTATATGTAGATTATCTATTACTCAAACACCAAATTAACTTTAAATCTAATCTATCACAAAGCCACAATAGATTGAATATAGTTTAGGAACCCATGAGAAACTATGTATAAATTTTTAGTGACAAGCCACAAACCAACTCTTCCATTCCCAAGAAGGCTATAATCAACCTCCTCAAACCATGCATAAGGAATACATGAAAATCTACAAATATCTCTGTCCAAAACCTCTTGAACAATAATTTCTTCATATATCTATAAAATCACTTATTTTAATTAACATGCAAAACTTGTAAAACCATCCATGCAAAACTAAATCCATTTCATCTAGAAACTCACAATTTTGAAAAACACCAAATTTATAATCTAAAATAATGGAGTGCCATATATATATAAATATTCATATTGCAAAAAGGTAAATCTACATAACCCATACATCCAAATAACATAAATAAACATGCAAGTATAAATATCTAAAAGAACTAAAGGGGCGTCTAGAAGATAAAAGCTACCAAAATACCAATTCCACAACCCTTATTGAGTACACACAAAAAAGTAACTAGTGATCTGAATTGAATTGGGATTTTAGGTAACAATACTTGGTTAAGAATCGACAGTATTGTGAAGATGTAAAACTGAACAATATGGCAAACTCATAAAGAGATGTATGCCTTCAAAAATATCTCTTTATTCACTTCCAAAACAATACTTACACATTTGCAAGAAATATAAAGGTCACCACATCCTTGAAATTTAAATGAAAAATTGGATTGGGACCAAATAACTAACTCAACTAAAATTTTCAAAAAAACCTATGTATTTTAGTACCCCAACTTGGTAGGGTCATAACTTCTAGCGTGTTGGGTGAAATTTGAACTTCTTGGTAATGTTGGAAAGGTCTTAGAGAACTAGTTTGAGATTATTTTAATGAATTGTACAACAATAATTCTACGAAACTAACGGAAGTTGTAAGGCCAGATTCCACTCTGAAGGCCTCCAAAAATGCAATTTACTAAAACATAGAAAATACTAAAAAATTAAAATTTTGATATTTTACATCATCAGTTGTACATATGCCACCTAAATTTTATTCATCATTTATCCCCCCTTAAGATTCAATGGGTTTGATTGCATCAATGCTCTATAACAAGTGAGGAAATTGTTTGCCAATGTGCTCCTTAGTAAACCATTTGCTTTAGTGAGGTAATTGCCATGCCTGAACCACACAATAGAGAGTAATATGTTGTCTCTTTAGTGTAACAAGAAAATCTATATTTTTTTCATTTGCAAAGGGGGCATTAGTTTTTGGATTCAAGTCTAAATTCTAAATTTTCTCAGCAACACTTGATGTGTCTAGTAATGGTGGAAAGTATGGGCATAACAATTCAACATTAAAAATAAGATGTAGCCCAAGAAATGGTAGTAAGTTGAGTTCAAAATCATTCTCACCAACATTTTTTAGGATAGTTTATGACCCATACTAAAGAGGATGAAGTTTCTTATGTGGTCCTTGAAGTCTCTCCTTCAAAAGATGAAGCCAAACCTTGTCACCAACCTAAAAGTGATGAGGGATATGGTGTTGGTCATGTTGCTTCTTGTACTTCTAGTTAGTGTGTTGCATTATCTCATGGAATTTTTGAATATGAAAAATATTTTTGACAAAATTGGATACCTTGTCTACCTCATTCTCAATATGTGGTGTTAGCTCAATCATCATGGCTAGAAGCACATCCAAAGGAGCCAATGGTCCCAAGCATACTTCAAATGATTTATGCCTTGTAGAACCATGTATTACATGATTGTAAATGTGTTATACATATGGAAGATTATCATCTCATGTGCGAGGATTTTTGGACTGATACATATATAAAATGTGAATGATCATTTGATTGAAAATCTCAATATACTAATTTGTCTATGGATGGAAGGCAGTGGACTTTATTAGTTTGGTGTCCTTTATAGCCCAAAATGTAGACCAAACATTTTTGTTGAACTTGTTATCCCTACCAAAGATGATATTTTGTTGTAGTCTAAATTGAACATAGACATGTGCAAAGAAATTTTGGTAGTGTCTTCTACTCAGACCCCCTTCTTATAGGCTACCATGATGACCATTTCTAAAAATATATCTACCACCACATACACAGATTCATGACCATGTTTGGTAGTAGGAAGGCTAGACATGAAGTCCATTGAGGTTGACTTCCAAGACTTATCAAGGATGGGAAGTGACATATACAATCCTTCTTTATGATTTCTAATCTTTGTAATGACATGCATTATACAATCCCAAATATATGAAGTAACATCATGTTGCTTTTTCTCCCTTAAAAAAATACCTTTGAAGAATAACAATAGTTTTTCCTACTCCAAAGTGTCCTACAACAAAACATTAGTGTGCTTTCTATATCATATTTTTGTTGGATCTCAGTTGTGTTTATGGTTTGTCCTTGATGACAAAATCTCTTTCAGTTGGTTCTCTTTAGTGATCAGTCTCTATTTGGATCCTTATGATTTATTATGCATGCTTCTTTTATGTCTCTTGGCTATTACAGAAAGATATCTGTTATGATTCAAATTCATGGTGATGAGATTTCTAGTTCATGTTATGAATGCTATTTCTTTGTCTGACAGAATTTGACAGTTGGCTTCCTTGTCAAAATGGTTCTTTTTGCATATCACAGGTATTGGTTGTTTCTCATTTGGGCTTACACATATCGACATGAGTATGGCAGGGTCTCCCCGATCCATTTTAAAATGTCTATGTTGCCTATCGGCAAGACATTTCTGATGTCATGTCGATTGAATTTATCATACAAGTTGCTATCGGCAAGACTTCTCTTTTGTTTCAGCAACAGAAAAGGATCATATTGGCATAAGTTTTTCTATCGGTATGTGGTCACAACGAAATTACCTTGTCTCACTGATCGTAGGTTGAATGGGAACATTTTGGCAAGTGTTTAAGGCTTCGGCAAAGGGTCATAGCGAAAAGGACTGTCTCAACGACTAATGCAGTTGGAAGTCTATCGGCAAGTGCTAGGAAGTTTTGGTATATAGTCTCACTGAAGATTTGTGTCTCACCGACTTGTGCAAAGGGTTACTTCGGCGTGAGGTTATAACGAATATGCAATGTCACACCGACTAGTGGTGGATGGATGTGTATCGGCAAGATTTTGCTTCAGTGGAATGTCATAGCGAACTCTTTGGTCTTGCCAACTAAGTCTTATGAAGTGCGTTCGGCGAGAGATTGGCATTGTCTCAGCGACTCAGTCGATAAGCTTTTTCGGTGTGACAAAGTATTCTCCGAGAGGTCTCCCCGAAGGTTGTAGGTTACAACGACTCATAAGAATTGAAAAGTCTTTTCAGTGAGACTCTTTCATTGATGTGAGGTCATGGCGAGGATGGTGTGTCTTGTCAACAAAGTCAAATGAATGACTTTCGGTATAACAAAGTCGATCTATATGATGTCTCTCTAATATCAAAAGCTATAGCGATAGCGAATGATGGTTTCATTTCGGTGAGAGAACCTTTTTGTCTCATTGACCAGAAGGATGTTATGAGCTCTCAGCATGACATTATGTATTCGTTATGACTTCTCCCGACTCTTATGGGTCTTGGCGAAAGTGACAAACATAAGATTGTCTAGCGACCTTAAAGTTGCCTTCAGCATAATGTGTCATCGATGGAAATAAAAAAGGAATAGGGAAAACTTTTTGAGTTTATTCTTTTAGCTGGGTATCGAACCCTAGCCTGGCCGCCATCTTGAGTGCTTATGTTTCTATTGTTGTTGACTGTAACAATTTTTACAGTGGTTTTCTGGAAGGTTTATTTGGTGCATTTCTGGCTGGAAGCAAGACAGTGGTTGATGGAGCCATGGGAGTTACAGATTTGTCTGGTATTTTTATTTATGTGTTTCATGCTGCACATACTGGTTTATAATCATCATTTTTCTTTAACTGCTCTCTACATCTCTGTTACTAGTATGACAAATGATGCCCTGACTGAGTATTGTCATTCATGCATTAGAGGTTATGATTTTCTGTGGTGGACAATTGTGCTTTCTATGCAGTAAAATGAACTCATACGTTATAGATTTGTTGAGAATGACTCTTAGTTGGGTTGGTTGTTCTGTCGTTACTCCTAAAGATAGTTACCTATCTGGCAGATGTATAAATTGAAGCAGAAAACACTTTTCTGTTGCTGTTGTTGTAATTCTGAGATTATCATTCCTTGGCTATATGAAAATGTATGAAAAAAAAAATCTACAATAAAATCTGAATAACAAGATGCAGAGATTGTAAATTTCTTCTCTATGTAGTATTTTAGGGATTCAATTATTGAATCTTTAAGGTATTATGTAGACGAGAAAACAAAGAAATATGTAACTGAAAATAGAGAAATCCTCTGAGTTATTATTGTTGTTCAAATCATAATTTGAGGGGTTGGTACTCCTTGAGATAGATATCTCTAAACGATGGGTTGGTGTTCCTTGAGTGGGTGCTCAAAAATCAGCCTATAAGGCATTATGAACAATTGATTAAAACATTAAGCCTGGAAGGCATTTAGGGAGTGGTTTTTATACCCCAGGAGGGTTTTCCACTCGGCAAATTTTGTGTCACTTTGTTCTTCTATGTTCTCATTGCTTTACTGTGTTGTTTCAGTACATTGTTAGGATTATTATTTTTCTCAATTTTGTTTATGAATGATTACATTCAACTCATGAATGCATTAATCAAAATAACATTGAGATCAAATCTAAGCTATGTTTTTGAATTTTTAAAATTTTTCAAATCTGTTAAGACACTGATTCACCCCCCCCTCTCAGTGTCATTTTAACTCCAACAATTGGTATCAGAGCGTAGGGTCCTCTAATAGGTTTTAATCACCTTCGATTGATCTTGGTCTTGGAGTTTATTTTTTATGGCACATTCTCAAGACGGTGCCTCTGTAACCAGAGCTCTGCTATTTGATGGAACACATTATGTGTTCTGGAAAATCAGAATGGAAGCTTTTCTTATTTCTTTTGATGTTGATGTTTGGAGCATGGTTATAAATGCTTACAATGTACCAGCCTCTATTCCCACTGATCCTGCTGGAAAAAAGAGGTATGAAACAAATGCCAGAGCTAAGCATTCCATCTTGTGTGGGTTAACCAAAGATGTGTTCATTAAAGTCATGCATTGCAAATCTACTCATGAAATCTGGGAAAAACTTGAAACTATATATCAAGGGAATGAGAAAGTCAAACTGTCAAAAATCATTACACTCAAGCATCAGTTTGAGGAGTTGAAAATGAAGGATGATGAAAAAGTGGCTGAATATTTCCTAAGAGTTGATGAAGTTGTCAATGCAATGAAAGGTCTAGGTCAAGATGTTAATGAATTTGATGTAGTCACAAAGGTTGTTAGAACCTTACCATCCAAATTTGAATCTATGGTTATTGTTTTTTCTGCAACAAATTTGGCCATAAGGTGAGCACTTGTAGGCTTATGAATCCTAGAATACCCAGGTTTGGTCTTAGGCAACACTATGGTTTTGTTAGACAGATCAGATGTTTTAAATGCAATGCCTTGGGACATTCTGTCAAACAATGTAGAACTGATCTGCAATCGAAACAGCAGAAAATTAAAAAGGTTTGGAAACCTAAGACTGTTAACAACATTAAACAAACTATGTTGGTTCAAACTACTTTTCATTCCAAGAAAAAGGACTTATGGGTCCTAGACAGTGGATGCTCTAACCATATGACTGGCGACAAGGATAAGTTTATAAATATTGAAGATTATGTAGGTGGTTATGTTAAGTTTGGTGATAACTCTGGTATTCAAATTAAAGGTAGAGGTTCACTTCTTCTAAATGAAGACACTCCTATCTATAATGTGTACTATGTGGAAGGTCTCAAACACAATCTTCTAAGTGTTAGTCAAATCTGTGATAGTGGTTATCATGTTCTTTTCACTTTGCAGGGATGTGAGATTAAGAACAAGCTTGGAAAGGCTGTTGCAGCTGGAAGGAGGACAAAAGGAAATGTGTACAATCTTCTTGACTCATCATGCAATGACAATAATCAAGGTATGTGTCTAATGGGCCAAATTGAAGAGAACTGGTTATGGCATAAAAGATTAGGATACATAAACTTTGAAAATCTGGTTAGAATTAGTAAAAATCAGAATGTTAGAGGTCTACCAGTTCTTAGCAAGCCAAAAAAATCTGTGTGCAAAGAATGCTTAAGTGATAAACAAACTAAAATCAGCTTCAAAATGAAAGAACATTCTTCTTCAAAACCTTTACAACTTGTGCACACTGATTTATGTGGACCAACCAGAACAAGGTCTATTAATGGTGAAAGGTACTTTATGATGTTTGTGGATGATTATACTAGAATGATATGGGTCACATTTCTTAAGCACAAATAAGAAGCCTTTGGAAGGTTCAAAATTTTTCGTAAAATGGTTGAAAAGGAATCTGATTTGAAACTTAAATGTCTGCGATCAGACAAAGGAGGTGAGTTCACCTCTCAAGAGTTTATTGATTACTGTGAACAACACAAGATTAAAAGGTGCAACTAAAACACCTCAACAAAATGGGGTAGTTGAACGTAAAAATAGAACTGTAAAAGAAATGGCTAGAACCATGCTAGATGAAGCTAAGTTGTCTGATATGTATTGGAAAGAAGTTGTTCATACAGCTATATACATTTTGAATAGAATGCAGCTTAGGGTGAAATCTAAACACACTCCTTTTGAACTTTGGTATGGAAAAACTGCCTCTGTCAAATACTTTAAAATTTTTGGAAGTAAGTGTTTTATCAAGAAAGATGATGATAACCTTGGAAGCTTTCAATCAAAGAGTGATGAGGGTATCTTTTTGGGATACTCAACTCACAGCAAAGCTTATAAATGCCTTAACAAAAGGCTTAATAAGATTGTTGAAGTTGTTAATGTAAAATTTGATGAAAGACCACATTTGTTTGCTGAATCTTTGCAGGATAATGAGGAAGAAGAACTTGAACTTGAAATAATTTCAGAAGGAGCTGAAATAGCAAAGTCTATTGTTGAATCAGCAAGCCCTAAAAATGAAAAAGCAAGTCCTGAAAAGGTTGCATCAAATGCTCCTTCAAAAACTCTAGCTATATATCACCCCAAAGATCAGATTATTGGGGATAAAAATGCAAGAGTTCAAACTAGAAGAAAGGCTGCAGAATCTGATGAAAAGGCACAAATTGCTTTTTGTTTAGTTACTCAGTTTGAGCCTAAAATTTTTAATGAAGCTCTCACAGATTCATATTGGATTAATTCTATGCAGGAAGAAATTGATCAGATTGAGAAAAATCAGACTTGGGAGTTAGTCCCAAGACCAGATGACAAGAATGTCATTGGAGGCAAATGGATATACAGAAACAAGGTTGATGAAAATGGTAATGTTATTCGCAACAAAGCAAGATTTTTCTACAAAGGCTATGCTCAACAAGAAGGTATTGATTTTGGTGAAACCTTTGCACCTGTTGCTAGACTAGAATCTATTAGAATATTCTTGGCTTATTTTGTTTACAAAAACTTTACTGTTTATCAAATGGATGTCAAAACTGCTTTTTTAAATGGCTATTTAGATGAAGAGGTCTATGTTGAACAGCCTGACGGATTTATTTGCAAAGATAAGCCTAATCATGTTCACAGATTGAAAAAGGCCCTCTATGGCTTAAAACAAGCACCTAGAGCTTGGTACTCTAGGCTGGACAGTCATTTGCTTTCAAATGGTTTTGTTAGAGGAGGTGTAGACAGCAATCTTTATGTTAAAACTGAAGGTTCTGATATTTTGGTTGTTGAAATTTACATTGATGACACTATCTTTGGCTGCAACAATGTTACTTTGAGTAAAAAATTCTCTCAGCTAATGGAATTTGAATTTGAAATGTCATTATTAGGAGAATTAAATTTCTTCTTGGGTCTTCAAATCTCTCAACGTGAAAATGGAATATTTTTTTCTCAAACCAAGTATGCTAGAGAGATGCTTAAGAAATTCCAGATGGATGAATGCCATCCAGTTAGCACTCCAATGGTTACTGGATGCAAACTTACTAAGGTTGATGATTCTCCTGATATAAATTAAATTGAATATAGATCTATGATCGGCAGTCTTTTATATTTAACCGCCTCTAAACCTGACATTATGCAAGCAGTTTGCACTGTTGCATGGTATCAGGCATCCCCTAAAGAATCCCATGTCACTACTATTAAAAGGATTTTTAAATATATTCAAGGCACTATTGATTATAGTCTTTGGTATCCTAGAAGCAATGATTTCTCTTTGATTGCTTATACTGATGCTGATTGGGCTGGTTGTTTGGATGATAGGAAAAGCACCAGTGGTGTTGCATTCTTTCTTGGTGATCGTTTAGTTGCATGGCACAGCAAGAAACAAGTATCTGTTTCTCTTTCTACTGCTGAAGCAGAATGCATTGCTGCCACTTCATGTTGTACTCAAGTTCTTTCGATGAGTCAGACTCTTTCAGATATGGGTATTGATGTTTCTAAACCTGTTTCCATTCTTTGTGATAACACTAGTGCGATAAATATTTCAAAAAATCTTGTTATGCACTCTCGCACTAAACATATTGCTATCAAGTTTCACTTTCTTCGAGAAAAGGTTTTGGCTAATGAAGTCTACTTACAGTTTGTTGGATCTCAAGATCAGGTAGCTGATATTTTTACCAAGCCCTTAGCAAAAGAGTTATTTGAAAGGCTCAGACTTCGATTGGGAGTTATCTCTCAATTGTTACTTCACTAAATCTCCAAGCTACTGCTTAGGGGGAGCATGTTATATGTTTTGATTCACTTAAAGCTCTCCTACAATCTTGGTTGTTGCACTGGTACTCTTTTTTTGCAACTGTTTCTCATGATATTTTGGTTGGCTTCTTAGTTGTGTTTCCTGGCATTGCACATTCTTCTCTTCTATTCTTTGCCTTGAGGCAAAAAGGGGGAGAGTCATTTGTGTTTTTCCATCAAGGACAAAGGGGGAGTTTGTTGGATCTCAGTTGTGTTTATGGTTTGTCCTTGATGACAAAATCTCTTTCAGTTGGTTCTATTTGGTGATCAGTCTCTGTTTGGATCCTTATGATTTATTATGCTTCTTTTATGTCTCTTGGCTATTACAAAAAGATATTTGTTATGATTCAAATTCATGGTGATGAGATTTCTAGTTCATGTTATGAATGCTATTTCTTTGTCTGACAGAATTTGACAGTTGGCTTCCTTGTCAGAATGGTTCTTTTTGCATATCACTGGTATTGGTTGTTTCTCATTCAGGCTTACACATATCGGCATGAGTATGGCAGGGTCTCCCCGATCCATTTTGAAATGTCTATGTTGCCTATCGGCAAGACATTTTTGATGTCATGTCGAATGAATTTATCATGCAGGCTGTTGTTGGCAAGACTTCTCTTTTGTTTCAACGACAAAAAAGGATCATATCGGCATAAGTTTTTCCGTCGGTATGTGGTCACAACAAAATTACCTTGTCTCACAGATCAGAGGTTGAATGGGAACATTTCGGCAAGTGTTTAAGGCTTCAGCAAAGGGTCATAGCAAAAAGGACTATGTCTCAACGACTAATGCAGTTGGAAGTCTATCAGCAAGTGTTGGGGCAGTTTCGGTATATAGTCTCACTGAAGATTTGTGTCTCACCGACTTGTGCAAAGGGTTACTTGAGCGTGAGGTTATAACAAATATGCAATGTCACACCGACCGGTGGTGGATGGATGCGTATCTGCAAGATTTTGCTTCGGTGGAATGTCATAGCGAACTCTTTGGTCTTGCTAACTAAGTCTTATGAAGTGCGTTCGGCGAGAGATTGGCATTGTCTCAGCGACTCAATTGATAAGGATTTTTCGGTGTGACTGAGTATTCTCCGAGAGGTCTCCCCGAAGGTTGTAGGTTACAGCGACTCATAAGAATTGAAAAGTATTTTCGGTGAGATTCTTTCATCGATGTGAGGTCATGGCAAGGATGGTGTGTCTTGTCAACAAATTCAAATGAATGACTTTCGGTATAACAAAGTCGATCTATATGATGTCTCTCCGATATCAAAAGCTATAGCGATAGCGAATGATGGTTTCATTTCGGTGAGAGAACCTTTTTGTCTCATCGACCAGAAGGATGTTATGAGCTCTCGGCGTGACATTATGTATTCGTTATGACTTCTCCTGACTCTAACGGGTCTTGGCGAAAACGACAAACATAAGGTTGTCTAGAAACATTAAAGTTGCCTTCGGCATAACGTGTCATCGATGGAAATAAAA
>VDFB02047230.1:332466117-332655832 GCA_007258455.2 Sequoia sempervirens
TATGCAATGTCACACCGACTGGTGGTGGATGGATGCGTATTAGCAAGATTTTTGCTTCGGTGGAATGTCATAGCAAACTCTTTGGTCTTGCCGACTAAGTCTTATGAAGTGTGTTCGGCGAGAGATTGGCATTGTCTCAGTGACTCAGTGGATAAGGCTTTTTTGGTGTGACAGAGTATTCTCCGAGAGGTCTCCTCGAAGGTTATAGGTTACAGTGACTCATAAGAATTGAAAAGTCTTTTCAGTGAGACTCTTTCATCGATGTGACATCATGGTGAGGATGGTGTGTCTTGTCAACAAAGTCAAATGAATGACTTTTGGTATAACAAAGTTGATCTATATGATGTCTCTCTGATATCAAAAGCTATAGCGATAGCGAATGATGGTTTCATTTCGGTGAGAGAACCTTTTTGTCTCATCGACCAGAAGGATGTTATGAGCTCTCGGCGTGACATTATGTATTCGTTATGACTTCTCCCGAATCTGATCCGGTCTTGGCGAAAGCGACAAACATAAGGTTGTTTGACGACGTTAAAGTTGCCTTCGGCATAACATGTCATTGATGGAAATAAAAAAGGAATAGGGCAAACTTTTTGAGTTTATTCTTTTAGCTAGGTATCGAACCCTAGCCTGGCCGCCATCTTGAGTGCTTACATTTCTGTTGTTGCTGACTGTAACGGTTTTTACAGTGGTTTTTTGGAAGGTTTATTTGGTGCATTTCTGGCTGGAAGCTCGACAGTGGTTGATGGAGCCATGGAAGTTATAGATTTGTTTGGTATTCTTATTTATGTATTTCATGCTACACATACTGGTTTATAATCACCATTTTTCTTTAACTGCTCTCTGCATCTCTATTACTAGTATGACAAATGATGCCCTGACTGAGTATTGTCATTCATGCATTAGAGGTTATGATTTTTTGTGGTGGACAGTTGTACTTTCTATGTAGTAAAATGAACTCATACGTTACAGATTTGTTGAGAACGACTCTTAGCTGGGTTGGTTGTTCTGTCGTTACTCCTGAAGACAGTTACCTATATGACAGATGTATAAATTGAAGCAGAAAACTCTTTTCTGCTACTGTTGTTGTAATTCTGAGATTATCATTCCTTGGCTATATGAAAAAAAAAACTCTACAATAAAATCTGAATAACAAGATGTAGAGATTGTAAATTTCTTCTCTATGTAGTATTTTAGGGATTCAATTATTGAATCTTTAAGGTATTATGTAGATGATAAAATAGAGAAACATGTGTGTAACTAAAAATAGAGAAATCCTCTGAGTTATTATTGTTGTTCAAATCATAATTTGAGGGGTTGGTACTCCTTGAGATAGATATCTCTAAACGAGGGGTTGGTGCTCCTTGAGTCGGTGCTCAAAAATCAGCCTATAAGGCATTGTGAACAGTTGATTAAAACATTAAGCCTGGAAGGCATTTAGGGAGTGGTTTTTATACCCCAGGAGGGTTTTCCACTCGACAAATTTTGTGTCACTTTGTTCTTCTGTGTTCTCACTGCTTTACTGTGTTGTTGTTGTTTCAGTACATTGTTGGGATTATTATTTTTCTCAATTTTGTTTATGAATGATTACATTCAACTCATGAATGCATTAATCAGAATAACATTGAGATCAAATCTAAGCTATGTTTTTGAATTTTTAAAATTTGTCAAATCTGTTAAGACACTGATTCACCCCCCCCCTCTCAGTGTCATTTTAACTCCAACAATTTTGTCCTTCCCTTGTAGGAACATATATGTGACCGGTGTGAAAAAGGAATGTAATCTTGCAACTAAAAGCTAGGGACTTGATTAAATTCTATTAGCCTTTTTTAGACATTAGAAAAATCAACATCAGTGTCATATAATTTGAGTGACTCTACTGTTTGGTGGCCACAAGAATCCAACATCACGATAAGGGTTACAATTGTAGGTATACTCAAGTAGTCAGTAAATTTGCTATTGCTTCCTTTCTTGTGTTGAAAGTTGAGATGAAATTGTTGCAAATAGGGAAACCATCTTTGATGCATGTCATTTTGTAACTTCCCTTATGTCTGCAAGAATTTTAGAGGCTTGTGGTCTATATGGATCATAGTCTATTTGCTCGAAATATTCTTGAAAACATAGAACTAAGATGTCATTTAAACATAAACTATTAAAAAATGAATAAAGGAACCTAGTTAAATGCCTCAAACCTCATCCCATTGGGGGATTGGTGTTGCAGTGATGTGGAATGTCATCTCTTTCCCAATCCCTTAGATTGAAACAAGCTCGGTTTGATAGATTGATGAGTGATAATGGAGGATTTGAACCACAATGGATGAAATTTTCTCAAATGAATGCTTAATGGATAAAAGTGTGGATGCAATTCAACAACATAACTTTACTCAAATGATTATGGATCCCTTTCTCATAGAAATGAGGAGTATTTATAGGAGAAATGGTTAAATCAATGGTCAAGATTGATTTTATCAATCAATGGATAAGAAGCAATGAGAGGTGAAGGCATGGATCAAGGATTTTCATCAATGGATGGTAATGCAAGTTGACAAGGATCAAGGATTTAATCAATGGCTCTCATTGATTCAAAGAAGCACACTTCCTAAAAATTAAGTTGTTAGGAAGTTTGTTACAAGAATATTCCATTTTGGAGGAGTTCAAATGGAGGAATATTCCCTTGCAAGTGGGAGGGTGAGAGAAATTAGCTATTTAGATAATTAAAAAAAAGTTTTAATTGTGCAAGATGGATGAAATTAGGAGTTTCATTAGCTATCAAGAGTCTATCATGAGTAGAGTTGAAGTATACACAGAACCTTTGTCAAGATCAAGATAAACTAGAATATCTAGATAAAGTTGGATTGGATGGATGGAGGGAACATTGATTTTACCATGACAAGGATGAGATACTTCTATTTGAGAAGGTATAGATGCTTGATTCTACTCATGATGCTTGTTTTCCATGCTTTTATAATAGTACATTCCCAAAGTGCCACCGTAGTGGTTTTCACTGGAGCACGGCTTTTATTTTTTACTATTTTCTTGATTTTTAGATTTTTTTTATTTTTTTTATTTTTTGAAAATTTTACCCTCATGTTGAACCACCTAGTGGTACTGATGTAGAGGAAACTGTCATAACATGCAAACAATATCTTGCTTGAAGAAGTTGCTTTGCTAAGATACGAGCACTTGTATGCAACTTTTGAGAACATTGATCTACCTTGTTGGTACCAAAATTAACCTTGTCTATGTGCGCACATCGCAATATAGTACCTTCAAAATCCTTACAATGAAGAGTAGTTTCCAACACATGGTTAAAACGAGAATTGGATATCATGAATGGAGAGTATGGTGTCATGCATGAAGGAATATGAGATGGATTGGTTGATGGTTTGGAACCTTTGATTATCCAAACCTGGAAAGATGAGCAATGACAAGTAGATGTGGTGGTTTTTGTGAAATTAGGACCAACTACTTGATATATTTTGTTCATCCCTTGAGAATCATGCTCTATATTTGAGGACGTCTTTGATGGATACATTTCCCTTTTTGACTTTTCCCCATAGTGTCTTTGATTGATGGCTCAGTATAGTTGGGATGATTTTCTTTTGTATTCTTTGATATCCATTTGTATTTACTTTGTCCTTTTTGCTTCACTGCTTCTTTTTATTTGATGACCTTCTCCTTGCTTTGATAGGAATCTTTCTTTTTACTTTGGTCCCAATTTGTGTATGAGATGATGGGTGGATGACGATTCATGATACGACTAGTTGTCGTGTTGATAGTAGGGCGGGTGCATGAAGTTGGGTACCAATTTTCTAGCCACTTATGAATTTTTTTTTAAAAATGCGCACACGTTATTTCACTTTAAAAAAAAGAAGAAAAAAGTGAATTTTTTTGCCTTGGAATACCAACCCAAAGGCTTGGAGGGCATTCCCAACAAGGCCAGAGATGTGTTTTTGCAAATTCTACAATTTTTCACATAATCGGGTCCGTGCTCACCATCAAGATTGCATCTAGTTCAATATTGACAAAATCGAAAACATGGGTAATGTTAGGTTCTCTCTTAGCTATCCAACGATGTAATTTTTTTCACTTTTTGACAATGTTAAGCCTTTCATCCATAATTTCTTTTGTTTGTATGTCTATTTTTTGCCAAAAAGCAATGTTTAGTGTTTTTTTTGTTATAAATTAATCGTTCATCAAAATTTCAAATAAATTACATTTTAGAAACTAGACTCCATTCTACAAATTTAAAAATAAAAAAAATAAAAAAAATCAATTATTTTCAAAAATTTGTAGTGGGAGCATAGCCAAAATTCTGCTTTTTAGGAAGTGCCCACTTAGAAAATTAGTAAAAAATCAAATATTCATTAAAAATTTATCAGAAAAATTGAGCACCAACTAGATGCTATTGGCTAACTTTTGACCATAGAGATTTTAAAAAATACTACAAAAAAGTTCACCATGCTCAGGTCGTACAAGAGTTGCTATGTTATGTTTTTTGGACAAAAACAACACCAATTTTTGTACATCCCTCTTTTGAACTCCTTAATCTCAACCATTTTCAAAATAAATTAGTAGTTTAGAAAGTAGACTTGGAGCACTTCGATCCTTGTTTTTGTTCCATCTCAAAATTTTGAGTGTAACTATCCTCAATTTAACTATCCTCAATTTCACGTCCAAGGTCAGCATTTCTTGATTTCAAAACAAAAGTGGCCACTTAAGCCCCCTTTTTGGGAACCATCTTGGTGCACTTACCCAATAATTTCATCATAAGGAACCTCTGTGTCCCCTATATTGATGTTTGCAATAGACAAGATTGCCCCCAGTGTTGTGAGGGTATTAACAAGACCTAATCCTTTGCCTTGATAATGTATCCTCTAATCAATAGCCACTTAATATGACTTGTCATGAACACATGATATTGCTATATGGGTTCCTGTTGTTCAGGAATATTAACTATTTGCTCTGATTTTATGACATATTTATTTGTTGATACCGCTTCAAAAAATATTGGTGCTGATTCAAAAGATGTTGATGATGCACAATCACTGTAAGAATCAAGAATTCTGACCATTGCTTGCTCTTGTGTGGGGATATTAAGAGTGGGAGACTCTTATTTTGGATGAAGAATGTATATATATCCATTAGGAAGAAACATCTCAAGGGTGATATTAGGGATATCTTTGGAATTTAAAATGGTTTGGAAGATGTCTATCAACTCTTGATAAAATTCTAGGTAAGTGAGCTCTTCATCTTGACTTAGGGTAGAACAACTATCACTTACGGGTTGGAAGATATTATAAAAATCATAGCAATGTTGTGGGGATAGGGATTCTTGATCCTGACTTGATTCGGAGCAACTTTCATTATCCTTAAGAGCCTCCTCTTGACATGATCCTTGGGTGGATGATACATCATCGGTAAAAGACTCTTCGCAACATTTATATAGGTATGGGTGTAATAAAGGATATTTCTTGATCATTTGTAACTCTTCAATATGCCCAATTATGGACTCGTATGAGAGAGGGATATCAAAATATGATACATACTTGATGCCATTACGGTATGAAATATTGCTAGACACTGTTGATTGGTGTGGACATTATTTTAAAACAGTATCTTGATACATGTCTGATTCCCCATGTTGTGACGAATAGATAACATGAATGTGTCCCACCATGGTATCATCGATATGGTTTACATTATTTGAGCTTGATGCCTTTCCCAAATCTTTCACTTTTGTATGATCAAGCATAGGAGCTTTGTAAAAATTTTAGATTTTCATTCCCATATTTTTTTATCAACATCAATGTCTATTTTTTCAATAAGATCTTGTATTAGATGCTTGAGTCTAAAAAATTTTTGTGTTACGACCCTTGTATTGGTGAAATTCACAAAAATGATCTTCTCTATAGCTAGGATGTTTGACCTATGGTTCTTGATAGTTTGTGAAATATGGGAGTGTGATAAGATTATACTATATCAACTTCTTCAACACATCTTCCATAGGTTCCCCTAAGGGAGTGAATTGTCATTTAGGAGCATTGTTTGTTATTTGTGGTCCTCTTTGAGTGTTTACAACATTGATTATTGGTTGATTGTTTGGCAGTTACATGTATGGTTGTTGTGTGTTCTACTTCATCTTCATTGGTTGATTGTTGGTTTATCTAGGAGCATTAAGGACCACCTTTACATCAACAACACCATCACTAGTAACTTTTTTGTTCTTGGCCTAAAATTAGGGTTTGTCATTAGAACTAGTAGATGGGCGGTTGTCTTTGTATGCTTGTGTGTTTCCTTGTGCAATAAGGGCTCTTTCGATGTTAAGGGCCCTAGGGATAAGTTCTTCATAGGATGTGATGCATTGCATTTTCAATTGAAAAGATAGATCGATGTCTATGTTGGCAATGATGATCACTATTTGTTGCTCTTCAGGAATAGGCCATTTGCTCTTGCTAGCTCTCTGTCTCCATTGTTCTAGGAAACTCATGAAGGATTCACCCTTTTTTTGCTTCAAGGTGTACAACTCTTCCAAGATCACGTCCATGTCAAGGTTGTAGGAGAAGTGATCTATGAACCGATTGATTAGTTCTTGCAAGGTTTGAATTCCCTGATGTAAATGTGAGAACCAATCAATCGTTGGGCCTCCCAAACTGTGTGGGAAAAGGAACATTAAATAGGAATCATTATAAACAACTTCCATACGTGTTATGTAAAATTATTTGATATGATCCACCAGATTTCCTTGCCCTCTATATTTGTCAAATTTTGGGACCTCAAATTTGGGTGGAAAAGGTATCATCGTGATGTTTCTATCAAAGGGGTATGGACACAAGTCCTATTATGCACGTGGTTTCTTTGTTTTCCTCATTTGGATATCTTGGATTTGTTGCGTGAGCACCTTAATTTTCAATGACAAATCATCTTGAGGATTTGGTGGAGGAGCATATATGTTATATGGTGGAATGGTATGTTATATGGTGGAATGGTAGATGAGTTGTAGGTAGAATTTTGAGATAAAGGGGTGTTATATGGTGTGTAAGGTGTATTTTGATATTGTGTGTGTAGGGGTGATAGTGAGGGAGGTGTGTATGCTCCTTGTACATTTGGGTTTAAGATGTTTTGTTGTGCGTTGGTGTATTTTTGGGGATTGTAATACAAGCCTTGTTGTTATTACGTAAGCACTTTTTGTTATTGGGCATATTGTTGTGCTTGCAATGCTTGTTGTTGGGATTTTTGTTGTTGGTGTGTGAGAAATTCTTGTTTTTGTTGCACAATCAATGCCTATTGTTGAGCTTCTTGTTGTTGTAAGGCTTGAGCTTGAGCTTGTTACTATTAAAGTTCTTGTTGATAGTCTTGTTGTGCTTGTAACGCTTGTTGTTGGACTTGTTGTTGTTGCAAAGCTTGTTGATAGGCTTGTTGTTGTTGTAAAGCTTATTGTTGGACTTGTTGTTGGTGTAAAGCTTTTTGTGTTTGCAATGTACAAGTGTTTTGATTTTATGGTATGTGAAGTGGATTTTGAGGGTTGTTTTGTGCTATCATTCCTTCTAAAATTTGAGATTGGGGTGGAGGAATGTAGGTTTGGGGTCCCATTTGACTTTGCATTACTTGGGGGACCAACAATTGAGATGGTATCATTTGGTGTTGTGATATCAATGGCATACTTTGACTTTGGGTCAATTGATTGGAAGGGTTTCCTTGATTGTTTTGAGGGTTCCCTTGTTGTGTTTGATTTGGGGCCAAGGTGTTACCTTGGTTGATGGGATTCGTGACCAATGGGTTTCCTTGATTTGGATTTGTGACAAGTTGGTTTGATGTGTTTTGTGGGTTGGTTTGAGTGGCTTGTGGAACCACTTGTTTTGATGTGTCAATTGGGGGTTTAGTGTTTGACCTTGTTGTGTTAAGGTTTGACCTTGTATGAGGGTGTTCACTTGCCCTTGTCATTCCACTTGGGTTACTTGGCTCACACGACTTTGTGTAATGTTAGGCACACTTTGGGTGCTTGTGGTGGTGGAAAAATATGGTTGCTCATGAAAAGTTGAGGCCATTGTTGTGTTATGGAATGTAAGTGGTACGTGTGGATGTAGAGGGTGTTTAGGAATGGCGGAGGAAGAATATGATTGGGTACAAAAAATTTATGTCCAATTTATGTTTTGTGGAAGGGTGGTGTCTTGGATACCCAAGTTGTGTTGCCTCCTAAATTGGGAGTGATACCAAGATTAGTTCCAATTCGACTTGCAAGACTAGTAGTCAATGGTTGACTTTGTACAAGTGATGAAGTTGGTTGAATTATAGATTGAGTCAAACCTTGTACCAAGGGTTGTGTGATGGAAGTTTGAGAAATTGAAGCCACATTTCCTAAGGGTTGTTCCCTAATTGTGTTGAAATCGAATGTTGAAGGGATTTTAGCTCCTTCATTTGCTAAAGCTAGCATGTATTGTGTAGGGTTCATTTTCATTAAAGAGTTGATGATATGGCTTGTTTTAGGATATTTTTGGTATTCAAGCACTTCCTTTGTGGTGAGCTCAAGTGGATTCTTCGTGACACCTTCTACTTCATACCCCATGTCTAGTGGATTTGGTGGTTGTTGTGATAGGGTTGAGTGGCTCCTAGGATCAAATTCTTGTTGGGTGGGATCACTTTTGGTAGATTTAGTTTTGTTTTTCTCCATGTTTTCTTGTGTTGTGATCTTGTTGTTACCATAAATTGTGGATCTTGACTATGGGAGAGGTGTGTTGGGATTTATATTGTTGGAACTCTCTAGTTGATTCAAATTTTGATAAAAGTGACCGTCTAAGGTGTTTTGGACCAATGATGTGAGTGGATGATGAAAAGGAGTAAGTGAAATGGATGATGAACTTCTAAACTTTGGACAACACTTTAGACTAAAGGTTTGATGTTTGATGTTTTGGATAAAGGTGCTAATGAACTTGTAGATCTAAAGGTAGATTTGTGACATTTAAGATATACTTGTCCAAAATGATGATGGATAACTTAGCTAAGTGTATAAAAAGGATCCATTTACACACATATATCCAAGCTAGGGGATTGATTTATGATAACCTAAGTCTAGAATGTTGATGTGTCCAAATTTTCAAAGTTGTTTGTGAGGTGAGATGTAAAATGTTTTCAGATGGATGGGATGTTTGATCCTAATGTTTTAAGAGGGACCTTTGTTTTACAAGACCAAGGTAGTTAAAAACATGCTTTACCCTTAAAGTGATAAACCTAAGAACTCAATGTTTTGATGGTAGAACTTTGATACAATGTTTGGCAATACAATTTCCTTGTTTTCACTTTGTTGCTTTGGAAGATGTTTCGAACATAAAATCAATGTGGGGTGTTCAATTAATTTAAACTTTTATTAGTGAGATTGCTTTTACCACATTCAAGTGTCTTGATTATATTTGACTCTAGATGTCTATAACTAAGCAAATTTCATTCCACAAAGCCAAATATGTGAAAATCAAGAGGCTAAAGCCATAGTCTCCTATGTTGACTTTGGAATGTGTGAATTGAGATATAATTCCAAATATTTAAGAGCCTCTAAAGATATTGTTTTGAAAAAAACAAAATATCCTTGGGGACAACCAACAATATAGGGCTTTTCAAATGTATTCACACTAAGTCCAAAGGGTTTAAAATCTTGGTGACAATGTTCAATGTTTGTTTTGAGTTCCTTTCAAATCAAGCAATGTATCAAACTAACTCAAAAGGTGATGGAGATAACAAAATCAATCACTTAACAACCCTAAAGAATAAAGGTACGTCATTTCTTGGTAGGCTTACCTCAACCTTGAAGGAATGATTTAATCGAATCTATAGAGAAAATAGATAGGATATACCAAGGAAATGTATCATCTTGATACTCCAAGAAAAAGAGTCCATTCTCTTTAAGCTTTTATGCCTCAACAATAGATTTGACGTGGTAAGTAACTTCTCGGAATAGTGTTATCTTGATGCACTACTTCAAAGGACGTTTCAAAAAACTTGGTTGGTTGCTAAGACAAGGTGTTTAATGACAATTGTGGAACACTATGACGCATAATTGATATGTAAGCCACTAAATCTTTTAGCCATTCCTTCCTAACCCATTACGTTCAAACGAGGATGAGGGATGGTATATTATTCCCACCCAAATATAAACTACTTTCTTTCGATTTTGCAAACTTTGTATAGCCTGTCGATAAACATGCTTTTAGGGTCACTTATATGAGTTCTCCATTGTGTAATGTATCTCATTAGTATGCCCTTAAAGACAAGAAAAATGCTATTTCTCTTCAACCAAGATCACACGAAGCACAAGGGGAGAGTAAATGTGGTAAGTTCTTGGGGTGACCAAAAAATTTTGTGAACTTGGAGTGTTTCTCTTCACCCAAGATTGCATGAAGTGCAAGGGGAGTGGATACACACTAAAAGTTCACACAAGCATGACAAGAACAAAATACACTCATTTTTTTTAAATCCTCAAAGGAAATTATGACTTCATTTTAATAGCACCAAACTGAAGTATGAATTTGTGTTGTTCAATTTTAAACCAACATTGCAATGGTGGGGATGTTTGGGTACATTTTTAACCAACTTTGAAAGATCATAGAATTGTAAATTTTAAACCCAATTGAAATCTATTTGTCCTAATACATGAAATAAATCAGCAATATTGATGGGTTAAATCATCCCATAAGTGTTTAAAACACTTTTACAATAAATTCCAAGTGATAATATGCTTCTTTACTTCAAGATTTTGCTCCTTTCCAAACCTTCAAAATCAGTTAGCCTCATAGAAAAAAAGAAGTTAGTAAATGATTAGAGAGTGGATTAAATTAAAAAATCAAAGCAGCCATGAAAATTTGGCCCTTTGTTTTTGTAAACAAAGATTTTGGCACCCAAATGCTTTATGGTCCTTCTAGGGTTTTTCACCTAAAATGACAAAGATTGGGGCCCAAATGCAATTTTAACATTCAAAGATTGATGTGATGTGGGGTGTGATATTCCTAAATATGGTTTCTAAATGCAATGAACTAAAAAAGAAATGATTTATTAATCCTAAACCAAAGAAATGCAAAGTGTTGGAAAACACAGTGATGTATGCAAAAACACCTAAGAATGCAAGCAAATGATGATGGAATTAAACAAAATTGAAGAGGTGCACATGGAATATGGAATCTGATGCAAAGAGGCTTTGGAATCCTATAAATTTGACTAGAAATGTTGACTGGGATACTTACACCAAGCTAGGCAACTTAGTCCATTTTCGGGAAAAATCTACCAAAACAGGTACCTGCCAAATGGGTACTCAGAAATATAGAAACCACTTTTTAGGCCTAGCAATGGGACTAATTTTCCACAGATGGTGACTTAGTCCACCTAGGATTTTTTGGAATTTCAGAACAGGATTTTGTAGCTTTTGGTTTGTACGTTCTTTTCTGACAAGTGTTTGATCCTGATTCTGTAGAAAACTAGTTGAAATGAGTCTCCAAGATTCAATTAGGGTTATGTTGAGTTTGATGACTTTGCAACACCTTTTTGACACCTTTCTCTTTGATAAATTTGCATAGAAGACCTGCAAACACACATGCAAAGAGGGGGAAAAGGGTTAAGGGTTAGAGTATAGGGGTTTGCCTTGGTCAAACCTCAATTTGGTAATCAAACCCTAGATAATGAAATGAAATAAGAAGAGAATGATAAATAAACAATATGCAGTGTCATAAACTTACCAAACCCTTGATGTATAAATCTGAAGATATGCAATGATGTGCTCCAATGGATGACTTGATTAAGCCTAGAGAGCTTGAATGCTTGAGAATGATTAAGTGAATGAATGCTTGAATGTTGGATGAAATTAGGTGTAAAATAAGGGGAAAAACCCTTTATTTATACTTTATTTTCCATTATTTCTTGAAAATAACACATCACAAGCCAACCTCAAGGGTAAGAGAATAAAATCTCGCCAAGAAATTAAAATTATTTTGATTTTTGTGCCCAGTGAGACTAAGTCACCCCAAGTGGTGACTTGGTCCCACCAGGGCAATTTTACTGGGTTTCAAAAATTAAAGTGCATTAAATAAGGTCTAACGGGAATGTCCTCAAAAATACACTTAAGTATGGCCGAAAAGTGCATTAAGGGGTCATTTAAACATGAGAAAGGGTTGAATTAGTGATGACAAGCCTAGAAAAGCATGAGTTTGTTACAACTCTTTACAACACTTTGAAATAAGACTTGGTAAGTGATAAAAAGGGGTTATTTAAGAGAATTATAATGAAAGGGTCCTAGAAAAGTGTGAAAGTGGGTTACAAGACTTCACAACACTTTTACAAGACAACCTAGAAGTCTTAATGATTCACAAGGGTCCAAGACCTAATGTGAATGTGTTGGCCACATTACAACGTTAAATCTAGGAAAAATCAAGCCAAATTCCACTAGGAGGGCTTAAACATGAGAAAAATTAGAAGGGTTACTTTTTATGTGTCCACAATTAGCCCCTACTTTAGTGAGAGGATGAACCTGCTTCAAACGCGCACTAAAGTAGTCAGTCATGCAATCAAGAGGGGTTCAAATGTACTTATGTTGGTAAGATGCAACAACAGTGATCAAGAGGGATGATCAAGCCCCTAGGATCATGATCACATGGAAAACCAAACATGAACGCAAAGGAATAGGCATGAAAATGATGAAAAGGAATGAAAGAAAGCTTTGATCATTTTTCCAACCCATTTTGGATTAGATCTAGGTTATTTGTCTGGAAATGTGTACTCACTCTAGGGCGACGAAACTCATGGTTGTCCGTCGGGTGAGAAGGCCCAAGTATACTCACTCTAAAGCCATGAAACTTTTGGTTGTTCGCAGGGTGAGAAATCCACAACATACTCACTCTGGGGCCATGAAACTTCTGGTTGTCTGCAAGGTGAGGAATCCAAAAGGTGGCTATGGGGAAAAGTCATGCCTCAGAATGGGCTTCCTGCTAAACCATACTAAATTTATACCTCTTGATAACTTTAATAAGGCGCCACAAAGAAAAATATCATTTCATTCTTCATGAGACAAGCAAAGCTTTGTATGCTTAGAACTCATGAACAAATGCAATGGCACCATAGGCATGCAAGTTGTGTTATGCAAGGTGGCCATATAAATGAAAAATACAACATGAAAAAATATGTTCAAAGGAGTCTTTTTTAATTCATGTGAGGTCTTTAACTTATGGAACATTGTGTCTAATGTCTCCGAGAGAGGACCAATCAAAGGATAGAATATTCACAACTTAGGGGATGCAGTGTGTTGCATTAGGCCACTAAGAGGAATGTAATATGCTAATATAGATCACGCTCATGAAGGACATCACACCCAATGTCATCCACAAAGTGACAAACGCATCGTATGAAGTGACAAGGCCACACTAAGAACTAAGAAAAAGAAAAAATACAAAATGAATAATGCTAATGTATGCCCCCACTTTAAAGGAATTGCTACACACCGCACTATGAGAAATTACTTTAAAGTAGCAAATGAAAAATGAAAAAATAAAGAAGACATGAGAGCCAACTTGGAAAGCCCCTATGCCAAGTCATACGTTTCTGAGTAAGGTTGTGTCATACAAAAGAAAAAGAAACAAAAGAAAGAGGGGTTGCCCCCAAAATAAGAAACACTAAACACATAAGGGATCTATGTATTTTGGGTCAGTATGTTCATTGATGCAATGTTTTGATTAAAGAGCTCGGAACTATCATCATTCCCTAAATACACATAGAACTGGAAGAATGACACAAAGAGAGCGAAAATAAAAGAAAAAGAAAAAAATTGTTTTGATTCAACATGGAAGAGACATAGGATGTCTCAATGCTTTGCATCATCCCCAAAAGGAAAACACAAGCAAAAAGAAAAGGAAAAGCTTTTGGGTCAACATGAAAGAGACATTATGGTCTCAATGCCTTGTGTCATCCCAAAAAGGAAAAATGCGCAAGAAAAAGAAAAAGGTAAAGAAAAAGAAAAGGAGGCCTTTTGGATCAACATGGAAGAGACATAGAGCATCTCAACACTTTGCGTCATCCCCAAAAGGAGAACACAAAATAAAGGCAAAAATGAAAATAAAAAGACCTGGTGGGTCAACATGGAAGAGACATAGGGTGTCTCAATGCTTTGCGTCATCCCCAAAGGGAAAACATAAAAGTGAAAGGAAAAAGCAATGTACGACATATAGAAGAATGAAGTTACAAATAGAGGAATGTCACAAAGAGAGGAGAACATCAAACGTGACGTTACGAGGGAACACGATAGGCACATATACACAAAAGAAAAAGAAAATGCAAAAGGCTAGTACAAGGAAAATGCAAGTCAACTGTCAAGCAAAGTCATCCACCTCCCAATCTCAATCGGTATAAGCGGAAGGTGGATAACATAGCTAGGGGACAAGGAAAAATGTATTACTAGGACAAGGCTAACAACTTCTTGCCCCCACTGAGTTCAAGGAAAAAATGAGCTGAGATAGGTGATGGGAAAGGTCATGCAATAGTGAGAATGGAAGATTCTACAACTATTGCATGATGAGGTGTGGGAAAGTGTACTATGGGATGATGGGATAGCAGTTGGTGTCATTGAAGTGATACTCAGTATTTCCTTCAATGTCAAACACTCATCACTGCGGTGTCCAAGAACACGATGGTATTTACAATAAGGTATATTGGAATCTTTAGGAAGGATTATCAGCCTATTCATAGGTGGTAATAGAATGAGACCTCAGTTTAAAATCATTTGTAGTTTCCTTTCACATTCAGGGGGTGGATGGAGAGGAAACTTGAGTTTTTTCAATTTGTAAGGTTGTTTGCATTTACTAGATTCGCCTTTTTCATGAGTTGAAGGAGGAAGAGAACCCATGGGGATCCTATCATCCTTGTCATTAAAATCATGTAAGGGTTGTTCACAAGGAAGAAGGATGTTGAAATCAAGAGGGGAATTGAAGATCACTGTGCCATCATCATGAAGTCTCTGATATTCAAAAGGAGGCTTGCTATCATGAGGGGGATCTTGATAGCCTAACCCTGATATTTTTTCATCTGTTGCACTTTGTTCTAGAAGTTGATGAATGTTATGTTCAGTCATTGTGTCACATCCTTGTTTGCTTAAGATGGTAAAACCTTTGCCATAAGTTTCTTCAAGGTTAATGGGAGTACTAGTGACTTTTGATCATAGAATTGTTGAGGAGTTGGTTGTTTAGAGGAACTAGGTCCACCTGTTGGAGGGAACTGAGGTCCTTCATTAGTTTCATGATGTAAATACCCAAACATATCAAGGGGTGAGACTGTAAGGAGGTCTTGTTGTTTCATGGATGGATAAAAGGATGCATTGGCTTCAAGGTTGTCAAGGAATTCATTTAAGAACTTATTCATGTTATCATCATCTTCTCCAATGATGTTAACAACACAAGGAGGACATTCATGAGGAGTTGAAGGAGCATGAGGAAGTTCAAGGTCATTAGGATCATTTCCAAAGGCACAATTTGACATGTCCACTAAAGATTTTAATGACATCCAAAACTTATTAAAGCAAAAATCCATGATGAAAATGAACTAAATACAAGAAGGAGAATAAAATAGCAAATCCGAAAAGAATGACATAATGCAATAACAGAAAATTGGAATGCAGAAAATGCCAGAAATTATAGTGCAAACTGTGTAGAAGGACTAAGTCGCCTAGTGTGGCGAATTAGTTCCAGTGAGGATTTTTTTGTGATTTTTTAGAAATTTTGAATGAAATTTGATGTTTTACAAATGCACAGATGTAGCTACAATATGAAGATGCAAATTTTTGTTGTTTTCTAATGAAATATGATGCAAAAATGTAAGTTATATGAGCTTTTCACTAATGCACTTTTTAAAACCCTAGGATGCACTTGAAATCAGAAGCAAAATGTTTAAAAGTCAAGTTCACCAAATTGTAAACAAAGATTTTGACACCCGAATGCTTGGTCCTTCTAGGGTTTTTCACCTAAAAGGACAAAAATTGGGGCAAAGATTGGGGCCAAAATGCAATGTTCACATTCAAATATTGATGTGATGTGGGGTGTGATATGCCTAAATATGATGTCTAAATGCAATGAACTGAAAAATAAATTATTTATCAATGCTAAACCAAAGAAATGCAAAGTTCTAGAAAACATAGTGATGTATGCAAAAACACCTAAGAATGCAAGTAAATGATGACAAAATTAAATAGAATTGAAGAGGTGCGCCTAGAATATGGAATCTAATGTAGAGAGGCTCTGGAATCCTATAGATTTGATTGGAAATGTTGACTAGGACACTTACACCAAGTTGGGCGACTTAGTCCAGTTTCGGGGAAAATCTGTTAGAATAGGAATCTACCAAATGGGTACTCAGAAATATAGAAACCACTTTTCAGGCCTGACAATGGGACTAATTCGCCACAGATGGAAACTTAGTCCATCTGTGAATTTTTGGAATTTCAGAATAGGATTTGGTAGCTTTTGGTTTGTACTTTCTTTTCTGACAGGTGTCTGATCCTAATTTTGTAGAAAACTAGTTGAAATGAGTCTCCAAGCTTCAATCAGGGTTATGTTGACTTTGATGACTTTGCAACACCTTTTTGACACCTTTCTCTTTGATAAATCTACATAGAAGACTTGCAAACACACATGCAAAGAAGGGAAAAAGGGTTAAGGGTTAGAGTATAGGGGTTTGCCTTGGTCAAAGCCCAATTTGGTAATCAAACCCTAGATAATGAAATGAAATAAGAAGAGAATGATAAATAAACAACATGCAATGTCATAAACTTACCAAACCCTTTATGTATAAATCTAAAGATATGCAATGAAGTGCTCCAATGGATGACTTGATTAAGCCTAGAGTGCTTGAATGCTTGAGAATGATTAAGTGAATGAATGCTTGGATGTTGGATGAAATTAGGTGTAAAATGAGGGGAAAAGCCCTTTATTTATACTTTATTTTCCATTATTTCTTAAAAATAACACATCACAAACCAACCTCAAGGGTAAGAGAATAAAATCTCGCCAAGAAATTAAAATTATTTTGATTTTTGTGCCCAGTGGGACTAAGTTGCCCCAAGTGGTGACTTGGCCCCACAAGGGCAATTTTGATGGGTTTCGGAAATTAAAGTGCATTAAATAAGTTCTAATGGGAATATCCTCAAAAATACACTTAAGTACGATCAGAAAGTGCATTAAGGGGTCATTTAAACATGAGAAAGGGTTGAATTAGTGATGACAAGCCTAGAAAAGCGTGAGAGTTTGTTACAACTCTTTACAACACTTTGAAATAAGACTTGGTAAGTGATAAAAAAGGGGTAATTTAAGTGAATTATAATGAAAGGGTCCTAGAAAAGTGTGAAAGTGGGTTACGACACTTCACAACACTTTTACAAGACAATGTAGAAGTCTTAATGATTCACAAGGGTCCAAGACCTAATGTGAATGTGTTGGCCACATTACAACGTTAAATCTAGGAAAAATCAAGCCAAATTCCACTAGGAGGGCTTGAATATGAGAAAAAGTAGAAGGGTTACTTTTTCTATGTCCACAGTTTTACCATGCAATAGTGTCATTGTTCCACAAAAGTGCCTCTATGTCAGATAGCAAAAGTGTCATTGTTCCACAAAAGTGCCTTTGTTCTGCAAAAGCACCCATTTGGTGAATTTCAAAAGTGTCTATTTGTTGTACCTGCAAAAAAAATAGTGAGGTTAAAAACACTATAATATCAAAAGCGCCTATCTGTCAAAAAAACCAAAAGCGCTTGCATAAAGCAAAATGGTCGTTGTATTTCGAAAGTGCCTTTCTATTTCAAAGCACTATTGTTCCTCAGAAGCGCCACTTTGGTAAAAAGAAATAGCGGCGCCCTGCCTATAACTTGCAAAACATGGGAAACTCAAGGAAAATTTGTCAAATTTAGTTAGTTTTTCCCTCCTAGTGCCAGAATGTGAGCATAATCATAACACAAGATAAATACACCAGATCCAATAGATTCTAAGCAATACTTAATTAGTTAAGCTATACTCCCAATGAAATAGAGGAAACTAGTTAAATGCTTCAAACCTCATCCCATTGGGGGATTGGTGTTGCATTGATGTGGAATGTCAACTCTTTCCTAATCCCTTAGATTGAAACAAGCTTGGTTTCATAGATTGATGAAAGATAATGGAGATTTGAACCACAATGGATGAAAATTGCTAAAATGAATGCTTAATGGATAAAAGTGTGGATGCAATTCAACGACATAAATTTTCTCAAATGATTGTGGATCCCTTTCTCATATAAATAAGGAGTATTTATAGGAGAAATGGTTGAATCAATGGTCAAGATTGATTTGATCAATCAATGAATGAGAAGCAATGAGAGGTGAAGGCATGGATCAAGGATTCTCATCAATGGATGAGAATGCAAGTTGACAAGGATCGAGGATTTAATCAATGACTCTCATTCATTCAAATAGCTCACATTTCCTAAAAATTAGGAAGTTGATAAGAAGTTTGTTACAAGAATATTCTATTTCAAGGAGGAGTTCAAATGGAGGAATATTCTAGGGGAATATTCCTTTGCAAGTGGGGGGTGAGATAGATTGGCTATTTAGATAATTTAACCAAAGTTTTAATTGTGCAAGATGGATGAAAATAGGAGTTTCATTAAGTAAGTAACTTTATTTAATAAAATGGGTTTGATGATATTTAACTAAATAATAAAGATTATTTAATTAAATGAGAAGACATAAGCAATTTAATTAAATAATTTGTATTACCTAATTAAATAAGATGAAAATAGCATGAAAGAGGATGAACTAGCCAAATAACATTGATGATTTGATTAATAGGAGAAACTGATGAATTTAGTTAAATAATGAAGATTATTTAATTAAACGATCGAAAAGAGATGATTCAAGAAGAAATGGTGTTAGTAATCAAATTCAGATGTGCAATATCAATCAGGACAATTTTAAGTGTCTACACCTACATACTATATGATCAGAGAATGTTTCACTATGATAGGTCACTAGATGAACATTTTGTAAGAACACTACCCCAAGTGCATACTCAAAGGAATATTTATCAATCTCACAAGGTTATTTCAGGTCTAGAAGTCCAAATACTAGTGTTGAACATAGATTTTTCTCAAGAGTTCCACAAATGCTTATTGTTGTGCTTTTGTCCAAATGAATCTTTCTCTGTTTTTCTCATTTATCATTCCTTTGCACATTTTGGGTGAATACATGTCTATGTACAAGCTATTAGTTCACTACATTATTTAAAGCTTAAGGGATCATGCTTGAACTTGCTAAAATTGTAACATCCTTTATTTAGATAAATGTGAACATATTGATCATCCACTTTTTAAATGGTTTTGTAGTTATAGTTTGATATGAGACTAGCAAAACAATGAGTCAATAAGATTCAAGATTATTTCTTTTGCATTGTGCCAATGGGACTTAGTTTCAATATTGTAGCATTGTTTGGTGAAGATTTTAATCATTATCTTAGACTAGTGAGAGGATTACCCTCCTAAGTCATGTGGAGCTCAAAGTGAAATTTAGGTTGGAAAACCTTGTTCATTGGCATTTCCTTGTCCTTGGTTTAATTATAGATTAAATCTTTTTTCTTAATCTTTTGATCCCCGAGTTTAGGAATTTATATTTTCTCTTAATTTTGAGGGTAGCTAGAAAAAAGAACCAATAGGTTGACTTAGGGTGGTTCCACTCAAGTTGTCATGTTGTCATAAAAAAATTATCTTTTTAAGAGTTCTAATGGTATACTAAATCTTAAAAACATAGTTTGACACCCTTCCCTAAGTAGACCACCCATAGGTACTTTGGTTTGAGTTTTGAAAATTATAAAATAAAATAAAAACAAACTTTTTTGAACCTCCAAAAATACCTTGAAAAGAGATGAATTTCTATCTTTCCAAATACTAAGGAGAATTTGCACTCTAAAAGCATGCCAAATTTGGGTAAATTTAAATGGGAGGTTGGGCCAATCACCCAACAACACCATATGATGTGTGAAGGGCTTAGATTGAAAAAGTATTGGATAATTCATGTATCCAAATCCAAGCTTCTTGAAATTTGGTGCAAAATAAAACAAAGATGTCTGAGAAACTATAATTGTTCAAAGAAAGGATAGCAATGGTCGAGGAATCCTAGGTGAGATAGACAAGAACCAAGTAGAGGACCTTGTTAAATAACACACAACCCAAAATGAGCCAAATTAGGCTCAAGAATGAACACCAATATGGCCTAGAACTATCAATTCTAAGTGTTGAGAGACTAGAGGTACTAATGATGGTTTAATTGGTTCACCATTGGAAGATGAAGTGTAAGCCACAAGCATCTTTTATGGGGTTTGTAATTATGAAATTGAATTTTAGGATACAATTTTTGGTCTTTCACTATGGCTTGAAGGAATGCACAATCTTGTGAATAATGTGGGGATAGATGACATCAATAATAGTCTAGAAAGTCTCTTAATATTGATTGGATAACCAAAATTTCATGTTGGATTTAGGCTATGATAGATTATTTTTGGTGGCCTTGATAAGGAGACCAAGAAGAGTTTGGATTCATTTATTTAATAATTTCATATCATTAACCCAAGGGGATTTGGTAAGAGGATTACCTTGACTATATAGAACTAGAGACTAACAAATACAATACTAGTTAATTGAGAGGACATTGTAGAAGTTATTGCTAGCCCAAAGAATCCATGGATTGGTGGGATCCTATGCCTTCCAAATTATCTTAATAAAAAATTCACCTTGTATTTGGATATGCTTCCTCATGGCAAGGAGAGTACAGAATCAAATTCCTTTCCAAGTTGCTCATCCAATAGGAACTCTTGATAAAATACAATGCCTAATGAGAATCTTCCATCCATAGTTCCCTTATAGATCTCTAATAATCCATTTAACATAGAGATTAATGCCTTGCTAATGGATTGGAAGAATACCTAAACCAATAGAATTGTGAGGGATATAACATACTTCCCAAGCAACACAATGAAAACCTTTGTTTCTATCCATAAAGGCCTAAAGAAAGTGTCTAAGAATATTCTCAACTTCAAAATAAGAGGCCTTAAAGGGGACCCTAAAAGAAGAATAGTAAACATGGGTAGTAGCTAGAACTATAGAGCACACTCAGAATTTATGAGCCAAAGAGAGAAGCTTAGTGATCCAACAGATTTACTATTTTAAAAATTGGCAATGATGGCTTGCCACAAGCTAGTAAGTAAGGCCTAAAAGCCAAAGAGAATTCCCCAAAAAACATAAGGTTCCCCATATGATCAAAATCCATTTCCAATCAAAAGAGTCCATCCAATTAGGTTTGGAAAGAAAATATTGTTTGTAGCATTAGGTCTCTCGCTATTGAATGCTTGAGCTAGAGGCTTGGCATAATATATCAAGGTAGAGAAGGGCCTATTTGATATTATTTTTGTCCTCAAGAAGAGTGATTAAAAAATCATTAAGAAAATACCCATTGATTAGCTAAGTAGATGAATTAGGCAAGGCAATATCTTTAACCAACTTTTGGGAGACAGTGTGGGCTAAAGCCTTTAACAATAACCATATATAGTGTAGGAGTTAAAGGGAATACCTAACATATAGACCAAAAGAGCCTAAAAGGCTTGGATAGTTGGTCATTAATGGTGATGTAAACCAAGTTCCTAAAGCATGACAAGATCATGAAAGGCAATTCAATGTAGTTGAAGGCCTTAATGAAGTCAATTTTGATGAACATTGTAGGTCACTAAGAATATTGGGCCCATTCCATCCATTACCAAGCAACAATATTGTTGTCAAGGATGTACCAAAATTTGATAAAACCCATTTTCTTAGGTTAGATTAGCTAGGTAAGGAGTGGTCTTTTCTCAAGAGTAAGATCTTTGGTAATCTTGCAAGAGACATTCGATAAGGTGATAAGCTGCCAATTGCATATTTCCTATAGGTCACTAGCTTTAGATAGAAATTCAATACTGTCTTTGTCGATTATGTTTCCTAATGAATTATCATTAAAATATTCTAGATAGATGTTTTCAAGTTCTTCATGAATAGTATCCCTAAGAAGATTTACAAAATTCAACAAAAATTTTCCAAGTCAGGACCTTTATCACTAGACATAGAGAAAATGTCCTAATGTAAATATTCCTTGATGAGAAGATAATCACAAAGAATGTGATAATATGTGGAAACTTGAAAAGGAAGTGTATTTAAGAATTATTGTATAGAATTTCTTTGAGGTAGAGTATACCCTTGAGCAATAAAAACTTACTTGTAATGTCCAAAAAAGACTTGAAGAATGTCTAGAAGTTCAATAAATTGTTGCTACCCTTCCTTTATTTTCTTAATGGCTTGAGATGTATAATGAGATGGTAGAGCCTAGAAAAATTATTTAGATACCTTGTCTCCAATCTTAGCCAATGAAGATGAGATTTGATTTGGGCGCCACAACGTAAGTGGGCATCTACAACATGCTTTTGGTGATGGATTGAAAATACTAAAATTTGAGCTTCCAAGTTGAAAGGTTGAGCTTTTAAGATAGTGGTATCTTGGTAAAGCTTTGAGGTGATGACCTTGTAAGAGAAACAATGGAAATGGGCAAGCTAGTACCCATAAATGTATAGGAAGTGGGCAATATGATTGACATGGACATTCCACAAGGCTATCAAACATATCTCATGCATGAGGCGTAGCTTTAGATTCCAAACACGTTGAGTATGAGTTGATATGGCCTTGTGAGTGAGCAATGAAATGTTTAGAAAAATTGAGTCGCATTCGATTTGAGAAGTTTTCACTCACTATGAAACTATATTGGAAAGTGGTATGAGAAGACAACATTTGATAAAGGCTCCATAGGCAAAAAGTAACTAGGAAAAGAAAAGAATGATTAAGTAGATGGCATGGCTCTATCAAGTTGATTAAGGATCCTATCAGTTCTATCTCTAAGGTTTCTCTGTGTGTACCACATCATATGATCATTGTGATAACCAAGACTGATATCATAAGATCACAATTTATTGTGCATAAAGTAGACTTCCTTTCTTTCGTTAACTATATAACACATAAGAAACACCCCAAATTTATCATAAGACATATCAATCATATTGAAATTATTGTGGATAATACAAGTGGAAAAAAACATTGAATTTGTGATCCATCTATAGACAATAAATTTGTCAACATCATTTAAGGCACACACATTAATAACTTTGAAGGATATTTTAAAGAACCCGTAACACTTGGTTGGTGGGCTCACATATTTGATTAACTAAGTTTTGATGCCATATAGGAGAGATAAAGTTAACAATGCCACCATGACTCATTTCATGATTGCTACACAAAAAATAGTAGAAGGCTAGATAACACAACATGCTACAAATAATAAAAAACTAGAAACTTTAACCTCTTGTAAAAAAAGAATGTATAAACTAGAAAAATGTTGTTGAAAGTAATGAATGTAATACTTTTGTGGGAGGTTTTGCAAACCTCAAACATTCCAAGAGACAAAATTCACGAATGAGTGTTGAGAGTCATCTTGTTATCTATCTCATTTAGAGTTGAGAAACTATTTTGTAGAAACACTTCCTTTGAACTAAAAGTGATTATTTGAATGGAAGGTTGGATAGGCTGCAATTTGTTAGGCTGTTAACATGGTTTTTTTCATTCCCTCAAAATCACGTCCACCCATGAAAATTTTTCCTAAGTTAAAGTATTGCTCCTTCTCATGGTTTTGAAACTATGTTGAATGTCGTTGTGGTTGTCGCAACCTTGTTTTTTCCCAACTTCCTAAAGTTAAACCTAAATTTTTCATTGAATCAACTCTTTGTTAAGTTTTGAAAACATTGTCAAAGTCTGAAATGATTTCCATAACCTTGATGAGCACCGACCAAAAGAAGAAAAAGATAAGTGAGATTAACATTATTTTAGAAATTTTGTGAGGTTTTTAAGCCTTTGTCGACTCTTAGTTCAGGGTCTCAAGAACCTATTTTATCTCTAACAATAGAGGATTTATTTTAAAGATTTAGCATTTTATTATTGTTGAAGCCCCTTTTCAAAAAGAACCCAAGTGTTTTAGATCATGCCTTAAAGGAAGAATGTGAAGTGCACAATAAGAGGGATTTCAAAACTGTGTTAGACTCTACTGGGGTTCCAAAAACCTCATTGGGACCTGACATTGGTTCGTTCACATTACTCTAGAAACCAACATCTTGTGTTCAAGGTTTTGTTTACGAAGGATAACAGTGCTAAAAGTGAAAACCATATATTACAGAATGAACATTAAACAAAATCAGAAGCCATCAAGATTTACCACATTACATAAATGAAGATGATGAAGCACATGAATAAAAAGTAGAGAATATTAAATTCATCACATTAAACATAACAATTAAAGCATATAAATTTATATATATATATATATATATAAAGGGGGATCTCGAGTACAATATTTTAAGCACAAAGAGTGCACATCAGGATGTGGATGCCTTCTGCATCTTCCTAAATTCTCTCTATTTGTGTGGGATAAAATAATTTTTCATTAAATTCAACATAGTGGGCAAACATTTCAAAGAGAAGTAACAATGCAAACAACGTCTCCCACCAGGCCTTCTCGTGAGTACTCACTGAGGAATCCCAAGGTGTCTTCCACACTAGCTATATAAACTAGCCTCAATAGTCTCTTTATAGCTTTGGCACCCTATCCTAGCTTCCTAAAAGTCCAAATAATGTTATACATAAAATGCTCCAAGAGTGTGGCATTATGAACATGGACATGTGCGAGAAATTTATCCCTAATGATCTTCCTTATCACTCCCTCCTCTACATAACTCCTTATAAGGAATACTTCCTTAAGTTGGTCAGCGACCAACCTCTTCATAGAACTATATTCTACACCTTCAATAACTAGGAAATCGCCTTTGGAAGTGGCATCATTGGAAGTGCTCAAAATTTTGAGAATTAAGTTGAGATGTAAAGAATGAAGGTAATTCCTTCGAATTTATAGAAAGAGAATGATTGTCATATCTACAAGATAGGCTATGAGGAGATTTGTCAGTTGTAACTAAGGAACAAGGACACTGCTAGTTGCCTTGAATTAAATAAATGCAACAAATGATGTTATGGGGTTATTGTATTTTTGGATGAATAATATTTAATGTTGGGGTGAAACCTCTTAATTAAATTTTCTCACATGCATATGATCACCAATGGATATGCAATTAAATGCAAAATTTGAAAATTGTAGGTTTTTCACACGTACAAAAAGCCACGAGGCTTGTATACAAGGAGCAGTGATGGATTAGCCCATCAAATAAAATTGATATGTGTGATGTAATTATAACATTTCTAAAAATAGTCATAAATGCTCACAAGGCTTGACTAAGAAATAATTGAGTAATGATTTATGAAACTCACACTTGGAAGAGCAGTAGCTACAATAACTGAAAAGATTCAAGAATTGGGATCTATAAATATACAATTCAAGGATATTTTAAGGGTCAATTTTTTTGATCCCCATGACAATTTGATGTAAGAGTGAGAATCGATCAAAAGAAGGATCAATTTTGTAATTTTGCTTGTTTCTGAAGAAGTTCTTTGTCTTTGTGCATACAAATTCGAGTGTAATACTTAGTATTTATGAATGAGTCTTAGAGATTTGATAGATGCTAGAATATTACTTCTCTTTTTGGATGTTCTATTCGCTGGTGTTACATTCATGTTTCTTCAGAAAGGGGTAAAATTGAGGTATGTCTAATCTATTTACTTCTTGATGATATCTCAATCTTTGAGTTATAGTGCTAGTGAAATTTATCTTTAAGTTTTAGTTGATGTTGTTTTGAAAGTTGATTTCGATTGCTTTTGCATCATGGATATGAGAAAGTGTTTGTTTTCCTTCACTACTTTTTGGTTAAAAATACTATTAGTGGGTCAAAGGGAGCAAACAGAGCATACCGATAAAGACACTAGCTACTAGGAAGGAGTCACATCCCTTCAAGGGAACATATGTATGTGCCATATGTAATAGAAAAAAGGAAAAGAGAGGTATGTACTAGGAAGTAATGATAAGATAATATACTATTGGAGCAGAGACTAGACCTGCCCTTTTGTATTTGATATAATATAATATAGATACTATAAGGAGTTATAAGGAAAACATGTGTGTTATGGATCTATGAACAATTTCTTTTGTTAGTATGGTATTGTATGTCATGTATGACTTATAGATTCCTATCACTCTTTCTTAATTATCTTATTGTATCCTTTGGTGTATAAATTGACTACTGAAGGAATAATGGGGTACAAATCTTCAGATTGTATTGGTCCTATTTCTCTTGCCAACATTGGTTGTATTATCGAGACCTTGGAGAGAATAGTAAAGAAAGCAGATGCATAAGAGAAGTAGGAGAGTTGGAAAAATAATAATTTCTCATCAGACCATAAGGGCCACCTCTATGAGAGGGGTTTAGGCCATTAGGGGATGATGAATGGAAAGGTGGGAGGATTATAGAGATCCTTGAAAAGATGTGACTATTCAAAGAATCCTTTTAGAACCTTGATATAGGAGTAGAAGGAAGAAGCTCAGACCAAGGACGCGTATAGGAATAGGGAAAACCAAAAGGAAGAGAGAAATAACTAGAATCATTAATTTGGAAAAAGGAGATGAATACAGAAGAAATAAAATTGAAACAAACCCAGGAAAGGGAAGAAAGATACCGCAAAAGTGAGATGGAAAGAAAAGAAAAAGAACAAGCAAGAAAAATGGTAGAGGAAATCCTAAAGAAATGAGTAGAGTGTGCCAAGAAGGGTGTTGTTGTGTGCGTTGATGCGGGTGCAGCCAAGGATAGGAAAGAAAGAGGGAAAGAACCAAAAGCCAAAGATACCACAAGAGGTCAAAATGGAAGAGTGGTAAAACCTAATCCTAAGGATTTATTAACCAAACAAAAGATAATTTCAATCACTAATGAAAAGATGGAATTACAAAAGAAAAGGTATGAAGAACAACATTCCCTCGGACCAGGAGTTACCCCTTGAGCTAGATGTAACATACATAGAAATAAATAAAGAAAGAGAAGAATGAAAGAAGCCTGAATTATGGATAACCTATATAGTGAATTGAGAAATCTTAGAAGGTAGCAATCAATCTATTGGGTGGAGAACTATTGAAGAACAAAGCAACTATGAAAGAAAAAAAAGTGACACTGAATTCAATTCCATATTCAATAATTTGAGAAGCGGCACCACAAGCTCAAAAGAAATTTCATTAGAAGAGGATATGGCCACAATGGATAAAATGCCAATCTTTGAGAGGGACACTAGTAATGTTACGAAGTATATCTTTTTGTTATAAACTATATGGCTAAGCCAAAATGAAGAGATAGTACAAAGCTATTTGATTTTATTAGCTCCTTAAGGGAAGAACCACTAAAATGGTACCAAAAATCATACCCTCGGAACAAAAAATCTTGGGACAAAGTAAAGAAAGCTTTGTGGGAAACCTTTGATAGCCCATAACCCCCAATGAAGGGAGTAAGCAAGTTAAGAAAATTATCTCAAAGTGAAGATGAATCTATTTTAGAGTTTGATAAAAGGCTCAAGGAAGTATTCAGTTGACTAGATGAACCATTGAATGATAAGAAAAAAAGATAATGGTTCCTTTCATCCATAACTTTGGAACTCATAATGGCTTTGGACAGTAGAAATTTTAGCTCATACTCAAAATTAGTAGCATTAGCATGCTAGATAGAAGGTTAGTACTGGAGAAAGATAGTAAAGGAAAAAGAAACTAGGAAGATGGAAAGGTTACAGTTGGAAATGGATCAATTGTGATTAAGCCAAGAGCTTGTGAAGCAAAAATTGATCTGCAAAGACCCAACATTTGGTGTTCCTATTATAGTAGAGAGGGTCATATACAGAATGAATGTTTGATAGATATAGGAGAAAAGAAGGAAAATGGTTTAAGGGTAGACCTCCACACCATTAGAAAACAAACTAGTTTATTGTGGGGTGTGTAGAGAATGGAACAACCATGAAACAACAGAATTCAAATCACATAAATTCCAGATAAAAGAGAATCTAACTATGACTAGGAGATGGCATATGTGAAGGGACTAGCAGAAGGACCATTGTGCGCTCAAGACCATGGATATAGGGTCCTCCTATGGTAGAACCAGAGAACTGCCAATGCCATCCAAGGTCCGAGAACTGACAGTGAATGAGGAAGCAATGTGGATTTTGTGGTGATGAAGACCATGATGCATTTAATTGTGAGAAAGCACGCCAATATTATGCACAACCTCAAAAAGACAAGCAATAAGACTTGAGCACTACAAGAGGGGCCAAACTCCTTTGCAAAACACCTAAAGACACAGAAGAGGGAATTAAACAATGCCAAAAAATAGGAAAATAGGAGTATGTAATGGAAGAAGATAGCACCAAAGAAGAGTACCACACAAAGGATAGATCCATAAAAAGGGGCAAGGCTACAGTAGTGACTAGGAGAGGCACACATATCGAAAAGGTTGATACAATAATCTCAAAAGAAGAAGAAAGCTCTGGCGAAGTGGAAGAATTCCACCCCACAAAGGAACAACATCACCAGATAGTAAAAACCAAAATAATTCTAGAGCAAGAGCAAAACAGAGAAAAAATGGAAAATAGCTACTTTCAAAACCAAAAGTGAATGTTCTTAAACAATTTGCAAGGCTGAAAGGGCAACAAGACCTGCTCACTAAACTAAAACAACTCGACAAATATTAGAATAAGAGAAACATGCCACAAATTAGAACCATGGAGAAACATTGGAAAATGAGACCAATCATGATTGAACTCTGGATCTACCAGAAAAGGATCCCTAAAGTAATGGTCAACCTAGGATTAGACGTTAATCTAATTCCTAAAAGAATAGGGAATACTTGGGTAAACTAGCATTAGAACCAACTCCCTACAACATCAGCTTGGTCGATGGTACCAAAATGAAAATATTGGGTACCTGGAGAAATGTGGAAGTTAATGTAAAAGGAGTGAAGCAATCCATGGATTTTGAGGTGGTCACTATGAAGGAGACATTTGATTCATTCGATGCATCACTAGTGCTTAGATGGTTTGTAGATTCCAAGGGAACCATAGATGCTTGCAAGGAGGAAATATCCTTCATAGATGATAAGAGGGTGGTCCACATACTCTTAGGAAAAAAACCCAGAGGACCCTATGTAGAAGAAGTGAATACATAAGAATACAAAGAAAATAAACACAATAACCATACTGGCCAATGAAACACAAGAAGAGCCTAATTCAGAAGGAGAACTAGAAGTGGAGGACACTGAAGGTAGCACAGCCAACAAAGCAATATTAGAAGCATGGATACAAGACAATCAAGATGTGTATTCTCGGAGACCCTTTGGCTCTCGGTGAATATTCATGATAAGGAAAGCACAACCAAAACAAGGTAGTGTAGTGTAGGACATGTATGGTTCTGCCAGGGAGGAAGAAAAGGACTGTAGAAGGGACTGTCGCATGGTTTGTCAAATTTCTCAAAGGAACTTTCAGGATAAGTTTCCCAAATACTCTAGAGTAGGTGAAACGATGCCCTATATAACCCAAATCAAGAAATCCATCCCTAATGAAGCAGATAGGTTGGTTGGACTACCACATACTCTTACCTACATTATCGCATGTTGGTATAATACTCATAAGCAAACCATAAAGAAATGGGATACATTTAAAACCTTGGAAAAGTCAAGATTCCTACTAGAGGTAGGAGATTATGATGACATACCACCCTAGGAAGGTGACATCCTGCCAAAAAACCACTTAGAGATATGTATATATTACTAGGAAGAAAACTATGAGTAGGATGATTGGCTATACATTCAATTGTTGTACTAGAAATTGAGTCCAATGGAAAGAACTTGGTATAGTGATCAAGAGAGAAGGGAAAAAAATAAACATAGATAGAACTGACCACTCACTTCATCTAGACCTTCTCATTTTCTATAAAAAAACCCATAGATACAAACCATGCTCAAGAAAATGGAGGGGATTATCTTCAACCTAATAGATGAAGAGATACCAATATGAAAATCCCATGTCACACTATCAAAGGAAGAACAAGTATACAAATACAAGGATTAGATGGAATGGGAGGTGCTCAAAATCAACAAACACTATTGTGCAATACAAGATGATGAGGAAGAACACGTACCAAATATAGAAATCAGTTAAGGGAAGAGGGAAATAGAAGAAATTACCAGCCCAGAGCAAAAGTACTACACTAAACCAATTAGACTGAAAGAAAGAAACATTGAAACAAAAGGTGACCCAAAATTGGCACATAGGAGATTATTGGGATGAAAAGATGGTTGCACAAATAATTGAAGCAATAACCGACTTTCAATACCTATTCCCCTGAAACTTCACCAAAATGAAAGGAATCAAAAAAGAGGTGGGAGTTATGAAGATCCAACTTAAAGAAGGCATCAAACCGGTCTAAAAGAGACCATATCAAATAAATCATAATCTAAAGAAGAAAGTGAAAATTGAAATAGAAAAAATGTTGGCTTCCAGAATAATTAAACCAATAGAAGATGTAAAATGGATAAGCCCAATGGTAGTACAAAACAAAAAGACCAGTGAGATAAGGATGTGTGTTGACTTTCGAGAACTAAACAAAGCATGCATACACAACCTATTCCCCACATAATTCACATAGGAGGTATTAGAGTCAATAGCCAAAAGAGAGATCTACTCATTTACATATGGATTTTCCAGATACCACCAAGTGAAGGTCAAGGAAGAGGATCAACCCAAAATAAATTTTGCTATTGAATGTGGATCGTATATGTACATATTCATGCCGTTCAAATTAAAGAACACCCCAATAGTATTCAACCCGATAATGATCAACACCTTCAAAGACTTTATTCATGATTTTCTTAAAGTCTAACTAGACAGTCTATGGTCTAGTAAAAGACCATGTCCAGGTCCTCCAAATGATGCTAAACAAGTGTAGAAGCATGCAAATTTCACTAAACTTAAAGAAATGCACATTTACGATACCATATGGGACACTCCTCAACCACATTATATGCAAGGAAGGACTAATGGTAGATCCAATGAAAGTATCCATGATCTTGAATTTGTCACCATCAAAGAACATTTTTAAAGTCAAGAAATTTTTAGGATACAAAGGATATCACAAGAAATTCATTAAAGGGTATGTAGGAATTGTAGTGCCACTAGAAGACCTTCCAAAGAAGAAAATAGGGTGAAGCATCAAATGAAATGAGGAAGCCCAAAAGGCCTTTGACACTTTGAAATAGACAATAGCAGAGGCACCAATCCTAATCTTTCTAAATTGGAATAATCCCTTTCATGTCCACATAGATGCCTCCGGAATAGTAATAGGAGAAATACTCACCCAACCAAAGGGGAATAAGGATCATCCTATAGCATTTTCTAGTAAGAAATTATCAACGACAAAAAAAAATTAGACTACCATAGAAAGAGAAGCATTGGTAATGGTATACACTTTACAAAAGTACCAACATTATCTACTATCTACCCCTTGAACACCTTCTTCATAGTTCATGAACCCTTGAAATACTTACTAAACAAATTGGTAACTCATGGGCGGATATCTATAAGGTTGTTATTATTCCAAGAATTTGATTTCAAGATAATGGTAAAACTTGGAAAGAATAACCAAGGACCAGATTACCTAACCTGAATTGAAACCAACCAATAATCAGATACATACAGAGAAGAGTTACCCAGTACACATTTGTTACAAATCATAGCAGTACTGGAGGAACTAGAATACATCACCATTTTGTTATGAGAATTCCCCAAGGACCTAATCCCACAAGATAAACAATCACTAAAGCAGAGAGTAGCAATGTATACCTTATTAGAAGGAGAACTACACCATAGTGGAGAAGACGACATCCTAGGAAGAGTTGTCTATACACATGAAATAAAATCCATTTTACAGGAAGCACATAGTGGGATTATCGGAGACCATCACTTTGGAGAATCTACTACAAGAATGGTGAAACTAGCAGGCCTATGGTGCCCAACACTACATAAGGATGCCAATGACTTCACAAAAGGATGTGACATCTATCAAAGGGTAGGAAAACCTACTGCCTTGGAAAAGATGCCCCTTAAACCAATACTAGTCCAAAATCCTTTCAAGAAATGGGAAATTGATTTCATAGGGCCAATCGATCCACCAAAAAAACACTCAAAGGTATGATTCATTATCATAAGTGTAGAGTACTTAATGAAATGGGTAGAAGTAGAACCAATTAGAGACTGCACCATAAGAACTGTCGCCAAGTTTCTATACATAAACATTATTACCAGATACAAATCCCCATTAAGCATAGTCAGTGATCAAGGAAAACACTTCCTAAACAATATGATAAGGGAATTACTACAAAATTTCATGATAATGCAAAATAAAATCTCTCCATACCATCTGCAAGCCAATGGAGCCAGTGAAGAATTGAACAAAATAATTGGAAAAATATTGACAAAAATGTGCGATGGAAACCAGACGGACTGGGATGTTAAGATATCGACAATACTATGGGCATACCAGATCTCTTACAAAGGAAAATAAAATTCACACCATTTCAATCAAGGTATACGGTCTCGATGCAACACTACCCATGAATTTCATAATCCCTAACATGCATACCACACTAACTTTATGATTAGAAGCAGATGAATCGTCAAAGGCAATAATAGAAGAATTAGAAAAATTAGATGAATTTCGACAAATTGTTATGTACAAAAAAAAATTGGTATGTCAAAGGTAGAAGGCATGGCATGACCAGAACTTGAGACTTAAGACATTTCAAACAAGGGATCTAGTGCTGCTATGCGATAGCAAATTTAAGAAACAGGGGAAATTTAAAGTTAGATGGTTAGGACCATTTTATATACATCACATTAATGAATCCAGAGTAGTCAAACTTTGACAACTTGATGGCACACTTATAGTAGGACATGTTAATGGTGCATGCTTAAATCATTATTATTTGCTGCCAAAATAAACACATTAAAACCATCAAAGATACATTTTACCATAGCCTCAACTAACCAAAAACTAAAAACACCAAAATATTCCTGACACCCATCAAATCAAACCAAATGGCTCAGAAAAAAAATTGTAAAATGGGTCGAGCATTAATAACTCAACTACCACCTACTACAACTCATACTCCACTACCCCAAAATTCTATAAAAACCCAAATTTCCCCTCCAACTCTTAACAATTGCCATTACGAGATTAGAGTGCCCTCAAAAACCATTAAGAAAGCTAGAAAATTTTCCCAAGAAAGCTAGGAAATCTCACAAGAAACACTCCCTACAATGTCCACTCCCATAGTCATTCACATATTTGAAAATCCTAGACTAGTATTTAGGCGACTTCTATTCAAAGCATTGCTCATTGATAAAGAAGGGGCCTTTTCATTAGTACCATACAACATGATCCACCTTGAAGACATCAAAAAATATATTCATTAACCCATTGCTTAAATCAACCATGCTAAGCTAGAAGATATTTGCTAACAATTACTAATGGATGATAGGAAAATGTATAAATCGAAGTACATAGAAATTGGATAGAAGTGCCTAGACGTGTGGAGAGACTACCTAGAATTTTGCATGGAAGAAGAATAGGTTCAAATTGTCTTGAGTTGGGTGCATGGAAACTTTATGTACCTAGATAAGTTCTGCAAAAGCATAAAAGAGGCCATCCACACCATGATCGAGTTGAGAATGGTAGGAGGAATCCCAACTGAGAAGGCCATTCAAAATAGTGAAGAGGAGAGGTTGACTGGAGCCACATTGATGGTAGGAGCCTGAGCCTAAAAATAATTACCAGCCTAAGTACATAGCAATTGGTATAGCTTACAAGGTCTATTATGCTAACTGGGAAGACTCTGAAACTGCCACTATTGTCCACATTGCATACTAGATGGTGGTCGAAGGTAAAGATTTTGATTTGTGCAAGGTTATATGGGACCAACTGTTGGAGAACTTGTAGAAGATCAAGAATACTAGTTACCACTTCTAGTACAAAACTTTAATCATCTACTTAGTGTTTTATTTCTTAAATGAACTACCCAATTTCAAGGGAAAAGTTTGGAAAATTGACTAGACCATAGCGGCTCAAATTAAGGGCCATACCACCAATTTGAGAATTTTCAAGTAAGGAAAACAACCTACTGGGGGTTTTCAAAAACTTCCAAGAAAAATTGTAATACATGAGCTGAGTTCCCTTTCTATTGGCCAAAAATTGTGAAAATTCTATAACATTCTTAGTAGACAAAGATTCTACATATATGGAGGTGGTTGAACCCTGCACAATATGGATCCCAACACTGCCTTACAAAGTTACCACCCAAGAAATAGATAACTATGTGGCAGCCTTGCTCCAGAACCCAAGAGATACCACAACTAAGAGGTTCATGAATTACCAAGAGGTAATGAGCAGGAAGTTGGACCAAGAAGCTCAGGAAGACATGAAGAAGAAGAAAAAGAAAGCCCATAAACAAGGGGGCATAAAGGAGGAAGGATCAAAATCGATAGTGGCCACTTTGACACATTCTGAACCTTCTGGTCAAAGGGCCACAAGATCATAGACCACCCCATCAAGACTATTGGCAAGATCTATGATACTGGCATTAGTAGCTCCACAATTGAGTAAAGCACCACAAAACTGAAAGAGAACCTGACATGCAAGACAAAAGAAAAAGGCTAAAAAGCTGAAAGAAGATATAAAGGAATTCGAGGTCAAAGAGATCTTAGAGGAAGAAGAAAATATCAAGAAACCTCTACAAAGAAATAAATGAACAAAAAGGACTTCGAGGACTCCCCCAACCAAACTAGAGCCACAAGAGGAAGGAAGTTAGGAGAAAACATTGGAGAAACACTCCCCAGTACTCTCAATAGATCCAATAAATGTGCTTGAAAAATTTAATGTTATTGTTCACCATGGGACGCTATCATAGATCCTGAAAATGTATGAGGAGTACAATGAAGAAAACCAAGAAAAAATAATTCAAAGCTTGGTAAGGTACATAAACTATTAGAACAAAAGTATCGAAGATGCAATGCAAGGATTTACTGACGAGATTGCAATGGAAATAACGACAAAAAGGGATAAATCTATGGCATAAGATGAAAAAATGAAAGAACAAGCCATATGAGTAGTGAGCCTTAGTATGACAGATGAATAAAACCAAGCCCTTGCACAAGCACACTCGTAGGAATTCAAGACAAAACAATGAGTCGATAGACTTATGCAGGATGATTGGACAGACATAAAAGCCCTCCGGAAGGAGACATAGGAGGCCACCTAGAAACTCTATGAGGAAATGACCAAGGACCCGAAGTAGGAGTAAGGTTTGACACAAGAAGATAACATTCCTCAAGAAACTGGAGCTATAGCCAAAGAGTAGACAAAGAAACCAAAGGAAAAGGTAAAGGAATTTGGGGAAGAAAAAGAGAAGGACAAGGAGGAATCTGGGAAGAAAAAGAGAAGGATAAGGAGGAATGTAAGGAATAAACAAAGAAGGACAAGGATGACTCTGAGGAAGTATCCACTCCATCGGATACCATCTTCGTAATAAAAAACTTTCTACCTCAACAACAACATATCCAACCAACACCATCTCCCCAACTACTCCAAGTACCACTAGTAGGCTCACAGGTGAATCTCTCCATAATGTCACCCATTTGGAAGATAAAATTAGGGGACATCTTCCATGCCACTGATAGAGAAGATCTCCTACAAGAACATGCACAATAAATGAAGCAACTACAGGAAGCCATAGATGCACTCCAAAAGGCCATTCCATATTTTACCAGGGATCATTTCCTCCCTTTCTCACAATAATTGCACCAATTAGTCATTGGAATACATATAACTTTAATATCCCAGAAGGATAACATAATAAAGGAATCCTGGGAAGAACTCATCAAGAAAAATACCCAATAGTTCATCAAGAGATGTGCTACCACACAAACTTAGCTGGAGGTATAGATCAAACAAATTGAGAATAACATCAAGGCTACCGGGGTAATCTATCATTTATGCTTATAGTGGCCCAACACAACAAAGAACCTCGAGGACCAGATTGCACAAATAGAGGATCAGATAACACAGATGAGTTGTGACCCCTTACAAGACCCAACTGACATAAGGGACAACATAAAACACTTGCACATCCAACTTCAATAGATCCACACATAACAAGAATTGGTCAAGGAACAACTACAACAACTAAGGGAGACAAACAATAAAGAGTTAAGGTTCCTCCAGTTGATTTTGAAAGAAGAAAAAAAAATAACCAACAACATTACAATCCCTAACACTTTGCTAGAAGTTGAACACACACTAGCCCAAGTCCAAGAAAAAATTAGCACACTCCTCCAAGCATAGGCACATTAGACAGCTACATTGGCATAACTCAATGTAGAATATCAAAACATCCTTCCTTGAGCAACATGTCTTGAGGACAAGACATCATTTTAAAAGGGGGGATGATGTTAGCAGGTCAAAGGGAGCAAACATAGCATACCAATAAAAGACCACAGTAACAATAGAGACAATAGCTACTAGGAAGGAGTCACATCCCTTCAAGGGAACATATGTATATACACCATATGTAATTGATAAAAGGAAAAGAGAGGTATGTAATATAAAGTAATGATAAGATAATATACTACTAGAGCAAAGACTAGACCTACCCTTTTATATCCGATATAATATAATATAGATACCAGAAGGAGTTATAAGGAAAACATGTGTGTTATGGATCTATGAACAATTTCTTTTGTTAGCATGGTATTGTATGTCATGTATGACTTATAGATTCCTACCACTCTTGCTTAATTCTCTGACTATATCCTCTAGGGTATAAACTGACTACTTAGGGAATAACAGGGTACAAATCTCTGGACTATACTGGCACCATTTCTCTTGCCAACAAGTATACACATCTTTTAAATTAAAAAATTTCATTTTTTTGTTTTAATCTTAAGAGGGAGTTGTACCTCAATCAAACTTAAAAGGAAGATCACCAATGAAATGGTGATCTCTCCAACTGCTTTTTGTTGATTCATCTTTACTTTGGGTAATATAGAGTCGTACTAAATCAATCTTTAAAAAGAGAACTATGTCAACCAACATTAGGCACATATTATTCTTCTTCCATATGCCCTAGGATGTTGTAGGACATCTATTAGATAGCTAGGGTTGGGGGAGTATGTCAAGCAATGGTAGACTTTTGAGATGTCGAAAATAATGCCTCTAATGGTGCTTGAGAGAATTTCACCTCACTAGATGTCTCCCCTTGAGGGAATGCCAACAAATTTCCTTGTGTGTGGAGGTTTTGAAACTATATTTAAATAGTTGGTATTAGCTTTCCACAGTGCATGAAGATAGAAAGTAAGCTTTTGGATACAACTGTGTTTGTTTTTCATTCATAGATGTATCCAAAAGCTTACTTTCTAACTATATTTAAATGAGATTTTGAGGATTGACTTGCGAAGGCTTAGGATGGCTTCGTTGAGAGGCCAACCCTTTTTTTTTTGGTGGCAAATACCTAAAGGTGGATTGAGTGCTAAACTTAGAATTAAGAGATGGCAAAGGACAATCCTAGATCTTATGTTCAAAAGATTGACATCTATAACAAGTATTAGGTAAATTTAAATAGAGAGCATGTTGAGTGTATCTCACCTATCTAATTTGAATATCAACTGTCTCCTTTAAATATTTGGAGATATCCACTTCTACGCATACCCTCTTTTGGGCTTGAGTTGAGAAAAACCCATTTTGTTCAACACACATAATAGAGCCTAAAGAGGCTATTATTTGTGTCAAAAAATTCTAGCATGACAAGAGAAAACCAAGAAAATCCACCTAGATAGGGACACTTATAGATTTCTTATTAGAGATGACAAAATCTCTAGTCTAGGGTGAGAAGCAAGGAAGAGCGGACCAACTAGGGGCTATGTTTAAGGACGACTTCAACTTGGTTGGATTTGACAAAATGAAAAAGAAAATAAAGAAACTTTTGGTAAGGTCTTGTCTAACATCAAGGTGAATCTCATGCGAGACCTAGGCTTTGGTAAACCATTCTTTGAGCATACTTTTAGGGGGTACCCTTCCCAGATGATATCCTATTGAAGTAAAGTTTTCTAACCAATTGCATGCCTTGCCACATTCAAGAATGGGAGAACCATATCAGAGGGTGTTTCAACAAATATATCTTGTGGAACATTTTGAAAACAAATTTCATATATCTCTTGAGCAGGGTACCATTATTAAGCATCATTGAACACTTAACTCCAATAATAACTACAAAGTGACAAAAAGTCAAGACCATTTAAAACAACAAGAAACTCCCGTAAATCTAACAACCTAAAAATCATGACAATAAATGCAACAACAATCATGAATCCACTACTAAAATAATTGTACATAAACTCATAACTATAACAAATACTTTAAAATTGTCCACAAAACATATAGGCATATGAGATTAAAAACAATAAGGTGCATTAACCTATTTTTTTTTAACATCGTTTTTAAATTCTTTGTATTTAACTTGTCTCCACAAAACCACATCCTAAACCAAAACAAAGCAAATTCAAATGCTCCTCTCTCTAATATCCGCGGAGAACGCATGGACGCTTTTCCATTGCGCGCAACAGTTATATTTTCAGCAGTGAATCGGAAAAATATTACTAATCCTCCGCGCAGGAACGTCATCTCTACGGGATTTGAAATTGCTGCCTCTCTTACGCAACAGTTGAGCGAGAACAAGGACAGGCACCAGAAAAAGAAGAGGAAGGTGATTGTAATATCAGGTCCCACAGGTGTAGGCAAGAGCAGCCTGGCCCTCCAATTAGCCAAGCGACTCGGTGGAGAAATTATCAGCGCCGACTCAGTTCAGGTCAGTTCAATACTTTTCTTGTAGATAATTAAAAGCTTTCAAATACCTCTGTTGAATTCCGAGGTCACGATGAATCAGGGTGTCATGTCAGGGGAATTGAGTTCCCTACGGTCTGTTATTTATACCCTGAAAGAAAATGCAGAATTATGTTAAAGCCATCATCTATTGGGAGCCCCCTCATTGTTGAGTCTGGCAAAGCCTAAGCATAGAAAACAATGCATAAATTCAAAAAAAAAAATGACGTGAGGGATCGCTGGCGCAACACCTCCACCATTGGCATTCCAATCTCCACCGGATGGTGGAAGTTAGTCGCAGTTGCAATTTATTGCCTCCTTTATTAATCGGGTCCTCGAGTAGGGGTTGAAAAAAGATGTTGCTTGAAGTTTGCGACAATTTATCACTTGAAACTCGCTACTAATAATATCACACAAGCAGTAGAAGATCTTTACCACCGAAGTAGAGAGCCCATGCTTGGTGCAATACAAATCTGCATTGGGAATAATTATGTGGATTGTGTCAAAATCTTTCTTCCACAGTTCACCTACATCTTGAATTCGGTCTTCTTGAGATTATGAGAGTTTTTTCATTTCCACACTGTAGCTGCATTATTTCTATTTTCATCGTAGGCTAGAGAGACAGGTTCTTTTCAATCTGTTGGCTGATCGAGCAGAATTTGGGACCATGAGCAGGGCCAGGGTCAGTGGTAACACCGAAATTTAGAGAGAGAAGATATTGTTGTTTAATGCTAATAACCTCAACACAAAAGTGTTTAATCTATTGGAGGATTCTTTAACTGATTACAAAGTTTCTCTCAGGCTCCTCGCAAGCCATGAATTATTGAACGCATGGACAACCACTGCATTTTTGTAGGTGGTATGCCGAGGATGGGTCTGGTGTGGGTAAGGAAGCAAAGAAGAGTTGACATGATATAACAGAGGCTTAGGAATGACAATAGGGGAGGAGTAACCTAGGGCCTTAGGAACTCACTGCCTTCATTGAGATTGTTATATATTACATGGAGAGAAATGAGGCCATAAATTTATCGATGCCAAAAGAAAAATTCAAAATATACAATGCATGGAATTGATCTCATGAGGTGGGCCGCCCAACAGACCTAATGTGATGTCTTAGATCACATTTAAAATATTCTGGCATGCCCCCTTTGATCCAAATATACAAAAAACAGAAGACATGTTGGAGTAAAGATCACCATTGAAGCTGTCCAATGAATTCACTACCTTCTGCTATATAAGATCTCTAAGGTATCAAAGTAGCTATTTGGGCCAAGAATTTTGTTTTTGCCATAACTTACAAATTGTGGCAAATTTTTCCTTGAAAATTTCAGGGTATTGGGGAATATATCCAAGAAAACTACAATTAAAATTTTGGCTTTCTATGATCATTTTTAGCCAAATTAGTGTGATTTTATAAATTTTCATTAATTTGCTCTGCAAGCTGCAATGTTACACTTTTGGAAAACTTGTTAAAAAATTAGGCAGGGTCATTTCTTTATAGTTTTTGATTAGAGGCAAAATACATTTTGTAATTTAGTGGTCAAAGTTTGGTGGTCAAAAGAGGAACATCATATTCAGTTATAGCTCATATTTTAAAATTTTATGGTTACAACTTGCACCAAATACTTCCCGGCCACTACCTAATAAAAAAATTAGAATTAGGAAAACAAACACATTGGAAACAATGTCATCTATTGGATTAGAGAACTTGTCTACAAACATTGATTTTAGTGACTTGCTTTACCATCCACCACCTAAATTTGAGGTAAAAATTTCACTAGGATGTGAAACAATTGTAAATTTTATCACAAATAGTTTGTTTTCCCTGTTTGCAACATTTTTAAATGAGGGTTTGGATAGATTTAAACATGATATATTTTATGAATTGAAGCCCTAGCTAAATTGCCTTGGGGGGTACAACCTTGATAGGCCAAACCAAGGGATAGGACAACCTTTTCAAAGTCCAAAGTTGAACCTACCCAAAATAGACATTCACAAATTTGATGGCACGGATGTAACTTCGTGGATAAGTCTCATGGAAAAATCTTGTAAGTTTCATAATATACTAGAAAATGCAATGGTTGACATAGCTTCATTACATTTATAATTTGAACTTTATCAATGGCAGCAGTGGATGATGAGTGACAAGCAAGGGTAGTTGGAGAGAATTTGCTAATGGCTTAGCATCCCACTACAAGCAACCATGGAAGAGGAGCTATTTCACCCAATTGACAAATTTGAAACAAACAGGATTTGTAGCATGAATATAATACTAAGCATACTGGATTAGCAATTTGGACTTAGGATGGGACTCCTTATTAGAGGCTGCAAATTTACATCAATGGATTGAATGACCTATTTAAGCATGATGTTTGTTTGTTGGAATTTGTACATTAAGGAAAGCTATGCAACAAGCATTGCATATTGAACAACGAAACTCTACCACAAAAAGGTCCATGCAAGGTGAAACCATGAGATGGAAAGATAGAAATATGACTAATTGCATTGATAGAAATATGACTAATTGCATTGATAGAAATGTGTCCAACTTCTTTAACCTAAAATAAATTACTAAGGTCTTTTCTCTACAAGAGCAAGAGAAAAGTGAAAAAGGTTTGTGTTGGCATTGTGATAGCAAATGGTTTGGGGTCATAAGTGTGCCAATGGTGAGAAAAGACTAATGATTATTGAGAATGAGGTCAAAGAAAAGGGAGAAAACACTACGAAAGAACCACATGTGGAACTTGAGCATGCAAATTTTGAGGAGGAAGAAAACCCCACTATCTCCGTACATGCATTGAATGGGATAAGCACACCAAACACTCAAAATGGTTGGTTATATCAAGAAGCAGAAGGCGATAATGTTGATTGATATAGGAAGTACACAAAGCTTCATTGAAAAAAGATTGACCAATGAGCTCAATTGTTTTGTGTATCTAATTTATAATTTTTGGTCATAATAGTTGATGGGAAACACTGTCTTGTGGAGGTAAGTGCCATTTGTTACCTCGGTTTCCGTCACACTCCCAAATCCATGCCAGCTCATTCAAATTTTGCCTAAGTTAGAACTTGTCAGTCTTTCCCTTAGTTATTGAAAGCTTGTCGGGTTCCGGCAAGGTTGTCGCAACCTGCTTTTGGCCTGATATCTGTAATGTCCCCATTTTGGAGGTAATGTAATTTAATTAAATTAATTAATTAAGTTGTCCAAAATAATAATATTTCAAGAGGATGACTAATTGATTATTTTAATTAAATTAAAAAGTGGCATTAAGTTAATTATTTATAAAGTTATCAAATAAATAAACATTAAAAGATAACTTTATATTTAATTAATTTAATACAGTGACTTAAATAAAATAATATATCATAAAGTCAATAAAAATAAAATAATATTCTGGAAGCTTCTAGATTGTGGGCCGACCTCTTGGTGAAAAAGAATAAATAGGTGAGGCCAGCCATTGTTTCTTCATCCAGGAATTGTTGTTTGAATTGAAGACTTTTGGTGGTGGAGAAGCCAACTAGGGTTTCAGCCATTGGAGGACCTTTGGGGACGAAAACCCTCATTGGTTACGCAATTTTGAGGCTGTGAGATACCAGCTGAATTATTGCTAATTGTGGGCTTTACTTCAGAAGTCCAATCTTGTGCTTCATTGTGGAAATTATTTGAGTACAATAGCTGATGTATTATTGTACTTATTTTGAATAAAGTATGTGACTTGCAACAACTGATGTATTGTTGCATTTGATGGAGAAGTTACTTCAGCAGCTGATGTATTGCTGAGATTGATTATTTCATTGAGCAAATTTGTGGAGATTCAATTTGGAGAATAATTGCTGATTGTGATTTATCATTTCATCATCTTAAGGAGTGATATTTTGTAAAGTTTCAGTTGCATTTTCAGACCTTCATAATCTGCTGTCATGGAGGTTGATCAGCCTATGTGAGTCTCATGTTTTTGCTCATATCTTTCGATTGAGGAGGCCAATCATTCTGAGTATTGTTGCATTCAATTCCTATCGTCGAGACTCGAGACAATAGTTTTAAGGGCAAATTGGAGGGCGTTTGGTGCTGCAATTAATTATCTAAACTTTTGCCAGGCAAGAACAGGGTTGGCAGCTTGAGCATTTCGATCTGAGCTTGGAAGGTGCCTATCACATTGGATTTTTATTGTTTCTTCATCAACAACATTGGGCGCCATCATTACCAGGTTCTTCTTGCATTTACTAAGTAGTTTGCATTGTCATCATAGGCATTTTAGTTGCTGCTGTAAGTGAATACTCAGAAAATCAGATTTGGCACCATTGTCAAACAATTGTAAGCCAAGAGTCTTGGCCAATTCATAGCATCATTGTATTAAACATTTTATTGCAAAGGAGATATAAGTTGTTGGTCAAATACTATTGTAATTGAGCTTGTTTATATTATTCATGATCAGCTTATTAGTTTGCATGCCAATTGTTTGACAAAATGCCAATTGGCTGTAAGGTTCTTTTTTGGCATAAATAATGTTATAATATTGCATACTAAGTGTTTGTATTAATGCTAGTTGGTTGTAAGTGCATAAATGCCATCTTAGGTTGTATCCAAAGTGTTTGTCATAATTTCTAATTGCTGTACCTGCATATTGCAAGTAGTTTCAGTCATCTATATACATCAAAAGTGCATTAAAACAATTGCATTTCATCTTAGAGACATTCATAGTTGTCATTAGCAATCATTGATACCATTGGAAACATTTAATGAAACATCATTGGTGACGAGAAAGTCAAAACAAATCAATCAAAAGTTCTTATCAGCCTATATCAGCTTGCACACCAACTGTTTGACAAAATTCCCAAGGCAGCAAAAGAAGAGTTTTTGAGTCAGCTTGGGCTAGGCTCATTACAATATCTTAAGAAAAGGTTTTAGGTTCGTTGTTACAATCAGGTTTTGAAGGACAATGTTGGAGTCCAATGAGGTTCTCACAACATCATTGAGCGTTGATTGAGCGGTGGAAAAAGATAAAAGATGAAGGGAAACTTGTTTTGTTTCAGAACTTTTGAAAGGTTTCAAAACCTTTGTTGGTCCCCGACAAGGTTTCAAAAACCTATCTGTTTCCCGACAGTAAATTTTTTTTCTGCGAGTGGCCTTTTTAGAAAATGCCTAAGTATTTGACATGCCTTTCAAAAGAAGTTCATAAAGTGGTAAATATGGAGGTTTTCACAACTGTGTCAGATTCCGACGAGGTTCTCCAAACCTCGTCGAGACCCAATATTGCTCCTAGAGTGATATTTTCCAAGTGTTATTAAAAGATGACTAACAATGCCGAAGAAAAATCCATACATGAACATTCAACAGAAACAGGAAATGATCAAGTTTTCCGCATTGAAACAAACCAGAGCTCATTGAAATTTGCCATGGCTGCAGAAAAAAAATACATCGCAGGAAAAGTAAAACACATTGAACAAAAGTGGAAAATACCCAATGTACACAAAAGCTTCTATATATTCATATATATTGTGTTACATCAAAAAGGGGCATTGTCAGTACGTTTCTTTAGATGCACAGAGTAAACATCAAGATTTGATTTTTGAATTTTGTGTACAAAAATGTCTTATTGATTCCAATATTCAAGTCTAAAAAGTGCCCCAAAAATAATACTAAAAATGACTTACAATGGATTTTTCCACTATTTGAAAATTTCCCTTTTAACATCTACAATGAAATACCCCCATTTCAAATATAAAACTTTAGTTTTGAATTAAAGCACCCCCAAACTAATAAAAATGACTCACTTTATACCAACACTCGACCATAATAAAGTACTGCACACTAAATTTAAAATTTTTTTACTCCCACTAGTTTTTGTAAACCCTAATCTCCTGAAAATAATTTTAAACAACCCAGACTATATTAGCTAAAAAAAAATCTCAAAACTTAAAATCTAAAATTCTCTTCAATGCAAATAAAAACAAGGGTTTTGAAAACCATATGAGATTATGGTTGCAGAGGTAATAGGAGATGCAGTAGAGCTTGGAACAAGATTGTTGTGTAGCAGAACTTGTGTGCTCTTGGAACAATTGATTGACTTTCAACAATTCAGTGAGTTCTGGCTTGTACATCGCTTTGAACTCTATGATAGGAGAATTGCCACTTACCGTTAGATTTGGAAGGGAGTATCAGAATGATAGAACACAGCCCAAAGACCTTGGAAGAATCCAAAACTTTAGCTTCTCTAATGGCAGCCAATGAATTGGACAGACATATGGGAGGGCATAAAGGCTATAAAGAGCAGGATCTTTGAATAGCATGAAGTGGTTCTGAGGAATCTGAATGTATTTGCTGGACTTGTTGCACTGGCCTCTGGGGTATAGAGCTGTTTCTGACTCTATACCCCAAAACCACAAGTGAGGAAGAGAAACATTAGATGTTGTTTTGGATGAATTCACTCTATTTTTAGGTCTTTATTGCTGGTCATTGGATTTCGTGTGCTGCAGATGGGCCAAATTTCGTGTTCACCTCAAAACCACAAGTGAGGAAGAGAAACATTAGATGTTGTTTTGGATGAATTCGCTCTATTTTTAGGTCTTTATTGCTGGTCATTGGATTTCGTGTGCTGCAGATGGGCCAAAGCAAGCAGAATTTTGATGGTAATTGTGAGGAGGGGCAAACTCTTGGTTGGTGTAGAAAAATGATTATCTTATTGGAAGCCCTGAATGAATGGGGGAATATTTATTGCAAAAATGGAGGATGAAGAAAAAATAGCCTGTACGTTGATACCAATGTCAGGGCAGGAAAAGGACTGTTGCAAAAATGGAATTAAAATGTAAGTGCAAGCCCAAAATCCTATTCATTCTGAAAAGTGTTTGAGAAGTACATATTTAACAGCAAAACATGAGCACTCAGTTCATCTCCTGATGACTGTTCAGTTCATCTTCAGGATGACTGTTCAAATTCTGCAAAAGATTAATATTTGTAATAGTATTACTACATAAAATAATTTATTATAACCCAGGATTATATACATAATGTTAAACAAATTTGCACCATTTTTAAAAATTGTAATAGACAACAACTTGGCCTCTCTCTAAAAAATATAAAGATGGAATAATGAAATATTCCTTTTCCTTGTTACTGTCCTACATTGAAATATCTTAAAGATACTTAATTGAGTCCTTCTACATAAATCCATAACATGCATGCCAAATATTAATGGATTGTCGCTTTAAAATATCTCAAGAATACATGGCTGCAATCTTTATGGTTTTTTATTGTAGGCTTCCTTCCTGAGATGTGCATTTTCAGCCTTGAGTGTTGTAGAACAGGTTCCGACTATATTCTCTCATTATCATTTCTTCAAACATGGCTTTGATACTGCATTTTAAATGTTATGAGGAGAAAATGACATGGAGACCAAAATTTTATTAATTCCAAAAGGGTGATATACAATACATGGAATTAATTCCATGAGGTGGGTTGCACACTTGAATGGCAGCGCATGTAAACTACTGGGAGTTCCTGAATACAAGATTCAACCACAAGAAATAAACTAACCTAAGCCTCTAAGCCTAAATTACATGATTAGCGAATCTAAAAACTAGACCATTGGAAATATTATGACTTATTGCCCTCATATTTGGGCTTTTTTGGTGCCATTAATGAGGAGGGGTGTTTAAATTCTTGACATTTTGTTTAACCATAGCAGAAAATAAGACCCACTATAGGAATAAATCACAAGACACAAAGAGATGGTAGGAAGCATAGATAACTCACAATAAATGCCATATAGAAATAATTGTTAGAGTCGATAAATTTCTCTTAATTGGGCTCAGAGTGCTTTCCTTAATTTATAGAATAATGTGGCATACATGTTGGTATGGTAGTCTCTTAAGTGGTCAAATCACCCTACACTTTATTAGGAGGAAGTGTATAAATAGTTTTGCCCTTTACAGTCAAGCATCATATGATATAGTATATTCTCTTGCATTGATTATATTGTGTTCTTGGATTCCTTATGATAATTGATCCCAAAAGAATCTGCACTAACTCATTGTCTTTTGTGTAAGATATCTTGAATGTTGTTGGATATTTCATTTCTTTCAATCGTAGGAATTAGCACTTCATTTTCACATATCAGACCCTAGGGTTTAAGACTCTTGGTTTTGGTTCCTTTGAATTTTGAACCACTTAGCATGCAGAGGCATGGGCGCAAACAAACGAGGGTGTTTGGTTGTTTGACGTCCATTACAATCAACTTTCTTAAAAGGAGAAGTGATTAAGCAAAGTTTGTCTCTCAAAGGACATTTTTAAGTGATAGATCTTGGATTTTTTGTAAATTTTTTTGAGGCAGTGAGTGCTTGCTTTCTAGTTCTGATTACTTATTTGGATTTCCCACAAGTTTTTGTATCTTTTAAGATTCTTTCATTAAGGGACAGAAAAAGGCAGGCTAAATTTGACATGCATTAGGCTGTCATAGGGCAGTCATTCTTCCACAGATCATATTTTTGTTATGTAAACTCTGTTTGACTTTTTTTCAAAAGGTTAAAGTACTTTGGAGATCTTAACGTTGGTGTTTGTTATTGTAGACATTTGGAGGGTTTTATGTATCTTTATTTCAATTGAAGATAAAATTGATTCTAGATGTTCCTCTGTTGGCAGGGTACAACTTTCAAGTTTAGGAATTGGTGATAGAACGGGCTTTGATGGGGATGGGAGAATCTGGTTCTCATCATTAAAGGATTCTATAGTGTATGTGATGGATGGGTAACCTTGTGAGCATGGGTTTTCATTATTTTCATTTTGTCTTTGCTTTCTAATTTTTGTTCGGATGTTGGAGGTCATATGTCCAAAGACGATTGAATTTATAGTTCTCAAATAAGTTGTATACTTGAAAAGGGCTAGGTTAATTGTTTATTTGAAGGTTGTGTCTGAAGAGGATTGGTTTCATTGGTTGTTACTGGTTGCTATTGTGGTTTGAGGCTGCTTGTGATTTTGTGGACTATGAATAAGATCATGGATTGTTGGATTAGTGATGATTTCAGGGTTGTACAACTTGAACACATTTCTAGGGTATTTGTGGCAAGACTTGTGGGTGCAGGTTGTGTTTGGTTTTTTAGTTTCTGGACATTGATGAATGGATCATGCTAGTTTTGGGAGCTCATTCACATGGCTAGGAACATTTGGTGATCAACTTGGTAGTTGGTTACAATTGGCTTTAGTAGTTTGCAAATCATCGACCTATACAGATGACATGTTCTTAGTTCTCTGCTTCAGATTTTGGCCACACATTTGAAGACATAGTATCAGAATTGGCAGCATTTTCAGGCTGCTCTAGAATGTAGTAGTGTGGTGGCTGTACCTCTCTTGACATTGCTTCCGAAGGGCCTACATATTTTTTTGGTTAATGGGTAAGAAATTATATTAAATAGAAAGGAGAATTAAACTGGCCTCTGCTTCTGAGAGATAAAAAAGCAGGAGGAAGATGTATTAACATTATAGTGAATGGGAAGATCAACAAAAAATGGCTACATTTAAAAATTGGGTTATCCTTGAACTTGTCTCAATTACAGAAAAACACTATTTTTCCAATGCTTAACAGTATTGTCTATTCTTAGTCTGACATAAATATATCTACCAAGGATTACCTGAGCTTTCATAACTAAAGTACCATATTCTCTTGCCACTGAAGTACTAGACTGCTTCTGAGCCTACATTTTAACGACAATATTTGTCTTCAATACAATTCACAGGCAGAATGTTATGTACTTTTCATCACAGGCTTTTTCCTTCCCTAAAAATAAAAGCAGCTCTGATACCACCTGTAGAATTCATGCATCTGTAACAGGCATGACTATGCTGAAAGAACAATATAATGGTTATTGCACACCTAAAGTTGTTTTGCACTCACATTTTTTTGTCATAGGCAAGAGAAAATACAATTCCTACAAGAGGTGCAATAACGAGATAAATGTTACCGATAATGAAAATAAATGGAGGGCTTGGTCTGCTATATATAGCCAAATGCTAGACCCCAAATCATGGTGGTTTCCTTTGGTGGTGTCACACTGAGAGTGGTATTCATCTTGGATTACCGCCCAACATTAACACTTGACATCTCTATCTTCTCAACATTAGCACCTACTATCACTAATATAAATAATTGACATGTGAATAAAATTGCCCCAAATTAAAAAATGACAAAAGGTGTTGTCTTTTGGTCCACAGCTGTTTGTTCACAATAATCATCTTCTCTCCAAGTTCAGGTTGTCATTTTTATGTGGATATGATTATATGGTTTAAATTATATTAATACTAGATCAGAGGCTATAGCCCATAAATGTTTCATTTCTTTTTTCTTTCCTATGGTGTGTAAGTAGCCATTTGAAAGAAGAGCACGTGATTTGAAATTGTTTATCATTCAATCTCTGTCATGGTTGTCATCTAGTTTAATATTATGAGAAGTGTTTTAATTTCTTTTGTAATTTGCTATTGGAATGAATGTAGGTTTACAGGGGCTTAGATGTTGGATCAGCAAAGACTCTTTTTAGTGATCGACAGGTGGGATCAATTCAACTTTACTGGCTATTATTATACTTAAAAAATGAAAATGTTTGTAATCAAGTTTAAAATAAACCTAACAGAAAGTTACATGAAGCTACATTTGTTTTTGTACTAGTATCTGCCTCTTATGATTATGGGCCTTGTTTTAAAAATGGGTATGATAGGCCTACAGGCAATTGATTTCTTTTTTATCTCCTAAATTTCTCTTTCATTGTGCATTACTACTTTAAACAAGGGATCAATTTTTTTCAAAAGGAGGTACAAACAGAGTGTGTAAATTTAACAAAATATTAACAATTTGTTTAAATGAAATATATAGTTCTGATTAGATTTTGTGAAATTGTTGTTTCAGCACATACCACATCATTTACTTGACATTCTACATCCAACTGAAGGTATGTGTGTATTTATTAATTGTTTTCAATTTTAAAGTTGACTTATGTCAAACTGGCATGTTTGGTAAGTGGTTTTTACAAAATGTACATTGTTTTGGGAACTTAGGCATAAAGTCAAATGAAAATACCACCATGGCTTTAAAAGTCTATGAATAAAGATCTGCATGTTTGATTATTTCAATAATGATTATATTCTAGATGCATGAATGACAAATTGTATGGTGCTTTCCATGCATCAATCATGGCCTAAAAATTGTTTCAATTCATTAAGCAAGCATAAAAATAACTTTCTTTTTTGTAAAAGAAAGTGTCCAGAAAAATAATTTCTATCCTACAATATGAATTATCAAATCGAAGATCAGAAATATATTGTTATAGTTAATACTCACTTTTGAAATATGTAAAAGGCATCATGCACTCTGAGCCTTGAGATGTAGCAAGGCTCAAAATTGCTGACTCCATGCAGAACACCGGAGGAGAAGGAATTGGATGGTGAAGAGTGAATAATGTGTGGGAATCTAAGAAGTGTGGAGAATGATGCAAAGCTGTGGTCAAAAGTTTTTGGTCGGAAATGAAGCATTGCTTCTGGAAAAACTGTTTAAACATCTTGTAAATATTTCCTTGCAGATGTCCACTGGAGAACCTGCAGGACAGACAACTATATATCTAAAATACAATATTTATAATGATATGGCTTTGCCAAGAAGGCTGTAATGTGAAAATAACTGCATCTTACACATCAAATTAGAATACCTATCCAATTATAAATTGCTGGCTGTTTTATTTGTAGAATCATAATTAACTTTGACCAATGTCTTACAATAATAAGATATTGTACAACACTCAACACCCAAGTTGGCAATCCTGGTCGAGGATGGGTATGGGTTTGGGTGCATTGGTACAGCTTTTTTTTCCTTGGGTATGGGTTCATATATATATGTGTATATCTACATATATATACATATGCATATACACATTTATATCTATATATTATATATGTGTATATGTACGTATATATGCATATACATATACATATATTATAGATGTATCTACTTACCCCTTTAAAAGTTTGCTAAACAGACAATTTAGCTTTTAAGTGCAATGGTTTTTTTTTTTGAGTCACCTAGCATTGAGATTCTGCCAAACTCTGCAACATATGTTATAACTCTGAAGACTTCTAAACCTTGGCAACCTCAATAGCGTAGTGAACTTGTTATGCAGTTCTCATCGTCACTGAAAATATAGGAGATGAGTATGTGAGAAAGATGATTCCATGTATTCCTTGAGTCATATTTGCTAACCCCTCTATAAATCTGTTTAACAAGGCATCGTTATGATCAGTTCTGTGTTTTTTTGAGTCACCTATTGTTGGTAAACGGATTTGTCACTTCAAAAATGTTATATGACTCGCCCAATGGAAAGTGGCAAAAACGTTCCAATAGTTGGAGAGACTGCTTGTGAAATCACAATCTTCCTCTGCGTTTGAGAGGGGCAGCTCCTTCAAATGATCTTATTTTGGATTTTTGAATGTACTTTTAACCAAAAAGTATTTAAAGGAATGAAAAAGATTTAACATAACTGAAATGGAAAGAAACCCCAAACAACAAATGTACAGTGTTATTTATGGGTTCAATGGACTTGCTTAAAATTTAAACAAATGCATTATAAAGATTGGAGACCACACATATGAGCTTCATAATGATTGTGGATTTCAAACGATAACACATCCAAATTGAGATACCGAAAATTGAATATGTTTTCAAAAGTAACTCATTGAATATTGACTATTCACTTTCACAAACAAGATTTAGGATAACAAAAGTCATGATTAACTCAACATACGAAAAGATTAACAATGACACATAGAAAACACCATGAATGCACATTCAAAAGTGTTTTCCATTACTTTGTAAAATTATACAATTCCAAAAATCCTTTATGCAAATTTGTGAGAATCGAAAAAGTCCCTTTACAAGTCCCTTTATGCATAAGCCTTGTATATATAGGTTTTCCCCAGTAACTAATTCATAACTAACTTGTAATTACCCAGGTTATTGTTGATGTTTGCAGCGTCGGTCTCCACTTCCAGCGATCTCCTTGATGACAAGATAAATTAAATAATAGCTAAGGCTATTTAATTTATAGCGATTGGATAAATTCAGGAGACACATCTTTAATAATAAATGGTGATCAATTATTGAAGAGGCTCGAATTATGAAGAGGCATGAATTGTTAATGAAGCCAACCTCTCTTGCATGGGCGTGATTTTATTGAAGTGGCACATCTCTCTATGCTGGGCCGACTTGTTATTTTGAAAGGACACGTCCTTCCCTATCACTTGTATATATTCGCATTGTTCCATCTCATTGTATCATCAATTTTATTGTTCTTGCATTCCTTCTACTTGGCGCGAATTTGTACAAGGCAGATTGAAGTTCATCAAAGATTAAGTTCGGCATTATTGAAGGCTGTGAGTTGATCAGCGATTTGTCTCTATATGTTTCTGTGTGCATCATAATATTGATGCTTGTATATAGGCCTTCATATCGGCCTCTTGTAAAGAGATCATCATTGTGATAATTCAATATATAAGTGATATATTGTTGCTGGGTTTTTCTCCCTCAAGAGGAGGGTTTTCCCAGGGTATCTGCTGTATTCTTGTGTCTGATTTTGAATTAAATTCTGTACATTAAATCTGATCATAAAACTAACAGTAATTACCTTTACAGTTTTGAGAGAAATAAAATAACTTTATTTAAGTTAGAAATTTCTCAACTTTTGCACAAAAAAGGCTCATTTTCTAACCTTTCACAAGTATGAGATAAAAGTCACTTTTTACAAAAGATAACATTAAAACAAAACAAATGATTATGACTTAGAAATTTGAGAAGCAATTTGTACAATCAAAGTCATTGAGAAACTCCTTTTCTTCCATCTGTACCATCCTTGATGCTTTCTGTATAAGTCCTCTATGCTGCAAGTTGTCTCTGATGGGAAGATTTTGCTCTAAGTATCTTGAATACCTTAACAGCTTGGGCCGTGAGCTTATTTCTAGGAACAATCACATTGCTCATCCTTAGCTTCCAGGTATCACAAGTCTTCTAAATATCTTCCAAACTCTGGAAATAATCAGGTGCACGACCATTACACATATCGAGAGTGACAAAAAAGTTACTCAACCTCTTCATCTCTTCCATATTGAAGACCTGTTTATTGAACAATTCTGCATTGATCATATTTTCAAATTTTCCCTTGATAGTCTGAACATCTAGGTCCTGGATTCCACCTTTTTCCAATGTATCTATGCTGAGTGACAGGAGATCATCTTGAATCTTTGTTTTTATTTGTTCACAAGTCGCCAAAAGTTTCTCATGTTCTGTCAAAATTTGACTGATAGTTGCAAGCTTCCATTCCATGCTCTGAAGCCACATATTGGATTTATTCTCGTCAATACTTGAGAAAATCTTCTCAGTAGTCAAGATATTGACATCTATCTTATTCATCCCCTGGAGGTGTTTCAAAATTCCCTGCCACATTGACTCTTCTTCTCTCGTCTTTCTTAGCTCCTTTGCAATTTCTTCTTTATGAACATCTGCTTTTTCAAAAAATTCTTTAGCTTTCCCAATGAAATCTGCTTTCATCTGCTTTCATCTGATCCACCCATTTCTCAGTTACCTTTCCATATGATTGGTATTTGTGCACACTCTCTATAACTTCCCTCTCAATGATTCCCTCAGAAATAGGAATTGCATAAAGACAACTATTCTGCTATTGAAAACTCTTTGAATACAAGTCCAGAACAGCAGGACAACTGTTTGACAAAATGCCTATGCACATCAATTGTGAAAATGATTTTTTTTTGCATACAAAATTGTCTTGGGATATTTTAGTAGTATCAGAGCAGAATATCTTGCCAGCCGGTGAGTTTTGATGCAAATTATCATTAGCAGAAATTTTTGATTAGTTTAAGGTTTTCAGTTGTAACCATGGCATCAAAAGGTGAAAAATGGTTGGTTAATATAATATTAGATTATGGTGGTAAACTTGGACATCTATCTCAACCAAGGGATGTTATTCTCCACACTCTAAAAGAAGTAGAAGAGTGTTTGATCATAGTGGAACAGTCACCCTCTCTGGTGTTGCAAGCAGCCTTAATTCCTACAGTGACTTCCTTAAATTAGCATAGATGGTTGAAACACATGGATAATGAGATGAGACTTATGGTTACTTCCTGTTTGAGCAAAATCATGAGAATTTCAGCACCTAAAGCTCCTTATGATGGTAACACATTGAAAGAGATAATTCAGCTGTTGGTGGATAGTTTCCAAGATATTAATGATATCACATGTGCTCTTTTTCCTAGGAGGGTTGCCATACTTGAAACATTTGCAAAACTCAGATTGAATAACATTGTGTTGGATTTGGAATTGGATGATTTAATTCACAAAATGTATCACCATTTCTTTGCTACAGTCATAAAAGATCATGTTGATAATGTTATTGCAGCCATGTAAACGATTATGGTTTTGGTTATTAATGAAAGTGCTGTTGTGCCACAATCACTTTTTTTTATCGTATCGGCTAATAGGAAGAAGGATGATCATGGTATCCTATCAGTTGAACAAAATTTGGCTGAAAAGGTGATTGTTCAGTGTGAGAAGAAGCTGAAACCTTTCTTGGTTAAAGAGGAGTAGGTGAATGAAGGTAATAGGAGATGCAATAGAGCTTGGAATGAGATTGTTGTCATGGCATGGTGCTTCACTGTTGGTGAAAGGTCGACATGCCTAGGTATTCTCATATGCTATTATCCCTACCCTCTCATGTAGTCATAGCAAACATGAGTCTCTACCTTATGCAAATGAGATTAGCCATCCAATTTTGGATGCACTCATAGCAACCATGTAGGAAACAATATCATAAGTGCCTTAACGTAATACTACATGGAATCATGTTGTCAAACCCAAGCTCACTCCCAAACAATAACATGTCATCACAACATACACTATGTTGGAACATTAGTGCAGCATTGCATCACATCCAAATGCTCCATGTTGGAACATGTGCGGGATATAGCAATTACCATAAGAATGTATAATATGGCATAAGCCAAATTGCCATGCAAATATTGTTTCTAACATGTGAGAATAATAACAATTTTCATAACTGGTAACTCTATCATAATGCCAATGTTTCGTAATGCAATACATCCATAGTTGAAATATATGACACCAAAAGGAAGAGCAAACCTGCACCAAGTATCATGTTCTTGAGCAAAAACTCATGCCCATACCAAACTATAACCAAGATCATATGTCAGATCTTGGTAGTGCCATTGGAATAACAATGCAAGATAGGCTAGCACTATGGGCCATAGAATGGTCCAAAAAATAAGGGGAATTAGCAGGTACACTTACATAGAAAGGTATGTGTTGTACTCAAAACCAAAATTTTTGCTTCACTAAGGCATTTTACTTAATTTAGTTTTAATCCTGTTGAAGTGATGTCAGAAGGTCATTTTTGGGGTTTTCAAATATGGAGTTGGTGTCAATGTCATGTCAGTCTGTTACTGAAGAGATTTAAGGAAAATGAAAATTTGAAGGAAAATCATCAAAATTTACTACCTCTGGAGAAGGGAGCACATTTTTAAAAGGGCGCCCTATCTTTTAGGGGCTTAGATATTGTTTTTAGGGTTTGTCACCTCCAACAGACATTTGTCCGACATCACGTCAGCTTCGCAGTGAGCTATTAGGCTTGTCAAATGGAGCTGTTTCAAGCAAGTTGTGGAAGATACAGTGCAAAACGAGGCGAAGACGAGAATTGACTAACACTGGAGAAAAGCGCAGCTTTTGAGAAAGGCGCCCATCTTTTTGAGTTGTCAAATGAAGGATTTTGACTAAATGCCACCCAAGATGTTTGTCTCACTTTCGTTCAAGCTTCGCGATGCATCCGTCAGTGGGTGAATCTGAGTTGCTGAAGTGCCTGAACCGGAGGTCAAACCTGGGGTCAAATCTTAGTCAAAATATCAAAGAAAAAGCAAAAGAGCACATTTTGAGAAAGGCGCCTGAGCTTTTCAAGCCTTTAATGCTTTCATTTTGATGATATCAGATGTTCAATGTGTCCGTGTTACGTTCAGCTTTCCGTTGCCTGTCTCCGTCAGATCAAAGGATGTCTCAGCAGCTTGCAGTCGGAGTTTTTGTGTTATTCTAGTCAGTTCCAGAAATGGCTAAGTCTGGGGAGAAAAGAGCAACTTTTCAAAAAGGCGCCCTTGATTTTCACCCCTCAAATGATGTTTTTCTTGGGAAATGTGCCTTTCACGGTATCCTGCTTGAGAATGGGGGTGACTCTGAAATTGAACACAGGATCAGGTCGAAAAATTATTGTGATTATATGAGGATTTATTTCCCTTGTTACCAGAATCCACAGAAGTCAAAAATTTGGTGAGTGCGAGAAAAGTCACGACTTTTGAAAAGGCATGACTTTGAAAAAGCTTGGTTACTAGAGCTTAACAGGATCGCTGGTTTATGGTTTCCGGTCTTGGGAATACCTTTGATTAGTTTTTGTTGACTGCGATTACACACATCGACCCGATTGATAGGAGAAGTCCGGTTAGCGGTGTCGAGAAGATGAAATGAGTCCGGCGAGAGGTTTAGCTTAAATTTCATGATTTTGGCTGCGATGGAATTAAGCCTTAAAACTCAAAGAAGTTGAATTTTCGAAGAGAGTTGAATGGGCGCCTTAGCGGGAGTTGACTGCCAGTTAAGACTGAAAGCGTTTGGGTTTGTCATCTTCGGTTCGGTATATTAGCATGTTGAGTGATCTTTAGGATTCGCATCAAGTTAACTTCGCCATGTTGGGATTCTTAATTGCATGTTGGCTGCTTGAGGTGTGTAATAACCGGGATGCATGGCGAATTTGGTTGCAATTGTGAAGACTTTGTGAAGTTGGCGAATTCACCTTTTGTCAACTGAAGTTCTAAAAGGGACGACATAAATGATGAAGCATAGTTTTGTGAAGCTGACGCATTTTACAAACAATGATAACTTAAGTTCCAAAAGGGTCATTATTTTTAGCATAAGTGTGAAGTTGGCGCATTCATTCTATGTCAACTGAAGTCTTGAAAGGGTCGCTATATTTGGAATATTTAAAGCATAAAATATGGCGAATTTCTTATTGTCAAAAGGGACGCTTTAGTTCTAAATTGTGAATTTAAAGCAAGTGTGAAGGATGGCGAACTTAATGTGGATTGCTAACTAAAGTCAAAATCGCCTGAAGTTGTTAACTGAAGATTGAAAAGGGAAACCCTAAAGCATGGTGATTTATTTAGCTTATCTTAGTTTCAGTTAACTGGAATGAGGTCCAATCACAAGCCAAGCGCACTTTTCAAGGATTCCATGCTTTATGCGAATTTCATAGATGAAAATCTATTTAACTAAGCAATGGCATCCATTATTTCATCATCTTTAGCTTCGAAGTTCATATTCTTCTTGAGCGACCAGCAAGCTAAAGGTGCTACAGGTGTCCGAATTCAGCGTTCTTCATATCAACGAGTTCAGATTGTTCAGAGGAAGAAGATTCCAGACTTTATTTTCACTTTGCATGCAGGTTTCATTAAGTTCCAAGGAAGAAGTTGGCGAATTTTTCAGAAGCAGACAAGCAAAACTTTCTATCTTTTGTCTTATTTCTTCTATTTCTCACCTTAGGTACTTTCTTCGCATGTCAAAGAAATTCAACACATATTCAGAATCTGATCATCTGGGTTCGCATACTTCAGCATTTGCAGCAAAACCCACGTCTTAGATTTTTTTCGAGAAAATCGCCCCGTAGCCTTCATTTTGAAGCTCTGTGCTTTTTTCCGAGAATCTCTTTGCATGTGGGCTCGAAACACATTTTTTCGAGAATTCAGCTATCTAGGTTTGTTTAGAATTCCGTTGTGCACAAAACCCACGTTCCAGAAAAACTTCGAAAATTTCTTTCGTCATAGGCTATTTTTAGCCTCGTCCAGAGGTTTTCAGAAAGTTCTTCAAGTATATTCGAATTTACAGTCAAAAGTCCTCATTTTCAAAATGCAGTTCAATCTCATTGATTACAAGGCCAAATCGGCTCTTGCACATAATTTCATCAAGACTTCAGACACAGACCTGAATCATGTTTATCTAGTGGTTAATCTGAGCAGTCTTGAGGGTGTTAGCAGCAATTCGTTGAGGAATCTTGAGCGTTCCGGGTTGCTGGCAGCGGCATCCATTCCTATTACTACTTTCGATCTTGAGTTCGTTCTTGCTTGCATCAAGCATTATGACTCATCTTCACGACAAGTCAGATCAGTTGACGGGAGGGTTGTTTGCAGTATCAAACCAAAGGACATAGAGAAATGCTTTGCTATTTCTCCTCGTTCAGATAACTTTACTGTGGTTCTTGAAGCCTGTGAGAAGATATGGGATGCTGATCAACAATGTTCGCAGAGGAAGGTGGCTCAGAAATGGCTGAAAGTTCAAAAGACTAACATGCCTAAAAAGGTTGGTCGTGGTGAATTCAAGGACGAAGTTGCTGTTTTGATAACTTTACTCAATCGAGTTACCGGTCAACAAGATGCTAGCACTTTCCGTTCATGGATGTTTTACCTAATTACCAGAATTCTTGATGGCACAGAGCATTTTGACTGGGCTATGTTGATTAGTGATTGCTTACATCAGCAGATTACTAATTTTCTCATGTATCATGAGTTTCACATGATATCATACTTGGTCTACTTGGTTGCATTTCAAGGTAGCTACAGGGTTCTAAAAACTAATGGCACTCTCGGTGTTCAACGAGTTCATGAGTATTATTCTGAGTTGGAGTTCTCTCAATCCGAGCAAGACTTCCGAGCAGTCAACGATCACTTTTCTATGAGGACAGTTAGAGATCTTGACAATGAAATGCACATTCGTATTTCTGCCGAGGCAAAATCAGCGATGGACACTTGGGCGGATTGGTTTATCCAGTTCCTACTTTCACATACATCCGGGTTTATGGATATGTTGGAGAGCCCCTGATGTTGCCAAGGTATCCGTCAGACAAGATCATCTTCATGGAGTTTCTCAGGCAGATGCAACATGTTCATTTCTTTCTTCGCAATCGTCATAAGACTGCGGCCAATTTTCCATTTACATTGGGAATTTTCACATGCAATGCAGCAACAGATGCCAAGCTTATGTCAACCGAGATAGAAAGGTTCAAATTCAAGACTCATACTGAGAGGCGTTCCTATGATCCTCTCGGTCATTATGCAGACAGGTTGGAGCGAGGGATTGCACATAAGCCAGCACTTGAAGATTTTTGGGCTAATTGTGAAGATGAATTCGAGGTTCGTCGTCGTCACTATTGTAGACTCACTATCGGTCAGCTCTCTGATTACCTATCAGAAGATGTTGATGGTCTATCAGATGATGATGGAGAAGTTCTTCTCAATTCATATGTCAAAGATCAAGTTGCTCGGCAGCCACTTCGCTCACCTGATTGGTATGCTAAGGAGAGTACTTCTATTGAGGAAGTTTCCAGATCAGTTATCAAGACTAGCAAGTTGTTCTTGGAGAGCAAACGGAAGTGGAAGTCAGTTCCTGTGACAGAGCCACCAAAGGATTTCTCTTCGCTTCCTTCTACTTCTAGGGCAAGGCCTCGAGTCAAGGCTATTGTGATACCTCCTGAAGGGGTTAGACTCAGTGGAAACACAGGAAAGAGAGCTACTGGTAAGAGGAAGCAGAAACAAGTTGAGAATGTTCCTGAGATTCCAGTAGAGACAGTTATTCAAGCTGAACCTCACGTTGAACCTCCTAGTCCGCCTCACATGCAACCTATTGACATAGATTCTGAGCCTGAGACACCAATTCAAGCTGATCGGAGACTTGAACCACCACAGGTTGATACATCAGGGACAGTCTCTCCTCGAATTGAAAATATTGTTCAGTCTTGTTGGCTCGAGAAGTCTTTTTGGGAAGACAGAGGCGAGAACCTTCATACAACCTTGATTTATCTGAGTTCGGTGAACCTTATCAGAGAAGGTCGAACAAGAAGATCAAGAAACAGGTGCATATGAGAAAACTCCAGAATCAGAGATTGTTATCGAAGTTTTCGCCGTTCCTCCAGAGGGTAAAAGCTTGATGAAGTCGAAGTTGGTGATTTCACTTTTACTAAGGCTAATCTTGGCAGGACCACTCGAGAGACAGATGTGACTCTTCTAAGATCGTCACTAATAATCTTGAAGAGCGAATCACGAAGGATGGAGAAGATAAGGCCTTACTCAAGGCTGAAAATAGTCAACTTTGTCAGTACATTTCTGATCTTGTTCATGGAAATTCGAGTAGAGCACCTGTTCTTCCTCATAATACACCTGCAGAACAACGAAAGCTGGATCAGTTAGTTAGTCATGGCAGACTTTTGGACAACTGGATTGAAATTTTAGTTGCTACAGGTCGGCGTCTTGTTGCAGATTTGTATCAGTTGAGGAGTGATGCACATAAATTCCGTCAGGGTATTCAGTTGCTTGAAGTTGCGGTTGCAAAGAGTTTGGCAAAGGATCGTATTCTTGTATCTCAGTTGTCGGTTGCATATGATGCCTTGGAGATTGTCGAGGATCAAGACAAGGTTTTTACTTGGAGAGAGCAGCACCTTCTCAAAATGGAAATATGTGAGAAGATTTCTACCAAGTTGTTTTCACTCAAGGGTGATGTGGTTGGAGTACTTGCACTTGTTAGCGGTTTCGTTGTTCAGATTCCGTGTCATTATCTTCTTGAAGATGGCACGTATGTTGAGTTGGACAAAGTACAAGCTGAATTCGAGAAGCTGATTCGTGACAGCCTTGAAGGAGAACCAATGGCGCCTAAGTTAGAGAATATTTCAGTGATTGCAGCCAGTCTCAGGAAGGCGACTGAAGATTGTAAAGATGGCATGCACACAATCACGGAAAGTGGCAGAGAACTAAAGAAACAGATTGTTATTTTGAGCAGCATCAAAGTGCCAGATGACAGAGAGATGATGAGTTCTTGGTCGAAGTGTTAGACCGAGATGACATGGAGTGATCTGCCAGTTGGAACCTGCAGTTAATTTCGAGGGTTGAGTCATGAGCAGCAGTTAACTTGACTCTTCAGTCTTGAGTTTACTTGCTGACTTTAACACATGCTTATCTCATTCTTGGAATTATCATCACAGGAGTTAGGGTTAGGGTTTCCAGTTAACTGAGGGTAGTGTCCAGTTAACTTTGCTTTAAATAAGGGCGTGCATGCTTGCACATGGGTCCATTTAGGTTAAATGTAGGTTACTGCCGTAGCTTTCCAGTTAACTGTATAGTTTACTTCATTAGGGTTAGCAAATCTTGCATGCATTGCAAGAACTGTAGATGACTCAAGGTGATTTTAGGGTTACCTACACCTTGATGTATATAAATAAGAGCTTTTGCTCATTTGTAATTAACTTTTGCTTGAGAGAGAAATATATGCTGCGCCTACCTTGCCCTCAATATTGCTCTTTTGGTATTTGTTCATGCGTCTTTACTTTATGATCAATTGTTATGCCACATAGGGTTTCATGCGATTGTGATGGTGAATTCTTTCCATAGTTTAGATAAATCTGTTTTGTGTTCAATGAGCTTGTTCAGATTGAGATGATAGTTGTGCCTACCTTGCCTTCAAGTAGAGAATCTGCACTTGTTTATCGTATGGTGTTGTGAACAATAAACTTATTCGGATTGAGATAATAGTTGTGCCACCTTGCCCTCAAGTAGAGAATCCGTATTCAGTTTATCGTGTGATGTTGTTATCAATAAACTTGTTTAGATTGAGCAAATAGATGTGCCACCTTGCCTTCAAGTTGAGGGTCTATACTTGTTTATCGTCTGATAGTCAAACCTTGCTCCGTTTCCTCATGCTCTGTTTTCTTGAGGAGACTGGATAGAATTTAAGCAATTAAGTTTAGTTGTAGTTAGTGAATCTGCGAAACCAGAGAAAATTCTCAGCTGCAACGTATATAGTTTTCAAGAAAGCCTTGTACCTCTACAGCTGAAACAAAAAGACAGGAATTAGTTTAGTTTATTTCCCTTTGCAGGTATTTTTGTCAAGCACAACGAGGGAGCTTCCCCTCCTAATTTGAAGAGCACTCATTGCGTAGTGTGCATAGCTGTCCGTACCAACTCTTTCTCCAGAGGTGCTAGTTGTTACGCCAACATGAAACTTCAATGGAAATCTACTGGAAGCGCACTAACATCAATGTTAAGCTCTGTTTTCAATTTATTCACCTCTTTTGACCACAAATTGGTTGGAAAGTTCAAAACCCTAATTCTATGGATTTGGCCAAATTTCTCGTTTAAACTCACAGGCGGGCACATCTCCGAAAAGACAGATATTAGAAAAGAGACAGATAGAGAGAGAGAGACAAAAATCAAAGCCAAAAAGACCAGAATGGAGCAAAAATTAGGGGTCCCCATTTTGAATGGGGCGATGTGTGAAAAGGTCATAACAAGAGGTTTGATGAAGGCTTTCAAGCCTAGTACTCTACAGGATGCTATCCAGCGTGCACTTGATCTTGAGACTACAAATCCTACACATGAGCCCCACTTAAGAGTTTAAAGGATAATAAACTGGAACACAAACTAGACAAAGGAGCTCTCAATCGGCCTAAGTGTATGCCACCTAATATGGATTTTGAAACAAGGAATGAGCTGCGTAGGAAGAAGTTATGTTTCACTTGCAAAGAACCGTGGGAACTTGGTCACAGGTGCCTTGGGAAAGGCAAAGCACATTACATAGAGGTCATCTCTAATATTGATGAGGAGATTGTGGACACTAGCTTGGAAAGTGAACATGAGGAGCGACCACTAGAGCATGATGATACTAATACAAAAGATATGGCACATGGAACTATTGCCTCATCAGTTCCTAAGTACTACCCTTTTAGAGTGAGGGGAGTCTTGAGTGGATAGTAGGGTGACTCATAATTTCATTGATGAAGGTCTAGTGGTGAAGAGAGGATTGCAAGTTGAGGATTTTCCAAGATTCGGTGTTATGATGGTTGATGGATTCAAAATGAGTTGTACTAGGAAGGTTCCTTAGTTGATCATTTAGTTAAGTGACTATATACTATATAGTCACTAATGATTTCTACGTGATTGAGATTGGTGAGACAGATGTTGTCCTGTGAATCTAGTGGCTATATTCATTTGATAGATACAGTTAAGACTTTCAGACAATGGAGTTGGAGTTTATGTTAGATGGGAAGAAGATAGTGTCGAGAGCTTTGGCAGATGGTGTGTCAAAGGTAGTGACAACAACGAAAATTGAGGCTTTGTTTGGATGTGGTGAGGTTGCAAGGGCAGCCCCAAACTTAATATCTTCTGAATCTTTTTCTAGCGATAACAGGAAATACTAGGTGGATGACATTGGTGAGAGTCAGTATCTTGTTGATATTCCATATTTAACAACCAAGTATGGGATAGCATTGGGGAATCCAAGGGTTACACAAGGCATGACATTTGATGATGGAGTTATTATTCCTTGCTTCTTGAGGACAACACTTCTTATCACATTGGAAGGACTCAAGGTATGTAAAGATTTTGTTATCTTGGATTTGGCAAGAACATTGAGTTTGCATTGGAGATATATTATTGAGGGTTATTGAATGAGACTTTGATGGATTCCAATTCTGAACCAGCTATTCTTCATTTATATTTAACCAATGATCAAATATATCATAGTCCTAGTTTGTTGAGTTGGCATAATTCCATCAATTTGCAGCATGTAGGTTTGGTTCAAGGCTTGTCATCTTACACATGGATGTTTAGTGATTGTCCCATAATACTGAGTGTAAAATTTTTAGATCTTGCATTGATGATTGCAACTGGTTACTTGGGTTTGTGTGTGCGGAATGGTCACTTCATACTTGGAGTTTGAGTGACACTTCATACTTGGAGTTTGAGTGATGATGATTATAAGGTTGGGATCCAAGGAATGGCATGATTATTAGATTGTTTCATAGGGTAATGCAGGGTGATAGAATTGCTGATTTCAGTTGTATCAGAGTGGAGCAGTGAATTTGTGGTGGAGCATTCATAAGATTGATATGGGATCCTAGTAATTGGCCATGGTATACAGGTATAGATTGCTGGGGACAAGCAATCTCTGGGAAGGGAGGATTGTAATGTCCTTGTTTTCCGAGTAATCACCAGCAGAGATTAATTTAATTAATTAAATATTAAATCGTCCTAAGATAATATTTTAGTTTTTATATTTAATTAATTAATTTATTTTTAAAGTGACTTAATTAAATGGGCGGAGAAAATATTAAATAAAGTTACTTTAGTGGAGCAAAAAATTTAATAATAAAAAATTAAAAGGTGGTGGAGTATAAAAGGTGGTGAAAAGGGATTCATTTATCTTGTGAAAAAATTGTTATCGGGAGCATTTTGGAGAGCGTAGCTTTTAGGAGACTTGAGGACGAAAACCCTTGAGCTGGCGGGTTGGACGAAAAACCCAATTCCATTGATTGGCGGATTCATTTTAGGATTCACATGGAGTTTCAACGATTAGTTGAACGATTTAAGGAAATTTATGAAGTCTTTGGAGAAAAGACAAATTTCAGAGGGTTTGAACATTTGATGAGAAATAATTATATATGGGTGTGTAAATCAAATCCATTACTCACAGTATCTATGGTTCATCCCAATTCCATCTGCACCACGTTCATGTAAGGAGTAATTTAATCTTGCAGTTATAATTTACAAAGTGAGCTCCTTCAGTGAATGTATTGGTAGCGTGGAATATTCTAAACAAGGCGGCTATAATGATTATGAGTATAGCGGTGAGAATTATCTATAGCCTACGATTTATTGTGAGGACGCATTGAATGAAAGGCATTGGGCCTTTCCTTAAGTGCCACCCAAGCAAGGGAGTTGAATGGAAAGAATAGTTGATATTGGAAAAGCTTCTTGGTTGTCTCATTTCACATAGGTCTGGGTAATCGAGATATAGCAAATATTATTTAGTCAAAGGTGGCATGTAAATTGTGACCGATTAGTGTCTTAAGTGTGATTTGTTAATATATATAACTAAATGAGTGGGTCAAAAATATTGAACGACATAGTATTTCAAGGGGGGATGGGATGTATATTCCATACTTATAGAGGATCGAAGATGTTTGAATGTTATGCCGCTAATGTTGTGCTAGCTACATATGGTGAAGAAGTTGATGCTAGTTGAAGGTTTGTTTTATACCCAGATAGAGAACATATATGGAGGCATACCTTTGTTGCGGAGCATGGAATTCTATTAAAAGCTATTGGTAACTGCCATCACATATCCTATTTCCATTGCAGAGTAGTCAGAAAGGGAACACATGAGTTTAATCTAGTAGTATACCCGGCGAAGCAATTCACAACCTTATCAATACCACACCATCTTGGGAAGAAAATCTCTTATCTTGAATGGCCATATGGCCAAATTCAAGATAGCTACCTTTATGTAATATCTATGCATGGTTTCACCTTATTGAAGAACGTTGCATTTGGTTAAATTCCAAAATCTATTAGATAGGTGAAGACTTTGTTATGACAAGCTCTATTTTAGTAAGCTATTTATGATTTTATATAAGTATATGTAGTACTAGGTACTTCATTTTTCCAATCCAGTAGCTATAGCTATAATTGTTGCACAAATATTCAAATGTGATAATACATATTAGTTGTGAATTGCATTGATTCCAAACACCAACCTGGTTCAAATGAACATTTACAAATTGTTTGACAATATGCATACCAAGTAGATAGTGGGAAAAGTGCAAATATTGTGGGAGGCTTCTTACATGTTCCCACTCGGTTTTCTCCCTTTAAATAGTGTTTTTACATATCTAGTTAGGATATCACCTTTCTAGGATTGACCTATTCACACTTAGCTTAAGTTAACTTAGACTTTTTTATGCTTTTGTCTCACCTCATGTGGTTGAGACGTATCCTAAGAGTAAAAAGTTGATGCTTTGTGGGTATAGTGACAATCACTACAGGTTGATTGATGTTGATATTGATCGCTTGACTTTCAATAGAGATGTTGTGATTGATGAGGAAGTAGGTCCTTTTCAGACATCTTTGAGATCCAAATTACCGATGATCAACCTATTTTTGCTAAGGATTCAAGTATTCGACTTCAAGAAGCTCCACTTGAAGGGGGGGATTCAGAGAATGATGAAATAAACTCGGTTTTTATTGATGATAACTTGGATCAACATCTAGATGACACAAAAATAGGAAGCCCAAATCATGATGTCTTGTCTTCACTCTCTCTGTGTCCATCACTCGATTGTAGGTGTTGACGTACGATGACGGAGGCATGACTTTCACTTTCTTCCGCAATGAAGTGATCAATCTTTCAATGAACCATGTTTTCTTTAATCCATCGGTCGGATGGTTTTCCAATTTCACCAACAGTTATTTGAATCTATGATTATAGGCTCGTATGTTCTCATGTTTTCCTTGCTTAGTTTTATAAATTTCTGCTACAATCTCGTTGTCATCTTGCAACAATTTAAATTTTGCCTTGAATGCTTTCTTCAGTGCATCCTATGAAGTTGTGGAATGTGCATCAAGTTCTATAAACCAATCTATCGCTATGCCCCACAATGTTGTTGGGAATGCTCAACCAATAATCCTTATCCTCTTGACCATTTGCTATCCATATAGCCTCACATGTTTTACAATGCCGAATGGGATCCTCAGACCCATTCCCTGTAAACTTTGGGATTTTCTGTATTTCCACACTTGGACTCACTGGGGGAGTCACCATCCTTTTTTCTTGACTGTAATGAGCCAAACTAGATCTAACTCAAAAACCCCCAATTTGCTGCCCTAAATTTTCAGGTCTTTAATTTAAAATAAAAACTTCTGTAGAATCTATTATGAAGATATGAAATTCCAGCACAATAATAAACTGCAAAAATAATCCAGCTTTAGCATTTATTCAAAAATAGTTGCAATAATACATCAGCTATGGCAACTTACAGATATAAATATTTTTTGCAGCAATACAACAGCTACTGCAAATCTGACAAACCCTCAGAAATAGCTTGAATCTGAAGCACAAAGTGAGATATTTGAATAATATCTCCAACAGACAATGGGTTTCCGTCCACTGTCTCCAAGCTCGAGGGTTTCCGTCCTCAAACCTGCTGAAAAGCCAAAGCTTCTCTGAATTCTCCAAGAGAATATATTAACCAAGCATAAAACCAAACATAAATCAAGCATCGCTGAAAGTGAGCCCTTGCAACACTTTTATAAGCTTCTCATAAGAGCTCATTCACACTTTTTACCAATGTGGGATAAAAGATGCACTTTATTACTTTTTCCCCTTATGTCTCCCCTCACTTTTTTAAAACAATAAAGTGACCTTTATTTTATAATTTGATATTGACTTAAAAAGTCACTTTAAACTGCTTTTAATAAATAATTAAATTAAGTTGTCTTTAAAGTTATTGTGATTTGACAACTTAGAACTTAATTATTTAAGTGATTTCTAATGTCCCAAAAAGGGGACATTACATGTGCTTTGAATCTCATTGGACTGTTCTGACCTCTATGTTCTAGTACTTCACTTGCACTCTTGGCCATGCACGAGTCCTTTACTTGTCCTCCTTTGGTGTTCCTTGCACTCTTGTTGGCTTAAAGATTAGTTCTGCAATTCCTTCTTCCGGGGTTGTTTGGCTTAGTTCCTCCAATTCTTGATTCTTTTGAGATGAATAGCTCTTTGATACGATGTATGTTATTCAACTATTTTAGTTAATTTGTTTCTATGATCTCCTTCCTCTTCGTTGTCCGAAGTTGATTGTATGGACAAATTTCTTGCTTGGTCGGCGAGGTCTTTGTATGCTTCATCAAGGAACGGTAGGTGTCTAGCTATCTCTACTCACTCTTATGTTCCTCAGTGAAGGTTTTCCTCTCCTCTCGACTATGGCTCCGACTGATACTTCGACTTTTGCTCCTTGGTGGGCTTGGACTCTCTATCAAGAATCCTTTAGTTTCATTAGCAATTCTTCTTAGTCTTCTTTTTCGTTCTCCTTGCTCTCTTATCTGTAGGGATCTTCTCAACGTTCCTTCTATTGATTCGTGGCCGCTTGGAATACGTTTTGTCTTTGTTAGGCTGTACGAGCATTAATTCTCGGAAGTACATCTCCTGCCAGTGTCATGTTCCTCCTATTTTTCGGTTCCTTTCTTCGTACGACTATAGTATTTGTTGCCTAAGTTGTTCTTGGTTCCTCTCGGCCCAAAGGTCTTGCAGGATGATGAAATGGCATGCAATGAGTCTTGGTAGTCTATGTAGAAGACGATCAACCTCCTTGTTGATGGTTAGGTTGTCCCAGATGATGTCCTAAGGGACCTCTCTCTTGAGAGCTTCCCTTCAAACTTTTTCTTTTAATGAATATCCCACAAATTTACCAAGTCTTGTGTAAGCTTATCTTCCCTTTCTTTGTTGGCTTGCATAGGTTCATCCATAGGTTGTCCCATTATATGATTGTGTTTCCCATTTTGTATTTATTTTACTAGGTTCTTTAGAGGCAACAACGCCAAATGTTTACTTGCTAACTCTACTTGATGAGTATCAGAAAGTAAACGGAATAACAAAAGATAATAATAATTCACAATAATGTCTCCAGAAAGATATGTTGTTCCATTCATTCATTCATAAGATTTGCAATAGATAGAGGAGTTCATACATGCGGTCCCGACTATGTGTAGAATGAGAAATATATAGAATAGTTGACGGTGGTTGAGAACTCCAACCGTTGGGAACTACCAATTGACAACAGTTGTCGGGAACTAACTTATTAATTACAAATCAATTATTTTTATTATTTATGTACTACATTTGAGTTGTTCCATTCCTATAGACATTGAACTGGCTGTAGTATTCTTTGTTGAGCTTGGTTAATGATGAACAAATCAGAAATATTTCTGATTGCAGCTGTACAATGGCATTTAGGAGCCGTACAAGCAAGGGAGGAGACTATGTTTTACCATAGAAGCGTATGAATCAGTGAGTTATTTGGCATATCAATTTTCAAAGCAAATCTTAAAGTTAACTATCCAATTCTTTGGGTTTCCAGCTCTTCATACACGAGGTGTTAAGTTATTTATGTGAATGTAGTTTTCCTTGAAAGTGTTTGTTGAAATGTTCGTATTAAGAATAATGGAAAATGAATTTGAGTTGAATTCATGCATGTATGTAAATGAATATCATTCACTATTGAAATAATCTGGAAGGTTTTCTGCCAGGTTCTTTCTTTTCCAAGTACTTTCATTGTAACCACCAGGTTCTTTCTTTTCCAAGTACTTTCATTGTCAAAGAGCCTTGGACAGTAGTACTACGATATCCCATTTAATTTTCTATTTTGCTTCGCTTTGCATGGTGTGAATCGGAAATGGTTGAGTTAATCTTCCATTTTGGCGTTGATGCAATTTTGTTTGCTCTCACTATTAGCCAATTTGGCTAGAGTGATTCTGTGATTGTTTTACATTGTAAGTTGGTCGGCTTGCTGCTAACACTTTTCAATTAATTTTTCTTTGTCCTTGTTCTTACTTTGTATGCTCTCACCTTGCCATTTTGGGAATTGGGTGATCAGAAATACTAGAATTGAGTTGATTGCAAAAATTTATTAGGATTTGAGCTAATGCCTTGTGGGTGTTATTACATTATGCAATTCCATTGTCCTCATCCTAGTCTTTGTATGCTCTCACCTTGCCCACATTGAGAACTTGGTGATTAGAAAGAGCTAGAATTTGAGTGATTACAATTTTTTTATGTGGATTTGAGTTCACACCTTGCTGTTGTTATTATAGGGTATCTTACTTGTATTCATATATTTTATGTTTGATTTAGGTTCACATTTGGGAGATCAATGTTAAAATAAGTACCCAAAGGTGGACCTGGTTTTAGCACCAATTTATGTTGACGTGTGTTTTAATACACACACTTTTGAGTCCTCAACAAATATACTCTTTCTTGAGAAGGAATTTTGTATTCCTCCAAGGCTTGGATTCCTATTGTCTAGGATATTAGTGAGAATAACTTGAGTCTTGTTGTACCCAAACCAATTTTTTTGCTTCATTAAGGCTTTTTGCTTAAAAGAGTCTAAACCTTGTAAAATGGTGTCAAAACATAGTTTTTGGGCAAATCAAGTATGGACTTTGTGTCAATTTGATGCCGAGAGGATATTGGTGAAATTTGAAAAAATTGAAAATTAGGGTTTTTAGGTACCCTTGTTTCAGGCTGTGAAACCCTAAAATTGAAACTTGTCAAAATGGACTGAAAATTGTTTTGATTGGCTTATTTTGCTTCACGATCACAATGGTGAAGTCAGTTTCAGTTAAAACTCAGTTTAAGTCTGGTGGGTAGTTTTCACTTTTTCAAATGGAAAGCTAGGAGTTCTGAAGTCTTCAATGGCAGATGGCTAGAGGCCAGGTGTTGAAATTTAAGCCTAAAATGCTCAAATGAAGAATCTGTGGCGAGATAAGTACAAAATAATGCTTCGTCTTGGAGGAGATTTTTTGCTGGGATGAAAATCATAAAAAAATTTCTAACTTTGGAGCACTAGAGCCCCTGGAGGCCAAGGGCGCCCTAGATTTCAGAGGCCCGGATTTCAGTTTTGAGGTTTGTCACTTCCAAGAAGACTTGTTAGGGATACTGTTAGCTTCGCGATGAGCTATCTAGCCAGCCTGAAAGATATGTCTAGCACCTGATACAAGAGATTCAGCGAGAAACGAGGGGAATGAAAAATGACACTGGAAGGAAAAGCGCAACTTTTGCAAAGGGCACCCATCTTTTTGAGGGATCAGATGAAGAATTCTGACCAAATGACACCTAGGATGTTTGTCTCACATTTGATCAGGCTTCGCAACACACCCATCAACAGGTCATTCTGGGTTGCTGAATTGCCAGGGTCAGAGGTCAAACACGAGGTTAAATCTTGGTCAGAATGTCAAGGAAAAAGCAAAAGCACCCCTATTGGCTTGGGGCGCTCAAGGTTTTGGAGCCTTGAATGTCTTCTTTTTGGTGATCTTAGGTGTTCATCTTGTCTGTGTTATATCCAGCTTTTTGTTGCATATCTCTGTCAGATTAGAAGATGAGTCATCAGCTTGTAGCTGGAGATTAAGTAGATTTTTAGCTAGTTGGAAAAATGGCTATCTCTGGAACAAAAAGCGCCCCTGGAGGCCAGGGGCGCCCTTGATTTTGAGCTATCAGATGATGGAATTTGATAAAGTGTTCTCTTGAAGCTGTTGTGCAGAGTGGAGCCAGCTCTGCAGTGAGCTAGTTATTCAGTCCTGAAGTTTTGCCAAACATGAGATGCGAGGAGGTCAAGTTTACCTTCGTAAGTGATGAAAATGATGAAAATTTGTCCTAGTCTGGGGTCAAAAGAGCAACTTTTGCTAAGGGCGCTTTGATTTTTCAAGCCCTCAGACCTCAGTTTTATGGATTGTAGTCTCAAGGAGTGTTTTTGTTCGATTTGATCCTGCTCTTCAACGCAACTATCAACCGGTTGATTGGGCATGTCAGTCAAGCATAATCAATGATTGAACAGAGGCTCCGACGAGGGTTGGAAATCCAAAATTTCATTAAAATGGTTAAGTCTGGAAAGTGACGCCTTAAGTCAAAGGTTGACTTTTTGAATTGAAGATGACTAGGCGCCCATGAAAGGTGGATTTAAATATTAATTAATATTTAAATAATTCGACTTTAAGGGGGATTATTTTAATTGCAAAAAAGTTTGATTTTAGCTTGCATGTTCAGTTAATTGATTTTGCATGCTGAGTTTAACTGAATTAATTAAAGGTGGCACCCTTTTTAGGGTTATTTGACATTTAGTTACCTTTATTCAAGTCCCAATCAGATGAGGTCGAATTCTTTTGAGGTCCAATCAAAATTAAATTGAATATTATTAAAGGTGGCGCCTAATTGCATGAAGATGGACGATTTTTGTCTTGAATTTTTTTATTTAAGTCATAAATTTGCCATTATTCTCATACTAAGTTAAGAGCAAAGGCGAATTTCTTGAGCAATTGAAGATTCAATGGTGCTTTGAGTTCAATTTTTCAGTGCCAAGTCCAGATTGTTCAGAAGATTAATTTTCCAGAGTTCAATTTTTTAGTGCATGTAGATATCATCAAGTCTCAGTCAAGCATAGGTGATTTTCTACAGAAGTAGAATAAACAAAAACAAACTTCTATCTTGTTGTGACTTTTCACACATAAGCCCCATTCAAAATGGGGACCCTAAATTTTGCTCTATTAAGTCTTTTGGCTTTGGTTTTTGTCTCTCTCTTTCTGCTTCTTTTTCGCTAGCTGTCTTCCGGGGACGCTCCCGTCCGCGAGTTTAAACATAAAATTTGGCCAAGTCTGATATTAGGGTTTCACATCTTTAGGTCACTTTGAGGTCAAATTGAGTTGGTTGGTCAGCTTTTGAGCTTGGCACTGCTATTACAACACTTCCAGCAAGTGACCCCTAAATTTTCACTGAATTCTGCCAACTTTCTATTTTTAGTAAGTGCCAGTTTAGGGTTGATTTTCTCGAGATTTTCACATTTTGACAACTTCATTACATTCGGAGCACTTCAAGTTCACCTCTAACAAAATTTGAGCAAGAACGGATGACTTGCTATTTTTAGCAGTCCAGCTTCCATAGCAGATTTCAGGGTCTACATGTTATATTTTCTGATGCATGTCCCGAGATTCTTTGTGGGTTTTTCGAGACTCGCTAGTTGATATGACATGCAAAGTGTGATAACGACTTTCAACACTTAGCCTTCTGAGGTCGACATTTTCAGCGCGATGTTTCCATATTTTCAGCGATCATTCAGAGTACGCAGGACTCTATGGAAGCTTGGAGAAAGTCCTGCGATAAGCATGAACAAATGGTGGCTATCCTGGAATATCAGCTAAATCTTACTCCAGCAATTTCTGAGGAGGAGGTCGATGAGGTGCTGGCCCGATTCGTAGCATACGCGGTCAGAGAGAAGAACAAGGGAATCCGAGTCATGGACGAGAATCTTCTAGAAGGGTAGTGGGCATTAATTGCTCATGGTGGTCAAGGAGGAATCTGCTATTTTTGGGAGCATTTATGACACCACTCCACCTTCTGGCGGTTTTTAGGGCAAAACTTGTCTAGGGCTGAGGTGGCTCGATCTGAGCCCTCCATTGTAATTCAATCTGGACCGTCCGTTGAGATTGGCCAGCTATATAAGGGGGAGTCCCCCTCATTTGTAATCTAATAGTTAGAATCAGAAGTAGTCAGCAATTAGTGGATATTGGAGCAGAATAGAGAGTAGATATTTTGAGTTAGAGTAGTTTTCATTGCATTGTTTGAAGAAGAAGGGGAATTCTCCCTTTGAGAATTTTTGTAAGAGATTGTCACAAAGGCTAATCATAATAAAGCATTTCATTGATGGTGAATTCAAACTTTGTTGTGAGTAGTTGTGAGGTTTCTTCTTCCTTTGACTTCAACTAGGACTTAATTTCATGCTAATAGTTAGATATGGATGCTTATGTTTGATGTAAGTGAGCTTCTTTTATCCATACCACTAACAATCTTACTGATGGTAAGCTTGTCTTGCGTGGTCAACTGGAACACTTTACACTTAATTTCGGTCAAGATTCATGTGTAGTTATGCATCATTGTGATGGTAGTTGCATTATTGAATCATGATTTGAACATCTTTCTTATCCTTTGAAGATTGCACTTACTTTGTTGAAGCTGTCCAATAGGAGGCTAGACAATGTTTGTTTGAAGTTCATTGAAGTTGAGCATAACATCCCTTGCATTTAGGTTAGGATTTAGATTTTCGAAATCTCTGCAGCCATTCAAATTCCGCACGCTTTTGGTTAGTTTTAAGAAACTCGTACTTCAAAGCCAAATCATTCGCACAAAATCCCTTTCACAGCATATATCCGTTGTTTACTGCAAGTATTCTGAACAATTGTGTAAGTCCCCTCGTAAGAACACAGCAAAATCACATCAAGCCAACTGAGTCTATTCGCATTAAAGGAACCTTGGAGTTGAAAGCATGATCTTACTTGCAATCTTAGCGTCGCGGAATACTTTGATCAAGAGAGAGAATGGGGTGATGGATTGGCTGACTTTATTCGCGTTAGTGCGGTCATGAAAAACACATCAACATATCTTACATCCCTAATTTCTTCTATTCACCGTCTTAGGTATTCTTACATGTCAAAGAAACCGGCCAGATATTCATAATTAGATCATCACGGGTTCACATGCTTAGGTGGCAATGACAAAACCCATATCTTAAGATTTTTGAGAAAATTGCCCGTAGCTTTTATTCTAAAGCTTTGTACTTTTTTCCGAGAATTTCTTTGCATGTGGGTCAAAAACACATCTTTTTCAAAATTGAGTTATCGGGTTGCCTTAGAATTCCATTGCCTACAAAACCCATGTTCTAGATTTTCTTGGGAAAAATTGCCCCGAGTGAGCTCTAGAACCCTTGTTTTTCTCGACTGAAAAGCCTCCGCATGCCTAGTTAAAACTCACTTTTTTGAATTTTTGTTGATTTGGGTTTGCTTAGAATTCAATTTTGCACAAAACCCACGTTTAAGAAAAATTCCAATTTTTTTTCCCGCAACAAGCTATTTTTAGCATTGTCCAGAGCTTTTTCAGCCTTTTCCAAAAGTTGTCCGAACATACCCAACTTCACAGTCAAAATTCCTCATTTTCAAAATGTAGTTATAATCCCATAGATTATAAGACCAAATCGGTCTTGATGCATGACTTTTTCAAAACTTTAGACATAGACTTGGGTCGTGTCTATCCAGTGGTAAATCTAAGCACTTTGGAGGGCGTTAGCAGCAATGTTTTGAAGAATCTTGAGCGTTCCGGGTTGCTGGCAGCGGCGTCTATTCCTATCTGTTGATAAGATTAAATTTCTTTCAGATTATAACTAGAATGTTGAACTTGATAAATATGAAGTTGATGCCAAATCAGTATTGAAAAATACTGATCATGAATTCACAAGTCTCAATCTTTCTTAATGGTATTCGATCTACAAGAGCAGAACATTTATTGATTTCAATGTCTCCAATTGTGGATCGGATCTACATTAAATATATAAGGAAGAGACACATCCCATGAGCGGACATGTCTTCACAAAGTGGAGGCATGTCCGTTCATGAGATGTCTCATGAATTGTGCCTTTTCATCTAAACTAAACACCCGATCACCAATTCGGAGTTAGTTACTTAATAAACATAAATGCTTACTAAGTTCGATCTGATTTTATCTTGCACAAATAAATAATATCCAATTTGGAAATGATCACCGATAATGTTGCTCGATCGGGATCCTAAATGAAACATGAAATGCTAATAATCCGCAATTAATAACCTCTAAATGCAGATCGATAATATACTTGGAATGTAGTAGATTTCGATATAAATGATGATGTATACAATTAATACACACACATATGATCATCATTTCTATATCTGACCGAAGCTACCATATTTCAACACTCCCTCTTAGCTAGGGAAGATAACACTAACCAAGTATATAGTGATATCACCTTACTCGTGATATCAGAAGATATGGTATGCTTCTAAGAGAGTCAAGTCACTTGACATTCTTCATAACACATCTTCATTATGGTATGTGCACTGACATCAAGTCTCATGATGTCTACCATAATAAATCATGGCATATCCACGGATACATTTATCCACCATGATTATCTCATAAGGATCATAATGATCTTCAACTGATATCAAGTCTCATGATATCTATCAAAATGTCCAAGAGATACTATCATGACATATCCACGGATATCAAGTCACATGATATCCATCATGATAGTGAAACTAATCATTGTAGAGTCGTCACTTTTACAATGTCAAATACAAGTGTTCATTATCAGAAAGATCATCACCTTTCAATAATGTACACAGGGGGTGAGGGCCCATAAAGTCATGGAGTCACACTCATGACAAAAGAGTTTACACATTAAACATCTTTTAAATACATTAGTACAAAATAAACAATTTGAGTCCCAACAATAACTTACATTTCAACCATACCAAGTTTCTTCTTGAAGAGTTCAACTTTAACTCTGGAGAGAGGCTTGGTGAACATGTTTGCTGTTTGATTGTTTGTACTAATGTACTCCAACTGGATCACATTCCTTTCTACCATGTCTCTCACATAGTGGTAAGGAATCTCTATATGCTTTGATCTATCATGGAATATTGGATTCACTGAAAGCTTAATACAACTCTAATTGTCACAGTGGATAATAGTAGGATTCAGGGGCTCACCAAATAATCCCACAAGCAATTTCCGGAGCCATACTGCTTCTCTTGCTCCCATAGAGGCTGCAATATATTTGGCTTCTATTGTACTCAGTGCCACAAAAGATTGCTTCCTGCTACACCAGGATATCATCACAGACCTCAACCTGAAACAACATGATCATCTTCTTTAGGTTCAGGAGGCTCCCTCTGAATCTTCAAGCTTGCATCAACCTCCTGACCTCATCGTCCAAGATTGCCTGCAACACTAGCTTTAGAGAAATGGTTTCCAACGCACACCTCTGTAGAGATTCAGGGCTGTCCTCTTCAACCTCATCCCAGATCACTCTATTCTGAATAGGTTTGCGGAGCTACCAATGTCAAATCCAGATGACAGTCTGGAGCAATTATGATCTCAGCAGTTGAAGGGATCCTCTAAGGATTTAGCACCTAGCCTTGCAATACAGTAATCTTCACTTCTTCTCAGTGAGTTACAAAACTCCCTCTTGATCCCTGCTTCAGAGATTGCAAAGAAGACTTCTAGAAGTGAACTCCCTCTAACCACCAGCTCAGTTCCATGGCTGCAAGTTGTGACTTCACGCTTGATCATTTCTTTGGTTGGCATGACTTCCTCATAAGATGCCTCAAGCTTTTCATCGGTAATCATCACCTTCCTCCTTCTAGCTGTTCACAAAGCTTTTTTTTTTTTATTAGAGAGAGATTACTAACAGTTTATAACTATTCAAAGAAATATTAAGACTAGAATCATACAAGGTTTACTATTACAGGTTATAGCATGAATACATAAGAATTTATGAATAATATTAAAACATGAATAAATAAATCAGCCTCAAGAGAAATATATCAAAAAATCAGAATGAAGGAATAAAGAAACTTATCTTTATTTGATACAACTCTTTCTTCCATCTTTTACTCCTCTCGAGAGTGCTGAACTCAGCACAACAAAAGATAGTCTGCACAACTACAGATTTCTTGAATGCAATATGTAGTTTAGCATAACATAGAATTAGGCCTCTCAAGGCACCATCTTACAAAGAGAATGTTTATCGAAGTGATCATCCAATCACAACGAAAATTTGCAGTTCTCTTTTTATCTCAGAGTCACACTCAGAGATCTTTACAATTGCAAGGAATAGAGGTATCTCCATAGGATCTTATCCCAAAGATCACATATTTAAGAGAAACCACGATTAAACACATTTTTTTTTTAAATAACCAAGGTTAGATTTGCACAACTTAACAAACTGAAATTTTTACCCTAGATTTCAAAAGTATAAACACAAGAATACTTATCTCGATGAAATCATTTGGTTGCAGCCATCGAATTCAAACTTCATCCAATAGTAGCTTGAACTATCAACAGATGAGCTCTTGACAGCAAGGTCGTAAAGACTATTGATGTCCATCAAGATTGCAAGGACGTATATTGTCCTCCAGATTAAGCTAAACCACGCCAATGCTGAATTCTGCCAATAAGCCTGAATTTGCCAGATAACATGAACTTTATTTACGGACATGAAGCAATCACCCAGGCAGCACATGACATGATAATATCTTAAAGATCCAATACATGGCAACAGAGTGAACCACACTTCTCAGAATACATGCATACTTCCGAACCTTCAATAATCATATCTTGAAAATAAGCCCAACTCCAAGGCGATAGTAACCAATACCATGAATATAGACCAACAGACGACAACCATAGAACCACCAATATATGATGCTGCATGCGAATGGAGAAGGACGATGCCGATATCGTGCTCCACCCTTTCAGTGGTGTCGCACATAACCAATGACTCCAGACTAACGAGCGATGAGATCTGTTTTGTCCCCTGTGATTTGGAAGCAGCGAAGGGAGGTCCTCTTGTTTGACAAAAAACAATATGCTTGATACCTCAAGCGACACTACCCAGAAGCACTCTTCTATAAGAATCGTGACTTCTTAATCGAGATATGAGAGATAGCAGGAGCCTGTAGCTTCGCCACAATTCGGCTCTGATCGCCCACCTAAATAGATGATATCAATCCTCAAATCCGATGACTGGAATACGTGAATCCAGACAACACTCATTGCAATCCCGACGACACTAATCCAGCATATAGGAGATCGCACGGCTTCAGTTGGTTAGAGCAAAGACAAGCCTCAAACAGGGGTCCCGGCGAAGTCACAACCTGACGCTGGAGGGAGATCGCGTGAATGCTATTCAAGGAAATCTGATCTCATCTCCATGCGAAAAACGAACCTCGGAAAAGCATGAAGACGATAGGGCACACGAGATACCAGTGCTGCATTGATGCCACAGGCCCGCAAACTCTCAGGTGATGACAACTAACACAGGGAATTGTTGATTTTTGTAGCTCGAAAGGTGGGATATGGATTTGTTTTTTAAAGCAACTTGAGTTGGATATGCTTTAAATCATTTTAAAGCAACTCAAGATTAGATATGCTTTAAAGCAATTCGAGTTGGATTTTCAGCAACAGTAGTTTTTATTCTTTAATAGAATGTTTCTGAGTTTGTGAGGATAAGATAAATCCAAGAATGATTTTATGTGTAATTAAAGCCAAAGAAAGCAAGGAAATATTCTTTTTTTGCACGCTAAGTAAAGCAGCTAGGCTCTATAAATGTAAGATTGTTGTAGCAAACTCATATTGTATTTTCGAAAAAAAAGTTTGCTGCTAGGCTGAATAGAAGATCCAACATTTGCAGGTTTTTCCCCGCATTGGGGTTTCCTGGGTAAATTTGTGTTATTGTCTTTTTGTGTTTGGCTTCATGTTATTTTTGCTTCCGCTGTTATTAGTTGTTATTTAATCCAGTGTATTAATTGTTATAAATCAGATTTCTTTTATGTGAATTTATTGTGCAATTAATCTGTAGCTGGGTTATAAGAAATTAACATGGTATCATCGAGCTCTAAACTCACGAATCACGAAGCCAAGATTTGTGACAGATTTCAAGAAAAAAAAAATCAGATTTTCGTCTCCAGTTCTTTGTGGCTATGGCAACCAGTGTTCGATACGAGGATAGGCTCGAGGTTGCGTCTAACTTCTTGCAGTGGAAGGTTCGGATTACATTTGTTCTCAAGGAGAATAGGCTGTGGATCTATGCTAGCGAAGTGACTCCATCAACAAAAGTGCACATGAAGTTAAAGAGGCCAAGGCTTCGGAGGATTATCTGGATGGAGTAGAGATCATTTAATTCCTCATTTATCGAAGGAGCACGTAAGGAGATGTGGGATACACTCACAAAACTTTATTAGAGCAACTATTAGAGTCGTAAGATGATGCTCAAGGACAAATTGCATAATACCAAGATGTCCAAAGGCGAGAGTGTGACCTCTTACTTGTCCAAAGGCCGACCTGGTCGAGGATATGAAGAAACTTCTTTAACATTGGAGAAAGGCGATTAAAAGAAGATAGGGGTGAGATGCGTATAGCCTTGAATGGCTTTTCAAAGCACTGGGAAGTGTTTGTCAGGTGTGTTGTCGGTAGAGATCGGCTACCTGATTGGGCAAGACTTTGGGATGATTTTGTTCAGGAGGAGATCCGTGAAGGTGCTCATCGAGGAGATCAGACAAAGAAGGTTCAAGATGAAGAAAATATTGCTCTTGCAAGCAAGGGTAAGAAGAAGTCAAATAAAGAGCAATCGGAAGGTTCTTCTTCCAAGAGTGGGAAGAAGAAAGATCTGAGCAAGATTAAATGTTTTTGTTGCCATCAGATGGGTCACTATGCCAGTCAATGTCCGAATAAGAAAAATAAGGACAAGCAAAAGAAGCAATTTGCTGCTACAGCAGAGGTGGACGAGTTTGCATCACGATTTGAAAATGAGTTTTCGCTCATTGCCTGTCTCTCAAGTTCAATTGCCAACAGGGTATGGTATATTGATAGTGGGGCTTCTCGCCACATGATGGGAGTCAAAGAATGTTTCACCAAGTTGGAGGAGAAGAAGCTGGATTTCTATATTGAGCTCGGAGACAATGCCAAGTACCATGCAACTGGTATTGGCACCGTCAAGTTTCAGAGGGAGTCTGGCAAACCTTTGGTGGTGGAGGATGTGTTGTATGTCCCTGGCATGACAAAGAATTTAATCTCAGTTTCTGCCGTGGAAGACAAGGGTTACATTGTGACCTTTGAGAGGGGAAAAGTCTATATTCGTCCCAAAGATTCCAAGATTGCAAAAGTGATTGGTGTCAGGCATGGCAGCTTGTTTCGGTTACAGTTTGAGCCAGCACATGCGTTGGTTAGTAGCTGTAAAAGGATAGGAGAATTGTGGCACAGGAGGATGGCTCACCTTCACCATGGAGCACTTAATATTCTTAAGGAAATAGTGACGGGGCTGCCTGAGATGAAGATAGAAAAGCATGAGGTGTGCAAGGGTTGTGCTCTTGGGAAATATGCCAAGACCAATTTTCCAAGCAGCGACACTAGATCCGGAGGGATTTTGGATCTTGTACATTCAGATGTGTGTGGGCCCATGTCAACAACATCCTTGAATGGATATGAGTATTATGTTACCTTCATTGATGATTTCTCCAGGAAGACGTGGATATATTTCATGAAGAATAAAAGATATGAAAGATCTTCGATAGGTTCAAAAGAAGTTTAAGGCTCATTAGAGAAACCAAATTGGGAGAAGAAGATCAAGCCTCTTTGAGGAATAATGGAGGCGAGTATACCTCGAATGCCTTCAAAGATTTTTATGCTCAGGAAGGTATCAAGAAAGAGTTGACAGTTCCATACAACCCTCAGCAGAATGGGGTTGCTGAACGGAAGAATAGAGCTATTGTTGGAGCAGCCAAGGCCATGCTTCATGATCAGGATCTGCCTTGGTTCTTATGGGCAGAAGCTTGCAACACAGCTGTGTATTTGCAGAATAGGAGCCCTCACAAAGTGTTGGGCAAATTGACTCCAGAAGAGGCGTTCACTGGTAAGAAACTAGATTTGGGGCACATTCGCATCTTTGGATGCCTTGTGTATTGTCACATTCTTGTTGAGAAGAGAACCAAGTTGGAACCTACTGCAGAGAAGGGTATCCTTGTTGGGTACAGTGAAACTTCTAAGGCTTATCGGGTTTACATTCCTACTCTTAGGAAAACAATGGTTCGTAGAGATGTGAAGTTCGAGGAAGAAAGGGCTCTTCAGAAGTCAAGCAACTTGATGAATGAGGAGGAACACTCACCCATGGTTGAGGTAGCACAAATTCCTCAAACTTCAGTCATGCAAACTGGAGAGCAGAACAAGCAGGATGATCAAATAGAGGAACAAATAATTCCTCAGCCTCAAATTCCTATTAGTGAGAAGAGGAGAAACAGGGCAGCTGAGCAAACATTGAGAGAGGCTCAAGAATATGTAGGTGATCCTCAAGATTCAGTCAGACAAAGAAGGGCCCCCAGACGTTATTCTGATTATGTTGCACTTATGAGAGAATTAATTGAAGTAGAGCCTTCCAGCTTTCATGAGGCATCCAAGCACCAAGTGTGGAGAGATGCCATGGTGGAAGAGTATTCTTCCATCATGAAGAACATTGTGTGGCAGGTAGTACCAAGACCAGAAGATAAGTCTGTGGTGGGCTCGAGATGGCTGTATAAGATTAAGCATGCTGCAGATGGTAGTGTGGAGAAGTTCAAAGCTCGGTTTGTGGCTAAGGGGTTTTCTCAGAAGGAGGGAGTCGACTATGATGAGACTTTTGCTCCAGTAGCTAGGTACTCATCCATAAAGAGCTATCATTTCTATAAGCGGCCTGAGATGGGTTGGAGGATTCATCGGATGGATGTAAAGAGCGACCTTCTTCAATGGGTGATTGAGGAAGAGATTTACATAGAGCAGCCAGAAGGATTTGAAGAACATGAGAGGGATTCTCATGTATGCAAGTTAAAAAGAGCACTGTATGGACTCAAGTAGGCTCCCAGGGCGTGGTATTCACGTATTGATAGTTACTTGTAGAGTGCGGGCTTCATCAAAAGTGAGGCGGATTCAAACCTGTACTATGTTCAAGTGAAGGGCGAACTTCTCATATTGTTGTTATATGTTGATGACCTATTTCTCACAGGGTCAGAGGAGCTCAGAGCACACTTGCAAGCGGGATCTTGCGGGAGAGTTTGAGATGAAGGACTTGGGGTTGATGCATTACTTTCTGGGATTGGAGTTGTGGCAGAAAGAGGGAGAGATCTTCCTTGGACAAGGGAAGTACTTAAATGATATCTTGAAGCGATTCAGGATGGAAAACTGTAAGCCTATGTCAACGCCACTTGTGACCAATTGGAAGAAGATTGATGCTTCGAATCGGAAGCTGATGGACCGACTGTCTGAATGATTGATAGAGCTCTCTTATATATCACGAGTCAACACGGGCGGACATTTGTTTTATGAAGTGAACTCATTCGGTCGGTTATGGTGGAACCTAAATGGCAGCCTTTGGATAGGCTGCGAAAGCATGTTTTAAAGGTATCTGAGTACAGTTGATTATGAAATATGTTCAATGGAGTGGCTTCGAGGGTTTTATCGATGCGAGATTGGAAGGCGAGGCGATGCAATATTTGTCGAAGAAGCACGCCGAGTGTAGTTTGATTTAGGATTAAGGCGATCTCTTGAAATGCAATGAGGAAACATAAGTCAATTGCGCTGAGTTCTGCAGAGGCCGAGTATGTGGCAGCCAATATGGCTACATGTGAGGCTATTTGGCTTCAGAAACTTCTAGCTGGGCTCTTTGATCAAGAGCTGGATCCTACAGTCATTTACTGTGATAATCAGAGTTGTATCAAACTCTCTGAGAATCCAGTGTTTCATGACAAGTCAAAGCACATTGAGATCAAGTACCACTTCATCAGAGATTGTGTGGAGAAGGGTATAGTGAAGCTCAATTACATTCCTACGGACGAACATATAACAAATATCCTGACGAAGGCCTTGATGAAGAGCAAGTTTGAATTCTTCAGGGACAAGTTGGGTGTGGTGCAGAACACCTTCCTCGCTAAGAGGGAGTGTTGATTTTTGTAGCTCGAAAGGTGGGATATGGATTTGTTTTTTAAAGCAACTTGAGTTGGATATGCTTTAAATCATTTTAAAGCAACTCAAGATTAGATATGCTTTAAAGCAATTCGAGTTGGATTTTCAGCAACAGTAGTTTTTATTCTTTAATAGAATGTTTCCGAGTTTGTGAGGATAAGATAAATCCAAGAATGATTTTATGTGTAATTAAAGCCAAAGAAAGCAAGGAAATATTCTTTTCTTGCACGCTAAGTAAAGCAGCTAGGCTCTATAAATGTAAGATTGTTGTAGCAAACTCATATTGTATTTTCGAAAGAAAAGTTTGCTGTTAGGCTAAATAGAAGATCCAACATTTGCAGGTTTTTCCCCGCATTGGGGTTTCCTGGGTAAATTTGTGTTATTGTCTTTTTGTGTTTGGCTTCATGTTATTTTTGCTTCCGCTGTTATTAGTTGTTATTTAATCCAGTGTATTAATTGTTATAAATCAGATTTCTTTTCTGTGAATTTATTGTGCAATTAATCTGTAGCTGGGTTATAAGAAATTCACAGGAATTGCAAATCAAGATCTTCAGACTTCGATCCAATATATAGGTGACCCGACTACTGCAAAAGATATGCCTCTTCTATATCGAATAACAAAAACTGCTTTAACAAATCTGATCTCTTAAATTTAATCGGATCTTCCTTAACTTGGCTCTGATACCATGTTGATAAGATTAAATTTCTTTCAGATTATAACCAGAATATTGAAGTTGATAAATATGAAGTTGATGCCAAATCAGTATTGAAAAATACTGATCATGAATTCACAAGTCTCAATCTTTCTTAATGGTATTTGATCTACAAGAGCAGAACATTTATTGATTTCAATGTCTCCAATTGTGGATCGGATCTACATTAAATATATAAGGAAGAGACACATCCCATGAGCGGACATGTCTTCACAAAGTGGAGGCATGTCCGTTCATGAGATGTCTCATGAATTGTGCCTTTTCATCTAAACTAAACATCCGATCACCAATTCGGAGTTAGTTACTTAATAAACATAAATGCTTACTAAGTTCGATCTGATTTTATCTTGCACAAATAAATAATATCCAATTTGGAAATGATCACCGATAATGTTGCTCGATCGGGATCCTAAATGAAACATGAAATGCTAATAATCCGCAATTAATAACCTCTAAATGCAGATCGATAATATACTTGGAATGTAGTAGATTTCGATATAAATGATGATGTATACAATTAATATATATATGTGTGTATACATATGTCAGTACATACTGACATATATACACACACACATATGATCATCATTTCTATATCTGACCGAAGCTACCATATTTCAACACTATCATAGCTTTCGATCTCGAGTTTGTTCTTGCTTGGATCAAGCATTACAACTCGTCTATGCGACAAATCAGATCAGCTAATGGGAGAGTCATCTGCAGACTTAAGCCAAGGGATGTGGAAAAATGCTTCGCTATTCCTCCTCGGTCAGACAATTTCACTGTAGTCATTGAGGTTTGTGATAATATTTGGTATGAAGATCAAGAGTGTTCACAGAGGAAAGTTACTTAGAGATGGTTGAAAATATAGAAGACTAACATGCCTAAAAAGGTGGGTCGCGGTGAATTCAAGGATGAAGTTGCCGTTTTGATAACTCTACTCAATCGGGTTATGGGTCAGGAGGAGGTAAATATTTTCCGACCATGGATGTTTTATATCATTTCTAGGATCCTAGATGGTACAAAGCACTTTGACTGGGCCATGTTGATCAGCGAGTGCCTTCACCAGCAGATTACTGGATTCCTCAAAATCCACGAGTTTCACATGGTGTCTTACTTGGTCTACTTGGTTGCATCTCAAGGCAGTTTTAGACACCTAAAGACTAATGGGACTCTTGGTGTTCAACATATTCACGAGTATTACTCTCAGTTGGAGTTTTCTAAAGCTGACTAGGATTTCAGGGCGGTGAATGATCACTTTTTCATGAAGACAGTCAGGGATCTCGACAACGAAATGCACATCCGGATTTCACCAGAGGCAAAATCAGCGATGGAGAGTTGGGCGGATTGGTTCATTCAATTCCCCACTTTCACATATATCCGAGTCTATGGTTACGTCGAAGAGCCTTTGATGTTACCAAGGAACTCGCCAGATAAAGTCCTTTTCATGGAGTTTCTCAGACAAGCTCAACATGTTCACTCTTTTCTTCGCAGTCGCCATAAGTCAGCAGTTTCCTTTCCTTTCGGATGGGGTTTTTTACATGGAGGATTGTCGCTGATTGCAAGTTTATGATGACCGAGCTTGAGAAATTCAACCTCAAGTACCATATTGAGAGGCGTTCCTATGATCCTTTGGGTCATTATGCAGACAGGTTGGAGTGAGGGATTGCACACAAGCCAACACTTTAGGATTTTTGGGCTAATTGCGAGGATGAATTTGAAGTCCGTGGACGTCATTACTGCAGACTTACTATTGCTCAGATTGCTGATTACCTATCAGAGGATGTTGAGGGTTTGTCAGATGATGATGGAGAGATTCTGCTTGGTTCATACGTCAAAGATCAAGTTGCTCGCCAGCCACTTCGCTAACCAAATTGGTACATTAGGGAGAGTACTTCCATTGAGGACGTGTCTAAATCAGTTATCAAGACTAGCAAGCAGTTCTTGGAGAGTAAGAGAAGGTGCAAAATAGTTCTAGTCATTGAGCCGCTAGTAGGGTTTTCTTCATTACCTTCTACCTCGAGGTCAAGGCCTCGGGTAAGGTTATCTTGAAGCCGCCTGAAGGGGTTAGACTCAGCGGAAACACAAAGGGGAGGAGTACTAGAAAATGGAAGCAAAAATAGGTAGAAAGGGCACTTGAAGTTCCAGTAGAGACAGTCATACAGGCTGAACCACATCTTTCACCTTCTAGTTCGCCTTTTTCACCACAGTTGCCTCCTATTGATATAGACTCAGAGCTGGAACCACCAATTTGAGGAGCACCAGAGATAGTTGATCCACTATAGGTTTATACATCAGCAGCAGTCTCTTCTCGAGTTGATAATATTGCTCATTCGTGTTGGCTCGAGAGATCTTTGGGAAGACAAAGGCGAGAGCCTTCATATCACCTTGATTTGTCTGAGTTTGGCAATCCTTATCAGGGGAGGTCGAACAAGAAAATCAAGAAGCAGGTGCACATTGAGAAGACTCCAGAATCAGAGATCTTAGATCGTCATAGAGGTTGCTATGCCACCAGAGGGTAAAAGCCTGGATGAAGTTGAGGTTGGTGATTTCACCTTCGTCAAAGTGAATCTTGGCAGGAGTAATAGAGAAACAAACATGAGCCTTCTCAAGATTGTTACAAATAATCTTGAAGAGCGTGTCATGAAGGACAGAGAAGATAAAGTGCTTCGTAAGGCTGAAATCAGGCAACTTCGACTGTATATCTTTGATCTCGTTCATGGGAATCTGAGCAGAGCACCTGTTCTTCCACAAAGCACAATTGCATAGAACAATAGAAGTTGGATCAGTTAGTCAATCATGGTATACTTCTGGACAACTGGGTTGAAAACTTCATTGTTACAGGTCGGCATCTTCTCGCAGAGCTATATTAGTTGAGGAGTGATGCGCATGGACTTCGCCAAGGGATCCAACAACTTGAGGTTACAGTAGCAGAAGGCATGGCGAAAAATCGTGTCCTCATATCCTAGTTAGCAGTTGCATATGATGCCATGGAGGTAGAATAAGAGAAAAAGATCTTCGCTTGGAAAGAACATCTTTTCAGGATAGAGACATGCGAGAGGATCTCTGCCAGGTTGAATACACTCAAGGAGAGTGTTATTGGAGCTCTCAAACTCATCAACAGCTTTGTCACTCAGATCTCGTGCTGTTATCATCTTGAGGATGGCATGTATGTTGAACTTGATGTAGTACAAGTTGAGTTTGAAGGGCTGGTTCGTGATAATCTCGAGGGAGATCCTATGGCAGCCAAGTTGGATCACATCTCAGTGATGACAACTAGTTTCAGAAAGGAAACTAAAGAGGTTAGAGTATGCATGGGAGCAATCAGGGATGGTGACAGAGAGTTGAGCAGGCAAATTATCATCGTGGATAGCGTCAAAGTACCAGAGAATGAGGCAATTGACCAGTTCCTGGACGAGATGTTAGACCGTGATGATTTGGAGTGATCCACCAGTTGGGACCTACAGTTATTTTCAAGGATAGAGTCAGGAGCAGCATTTAACTCGACATTCAGTCTTGAGTTCTTATTGCTGATTTCATGCACACACATCTCTTCCTTGGAATTATCTTCGCAGGAGTTTAGACTTTCAGTTAGGAGTAGTTAACTGATGTTAGTTATCAGTTATACTTATTTTTATTTCAATAAGGATGTGCATGCTTGCACTTGTCTAGTTCAGTTGAGTCCTGTTTCGGTTAACTGATGGTAGCTTTCCAGTTAACTGTATAGTTTCCTTTATTAGGGTTTAGCAATAAAATCTTGCATGCTTGCAAGACTGTAGTTGACTCAAGGTGATTTTAGGGTTCCCTACACCTTTGATGTCTATAAATAAGAGCTTTCTGCTCATTTGTAATTAACTTTTGCATGAGATAGTAATATATGCTGTGCCTACCTTGCTTGTAATATTGCTGTTCTGTATCTGTTCACGAGCTTTTACTATGATGATGAATTGCTGTGCCACCTTGCCTTCATATTATTGTTATGGTATTTGTTTATCTTAGTTAAATATAGTGGCTAGTTGATCCTTTATTGTATGCGTGTTTCACCTATGCAATTTGCTGTCCTAGTTGGCTATTCTATGTTTTGTTTCTAATAAGCCTATTCAGATGAACAAATTGCCGAGCCACCTTGCCCTCACGTTGTGAATCTGTACCTAAAGCTTATCGTTTGATGTATATGTCAATAAACCTATTTAGTCAAGCAAATTGTTGTGCCACCGTGCCTTCATGTTGTAAAGCTGTACTCAGTTTATCGTATATTTGTTTGTTTCCAATAAACTTCTTCCTAGCCAAGCAAATAGTTGTGCCACCTTGCCTTCACATTGTGAATTTGTACCTGAAGTTTATTGTATGGAACTTTTTAGCTCCATTTCCTCATGCTCTGTTTTCTTGAGGAGATTGGATAGATTAAAGCTTTAGTTTAGTTGTAGTTAGTGATCTGCGAAACCAAAAAATCCTTAGCTGTAACATTTGTGGTTTTTCTTAACCTTGTGCCTCTTCTAGCTGAGACAAAAAGATAGGAGTTAGATTACTTTACTTTTTTCACGCATTTCAGCACTATGAGGGAGCTTCCCCTCCTAATTTGAAGAGCACTCATTACGCAGTGTGCATAGCTGTCCGTACCAACTCGCACTCCAGAGGTGCTAATTGTTACGCCAACAAGTCTATACCCAGCTGTTTACTCTGGAGGGAAATATACGAATTGGACCTAGTTAGATTTATAACCTAAGTTCACTATCTTAATTCAGATATCTCATTTTTTAGTTATTTTTTTGCATTTTCATATTCATAGATTTCGCCTCTAAAACAAACTTCAAATTCTACCTAGTCTATCCAGTTTCAAAAGAAATGGCAAAAAGGTTGGGGTTAGAGAGAAAAACTGAAAAAACAAACTTGCTCTTCTAGAAATACACTACACTTTTCTTCTTCTTACCATGAGATTATCTCAAACACACCAAATCCAGAGAGCATATTTATCAACATTTTCTCTTTGTAATATGCTATTGATGTAGAACTTAACAATAGAAAATGGAAAATAATTATTTGCACAAAATTTGAGTGCTCTAAATGTACACAATGTAACATGTATTTCATAAAACTCTTCAAAAAATGATTAAATTTAAGAATTTTAACAACATACCAGGGATAATTGCACTCTAACCAGGAAGAAACCTTGGCATTTAATCCGATCTAGTGACCAACAGACCAGACATAAAAGAAACAAGATAATCTAGCCTATATTCTATTCAACAGAGTTTTAGCAACAAAAAGTCTCCTGATTCCTTGGAACAGATTATTACAACAATTTTATAAAAGGGAAGGTTGTTTGCATGACAAACCCGTGAAGATAGGAAACAGAAAAAACAAAAATAATTAGGAGTCCAATCATTTTATCCTTCCATTTTGGAGCCTCATGATTTACTACTTCATGCCAACACAAATCATGGTCTTCAGTTTGCACTAGGTTAATCATCCTTGTTTGAGTTCCTTTTCCCTGGTTTATATTTCCTTGTGTTCTTCAGATTTCAACACATGGCATGCTTAGCCTGATTAAAACAACATTCTCCGAAATGGACCCAATATTGTTTATTAAGAAACGGAGGATAAATTTACGGCGTATTTACTGAAACAAAAACAACCAATTCTTGAAGAAGGATTTTATTTAGAAAGAAAGATTTCTGGGCGCCATTGAAAACTATATTGTTTTTAGAACAATTGTTATTCTTGTGGTACGCAATAGATAATGCAGTTGAAGTCCACAATTGATGGATGCAAAATTGAATAAGTTGATGTGGTAGAGTGCAAAAATTTGTAGATCAAGATGTACAGGAGCAAGGAATGAGATAGGAAGCAGTGGCAAGAAAAATGACATTTATGATACCAGCAGTTATCAAGAAGGGCACATGGCACTATTGTAATTGCACCAGCCATTGTCAAAAAGGCACTTGACTCTACTTTAATTGTTTCAGCAGAAGATGAGACTGCTGATTAATCCTATCAAAAGATTTATTGTTTATTCAATTACGCTAGTCAGTATCATCGAACGAATGATGTTATCTGGTCACAATTGATGGAAGCAAAGAAGGCAAGAGGGCAGCCACTGCCATAATTCAGATTGAGTTGGAATTGGAAGAGTAGAACCTTAACAAGATGGGAAACTGCCAAAACCGAATTCAAAAAGACGATTTCCAAGCATTTTGAGCTGTTTAAACAATCCCAAAATTCCTATGATCAATGAAATGAAGGCAGGGTTTGAGAACTTAAGTCACTGATTGGCAGCATGTGAAAAAGAAAAAATGAATTTGCCAATTGAATGAATCCGCCTCAAGAGTAGGTCAACTTTGAGGTTTATTCTATTTGAACAATTCAAATGCCGCACTTATGTGGGGTTAATGGAGGGGGACCCTTGTCATCAAGATCTAATTAGTCTCATGGTTTGCAAGTTTAGAAGGATCGTTCAAGGTACAAGGATCTGTGGATTTGGTACATCATGAACAGTCATCTAATGTATAGGCCCAGGAAGATCAGTTCAGTGAGGACTTGAGTAAGGCCTTGGAGTATTAAGGTTAGAAGGCAGATATCTAACAGTTAAATGCAGATTTGATCAATAAAATAGAGAAATAAAACACACAGAAAATTATAGCAAAAACAAGACAACACAGAGAATTTAACGTGGTTCACCCAATCCGGGCTACATCCACAAAACCGCAGCCATCCAATGATTTTATTATCCAGTGCAAAACTTATTACAATCTCGCGAATAATTGTTTTTCTTACATACTGTAACTCCCATCCCTTATAACAAGCTTAGAAGCTTCCAGATTAGGGTTCTACAAAGTTGGTTAATTTTTCTTTATCGGTGACGACGCGAAAAAATAGGAAATTTTTTTTGCGAGGATACATGAAGAGTGTACAGTATAGCATGATCAGTCGTCACATACCAACATGGAGAAGGCTGACAGTTCAAGGGCAAGTACAAGTGGAGCAAGTTCATGCAGGGTAATTTGGACAGAACACTCTTCCCCAATGCAACAATGAACTGACAAAAGGGAGTTTACTAATTTTTTAAGAGGGATAGTGTATGCAGCTTATTCAGTATTTGGGTAGATTAGTTATCACCAAGCGGCCTGATTATGATTGAGCTGCCTAAAGTCATGTTTTAATTATGTATTGTTGTGGTTATGAAAATTTATCTCAAAGGTGTGACCTTTGACAATCACCAGACTCATCTTTATGTGATATTTTTTTGGTATTGTAACATCATTTTCTATTGCAATTTATGGCTGTTATTTGCACACATACCTAATTTGGGCTTTGCTGATATATTCTGTTATCTGTTTCTGCTGTTATCCTATTGATTGCACTTTAAGAATCAGCTGTAACAAACACTTCAAGGCTAAATGCATGCTATCAAATTGCAATTCATGCCTGTAAGAGAAAGTGGATTGTGTTGAAACTTTACAGGGGGTAGTTTCCAAATTTATAAGCAGTTATCTTCTTTCTGATGAATATCTCTATCATTTTTGAGTTATTTTCATTTCATCATTTTAAAACCTCTTTTTACAAGGGCTTATATTCTACTAGCATTGTGATTCCTTTTTGTCTGACATGGCTTCTCAATGAGACAAGTTCAATTATGAGATGGCTTTTCATTAACAAGTTTTTTATCTGAATTCATGTCTTGAGCAGATTGCTTCATCTTACCATCTTGGTCCACTCCTTGGATATCTCCTTTTGGCCATAGAGTTCCAAAAGCTTTCACCTAACTGGTTTAATAAATAAGGCATTCTTGCTACACTGGCAAAATTGTTATCCCAATCCACTTTTAAGCAGCAGTTTGTACACTAACTACTGAAATTGAGGACAATTTTGTTTCAATAGGAGGGAGTAATGTGAACCCTTTGTTAAATAGGAATTGTCTTGTGAAAATTTTCTAATTTTTGGTTTTAAAAGGATAGTCTTAGTGTGACTTTAAAACTATCTTTAATATATCTTTCTTTGTTTCATTAATTCTTCCTACAAGATTTATGCTATTGTTGTGTACTTGTAAGACCATTTATTCACGTTTAATGAATAATGTGCAGCATGTAGAGTATGAAAATCCCTTTTGTTTCCTTTCTCTGGTTTCCTGGGAGCATAAGAGTTGCTTGGAATTGTCATATGTGCACATTTTCATACTTCCAATAAAATGATAACCATGTAGACTAGTGCACAACATAATTACACCAATCAAATATCCAAATATTTTAAGGCTGTAAAAAGTACACGAGTTAACATCAGTAAGAGGATTTTTAGTCTCCATGATGCATGGAAATATCAATTTCACTTTGGGGTTTATAGATAAACTTTACGTTGTGTATCTTATTGATTGAATATGTTCTTCCTTAGTCCTATCTTTTATTTTCTTATTTTATAGCTGCAGTTATTTTTGCAAATGATTTTCAAATTTGTACTTCTAAGATCTTAATTAAGACTTCTACAATACAGTATGCGAATATCTGATTTACTAGTTACAATGCTCTGATGCATTCAATCATTAAACACTTTTTTGTACAAGATGAGCAGAGTATGTAGTAATTTTTGTAGTATCATTGATCCTTGTAAACTATAAAATTAGTTTCTGCACAAGACCATGAAAGTTATGTTACCCTGTATGATATTAATGAAAGTAGTAATATTTGCAGGATGACTTTGAGAATTTTTGGTCAGCATGCCCATGGGATGAAGATCTGACATATGCCAAAGCTGTTTGTGAAGAGGTGTCTGCTGCTTCTCCTGGTAGTTTTCTGCAATGTGATGTATTCTATTTGTATATTTGTAGAACTTTTATATTTGAACACATCATTTGCTATGATAACTTTTTAAAGTTATTACTCCTTGGAATCTATTATTTACTTAGCAGAAAATGTAACTTTTGGGTTTCTAGCTTTCTGAAATTATAAAGTCTTCTGGCATGCATCGTAGCATATGGAATGAGTTTTTTTAATCTAAAGTATTCTTACCATTGCATCTTTTGGCATTCATTCTTATACCTGTGAACATAATTGCCTTTTCTATGTTTGAAAAAATAATTATTTGGATCTTGATGGCTATTAATGTAATCCTAAGCTGAAAACACTTGTTTCTATTGGTTTGTTGAGTATGGAGCATATTTTGCTTATATGAGAAATTTCTAGGCCATATGAACATTTTTTTGAACTTACTTTTGTTGCCCTAGAAATGTTTAAATGATAAATATTTCTTGTATGGATCTTCTTTGATGTAAGGATGTAATTGTATACAAAAAATTATATGGGATAAAGGGCAGAAAAATTGGTGTATTCACACGTAAGAAATGCCTTCCATTATTTATGCCATTATGAGATATCAAAACGATACTTACTTGTTTTCAGTTATATTGTTCAGATAGATCATGAAATGTTCCTTGAATTGTCCGCCAGGATGGGCGCAGTGTTTCAGATGGGGAGTCACTGGGTAAACCAACCAGGTTCAAGCCCTGGTGAGAGGAGTGACTCTTAATTACCTAAGGGGGAAAGGATTGCCCCCTTTCACTAATCAGAAAAACCTGCTCCTTGAAGCAGATAAATTTTTGTTGACTTTCAAATAAAAAATTGTAATGTCCCCTTCTCAAATGTGATCGTTCTGTTGACCGTTGGCCTATTCCAGAGACCCGTAGGCTACTTGGATGGTGAAATTAGGGTTTCCTATTTTTGAGGAGGTTGTTGCTTGAAGTTTGGAAATCGGATTGCGGATTCTTTCTGGGTTTTCAGAGAGCTTCGTAGTGGTATGATCAGTTTGGCATTCCGAGCAACTTCATGAATTTACTATTTTTAGTAAATTCTATTTTTAGCGGTGGACAGGTTGGGTTCAGTTCAGTTGGTCTTTTTCTTCAGTTGGTTCAGTTGGCACTTCAGTTTTTGGCCTTTGGGTGCATTTTTCTTGGAGAGATAAGTATTTTCACATTATAATATTATATTTTAATATTATAACACCCCTTTGCCTAGCAGTACAACGTTATGTTGTTTTTAAAAAGGGGACCTAAAGGGTCAAGGCGTCATTAAGAGATAAATTATATTTTAAAAGTCAAATATTGAGCTAAGTGAAATGGACGTCTACTTGAGGAGATTGACTTTTATTTAAAAAGTGAAATATTTGATTAAAAGGAAAAAGGATGCCACTTTTGGAGGGAATGTGTTTGAATTCAAAATTAGGGTTTGGGCGCCCTTCTTGAAGGTTCTAGAAGGCTCTTCTCACATCTATTTATTCTGGCCTCGGCTCTTCATTTGGGATCTTTTGTCTACTATACTGTTATGCTGGTGGAATATCTTCAGGCAAGCTTCGAGGAAAGCATACCTCCTAGCACATGACTCAGCTTCTTGCTTGCAATACAACAACTAGTTGAGAGTTGATTGTAAATGAGTGAATTTTGTTGAGTCTTTGCATTGTAGTAGTTTCCTTGCTTGTTAAATCAGTTTAAGGCATGTTAGTGAAGTTTTCTGTGTTGCTGGTTCATGTAGCTGATTGTGAGTTTTCTTCATATATTCAAAAATAAAAATAATTTCATTGTGGGTATTGTTTCTTTGTGTCTCATTGATAGTGGCGCCCCTTTTTGCAAACTTGCAGATTTTATTAACAAGCTTTGGATTTTATAACAGAAAATCGCCCACCTTGAAGGGCCGTACCACTTGAGTCTCATGGGAGTTTGTGCATTAAAAATGGGAGCTGGTTTGGGATGGTTTTAGGGTCTTGTCTTGGGCGCTAACATCAAGGAAGAGCTGTGCATTCATTTCCATATGTTTTAAGTGAGTATATATTGATTTGTGAGCATTTTAGAGTAATCCAGGGTTGCTGAGTGTCATATTCTAGTCGCTGGTCTGATATATCAGAATTAAGAAAGTTGTCCTTTGGGCTAGGATTGAGTCTTGGGAGTCACATTGGTAATTGGGAGATATACTATACAGTTGCAGCATTGAGGAACTTAAATCATGGGCTTTAACTAAAACATTCTATCATATTGTAAGCTGCTAGTAGTACTAACAGCACTTCTTCTCTTCATCTCTCTTTTATCTATTGTACTTCCCACTGAATAAGTGGAAGAGGCTGGCTTGCCGCCTATTTACTTTCAGTTGAGTAGTTTAGGGACCCTCTGACCATATGCTCGCCATCACTCGGCGCCATTCTTGGTTAGGGTTACTTGAATTCATCATGCATTGATCCTCTGACCATATGCTTGTCTGCACAGGCGCATTCTTGGTTAGAGTTCCTTTTCAGTTTGCATCTGCATTAGATCCTCTGACCAATGCTCACACCTTTCCCACATCGGGATCCTGGTGTACATTCTGGTTAGAGTTACTTTCCGCATCATTTTGGTTTAGGGCTAACCTTAACAGGTGCGTGTTGAATTGTAATCTCATTGCAAAAAACAAAAAAAAATTTGTCCGGTTCATTACAGTGGTATCAGAGCCATGATTCTGCCAACCTGTGCCCTACAGTGATTCAGTTGTCAGATGAGTGACAGTGGTTGCAGATACTTCACCAGAGGTCAGGCCAGAAGACAACAGACACAGCTTCTGCCAGTGCCAGAAGCAGATACTCTTTCAGAAGCTTTGAGAGAAATAGGAAGAACAGTAGATACTGGTAAAACAGTTGAGAACATGTCAGACAATCTTAGGCAGGCCATGGATGAGAAAGATGCAAGGATGGAAAAGAAGTTTGATGGGATGATTGAGATGATGTCCCGGTTACTTACTTGCTCGAATGGACCAGCAAACTCCTCAGAATCATACTCCTAATCAAAACCATGCTACAGGAGAAAGCAGTGGAGTCAATGGGAACAATGGTAATGGAGGGAGTAGAACTATTGGTCAGCATGAGGCCACCTCTAGCGGATCAGCCTCTAGGCCGCTCTTTCCTACATTCACTCAGAGGGAAGAACCGCAAGTTGAAGCTGCCATTCCTTTTGCAGATGATGCCAGGCAAGCCTATTTGGAGTACGCCACCTTACCCCCTGATCTTAGAGACCAATGGTCCTTTGATCAATTCTTGAACCAAAGAAACAGAAGGAACGGAGGAAGAGTTTATAACCGTGCTTATATGGCTCATAGAACTGATTATCAACAAGCCCTTGGGAAGGTGTCATTGGCTCACTTCGATGGAAGTGATAAGTGCTCAGCAAGATCGTGGGTTCAGAAGTTAGACAACTACCTTTCACTTCGCCCCATGCCAGAAGAAGATGCCATCAAGTTTGCAACACTTCATTTGGAGGGAGCTGCCCATGAGTGGTGGTACCATGGTTTGGTCACACTTGGCCATAACCTTATTCGAACCTACGGAGAATTCACCAATAAGCTGATTGATAGGTTCGACACTAAGGATCCTGAAGTGAGATTTCGTGAGCTTGCACAACTGAAGCAGCATGGCTCCTTGGATTCTTACATTGCTGATTTCCAGAGACTTTCTGTGATGGTGCCCAACATCACTGAAAGAAGATTGGTTGTTTTGTTTTCTGAAGGTTTGGTTGAACCTTTGAAAGGGTGGGTTAAAGCTTTCGATCCACCAAGTCTTGAAGAAGCAATCAAGAAGTCTCGAAGTATGGAGTTATCAGCCCCTAGGCCTAAGTTTCCGCCTAAGCCCTTTGGCCACAAGAAGGATAAGAGACATTTTTCAAATCAGCACAAGAAGTTTCCACCCAAGTTGACTGAAGAGCAACGTGAACACTCAGAAAGGAGGGCAAGTGTTACACATGTTTAGAGCCTTGGACCAAGGGTCATAGATGTCCTGGAAGAGGGCGTTATAATCAAATGGGGACCTATTCTGATTATGGATCAGAATCTGATATGTCTGATCAGCAGTCTTATTTTGGGGACAGCGAAGAAGAAAGAGCCACAGAAGAGTCCGATCATGAGCAAGGAGTTGGGGGCCCTATTGACCAACTCTCTAGTTTCCAAAAGAACGAATCTTTCAAGGTTCGTGGTGGAGTTGGAGGTCATCGTATTGTTGCCTTAATTGATACTGGTGCAACACATAACTTCATTGATGAAGGTGTGGTTGCAAAGATCTCAAAGAAATTTGAAGGCTTCAAAGTCGGTGGCTGATGGGTTTCATATTTCTGCAATAGAAGAGTTCAATGTCCTTGATTGGCAACTATGAAGTCAAAGATGACTTCTATGTGGTTACTATTGGTGACACAGATGCAGTACTTGGCATACAATGGTTACGCTCACTTGGTGAAATCTCTCTCAATCTACAAACAATGGAGCTCAAGTTCCAATTTGATGGAAAAAAGGTGGTGTTAAGAGGAATGTCCAATGGTGTCCTCGAATAGTTTCATTCAAAAGAATGGAGAGGCTGATTCGGCATGACCAAGTTGAGTGGGCTGCAGAATGCATGGTCCTTCCATAGTCCAGTTGAGACAAAGAGGGACTATCCTCCAGATATTCAGTCTATACTTACCAAGAGGAGTAAGGTGTTTGCTGATTTACCTCCTGGGCCACCTCCTGAAAGAGGAGCTGAGCATGTCATTGAACTCAAGGAAGGGGCCAAACTAGTCATCACAACATCGTATCGATATCCTAAGAAGCAGAAGGATGAGATTGAGAAGAACATAAAAGAACTCTTGGAGATGGGCTTCATTCGTCCTAGCAAGAGTCCCTTCGCTTCAACTGTAGTTCTTGTGAAGAAGGAGGATGGCACCATCCGCATGTGTGTGGATTATCGTGCCTTGAATCAAAGCACAATCAAAAATCGGTACCCCATTCCTCGAATAGATGAGCTCATTGACGAGCTACATGGTGCCAAGTTCTTTTCCAAAATTGATTTGAGATCGGGTTACTATCAAATTCGGATGAGAGGTTCAAATGTTGAGAAGACGGCATTCAGATGCCACTATGGTCATTTTGAGTTTCTAGTCATGCCTTTTGGGTTGACTAATGCTCCAGCTACCTTCCAATCTTGCATGAACAGAGTTTTCCAGAAATAGTTGAGGAAATTTGTGTTGATCTTCTTTGATGACATTCTCATCTTCAGCAAGACGTGGGAAGAACATCTCAAGCACTTGGAGGAAGTGCTTAGCATTCTTGAATCATAAAGTTTGTTTGCCAAAGAGTCCAAATGTGAATTTGGAATGAAGGAGCTGCTCTACCTTGGTCATATAATCAGCGCTAATGGAGTGAAGGTTGATCCTGAAAAGATCAAGGCAATAGTTGATTGGCCACTTCCAGACAATTTGACTCATTTGAAGGGGTTCTTGGGTCTTTGTGGCTTCTACAGAAGATTCGTGAAGGGCTACTCTCAAAGTGCTGCTCTTCTTACTGACCTCACTAAAAAGGGGGCTTTCGTGTGGACAAAAAAGGCTCAAAGTGTGTTTGATAAGTTCAAGAAAATCATGAGTTCTTGTCCAGTATTGGCCATACCAGATTTCTCCCAGCCTTTCGAATTGCAATGTGATGCATTAGGAGAAGGTGTTGGTGCAGTTTTGATGCAAGACAAGCATCCCATTGTGTTCGAGAGTAGGAAACTAAGGGGTGTTGAAAGGACCTATTCAATCTACGACAAAGAAATGCTTGCAATCATGCATGCATTAGCCAAGTTAAGACAATATCTAGTGGGGAGCAAATTTGTGGTCAAGACTGATCACAATAGTCTCAAGCACTTCATGCATCAAAAGGACTTGAATGAAAGACAACAGAAGTGGGTGAGTAAGCTTCAAGCTTACGATTTTGACATTGAGTATGTCAAAGGGAAGAACAACATTGTGGCAGATGCTTTATCAAGGAGGCCTCATTTGAGCTCATTGTGTGAGCTTACTGCTGATTGGAAGGAGATGTTGCTTGCTGATTATGCCAAAAATCAGTTTGCAACCAGCATCATTGAGGTACTTTTCATGATGAAAGGTACAAGGTAATTGATGGTTTGATACATTACAAGGGAAGAATCTTTTTGGTGGCTGATTCCAAACTTAAGAAGAAGATTTTGATGACCTTTCATGACATTCCACTTGCTGGTCATCAAGGATATTTCAAGACATATTGGCAGATTCGAGAGAGGTTCTCTTGGAAGGGGCTGAAAGAGGAAGTTCAACGCTACATCAAGGAGTGTAGCACTTGTCAAATGAACAAAAATGAGCACTCCCTTCCAGCTGGTCTACTGTAGCCACTTCCCATTCCAAATAAAAAATGGGAAAGCATTTCGATGGATTTCATCACGGAATTGCCTAGGGCTCAAGGCAAAGATTGTATTTATGTTGTAGTGGACAGATTGACCAAGTTCGCTCATTTTTTTGCCATCACTAGCACATTTTCAGCAGCTCAAGTTGCAGATTTGTTTTTCCATGAAGTGTTTAGATTGCATGGGTTGCCAAAAAACATTGTGAGTGATAGGGACAACAAGTTCCTAAGCACCTTTTGGCAAGAAATTTTCAGGATGAGTGGTACAGTGCTTACTCCAAGCACTAGCTATCACCCTCAAACAGATGGTCAAATTGAGATAGTGAACAAATGGTTGGAGGGCTATCTTAGGAATTATGTCTCGGAGCAGCAAAGAGCATGGGTGAAATGGATCCACATTGGAGAGTATTGCTACAATTCATCCTTCCACATGTCAATAAAGATGTCTCCATTCATGGCTGTCTATGGTTATGAGGCTCCCAGCTTTGCTGATTTGGTGTTTGGTGATAGCAAAGCTCCTCAAGCCAAGGATTGGTTGCAGCAAAGTCAGGACATTTTCAAATCCTTGAAGAACAACCTTCAAATGGCACAAAATCAGCAGAAGGTGTACGCTGATCAGCAGCGTGTTGAGCGTTCATTTGAGGTTGGTGATATGGTTTATCTTCGACTTCAGCCTTACAAACAGTCTACACTCAAGAAGAGTGGAGCGGAGAAACTCAAACCTCGCTTCTATGGGCCATTCAAAGTTGTCAGAAAGGTTGGAGCAGTGGCTTATGAGTTTGAACTACCATCGAGTAGTAAGGTCCACAACGTCTTCCATGTGTCACCAGCCTCAAAAAGGCACTTGGACACAATGTTGACTAGCTTCATCCGCGATTGCCTCCCTTAAGATGAAGAAGGCGATTGACCTTGATTCGAGAAGAGATTATTGATTCGAAGGCGTTCTTTGAGGAGGAAGAACAATCAAAGAGTACTTGGTGAAGTGGAAGGAGAATTTACCTTTGGAGGATGTACTACTTGGGAAAATGAGGAGATTCTGACATCGGACTTCTGCGATTGCTTGAGGGCAGCAATCTTGGGGAAGAAATGGTATGTAATGTCCCCTTCTCAAATGTGATAGTTTTGTTGTAGTTGGCCTATTCAGGAGACGTAGGCTATAAAATGGTGAAATTAGGGTTTCCCTATTTTGAGGAAGGTTGTTGGAAGTTTGGAAATCGGTTAGCGGCGGATTCTTTTTGGGTTTTGAGAGAAGCGATGGTATGATCGGTTTGGCATTCGAAGAGCAACTTCATGAATTACTATTTTATTAAATTCTATTTTAAGTGAATGAGGTTAGGTTGATTGATTGGTCTTCTTCTTACTAGGTTAGTTGTTTGGCACTTAAGTTTTGGCCTTGGGTGCATTTTTCTTGGAGAGATAAGTATTTTTCATTATAATATTATATTTTAATATTCTAACACCCCTTTACCTAGCAGTACAACTTCATGTTGTTTTTAAAAAAGGGGACTTTATGGGTCAAGGCGTAATTGTGAGATAAATTATGTTTTAAAAGTCAAAATATTGAGCTAAGTGAAATGGACGCCTACTTGAGGAGATTGACTTTTATTTAAAAAGTGAAATATTTGATTAAAAGGAAAAAGGACGCCACTTTTGGAGGGAATGTGTTTGAATTCAAAATTAGGGTTTGGGCGCCCTTCTTGAAGGTTCTAGAAAGCTCTTCTCACATCTATTTATTCTAGCCTCAGCTCTTCATTTGGGATCTTTTGTCTACTATACTATTATGCTACTGGAATATCTTCAGGCAAGCTTCGAGGAAAGCATACCTCCTAGCACATGGCTCAGCTTCTTGCTTGCAATACAACAACTAGTTGAGAGTTGATTGTAAATGAGTGCATTTTGTTGTGAGTCTTTGCATTGTAGTAGTTTCCTTGCTTTGTTAAATCAGTTTAAGGCATGTTAGTGAAGTTTTCTGTGTTGCTGGTTCATGTAGCTGATTGTGAGTTTTCTTCATATATTCAAAAATAAAAATAATTTCATTGTGGGTATTGTTTCTTTGTGTCTCATTGATAGTGGCGCCCCTTTTTGCAAACTTGCAGATTTTATTAACAAGCTTTGGATTTTATAACAGAAAATCGCCCACCTTGAAGGGCCGTACCACTTGAGTCTCATGGGAGTTTGTGCATTAAAAATGGGAGCTGGTTTGGGATGGTTTTAGGGTCTTGTCTTGGGCGCTAACATCAAGGAAGAGCTGTGCATTCATTTCCATATGTTTTAAGTGAGTATATAATGATTTGTGAGCATTTTAGAGTAATCAGGGTTGCTGAGTGTCATATTCTAGTCGCTGGTCTGATATATCAGAATTAAGAAAGTTGTCCTTTGGGCTAGGATTGAGTCTTGGGAGTCACATTTGGTAATTGGGAGATATACTATACAGTTGCAGCATTGAGGAACTTAAATCATGGGCTTTAACTAAAACATTCTATCATATTGTAAGCTGCTAGTAGTACTAACAGCACTTCTTCTCTTCATCTCTCTTTTATCTATTGTACTTCCCACTGAATAAGTGGAAGAGGCTGGCTTGCCGCCTATTTACTTTCAGTTGAGTAGTTTAGGGACCCTTTGACCATATGCTCGCCATCACTCGGCGCCATTCTTGGTTAGGGTTACTTGAATTCATCATGCATTGATCCTCTGACCATATGCTCGTCTGCACAGGCGCATTTTTGGTTAGAGTTCCTTTTCAGTTTGCATCTGCATTAGATCCTCTGACCAATGCTCACACCTTGCCCACATCGGGATCCTGGTGTACATTCTGGTTAGAGTTACTTTCCGCATCGTTTTGGTTTAGAGCTAACCTTAACGGGTGCGTGTTGAATTGTAATCTCATTGCAAAAAAAAAATAAAAATTTGTGCGGTTCATTACAAAAATTTAAATGAGATAGAATCTCAAAGAAAGAAAATAGAAAGCTAACTAAAGAGCTTTTGATTCATGTACAATAATACAACAGTGAAAATCTAAATTGCTTCTTACAAAGTTTATATGGGTTTGAATGAGTTCATGCCAAGCTGCAACCATTTCTATAAACTTCAAGAAAGGTACCGAGAAAAAGGAACATTTATTATGCCATGGTTCTATTACATGGATTTGTCTTCCATTTTAAATACATTTCAAATCCCATTTTTTATGGATTATTTTCTTCCTGATACATGTATTTGGAAGAGAATACAAAGGCTCGTGCAAATAGATAGTGAAAAACTATGAAGTTATAATACAGAGAAGGATTATTGCAAAGCCATTTCAAGGCATTTTTTTGACATTCTTCTCTGCTAAGGGTCACTGTTCTGGGACTTTAAACTAAATCATCTCTCTGACTATTCTTGAGGAATAAGAATAATTCATTTATGGTTATAAGCAGTGGTATAGTTTTGTCTGGCCCAATATCAAGAGTTGGGCCAGTAACAGGGCTACAGGTCTATCTTGTGGAATTACCAGGATGCAGATCAGTTTATCTCAATAACAGCATTATGATTCATTTTGGTCCAATACCAGGGCTGCAGCTTGAACTTACCCAGTTTCTTTCCAAGAAAATATCTAAATGGCTTGTAGGTGAAGTTATTAAGCTCAGAAATCAGAATTATTATAGCAGCAGTATTTGCTGCTCATAATAAATTATATGACAGTTAAACTTCTCTTCTTGCAGTTAAAGAATATTTATTACTGTCAAAGAGCAGTCGTTCCAGTCAACACAACATTGGTTGCAGTCAAAATGAATTGAATAGCATTTATGGTGGTCAAATAAGCAATCACAACTTTCAACAGTATTTTGTTATAGTCAAAAGAGGATTTATTTTTGTCAGTTACAATCAAAGAAGTTATTGGACAGAACCTTAACTCACTAAGATCACTGTCTTAGTTGTCAGTCTCAGCAAACATTAGGGCGCAAACACATTAGTTGACTTCGTTGATATCATGCTGACATTGATCCAAAATGGTTGGGAGGATGTTTGGACATCAGACATCAAACCTCCAAGCTCTGAGCAAAAAGTCTGTGCACCAATCGCACATGGAAACCTCATGATGAAATACAAGGAAAACAGGTCAGATGAAACAAAACCTCCCTCAACATCCCTGGAGGAGGGAAATCAAATATATCAGGTTAATCAATAGACCCTCAGTAAGATGTTTTAACTGTCAGAAGTTGAAAAGAGGATAAAAGCATGGATTGCTGGCTGCCACATCCGTCACAATGGGAATATGATACATGGTAATAGCCTAATAGGCATATCATTTTCCACCAGGGTGTTTTGAAAGAATTTAACGGAATGAGCTCACCTGCAGGTGAATCTGTCCAAGAGTGTTTAAAAAAAATTACTAGCACATTGCAGACGTTACAATCTGTCATTGTGCTCAGTTGGCCATTTGAATTTTAACCCCATACTGTTTCCTCACTATTGGGGATGAAACATTGCCTTCCTTGCTGTGGGGATTCTTCTTGCCTGTTCCAGTCAGAGCTTAGCATAAGAGGTTGAATTAATGAAGATGAAAGTAAAGGGTGTATGATTGTTATAGGAGCTTTAGCGGTTAAGCCATGAGTGTCCAATCCTCCATTGAAAAGCCATACATTAACTTGCATTTAATTGGCGAATATTGAAGGAAACAGTAAGGCATAGACTCTCCTTACTGGAACTTTTCGAAATTGGATTTTGTAGGGTGTACTTGGCATTCTCTTTATGTGAGAGATTGTTGTAGTTGGTTGTTTTTTATAAATGTTCAATTTTGGTGTAACAATCCTAGTAAGAAAAAATAAATAGATAATTCTTGTTAAGAGTTGTGTTGGTGCATTTTCTCCTAATCACCCCAATCGGACAATACTTGCAAAAAGCCTGCTCTTTCTTAGCATCTAGATTGGCATGTTCCTTGGTAGGGTTTTTTCTTCACAAATATGACATTAAATAATTTTAAAAGCTACATCATAGAGGAGGAAAAATCTAACAATAAAAAATCTAAGATGAAGAATTTAAAAAAAAAATAGTAAATTTAATGCAACTAAAAATTTCAAAAGAAAAAAAAATCATTTAAAGATACAGACTTAGGGTTTTTAACTTTGTTCCATTTTATACTCAGTCTAGATACTATAGTAAAAAAAATAAAAAGACTAAATGAGGAGGGGAATAAAGAATGAGAGAAAAATATATGAAGGATTTAAGGTTTGTTTTATTTACCTTTTTGAGGTGCTTGAAAATATGTTAAAATGAAATCCAAACTCTTTTGTCATCTTGTCCTATGCATGAATCACCACTAATCTAATTGTGTTGAAGACTTGCAAGATAACAATTGGTTCCTTTCAAGAGAGAATGGAAAAACTTTAATAAGTGTGAGTAGAGTGAAAATGTAATGGGATAGTGAAAATAGGCTTTGAAATTGGTTAGCCAAGAATCTGGACAAACCTGGACTAATATGGTCTGGGTTTGGCCAAGATTTTGCCCATTGGCCTGGGTATGTTTGAGATGTGCTTGGGCTGCACTTTGGGCATCCCCACAAGGTTCTAAAAATAGTGCAAAAGCAAAAACTAAGCCCATCCTATCTAAGACTAAAAAGTGAGTTCTAAGTCATTAGCAACACACAAAAAAAGCATATATACATTTCTAACTCGCTGTCCTCGTTCAACCAAAACTCCATTTCTATTCATTACTTAGGGCTGCAAATATTCTTTGTGTTCAAGCATTGCAAGGGCACTATTCCTATGCCTCAGGGAGTGTTAAATAGGTGCTAGGGAGATGAAAAAGGTGGCATCAAGGAGAGTTTTCATTCAAGGGAAGTTTTTTTATTAAAGATTTTATGTCCATTTAAATCTTTTTTTCTAAGCTCCACAAGAGCATTTTTTATTTTCCTTTTAAAAATGGTTTATAATTTTTTTTAATTTCTTGATATTTTCTTACAAATAATGGTAGCATAGGTTACATATTGAATTTTTTCCCCAAATTTTTAACAAGTAATGGTAACATGGGCTTGAATTATTAAATTTTTGAAATTCTTTCTTGATATTTGTTCAACTTTATTTTAAAACATGTAAATACATCTATAGTCTAGAATGGCTGGAAGTTGTAGCTTTGTGATTATGTTGGAGTTTGTAAGGACTTTGTAATGTATTTTGGGATAAGTACCTTATTTAGGTTGGCCTCTATGGATATAGGCTAGGTTGGCCCTCATGGTTATGGGCTAGGTTGGTCTCTTGTGGATGTGTATTGATGTGTATATATACACATCCAAACCTATTGGTTTTTCATCATTTATCAAGTTTTATAGCTCGAGAACCATCATATGTTTTTCTCCTTTTCACATTGTTGTTTGTTAAAGCTTAAGTCTTTTCATTTGTAATGGTGCATATTGGCTAATTTCTATATGGTATTATAGCAGGCATGACTGTCTTTGAAAGTATCAAAATCTAAAGAGTGTTTCAAGGAAACCCTAATTTTAAAAAACCTCACAAATCATTGTGAATTGTTTGGTGTTTTTGGAGATCCAAATAAGAGAGCTACAGTCCAAATTTCAGATTTCTGTGATTGTTTTTGAAGTTATCGTTTTTTATTATTTTTTGTAAGTTCACTTTATAGGTTGCCCATTTTGGATGTGTAAGAACCCTGGTGGTTCTCAACCCCGAAACCCTGACTAAGAATGTTTGTTTTTGCAAGTTTTGTATTTTTTTGTGTTTTTGAGGTTTTTCAGACAAATAAGAGAAGCTGCGATTTTTCTAAATAAATGCTTATAAATTCGTAATAAATTCTAGAACTATGAAATAAGCTTGGAAATGCTCAGAGAATATGGGCGCATCAATTTATTATCATTCCAGAGCTTTTACAATGCAAAAAGATTGAACAAATGTATATAAAATATGATTTTATTCAAAAACCTGATTTTCCTTGCAGCCACCAGAGGATAAATGAAGATGTACGGCTGAGTGAGAAGAGCAATCTCCAGGCTTGAAAAATCAATGCTGAAGCCCCAATGATCCCAGGCGCACAAAATCCAAATGATATAATCTGAGGAAGAAGACGTATTTCTCTGTGGTGGGATAGTACGGCCCTGCTGGTACAAAGTACGGCCCTGCTACAGCAATAAATAATAAGTACGGCCTCAATAATTAATGCCAGATCTCTGATAAATAAGCTTTGGGATATTCGCCCCTGTTTGCTGATGAAGTTCTCTGAATATCCTTCCTGAAATCAACTCAATGTGCTCAACTGCAACTCCTGAATGAAGTCACCAAGATGCAAGCTTCAACTGGTATTGCACAGCCTCAGTCTGCCAATTTTTGAAGAGGTATCGTTCTCCAGAAACGAATCGTCTGCTGAAACCCTAGGTTTTGCAAACTCCAATGCTCAGAGCAAAATAAGACAAATTTGAATAACATATCATAATGGTTCGATTTTGTCTTTCCTGTGAATATATACCTCCTTTGAGAAATTCGACCCAATAGCTCTTTTTAATAATCATTTAATAAAATGATTAAATTCGCCTTTTAGACTTAGGAGAAATAATAATTAATTAAATGACGTCTCACTAATGAATAATAATTATTCATTATGTCAAATATATCACTTTATTATAAAGTATTAAAAATACTTTATAATATATCATTTAATTATTAATATTTAAATATATTAATAAAGTGACTTTAATATAAAGTCAAAATATTAAATATTCAATAATCATTAAATACTCCTTATTTCTCCATCTGATCACCAAACTGAATAACTGGGTCGACTCTGAGCTGAATAGCTGAACCAGGTGCCCTGCCCAAAATAGCAGCTTCCGCCTGACCTAACTTTCTAAAAATAGAAAGTTTCTAAAAATCCACTTTGGAAGATTCTGCGAAGGCCCAACCTGAAACAACTGCAATACTGAAGCTACAAAACACTGAGTAACTGCCTCAGATGATCCTCTGCACACATCTGTCAGCCTACGAGGATCAAAATGATAGGCTAACCACATAACCAGCTGCGCTGACTAGGATGGGGACATCACAGGATGTTATTTAATTCCTTTAGCTTTTTGTAAAGCTCTAGACAATTCATTTGGGTATGTCTTTTTAATTTTTTAGATTTGAGGCCAGCCTCATTTAAAAAACATCTAGTCAAATTTTAGTGAAAGACTACTTGTTTGCATACTCCCACATGCTCTTTGCCTAGTATTGTAAATAAGGTCATTAGAGATCTAAAGTCCAAGGATTAAATCACCTACAAGAAGAAACAAAATGGAAGAGAACAAATGTCAAGGTCAAGGTACTTCTCGACAAGAGAAGAAACAACAAGGTATGTTGCATTTTTTAAGGAATCATGTGATTATTGTGAAAGATTTGTCCATGAGCACATAGATTGTCATTCTTAGAATTGCAATCTTGAAGAACATACTCTGAAAATAGGGGGAATTAGTACTTCTTTTCCCTCAAATGTTATGTTACTTCCTATCCTGCTTTTTGTGCTTCTTCTCCTTCTTAGTCCATTGCTTTGGTTACTAAGGAAAATTGTATTGACACTCTTAGGCATCATTAATTGAGTCACATGATCTGTGGGACAATGCATCACATTGTAAATAAAAGAATGCTCTATGATTTTTCCTATGGATTATGGTATGATTTAAAATATAATTATTTAGTGACAATGAATTGATTTTGTATTAGGTTGATTAAATTATTAAAAAATTGATTCTTTATAAAGTTGATTATTTGATAAAATGTTGATTGAAATAAAAATAGATTACTAGACAAAAAAAGGAGATTTAAGCATTTTGAAATTGATCAGAATTTTTTTTTTTTTTTTCATTAGAAATTTTAGAGAGAATATTCAATTTAGTGAACCTTGTATATTTTAGAGTTTAGACTATTTTACCAATTTTATTAGAAATTTAAAATAGAACATTTGATTTATTGATTTATGTTTAAATCAGGCTATGATATTGAAATTCATTTTATTTTAGTTAGAATATTTAGTGACAATCTTAAATTCAAATAAAAATGGAATATTGAAATAAGAAAATCATATCTTGTATTAGTCAAAATGCAATAATTGGGTAAAGCTTGCACTTTTTTTTTGTAGATCAACATTACCTATTTGATTATTTTGCAAATAATAATTATTCTTTTATTTAAATATCTAGTATTCTAAACAAAATTTGGTAAACTAAAAACAAATCCTAGGGTTCAGTATTCATGATGCCTTTGGTTCACGTTTACGTGTCAAATCATCACAATTGAACTATTGAATCTTATACCTAACATAGCTGCGATAATGTTTGTGGCTTCATCCCTATAAATCCTTGGGGAGAAATATGGTCTTTTTATTATTTTTAAGTTCTACATGAAGTTCAAACTTTTCCTTGGAATAAATCAAACATCTATTTAAAAACCAAGTGGATCATTGCATGTGGTATTGAAGGGAAAAAAATATTAAGCCAATTTTATACCTTTTCGGAGTGCAACTTTAATAAAATAGTAAATCATATTTGTAGGTGCACTAAGTTGCTGGTTCTGGTATGGGATCAGGCATGGGTACGAGATACGGGTATGCCGGTACGGAAATTTTTTTTTCCTGAAATACGGTACGTTTGGGTACGGCTGTATATATATATATATATATATATATATATAAAATTAAAAATATACAAAATTGTAAATACATTTGATAGTATGAACTATGAGTCTATGATACTTCATCAATCATCAATCATCATTAAATTTAAAATCATTGATCATATATAAAATTAAAAATATACAAAATTGTAAATACATTTGATAGTATGAACTATGAGTCTATGATACTTCATCAATCATCAATCATCATTAAATCTAAAATCATTGATCAATGCTAGTGATAAACTACAAGCCTATAAAGATAAATCATAAATGCCAATTGGTAGTTCAAAATTCCAATACATATGTCATACTCATATATTAATAATAAATATCATATATGTCTTTCTAGTCATGATTCAAATGAAGATCATTACAATTATTCATCAATCATCAAAAGGCTCTAGATCATCATCATTTGGTTCGACATCATTTGAACCACAAGCAAATGCATTGCCAGTGCCACTTGTAGTAGGTGCATCATGTGCAAGAGTCTCAACATCATCATCATCATCATCATCTATAGTGACTCTAGCAAGCTCTGCAATAGATGCATCCAAGTTGGCACACTCAGGGGCTATGTCCCTATTCTTCATTGAACCATCCTTGTACTCATCTTGCTTATGTGATAGAAGACGCAAGTTGGAATGGACATAAACCAAGTCTTTTGTTTTTTTTGCAGCCAACTGGTTATGCTTCACTGAGTGGATATAGGAGTATGTACTCCAATTTAGTTCAGCCGAAGAAGAACTTGCAACCTGTTGAAATTGGAGAGAAAACCAAAATAACTTAGAAATAAAAAATGCAAAATAAATTAAAGAATGGTAAGTAGTAGTACTAAACTTAAAGTCTACAATACAAATGTTAAATAAAAAAAATTAAAAAATAAAAATTACTTGTGATAGAATCTTGATTGCAAGAGGTTGGAGGAACATAAAATCTTGCCCATGGAGGTACCACCATGTACGAACATCTACTGTGTATTGGTCTTGAATAGCACAAAGACTATGATTCCGTCCTGAGATGAACAAGCCAAACTCTTTCCTAACATTTTCCACCACTTTTGGATCTACGAAGAGTCTTCTGAATGCTCGCTTGTACCCATTAGCAACTTCACTATCTCTATATGGTGGAGTTCTCCCTGGCAAAGCAAGTATCTGTGAACTATAGTATTTGGGAGATAATGCATATGCAAGGAGATGCAATGGCGTGTTCATCTTGTCCCAACGGTGGTGAATGATTTCTCAACTCTATGAAAACATGTTTCTTGGGGGTCATTCTCTTTTTCTGCTATTATCACCTTTATTTTTTCTATCATGGAGTCAATACTATCATAGATTTCCCCCAAACATGGTTGATCTGTATCAGCAAACTTGATCATACTCATGATAGGCTCGATGAATCTCAAGACATAGGCCACACAATCCCACCAATTGTCATCTAGGATCAATGACTTGACCTTTTGGGCCCTCTTTGAACTTGATGTTTTCGAAATACTCCATTGGTTGCTAATAACCATGGCACCCAATGCTTCTCGCACCTTCACAAGTCGTCTCAAAACGATTGTGTGTGATGCAAATCGGGTCTCGACAACTTAGGATCATGTAAAACATAAGTTAATAATAATAACACATTAAAATATAAATCCATAAAATTAAAAAATAAATTACATAATTGATAATTAAATTAAATTTACCTTCAACAATTCCAATCTCGAGAAAGTCCTGAAGATGCTTTGTGACATATGGTGGTTTGTCACAAACATTTGGATCTCCTTAGCCTCTTGGTATATATCTTTCACCCATTCTATTTGAGTGCCAATTGCTTGCATCACCAAGTTAAGGGAGTGTACAGTGCATGGTGTCCAAAAAATGTGTTCATACCTTTGCTCAACCAAAATACCTGCAGCCCTGCAATTTTTTGCATTGGCTGTAATGACTTGAACAACATTTTCCAGACCCACCATCTCTATGGACTCAATGACGATTTTTGAAATGAATTCTGCATCCTTGATTTTCCCCTCACAATCATCTACCTTCAAAAACATAGCCCCTTTTGGGGACACTGCAATAACATTTATCGAAGGTCGGTTTTTGTAATCCTTCCATCCATCGGAAATAATAGACATTCCTGTTTCAACCCAAGAATCCCTAATTGGTTTGAGTGATGTCTCTACATGATTTTTTTCTTTTACTAATAAGGTGGTGCACACCTTTTCATACCTAGGACCATTGAAACCTGAAGGTGCAGTATTGATTGCCTCCACCATTTCACGCCAATATGGTGATCTCACCAAGTTGAAAGGAAGACCATTGGCATAAATGCAACGTGCAATTTTTTCCTCTGCGATGTCTCTTGCTTCATTTTGAAATGCCCTATCCAATGGTCCTCTTTTGCGGGAAGAAATGGGGTCTTCTACTTGGACAGAGGGTGTCTCCAAGAAAGGATGTTGAGAGGCCACTACTAAATTTGCAGGCAAAGTCATTGATTTTTTCTTTGCTAAAGGATGGTTTCTTAATTTTGTTCTTTCAGCCATAGCATCAACTTTTCTTGTTTAGCAATGTATTTCATAATTTTATCCTTTGACAACCCCTTCTTAGTTGGCCCTCCACATACTCTAATCCCTTTCCCACCTTGTCCACAAAGGTGAAATCTCACTCGACTATATGAGCTCTTAAATTGGATTTTACACTCATCACAAATCCAAACAAATGCCCCACCTCCTGGAAGCTGTTCAACCATCGTAGTATGATGCCATAAAGGAGATGCTGCATCAATTTTAAACTTTTGGTTTTTACCAGCAGTAACACCCACTGAACTTGAACTTGTAGCCATTTGAACTTTGATTTTGCTGTTATAAGAAATATAAAGTATTGAACAAATTACAAAATGAACACCAAAACACATTGAAACAAATAGCAAATCTTATTTCTTCTTTTCTAAAAAAAAAACTTCAAAAACTTGAAAGAATCCATCATAAACTTGAAAAAATGAGTTAAAATGCATACCTTAGGTGATTAGATCTCCTTTGTGCAAGCTATCCTCACTTTCTTTTGCACTTGATCAATCTCCTTCAAAAAATTAGCAACCTGCAAAATGAGAAAAATGGAGGGAAAAATGTGTTTGTGAGAGCAATGAAATGACAAAGGAGTGATAGAGTCATGTTATAAAGGCGTTTTAGGGTTGTTTTAGGCACTTTAAGTGGGCGCTTCTCGACCGTGCCCAAACGCTCTAGGAGCGGGCACGCCGGGCTAAAATGAAGAACCCGGTAACACAGTAGGTGCAAGTCCATCATTGTCTAATCATTGCTTCATCTTAGTGGGTGAAGTCAACAAAGAACTATGCAAGAAAATAGTACCCTATAAAGGGTTGTGGATCCACTTATACAATTCACATAATGTTTAGAAGCAAATCAAAATTACATACTCTACACCTTGATTTCATTGGAAATGGATATGTAGGTAGTCTAGGTAAACAAAGGAGTTTCCCAGGTTTAGGTTTTTGTGTTTGGTTGTATGTTTTTCCTAAACAAGAGCATGCTAACTTGGTTAATTTAATTTGTCTTAAAATTGGACTTAGAATAAACTAATACTCAAAAGAGTTTTAGAAGTACCATTTGCTTCCTTGAGGCCACAAGCAAAACTTTGAGGTGGGATATATATATATATATATATATATATATCGATCTTAGTGCACTTTATATATATATATATATATGTAATGTCCCCTTCTAAGTGGCCCCGGAGAGGAGTTAGCCCTGTCATTCCCGGATCCTCTAGGGCAGAGGATCACTTGAGGCAGTTATCCAGTGTTTGGGAACATCACTCCAACAGTTGATTCAGGTTTGGGCCTTTGCGGACACTTACAGAGTGATTTATAGATACTTACTATTTATAGTAAGTCAGGCAGGCAAGAGTTGCTATTTTTGGCAGGGCACCTGATTCAGTTGGTCAGCTCAGCTTCGACTCGGTTTGATGATCTGATGAGCAATCAGTAAATATTAAGGCATTTGATCATTATTAAAAGTTTATTAATTTGACTTTATAATATAAAGTCACTTTAATGAAAATAATTAAATATAATTATTTAATGGCAAATTATAAAGTATTATTAATACTTTATAATAAGGGATAAATTAATATTAAATGAGTATTTTAATACTCATTTAAGAAAAGGGACGCCATTATTTAATTAATATGCCTAAGTCATTAAAGGGCGATTTAATGATATTTTAATTGCTCATTTAATTGCTTTTTTGGAAGGGGGTCGACTTAATGAAGAGAAGATATATATTTCTCCAAGGCAAATCGAATTCATTATGTTGATTATTCTAATTTGTCTTTATTTCTCTCTGAGAGCGTTGGGGTTTGAGAAACAAGGGTTTCTGCAGATCATTGGGTTTTGAAGAATGTTCCCTCTTTAGAATCAGGCATACTGAGACTGTGCAATACCACTTGAAGATTGTCAACAGGGTGACTTCATTCAGAGGTTGCATTTGTGCTTACTGTGATAGATTCAGGAAATGTTTTAGAGGATATTATTCACCAGACATTAGAGGCGACTTGATTGAGGGACATTTCCAGTTGTTTGAGCCTTACTTTCTCCAGTCGTACCTTCATCATTGCTGCTGTCAGGCCGTACTGTACTTGCTGATAGGCGTGTGAAAGTAATAAAGGAAAACGCCTTTGTTTTTTTTAGTCTTTCTTCTTCCAGCTTGGTCGCCTTGCTTCACTAAGGTGTTTGGCGTGTTCTTGGACTGGGAGACTGGAGTATTCTTGTTATTCTTATGATTTACAGCTGTGCGCCTTGCTGCAATTTATAACCAGGTTTTTAATAAAGTTTACAGTTGATTTTTACATTGCATGTACTGCCTTTCACACTGTAATAGTTCGATTGAATTGAAGAAGGCTTTCTCTTTACAAAATCAAAGAGTTATTGTTGATTCTAGTTTTCTACAAATTTTATTGTATTTATTTCAAAAATCACACTTTCTCTTATTTATTCAAAAACCCTCAAAAAAATCAAAAACTATAAAACAAACCACTTCTTAAATTAGGAAGATTTGGGTTAACACAGTCTTACAATATATATATATATATATATATATATATATATATATATATATATATATATATATATATATATATATATATATATATATATATTAGTGCACTTCTAGTAACGTGTAGTCTCTCATGAAATGGCTCAAGGCACAAATTGTCCCACCGAGTCATGTCTCTAGCTTGAGCAACATTTTGTTTTACTTGTCCCATATGGATAGAAGAGTCATATGGGTCATCTTCCTTGAGTATTTAGGTAGTATTTTAACAGAAAAAACATATTTAAAAAAAATTGAGAAGTTTTAACTTGCTTAAACTTTTGTAATTATCAAATAAAGATGTGATTTAACTTAACAACTAGGTGGGTTGTTGTAGTATCAAAGTGCTGAGTTTGGAAGGTAGGCTTTGAGCTTTCTATGACTCACTTTTTTGAAATACAATGTATAAAAAGTCAATTAACTGGTTGGGAATAAATGTAACTATATGTCATGCCCCCAAAATTACAACAGTAAAATATAAAAGCGTTGAAATACAAATAAATTAATAAATAAAATAAATAACAATATAAATATCAAAATATAAAAATAAATATTAACAATTTAATATTATTACAATTATAGCTATTATAATATAATAATATAAAATGTCATTATAAAACTACTATGAAAATAAATATATTAACACTGTATACAATCTGTAAATAGATTAATAAATATGAATATGAATATGAAAAAGGGGCAGTGATTCATTTAAAAGACTACGGTGATAGAATGTGGTAAACATATATAGGCAGCGATCAAAATTAATATAAGAAAAAGGGCATTTAATAGTAGCGATTAGAGTGTAACAATTAGAGTGTAAAAGGCAACACAGGTTTAAGACTTAAAAGAGGTTTGAATTAAAAATGTGTTGAGAATACAAACCAACGATTAAGGAATAGACCATCTCTTCAAAGGGACAGTAATAATGAAGGGATGACCCCAAATGTATGAGATATATAAGGATGAATAAAGTGTGATTTGGAGGGGGAACAAATAGAAATATCTACTAGAGAAAAATAAAGGAATAGAACATAAGGAAACCAATAAAAGTCTGACATGAAGGCAATTAGAAATAAATAATAATCCACACTTAAAAATGCAGCAGTCATTAAATACAATAAGGGATTTATATCAAGAAGTATGTATGAAGAAGAAAGTTCAATGAGAGATAAATGAAGATAAATGATAAATTAATAAGGGAAATCGAATATATATATATATATATATACCACGATTATGCAATAATGATGTTTTAGCAATTATTAATCCTTATTAGTAATTTCTAACTTAATCTATTTGTTTCTCTTTAAGCAATATCTTTTGTATTAAAAACAGATCGAGAAAAGATCAGGTCTGGATATTGATAGTAGTTAAGGCATACAGCAGAAGTAATCGATCAACAGCATAGCCTCTCATATATATGCAGCAGATTCAATCAGAATAATAACATAATCAATTCCTGTGGTATGCAGAGATAGTTGTTTTACGCTTATTTATCAGATAAATGTAGATGTGAATATATATACATATAATTGTACCAATTAAACACTAATATAATGTCGTATTACGTGTCAAAGTAGCATATATTTAGTAATATTATGAATAGTGATATGATTCTGATTTGGCAATAATTGGTCATGAAGGGATGAGGAAGGAATGCAAGGAGAGGGGACTGTGAATGATTCCTCACTAGGTATGGCACCTCATGATGATGGTTAAGGGCCATCGGTTAAGGACCACATGAGGCCGAGGAGGATAAGATCCTATCCTTGGGCCTAGGGTTGAGGATCAAGGACACCCTATTGCAGCCCCCTACTATCCCCACTTGAATCAATTGTTGAAGTAAATAAAGAGGGATCTTCAATCATAAGAGGAGGGTTTGGTGTGATGGAGGGGAACGGTCTAGAGCCCTCACTAGGTACACCACCTCATGGTGATGGCTAAGGACCACATGAGGCCACAGAGGATAAGATCCTACCGTTGGGCCTAGGATAGAGGATACTTGCAGCACCTCATCATGTCCTCTACTACAATCCTCATTATGGTTGAGCCCACATAAGCATTGGGACTCATTATAATGATATATATATATATATATATAATCTGTCTTAGACCTAGAATTAAATGTATTTCATGGATTATGTCTGTCATAATTATCTAATGTGGCTGCAGGTTTCCATAACCAGATTTACATCATCTCAATTTTGAGTAGTGAATTACATCTTTAACTACAATCTGCTATTTGTTTCATTTGGAATTGCGATTTCATGGCAAAGTATAAGGTGATCCCAAAAGGGGACATTACACTATATAAACAATCTTGATTTAACTAATTGTGTTATTATTCCATATTTTAGAAATGACAAGATCTAAATTAAAAAAAAGTAAAAACAAGGTGGAAAGAAGACTAAATGTAGAAATCCAACCAAACAAGAAGAGATGTCTATTCTCCCACATTAGAATGAGAAAATTTGGCTTTTTGATACTTATGTTGAACATTTTGTCATTGATGTCAAAGGATTTGCATTAGCGTATTGTTGCCATGCTTTGTGTTGAATGTCTTCGGAATGATAAGTGTTGCAGTATTTTAGTTTAGTGTATTTCTCAGTGATTTAACTTTGCAAATGCAACGTTTTTGAAGTGGTCGATCATTTGAGTCAGCATTTCTTGTGTCAGCAAAAGAGTTTCAAAGTGCTAAGTCAGATTTGACTTGTCAATGTGGTTGAGTCACTTTACTTTGGTAACGCCTTGAACTTGCCTTGAACGGATTTCAAACATGCTGCGACGGTTTTAGGCGACCAAAAATTATTCCTAACGAAAATATAGTGGACGAAATTGTGGCATTTAGTTCACAACGCCTTGACCAATTTGTGACGGCGGCTTGTGAAGTCTTGATGTATGTACTATTTTGAGCGATGACTCCCTTACTGTCGACGGCTCCATTTTCTTGTGGCGACTTCGTTACTCCTTTACTGAATTCGAGATGTGTAATGGCTTGCATTCACTCTTCTAGAATAGACGTGTGATCATTCATTCAATCGCTATTATTCTCCATTTTTATGGGGTGAGTACAGAGGAGCAAAAAGAGTCATCTTCGTGCCTATGGTGTGAAGTCTTGGTGTTGTGCTGCGACAGGCTTTCGTGTGGATATGCTGTGCGATGAGTTTGGAGTCATACTGTCATAGTCACTTAAAAATTCTTTTATTACCATTCCATTCCAGGCGTGGGCTGCATATTGAATTCCTATTGTTATGATTTTCAGTGATAGCCATTTAGGCTGCTATTGTGACATAAAATGCACAGTGATTAGTTTGTATTTATGTGTGGTCTTTCATACAATGGATTTGTTGGGTTTTAAGAGAGGTTTTTTAGTCTGAGATAGTCACCACCTGGTATTATAGTCCTGATATGTGTTGCATTTTGCACAATATTCATTCTAGTATTAAAGTGTCGGTGTATGTATTTGAGAAAAGTCCGATTCAATATTTTTCTGAGTATTAAAGTTTTAAAAGGAGGATGGATTGAGGTTCTATTCTAGGTGAAGTAAAGATTTTGAACAGAGAAATTTCAAGTTTTGATTAGTATGCAAGCATGTGTTGATTGGAGATGAAGTTGAAGTGAAGGATGTATTTCTAGACATGAATTAGAATTGCCGAGTTGTGGAATTTCTCAGCGAGTTGGTGCTCACGCTGGAGTTGGTGTTTCAGCTGTTCGAAGTTGATGTTTCTAGTGAGTTGGTGCTCACTTTTGTAATCTGGGTTGGTGCCCTTTGAAGTTAATGAAAGCAACTGTTTTGTTGTGGTTTTTTACCCGAAAGGGTTTTCCACGTGATATCGGTGTTCATCTTGTCTTATGTTTGCTCTTACAGTTTTGATTGCTGATTCATTAACATGCAATCAAATAAAAATAAACAAAGGGAAACAAGTCAAAGAAAAACAATTACAGAACAATACTAAAGATAAACTAAAGGTTAAGAAACTATCAATTGTTTGACATATCATTTGAGTGTGGACACAATGCTTCTATCATGAGTAGAGAGGTGAGAGGAGTACTTGCGATTACATCCCATTACAAAAAAATAAGTATAAATTTTGAGGATGAAATTTTTGAGAAAGTTGAAGTAGCATTCTTAAATTATAATAGAGTCTTTTCTATTAAAAATGATTTATAATTCAAATTATAATTGAGTTAAATATTGTTGTTTTCCTCTTACTTGTAAACTTGCATTATGGATAAATATTAATTAATGTTCTTTGTAGTAGGAATTTCTTTATAGCTAAAACTAAGTCTTTTTGTGCTAAGGTTGCTTGTACTCAAAGGGTGGATCCCAATGAGCAACGTGAGGCATTGGTTATAATAAAAATATAGGGATAGAGACAATAATAAATTTTAATTGAACAAAGAGATAAGATTAACAACCTAAAATAAATTGTTAGATGCTTCTTTCAACCTTTGGCTAATATCCTTTATCTAGTTTTCTACTTCCCTTAACATTTTTGGATCAATTAAAATTCCGTCCTCTAGACTATCCCAGCTCAAAGGAGTTCAACACTTCTACATAATACTTAAAAGGAACCATTCCCAAAGCAAACTAAAATGAATTGTTGTAAGAAAAGTCTATCAGTGGAAGATATTTTTCCCATTTCGATTGGTGATCGATATAATACATATGTAAGAGATCCTTAACAATTTGATTTGTTTTCTTTGTTTTCCCATTTATTTCAAAATGATACACAGTACTAGAGTTCAGTTGAGTTCCTAAAGTCGATTGCAAAGTAGTCTAAAATCTTGAGGTTAACCTTGTGTCTCTATTTGAGATGATCTTTTCTAGGATTTTGTCAACCTAAAAATTTCCTTTGTAGATCTCTTAGCTGAGGCTGAGGCATTATTAGTTAACTGTTAAATTACTTGGTATGAAAGGGGCTACTTTGGTAAGTTTATCACCCATTGCCAATATCGTGTTCTGTTTGAAAGTAGACATTGGTAACCCCTACACAAAGTCCATACCAATGACTTGCCCTTTAACGATGTGGTATGTTGTGAGGTACAACATAGTAAGTCCTCAGGAAAGACATCCATAGACTCTTGAATGAAGGAAAAGTATTCAAGAGTCGGGATGTCCTCTTTCTCATCTAGGGTGACCACATAATTGAGCTCCTTTCCTACTTGCCTTCTTTAGTTGCATATTGAGACTGTTTTCATATTTATTAGTCTATAACTTCTTTGCAATTTAACCTCATATTCATTATCATTTAAACATTCCGCCGCTTTTTTATAGCGATCCACATTTCCTTGAAGTTTAACTAACCAGCTCATCTCAATGATTATATCATAAGACCCTAGAGGTGCTACATACATTTTTTAGTCTCAAATTCAGGGAACTGAATTGGGGTATTCAACAAACATTTGCTTACTTCCCTAGTACCCTTACCCCCATGCTAGTCTATCCATTGTGTTTCCATATTATTGAATTTTAAGGACATTCTATTTACCAACTCAAGGGTCATGAAATATTCAGATGAACATGTGCCTACTAGTATGGAGATAGGTAGACCAAAAAACATATTTGTAGTCTCAGTAGTCACATTATAGATTTGAGCTTGGCGATTTCTTATGGTTGCATAAATTTGTCATGAAGGTGCTTGTTGTGGTTGGTTGGCCCTATAATCGACCTTGCCTTCTTAGGACAATCTCTAGCATAGTGGTTTTCTAGTTATTTTCCCCTGTTGTTATGCCCTTTCCAAATATTCCTTGGATTTTGATTTGTAGCCAGCTTTCTCTTTAAATAATCTACTTTTTTTTTGTTTAAATTTTCAATTTCCCTTATATTCCTACTTCTTTTTGAATGGGAAGTTCTTGTTCCTATTGTTAAAGTTCTATCTTGCCATAGGCAAAGCTTGAAGATTTTTTTCTTGCTTTAGTATTTTTCCGGTATTTCATTCATAGTTTTGGGGCCATGCATGTCCATTGTTGTACCAGTATTAACATTTAATCCCAACAAAAAAATTCTTTCTTGAGACCTCTCATCCTTTCGATACATTGGCACATACTTCAACAACTTTAAAAACCTATCGTAGTACTGCTAAATTGCTAGGTAATCTTGCCTAAGATTATGGAATTCTGTCATCTTCTCATTGAAGAAGAGTTGTGATAGCTATCTCTTGTGAAAGTGTATAACAAATAGTTTCCTTGTTAGGTTGTCTCTCGTATAACTATTTTTCTCCTTCACATTTATCTACTAGTTGATATGCACCCCATAATGCCTTAACTGATTTAGAGTAGTTTTGTAGATCAAAGTATTTTTCAATTTCAATCAACTAGTTTTTTGACTCATCTCCCATTTGCTGTCCATCAAACTTCAGAGGTGCGATTTTCTTGAGATCTTTTGACAATTCTAGGATTGTTGAATTTTGATTAACAATGTTGATTTCATTCCCATGTGGATTTGGATTCCTTAGATGGTTTTTCTCTATGCTATCCATAATTCCCAAATTCTGAAAACCTAGTTCCATTTGTTTTCTATTTTTGCTTGCTTTGTGTTTAAGCCATTGACATTTTGTTCAAAGTTGTTAATCTGATCTTTTTGCTTGGTTAAGAAATTTATTAGTGTCTTTTTCTTTGGACTGTTATCATTAATTGGTGCTTCTTGTTGCTCATTGGGATTTTCCCTTTGAGTATGATCAACCCTAACATGAGAAGCGTTAGTTTTAGTCATAAGGAGATTTTTGTTGAAACAATCATTAATTAATATCTGTTCATAACACATGTTTCTAAGTAAGAAGAAAACAACAATATTTATTCAGTTATAATTTGGATTATACATTTTTTATTTATAAAATGATTCTTATTACAGTTTAAGCATCCTATTTAGGTTCGACTTCTTTTGGATCTTCATCTTCAGATTTTATACTTAATTTTCAATGACATTGTCATGTCCCCGAAATTTCAACAATAAAAACTCAAGCAAATAAATAAATATAATAAATAACCATATAAATAGTAAAAATATAAATACAGATTTAATTACTATTATAACCAGTATAATATAATAAATATTAAATAAAGTACATAAAACTAATAAAACAATAAATATAGACTATATTAATATAAAACATGTAAATATAAAATAATATACTTATAAAAAAAATAATAATAAATATATATAATTAAAGACAATCTAAAATATCATTATAAATCCAATTACCATAGATAAGATTATGCTGTTATTAATATCTGATGAAGATTACGTCTAAAGAAATGAATAAATACCAAGCAGTGATTTCATGGATTTATAAGGCAGAAATATAAAGTGCAGCGATTTGTATGATTAATATAAGCAAACATTAACATCCATCGTCCTAGTAAAGCAGCGCTTAGGAAAGGACAAAAAGTTTGTCTTTTATGAAATGGGTTGTATATTGGGGAACGGCATCTCTCTTAAAGAGAGTCACATCCTTTCAATTAAAATATCAAGATATAATAAGGAGAACAGATCGGAGGAAGGTGAGGGGGAGATTTTAGAAGGAAAGAATATGATTCGGGAACTAGGATTGAGGGAATTATTATATTATTCAATCAGAGATCTGTACAGGTAGTAGTTGGAAAGTAAGGATAAAATATATTGTCAAGAATATATGGGAGCTGTAAGTTTAATATTATTATAAATATAGATATATATATCATGTGGAATATATATATATATATATGCATATCCAAGTATTTATTGTAAATTGAAATCAATTAGAAATAATGATATATATATATATATATATATATCCAAGTATTTATTGTAAATTGAAATCAATTAGAAATAATGATATATATATCCAAATATTTATTGTAAATTGAAATCAATTAGAAATAATGATATATACATATATCTATATATATATATATATATTTTATGATTGTGCAATAACGATGCTTGCAACAATTATTACGCCTTATAAGTAATTATGATATTTTAAATAAGCATGGATAGTAGATTTTTATTTACTTGATCTACACTAATGATATCTTCTAAGTATGAAGAATAGGTCGATTGGGAGGGAAGGTAAGAGAGTTGTATAGCATTTCTGGTATTAATATGCATAATAGATGTTGCTAATCTGATTACTGGTGCAATGTTTTCTTTAGTAATACCATGATTATAATTGTTCTATGAAGTGATTATGGTTTCTTTAATAGCATCATAATTATAATTGATCTATGAAATGATTTGATAGGAATCCATAGTGAATACAAATGTATTTGATTGCTTAAAAGATTGTCTTCCAAGTGTTTGCAAACTTACTGGGGAGGAAGAGCGTGAGGGAAGTGGTGCCTAAAAACCCCACTTAAGATTCCGCCTCCGGAACCCAAGGCAAGGATGGGCCATGGAGGGGTGGAAGTTCCACTTAAGGTTCCGCCCAGTTCAAAGGCATGGGTGGGTCATGGAGGGGTGGGGGTCCCACTTAAGAATCCATCGAGGCCATGGAGGGGTGGTAGGCCTAGACCACTTATACGCTCCTTTGACTTTCCCTAGTAGGTTAAGTGTCTTCCGAGGTGATGACATGGGTGGAGAAAGCAAGTACTAAGTCGCCAAGAAGAGAGGATTGTGGTATACAACCTCTTGGGCTTGACATGGGACTTTAGGGCGGATCCACCCATGCCACTCCTCATATGTCTTCATAGTTGCATTTATGATTATGTTTATATTTGATATCTGGATATTAATGCTAACAAACATGTGTATATGTGTGGAAATATCATTATATGATGAATGCAGATTTCAATCCAAGATCACTTCATTAGAGAGAACATTCATTTGAAAGGAAGAAACCCTAAACCCAATCCACAAGCGAATTCTAGGGCAAGGTGGGACAAGGGACATTACAAACATGATGTACTCATAAATATTTTTTTATCACATCTCTACTCATGGTAACATCGTTATGTCCACACCCAAATGACTTGTCACATACAACAAATGCTTTCTCAATTTTTTTTTGTTTAGACTACAGGAATCGGGTAGCCCCCCCCTATAAATTGCAATGCGCTTGGTAAACTTTTTTCACATGACCGGTTACGCTAGTGCGGCACGGCCTCCGGTACCATGGGGAGGAGGGGGAGAGTGAACCTCGTGACCTCTTGCCAACAATAGGATTCTTTAGCCAATCGAGCCAAGGTCCCTGCCTCTCAACTTTTGGTTTATTTTTAGGATTGTTTTGCATTTGTTTTCCTTAGACATGTTTCCCTTTGTTTATATTAATTTTACACGAGTGATGCCAAGGATTGAGAATTGAAAAGTCAGATTTCCTTATCTTCAGATGGGAGAGTGGACTTCTCTTCTTGTTTGGTTGACTTTATACCTTTGGTCTTCTTTCCACCTTGTTTCCTTGATTTAGATCCTCTTGTTTTTGAAATATGGAGTAATCATAATTAGTTCAATAAAGATTTATATATTTTTTCAATTAGTTAGTTAACTTTTATACTTAATATTTCATTGTTAGTCAAAGCAAGATCAAAGCCTAACTTTCAAATACAATGCTTTGATATTATATTTAACCCACTTGGTTGTTAAATTAAATCACATCTTTCTTTAATAATTACAAGAGTTTAAACAAATTAAAATTTTACATTGTTTTATTTATTTATTTATATTAAGTTACTATATGAATACTTAGGCAAGGTTATCCATATGGTTTTTATGTCTAGACAAAACAAGCAAAAGAAAATGTTGCTTAGGTTAAAGACTTGACTCATTGGGACAATTCTTGTCTTGAGCATTTATTGAGAGACTGCATTTCCTTACTGGAAGTGCATTGAGGTCGATGACCATTTATATATATTCAAGTTCTCATCCCATCTTAGAGTTTGATTTGAATTCTTGAGGAAACAAATAGTTCTTCCACAACTTTTCTAAGTATTAGTTATTTTTTAAAAGTTCAAATGTAAGAAACAATTCAAATTAATTGGGTCAACATGCTCTTGTTTTAAGGGAAACATATGACCACACATAAAATCTTGAGTTTAGGAGTCTCTTTTGTTTATTCAGATTACCTACAAACCAATTTTTGATGGAATCAAGGTGTAGAGTATATAGTTTTGGTTTTCTTCTAAGTTTGATGTGAATTGTTTAAGTGGGTATGCAACCTTTTCTAGGGCCCTATTTCCTCACATAGTTATTTGTTGGCTAGCAACCACTAAGGTGAAACAATGATTGATTCACACCTACAAATATACATTGCTACTTCATTAAAATATGCACTCCAAAAGGATGCAAAAGTGGTTTAATAAGTTTTTCGCTTCGATACCACATGTAATGATTCATTTGGCCTTTAAATAGATGTTTTATTTATTCAAAAGAAAATTTCTTGCTTCACTTGAAACTTATAAATAATTTTTTTATTTCTCCTTGACAATTGTTAGGGATTAAGCCACATACATTGTTATTGCAGCTATGTTAAGGCTTTAAGCGTTAGATACAATAGTTCAATCACGATGACCTAACTTGTAAACATGAACCAGAGGCATCATGTATATTGAATGATGTGATTTGTTTTTGGTTTGCAAGATTTGTTTATAATACTGAAATATGTATTGTTGTTCTACAAAAATAAAGTATATGCTTACCCAATTATTGTATTTTGACTAAAGCAAGACATGATTTTTTTATTTCAATAGTTTGTACTTTATTGGAATTTAAGATCATTATTCAATATTCTAATTAAAATGAAATGAATCTCATTACTATAGTTTGATCGAGACAGAAGAAATCTGAATGTTCTATTAGATTATTTTAAATTCCTAATAAATTTGATAAAATAATCCAAAATATATAAAGGTAATTAAATATTCTATCAGTAAAATTTCTAATGAAAAAAATTAGAATTTTTTAATCAATTTCAAAATATTAAGTTTCTTCTTAAGACTATTAATTTACTTTTATTTCAATCAACACTTTATCAAATAATCAACTTTATAGAGAATCAATTTTAATCATTTAATCAGCCTTATACACAATCAATTCATTGTTTCTAAATACCTATATTTTAAATTATATCATAATCAATTAATCATTGTATATTTTTGGAATAATATATATCTATATAAATTTTGTTTTATTCTATGATTGATATCCATTTAGTAATCATCCTTTTGCTTCTAACTATTTATTTATTAATTAATTAGTTTGCGTATATATATTTACTCTCGCTATAATTATATAATTTTATAATTAAATAAATCCTTAATTAGGAATACAAAATTTATACTTTATATCAAAGTTTGAATAAATTTAAATAAAGGGAGGTGGCTTTCATAGGCCAGAAGGGCCTATCATAACAATTTTATAACTCTCCTTGCATGGCAGGCACAAGATATAGGTGGTTGACATGTGTAATGATTAAACCACCCTTTAAACTTCTCTACCTTCCTCCTTATGGCCGTGGTAGGACATTATTCTTCATTTTCTTATGGTCATAACTATGAATTCTCACCTTAAATTGAGCTATAAAGTCTTTTTCAATTTTCTACATATTAAATAACTCAAAAAAAACTGTGCTCAAAAGAACTGTGCCTAAATATTCACTCTTTGCCTAAATATTTCACAAGGAAGCAGCAAACTAAATTGACCAAATGCGAAAACCAGAAATTGTTCGACAAAAAGACAATTTCTGAGGCTGTGAGTTGTTTATCAACATATAGAACAGATATTTAACATGGTAACAATGACATACAAGACGTGAATCGTTTGTGAGAATATATACATATTGCAGAATTAATAATTGAAACAGATTGAGAATCGTTTGACAAAATGTTAGTCATAATTAATTAACAGAATATCATTTATAAAAAGGTTGGAAACTGTTTGACAGAATACTCAATATGTATGTCATAAATACACAAAGATTAAAATCAATATGGTGTACCACATTTGAAGCTTACAATAATTTGATATAAAGATAAAAATTATACTAAATATTATTGCTAATTATGATGGAAGGTTTGCATAATTATGTCGTAATTTAGGCCTAGAGTTTGATGCTTGCCTTTGCTTGTTAATAGAAATTTCATGATGGTTAGATCTTAAGTAATTAATACATCGTTAGATATAAATATACTAGCAAAACATAATTAGTTAATTATTACAAACTACAATTTGTATGAGTTTTGACCATCAACAATGAGCTCTAGACCCTAAACCAACGTTCATAAGTAATATGAACACAAGCAAAAACATCTTTTTGGCTGCTCAAATTTTTCTCTGCTATTCTCGAATTTGATAGTTTTGGCTGCTCAGACTTTTCTATGTCATGACTGTTGACTATCCAGCCCAAATATATTTTTCCTTCTGTGACTCTTGAATACACAACCTTGTTGCTTTAGTATTTTGATCTTGCTTCTCGCTAGCTATGTTTCATTCTTGCGGCTTTTGATTAGAATTTTTAATAAGCCTATATTTCTCAAGTAGAATTCAAAATAAGTAATTCATGTACATAGCTTGCAAAGTACATTTTGCTAAACAATTAATCTAGAAATTTTTATTTTGCAAACTGCAAGGATATGTCATTATGAGACCAAACTGGAAAACTCTTTTCTCATTCTTGTACATCAACGGTTAAAAATTTCAAATAATGAAATGTTTTAAGGCTTTTAGGATAATTTTTTTTTTAATTTTTTTCAGTTTTGTTTTCAAATTTTCATTGTGTTTGGATTTTAAAACTTGTCATTCAATGTTTGTTTTCCAAACTTGTTGCTTTAGGGATTACAATAACAATTAGTTCTAGCTCTATGGGCCAACCTTGCTTCAAGATTGACCTATGTTCACCTTTGTGAAGGCATGTAGAAATGCTAGAGTAGATTCTAGGTGTTGGTACATATGTTTGGACATGTAGTGGGTGTGGTCAAAAGTATACTAGTTGAGTTAAAGCCCATTTGTGTGGCATTCTTGGCATGGGAATTAAATCTTGCCTAGAGAAGAGTGGTGTACTTGTTCAAATGTATAGAATAATAGAATATATCAGAGAGTAGGATGAAGCAGATACAACAGTTGTCCTTAGAATAAGGTATCCTTTGAGTAGAAGAAGGGCTCACGGAGACCTCTTGCTTCCCCATCTTGTAGAGTGGTTCTTGAAATTGTGTTGGGGTTGCTTGTGGTTTTAATACTCTACCTACATCATCTAATGTCAATGATGATGATGATGGTGGTGGTGGTGGTGTTGATGAAGACCCCGATGGTGCTGATTGGTAATTATTGGATTCTATTAACATTGAACAATGAATATCTATTATGACATTTGAGTTTGATAAATTGATATTAAATTAGTAAATTGTATTTGTAATATTATGGTAGTCTTGCATAGCATATGCATGTTATGTAGTATCCTAAGATTAATTTCTATTATCATTATGTAAATGTGTTTATTATATCTTTATGATTTTTATATATTTTTTGTATGGACATATCCAAAACGTGCCCAACTGAATTTTTGTGCAATACCTGCATACTGTGTCCAGTTCTGTTTCGTCCACCTAGGTCTTAATAAAATGCTATTTTTTTCAATTGAGTACTGGCCCTGTAGACGCATGAGTCCCAAATGTGGGCTTGTTGGATCTACAAGTATAGGCTGTAGCCTCGCTGAGGTCACCTTGGACTCGGACTCAACAAGGGTCAACACTATTGATTAAAGATATTGGATTTGTTCCCATACAGATTTACCATTGAACCATAGAAAAATTATGATTATAATTTTATGATTGGTCACGTGGTTCTTATATTTTTAACATTTTTATACCTACCCATTATGTAATATTTTTATGCTTACACATGCATGATATAATATTTAATCGTCGCTAGGAATAATAGTTACTGGCACTTGCTTGGAGATCAGAATTATGATGTGGAAAATCAGTGGGTAGGTATTGGTTGTGGGGAGAATGCGACATACAAATGTCCTTGTTTTGGTCTCTATAGTTGCTTTTTTAAAGGGTTGTGATGTTATTTTCCATTGTTTGCACATTCCAAGCACCAATAATCATCTGGTCTTCCTCATGTACTTGCTGTTGTGCTTAATGCTTACATCTCTCTTCATGTGTCAAATTTATGGTGATGAGCCTTTTATATCCTGTTTTTCTCATTCACTGCATCGGTGGTTCAAAAGATTGTTCAATAACCTTCTTTGGCTGAAATGCTGAGATTGATATCAATATGGAGAGGCTTCCATGTACTACAAAATCTTTAATAAGAATGCTTGTTTCCTTAAGATATGTCATGAAAGTTAGCTAACTTGTTTATTTGTGGGTTAGGTTGGCGTGGATCTGCAGATTGTGCATTTGACTGATGAGTATTGGAACAGTGTGGTAGGTACCTCCCTCTAGTCGTTATCTTAACAATATGAATATGATTTACACATTTCGCCTAATGCTTGGACAGATGATATTGAGCCATTTGTTGGGCTCTTTTTAACAATGTGTGCAAAATCTAGTTGATATTTGATTCTTACTTCATTTATGGTTAATATTTATATGTTAAGCTATCATTATCTTTCTTACTCCTGTTATTCGAATCTCATGTTAATGCTTTCTATTCCATCCATTGTTTGTTATTATGCTTTCAATCCCCTTTTTTCCTGACTATTTGAATGCATGAGATATCTGATATGGCTTCAGGTTTCTTATGTCATTTCTGAGTATAGAAGTGGTCGCACCCCTAATCCTGATGTTCTGTGCAACACAAGAATCAAGTTTGGTATGCTATTTCACATATATTTTTTCTGATTTTATTCTATATTGAATACTTGAAAGAATGTGCTTTTTGATTGTTTTTAATATTCCTAGGTGCTTTCATGGACTTCATCAACAAGATGGACTTTGACTATGTTGCATCTGGGCATTATGCACGCGTGGAACATCAAAGTGGAGACTCTGAGACCAAAATGTCTGTTCTACATTTATCTGCTGACAAGGTCAATTCTTAGGATTGAATTTTTTTTCTTCTCTATATTACCATCTCTATCCATTTTCTAGGTATTCAAATTTTGATTTACTTTTTGAAGGCAAAGCATTTGTGTTTATGGTGTCTTGTTGCTTGGACTTTATTTAAAATTGATGTCAGTTTTCCATAATTTCATGCCACATTTTAGTTCAGTCACAATTTTCTTCTTTTTTTAATTGTGTTTGCGTATTAGATATGTATCCGTTTCATTAAATATAAAGTGTAATGCTTCCATAACCTAAACTTTTAGTTTCTACTACTAGTCATTTAATTTTTATGAAAGGGCAAAGTTGAGTGTCAGTTTCTTTTGCTCCAGACTTACCAATTGAATTTCTTCTGGGTTTTGCATTGCAGGTAAAAGATCAGACATATTTCCTGTGCCACCTTTCACAGGCTCAACTGCGACACTTACTATTTCCTCTTGGTTGCCTGGCAAAGGTCAGTTAAGCATGCAGCTATACCTACGAAATTATGTATTGCGACTCAATTTCAATAGATGTTTATCATTTGTACAAACTGCTAATTTGTATCTCTCTATTTTTATGAATTATTGCAAATAGGGAAAAAATCAAAGCAATGCTATTCAGGATGATGCATGGATCATGGGTCTGATGCTTCAATGGGTTGATACAAATAGATTTTATACTGCTTTCCCCAACTCCAACCCTAGTTTCAGGGGATAATATCCCCTAAATTACAGCCTGCTTTCTAATTCTATCTTCCTTTTCTTCCTTTTCTTTCTGCTATGTTTTTTGTGAGTCACGAGTGTATTCTATTCATGTGTCACAGCTCATGCAACTCAACTTCATAGCTTCACATCCTCTTGTTTCAATTTTAATTTAATTGCTTGTCTGGTACACACTTCACTATGTCTTTTTTTTTCTTCCATCTTGTATTTCTTGATTTATATTTTTGGGACTATTTCTAATAATTTTATTAATTAATTTTGTAAGATTGTAAGTGATGAACTCTCTTTCATACTTGCTCCATAGGCCAGACTCTAGATGCATGAACTAGTCTATTGTATTTATGCACTTCTGTTTATCCTTTTCTGCTTCCTTCTTTTTAACTCCTATAAGTATTTCTTTAGAGATGCTTTTGGCACTTCCTCATCAATTATACCTTATGTCCTGATATGCATTTCAGTTTCATTGACTACATGCTTTTGCTTTACATCCTTAGGCTCTACAAATTTATTTCTTAATCAACTGCATTGGAAGCAGTTCTTTTCTGCTCATATTATTAAATCTATATCAAATTCCAGCTCTTTTACTTTCAACCGTACATGCCTATGGCTATATGGCCTATACTTGTTATTATCTTCCAAAGTATGGTTGAAAATAGTTTTTCATATTCATAAATCTATTTAATTTACAAATGTTTCCTCTGAATGAGATATGACAGCTCTGACACCCATGGGCAGCTTTCTGACCGAGTGTAAAGAATCTGGTTTGAATAAATTGCATTCCCTGCTTTCACTTTTCAGATTGAGAAGTTATTGCCATTCTGAAATAATCTTTTCTAGGTGCTAAAATTTACTGTGTTGAGGGCCTCGAGATAAGAGTGTAAATATGTTTGTGCTCCAGTATCATTGTCTGATAGAGGTATTTTTGATTCTATATTTTGTTGCAGGAAGAAGTGCGTAAACTTGCAGCAGAAATGGGTCTTCCGAATAAAGATAGGAAGGATTCACAAGGAATTTGTTTTCTGGGCAAGGTTAGTGTTGATTGCCACTCTTTAGTGCTTCATATTTTATTGTAATCCCAGGAAAACTTTCAGTACCTACACAATTATTTAATTTCCAACACTGAAAGCAGGACTTTTTATTCTGAATTTTTTAAAACATAAGCGCTGGTGGAGCATATTATTTGTGAAATTTTGCTGAAACCATGGATATAGAAGTATCAGTAGCAAGAGGAGAAATTTATTACATATAATCATAAATCTGCCATGTTAAATAAGCATTTGTTGATTATAGCACTGAGATAATTTACACAATAAGTGAAAGTGAAGAATGTTATTTCCTCTTGCAGTGTCCATACCCATTGGATCCTATTCTCCTAGAAAGAAAGCTAGAATGTTTACGGTCAATTCATCAGAAATTTCAGATATAGTAAAATATCAAAGGAACAAATTTTGGCCAATGACATTATCTTGATGACTAATACAGTTCTATGCCTTTAGCATCAGCTAGATTGCCTAAACTTAAAGTACCTTTTGGATATATGCCATTTGGAATTAAATCAATGAAATTTGTAAGTACATCTAGAAAGGAAGTTAAGAAAGTTACCTTCACTTGTAAGGATAAATTAGACAAATTGGTTTCCCCATACACCGATGTTGAGGTATCTTTAGTGGACCTACTTTTGTCATGAATTAGGCTTCAGAATTAAGATCGAGTTGTTCATGATTGTTCATGCTCTTCCAGATGGTGTTATCAACTTGAGTCTTGAGATGTCAGATTTCAGTTTCACATCTTTCACATAATCACCTCTCTTTCTCTGCTTTACGTATGCGAGCTTTGGTCCTGGTTTTGAAACGTAAAATGATATCATGCTGAAAGGATCCTTGTTTTTATGCTCTCCAATAGTATTCAAGCCAAGAAAAGAGTCCTCAAGCAGTGATCTTAGTGGAATTTGAGGCATTTACTTGCTATGCTTCATAGACTCCACTATGTTAGAGGTGATGACTGAAGTAGTTAGATATCCCTTTCTTGGAATCCAGGATTTACTGAAGCTTGGTAAACAGTGATTTAGTGATGGTCTATCTAAGTCAGCCTCTTTGCACCATGGATCTTGTTATAGATTGACTTCCACCTACTAATGTTGTTGATACTCTAGCCTGTCAAAGTTGGATGCCAATCATGGTATCTGAGTTGAAATCTAGAAGGCATAATTTTTTAGTTGCCTAGTCAGATCCCCCAATCCTCTACAGTCCAAACTATTCCACTATGATATCACCTCTCTTCAGATTAAAATTGGGCTTATTATCATTCCTAGCTATTTTAACCTAAGACAAACTGCAATGTTCTATTTGAGCCAGTCACAAGCTTGTTTGTGTTAAGTTATTAACTAAGGAGAGAGATTTTCCAAACTATTCCCATAGACAAGTGTACTTGTTGGCTTTATTTTATGCACCCAGAGACAAAAGGTCAGTTCATCTTTAAATATCTATGGTACTATGAGATTCAAGGTTAGTCTACTACCTGTTCTGACATTCAAAGAGTTATCTTTCAGCCTTGATCCACAATGAAGATAAAAAATGTGTTGCCTTTTTTATTCAAGAGATGATTTTGCACCGGAGAATGTTTTTTCACAAATGGTCATGCATGGATCTAACAACAGGTTCATCTACAGTTTCCTAGATTTTATAATGACTACTCAAAATTTTGCACCAGAGAACGTTTTTTCACAAATGCTCATGCATGGATCTAACAACAGGTTCATCTACAATTTCCTTGATTCTATAATGACTACTCAAAATCCTGACCACTTCTTTTTTGTTTGAAGAGTTGGATAATGAGGCCATCTCATGCAAATATCCAAGCACGCAGCTAAATATTTCCTTTAGTGTCTAATTGTTCTACACACTAATGTTTCTTTGACTAAGTTAATATTCCTTGATGTGGATCAACAAGTGATTTCAAATTTGAATTCTTTTCTCAGGATTATAATAATCAGTTTCACTTCAAGGTCTCAGTTTAGAATAGTGATCCCATCAGGGAAGTAGATACAATCACTTATTCCAGTCCTGAGATACTAAATCACTGGAATCTCTTTTTCAATGCCTATGTGGCTCATTTTGGAATCTTTTTTCTTGTGTTTTTGTGAAACAAGAGGTGCCTCATTTTGTGTTTCCTATGGAGCAATTGGTGCTTCAATTTCTTGATTTGAAGCTTCATTTTTGTGTTTGGAATCTCCATAGCATTCTCCTTAAAAACATCAAATTTTGCAAATTTCTCAAGCAATGTCCTTTGTGGTTTCATAGAAAACATCCCTTGCAATGAAAAATTTCTTGTTTTTATCATCAAACAATTTGCAGGCCTTTGAGGATTTTAAGTACTCCAAAAGGATGAATTTCTGACTCTTGTGGTCCAACTTGTTCCTTTTCTTCTTGGGAATGAATGCATAGTATGGGGGTCAAAATATCATAAGATGCCACACTAATGGAAGATGAACAAACCAAATTCCATATACAGTCTTCATTTGAAGAGCCACTGAAGGTGACATTTTGCGGAGATAGGCTGTGGTTTGAGCTGCTTCTGCTCAGAAGTGTAGTTTTACTCCTTTGAAATATAAATTACTTGAATCAAATTCATCACAGTTTTGCTCATCCTCTCAATTAATCCATTTTGCTGAGGAGTGTGAGAGACTATGAGATGATGCTTGATACCTTTTTTCTTGAGACAGTCTTCAAACACTTTTGATGTGAATTTGCCACAATTATCAATCCTCAATGTGCTAATATGAATTGTACATCATTTTCAACCATCGTGCATAACTTTTGAAAAGTTTCAAAGCTTTTGATTTTTGCTTCAAAAAATAGATCCAGGTCAGTCTACTATAGTCATTGAGGAATATCATGAAGCAGTTATTTCCACCAGTAGAAAAGACTAGTAGTGGACCACACAAAAGACTAGTAGTGAACCACACAAATTAGAGTGGATTAACTGGAATTTCCTTTCAGCTCTCAAGTTTGACTTTGAAATGTCTCTCTTTGTTGTTTAGCTAAGATGCACGCTTTACATTTTTCAATTGATTTAGGCAAAGTTTGCAAACCTACAACACCATTCTTTTGCATTGTTTGAATGCTATAATGGTTAGTATGTCCAAATCTTGCATGCTACAAAAGACTTGTTGACATTCCTTCTTGAACGAGATGAGCAAAGTTTATTGAAATTGAAGGCTCACCTCTAAGTACTAACAACTTTTCTTCTTCAATTCCAGTCAATGTAATTGTCTATCACATTTTTTATTATTACCTCTTCATCATCTAGAAAAGTGGAGTGGCCTTGTTATTGAATGAGCACTAGGGACAACAATTTTCATTTCAGTTGAGGAAGCTTAAAAGATATTGTGGAGAATGAAATTTGGAATTCTTGGTAACTGAGTCAAATTGTTTTTCCCAGCGTTACAAGACTTGGACTCGCCTTGGACTCGGCAAGCTGATTTTGACTCAGACTTAGACTCGGCGCAAACTCGACAAAGACTCGGCAAATAGAAAAACCCAAGAAATTTAGAGATTTTTAAGGATTTAAAACTTGTTTCATGCACCCTTTAATAAATAAACCTTAAAGACACAATAACATCATCAAATAGAAATTACTATGATCCTATACACAAACATACATCGATAACATAAGTACAAACACAAATTTTAACTGAAGGAAATAACAAGTTTAGATATATAAATATTGCCAAATGTATACAAAACTCATGGAATATGAAATCCATGGCATCAAAACAAATATCAAAACTAAAAATATAAGTTTATGGCTCAAAAGAGCTTGCATTACTCATCCCAACATCACGACAAGTCATGCGCTAGTGTCTAAGATAGGTCCTAGATGATGATGTAGCCATGATATTTGCTTGTGTCTCAATGATTGGTGTGTATATTCAAGTGGGGAATTTATTATTAAATTTTTATTGAAGCCTTCAAGACTGCATGTTTTGTTGTCTAATGTATGAAACAAGATAATCCTTGATTATGGCTTTGACTATGAAAGATGCAAAGATTTGCAACAGGGGATATGTATTTTGTAGGTTTTACGATCATGATTCATCATTGTCCTATTACATGCTTAGACCTATAGTTTGATGAGGGTTTGGGGGAAACACCCTAATGGGGTCGAGGGGCAGCACCCCTCGTGGGGGTCTGGGGGCAGCACCCCTCATGGGGGTTTGGGGGGGCAATGCTCCCAGCGGGGTCGAGGGGCAGCGGCCCTCCCGGGGTCCCAGGGCAATGCCTAGACCCAACAAATCTAGGGGTCGAGACTCGCCCAGATTTAGCGAGTTTGGCAAGTCTGCCAGAATCGGCAAGTCTGGCAAGTACTCTGCCCTTGAGTCTACTAGACTCACCTAGGCTCACTTGCCTCGGGACTTGCGAGTACTCACCGAGTTTGGGCGAGACTTGTAACACTACTTTTTTCCTTGTAGGTTGCAAACTTATTTTGTCTATCAAATATTTTACTACATTTTTCTTCATGAAATCTTGCAAAGAAATGCCTTCAAAAAGTCATGTCTTGTGCGACACCTATACCTAGGACCCAAGCATCATATCATGTTGATTTCACCAAAGCATAATTGACATCATTTGATATGGAAAGCACACATTTAATTGATCTCATGGTGTTGACCGTCATTTCTGCCAATTTTTCCTGCTTGTGCTCTATTTCCTTTTTTCTCCTCATCATTTCCTTGACTTTTGGAAGATGAAACCTTATTGGAAGAATTGCCTTTTAATGAGCATAGCAAATATTCTCTCTTGTGGCTTCAGTCATTCTTCCAAAGGCCTTTTCTCTTTTAGCCATCTTTTCAATCAATTGATTAAAAGTGAGTGACTTCAGATGATTGCTTCCTTGCAATAACTCCTAGAAGTTGAATATATGGGAAGACAGGATTTTATGAAGGCAACCATATATACATCAATTTTACCACCAGCAACTTCAACATCATGTTTGAATGCTTATATTTTTGAAGCCAGGCTCATTACTTCACCATTTTTTAACTCAAGGTTGAACAACTACAATTGCAATTGTATGAATTGCAATTTTGAATGGGAATCTTAGAAATCTTTTAACTTGTGTAGTGCTTCCCATGGTGTGTTGCACTCTTGTACTTGATAAAATATTTCTACATCAACTAAGACCCTTAACAAGGCCAATATATATTAGAATTTTTATGCCTCTAGATTTGTAATTGTCTTTGGCTCTATTACCAGGTCCTTCATTTTAGCCCCCTGAACCGGCCAAAATACGTGTGGGTTCGGGTTCGGGTTCGGTTCGGCTCTAGGTTCGCCTGGGTTCTCCGTTTTCCACCCGGGTTCTCTGTGGGTCCTTCTGTGAAGGACTTGTTGATGCGTGTTTTATGACACAACAAACATTCTAGAATAAAGTGTCAAAGACGCTATATCCCCTCTTGAAAAACTACCTCATATGCTAAGACTGCATGCAAGATCATAGGGTAATTCCAATGTTTAAGATGAGTGCGGATAAGCTCTGTGGTTTGATGTGATTTGCTGGGGGCACAATAGGGATTTACTTTTGCAAGTTACTCAGAAAAGCAAAGACATAAATACAGTATCATTTTGGATTTTCTGACTTTATATAAAAAAAGTGAAAAAGAGTAAGGGTTTAGGAGTCCTATGCTATTCCTATGAAATCAAGAGACGGCAAGGATTAAGTGAAACTAAATAAACAATACTTTGCTTCGCCACGCTAAATGACAACTACACAAAGCAAGTGCAATCTTCTGGGATTTGTGCTTAAGATTTCTTCACCACGAACAATACCATCAATAGAACAACATTATTCGAAGTAAACATTGAAGCAACCACGATAAAGCTCAGTCTAACTTTACGCATTGAATGAAAGTCATCCACTCAAAGAAAGTATGAGCTAAGTTTCGCTAACCCTTGTTATCAATCTATCATTCTCTTTAACACACATTAAAGTTCTAATTCAAACCTACTGGACGAGAAAGAGAAATATGTAACCATGCAACCGTTTGACAATCAAAGGATTCAAAGCACCTCATGCATTATGAACTTTATTATCAAAATAGTGTTTTCGCAACAATCTCATAAACTCTCTCTCTTATTCTCTACAACTTCTTCTAAGCTCTAATCTCTAATTCTCTACTAATCTCTTGATATCTATTCTCTAATTTCTAATGAAATGAGAGAGAGTGGGGGGGAGGGGGGTTTATATAGCAATCCCAAATTACAATGAATGGCCAAGATTAAAATGAGATTAATGGCCCAGATTTAACATAACTAAACCCTAATTAGGCTTTCCTAAACATCCATCAGTTAACTAGAGAGAACTTCAGGCATCTGGAGTTGCATCCTTATCCACCTGCAAAGCATCACGTTTGGCAAACTTTGACACGATCCGACCGACTTCTTCCATGGCAATGTCCAGAAGCGCATTGACGTTGTATTCCAGCAAGTTCAAACTCTCAGCACATCCTACAAAGGTGGTCGTCCATTTTAGTTCATGCAGCAAGAAAGCATCTCTGACGGTCATGAAGCTGAAATGGACGACCACCTTTGCAGGATGTGCTGAGAGTTTGGACTTGCTGGAATACAACGTCAATGCGCTTCGGGACATTGCCATGGAAGAAGTCGGCCGGATCGTGTCAAAGTTCGCCGAACGTGATGCTTTGCAGGTGGATAAGCATGCAACTCTAGATGCCTGAAGTTCTCTCCAGTTAACTGATGGATGTTTATGAAACCCTAATTAGGGTTTAGTTATGTTAAATCTGGGCCATTAATCTCATTTTAATCTTGGCCATTCATTGTAATTTGGGATTGCTATATAAACCCCCCACTCTCTCTCATTTCATTAGAAATTAGAGAATAGATATCAAGAGATTAGTAGAGAATTAGAGATTAGAGCTTAGAAGAAGTTGTAGAGAATAAGAGAGAGTTTATGAGATTGTTGCGAAAACACTATTTTGATAATAAAGTTCATAATGCATGAGGTGCTTTGAATCCTTTGATTGTCAAATGGTTGCATGGTTACATATTTCTCTTTCTCGTCCAGTAGGTTTGAATTAGAATTTTAATGTGTGTTAAAGAGAATGATAGATTGATAACAAGGGTTAGCGAAACTTAGCTCATACTTTCTTTGAGTGGATGACTTTCATTCAATGCGTAAAGTTAGACTGAGCTTTATCGTGGTTGCTTCAATGTTTACGTCAAATAATGTTGTTCTATTGATGGTATTGTTCGTGGTGAAAAAATCTTAAGCACAAATCCCAGAAGATTGCACTTGCTTTGTGTAGTTGTCGTTTAGCGTGGCGAAGCAAAGTATTGTTTATTTAGTTTCACTTAATCCTTGCTGTCTCTTGATTTCATAGGAATAGCATAGGACCCCTAAACCCTTACTCTTTTTCACGTTTTTTATATAAAGTCAGAAAATCCAAAATGATACTGTATTTATGTCTTTGCTTTTCTGAGTAACTTGCAAAAGTAAATCCCTATTGTGCCCCCAACAAATCACATCAAACCACAGAGCTTATCCGCACTCATCTTAAACATTGGAATTACCGTATGATCTTACTTGCAGCCTTAGCATATGAGGTAGTTTTTCAAGAGGGGATATAGCGTCTTTGACACTTTATTCTAGAATGTTTGTTGTGTCATAAAACACGCATCAACATTGAATTGGCGCTAGGAGGGCATGACGAGAACAACTGAGTAGTGGAATTCCTGGTCCTATCAAATTTTCCTATCTGTGGAGATAATCTTAGACTTTGAACCCTCCTCCCCACGCTCAACATTGAATTGGCGCTAGAAGGAGGGCTTCAATAACCAACGATAGTAAGTTACTCTCAAAGTGAGCATGATGCAGTATGGTGTTACCACATGAGTTTCCTTTTGATGTACCTGTCGAACAACGAGATCAACCACCAACATACATTATTGATCAGTTGTACACACTAGCTTGGAAGTCGTAGACAGATCGTGCTCAATTCAAACAAACAAGTCATGTCCTTGCTAGAGAAGAAGAAAAAGGAAAGAGGTTCAAAGAAGCAATCAAAAGAGATTTGATAACGCAAAAGATTGATCGCCTAAAGCAAAAGTTCGACGAGATAGAACGATCAGTCGCCACAAGTTCATCTTCCAATTCAAGCTTGACCAATAGAATGAAGAATGGTGCTTCTAGCCAACGTTCCTAATCTAGACCAAGATCCTCAGCCAGTATTACAACCAAATTTGGGTTTTCACGACGAACAAGAGGATGTTATCACTGAGTTGTTCAGCCTTGCGTGGCAAGTGAGAAGAAGTGCTCCTGATTGGTTTCGTATGTGCTATATCCTTGAAGAGGAAGAAGAAAGAGCACGACGCATTGATTTCAATATCCAAAGAGATCGTCTTGTAGAAAGGTTTGAAGCTCTTCAACGAGAGCAAAACCAGCAAGCCAACCGACAGGCGAACCAACAAGTCCCACAGCAAGCGAACCAAGTAGCTCCTGCACCAGTATCTCTTGCACCACCCCGACAAGCTTGAAGTAGAACACACTGGATCAAATTGGTTCTTTCTCATCAGAGAAGTTTCAGAGAGTTACTAGATCCACTCTTAATTCTTTCAAAGAATTTGTTGAGTTATCTCCCTCCAAAAATAGGCAAAGAAAAGCGTTACAGGAAGCATCATCAAGCACAGAAGTACCGAGCAAGGAGGATCCTGTTGGTCTCTTCCAAAACTCACCAAGTACGAACCAACCAGACCGTCCACAAGTTCCAGTGGCTGCACGACCAGTCCCACCGGTTCAACCAGTCCAAGTGAACCAACCAAACGCTCCAATGGCGTGGCGTCCAGCTAATGCGTCACCTATGAAGTTTTCCGTTTATCATGATTTGCCCAAAAATCTAGAACATTTTTGTTCCAAGTTTCATAGTGGTGACCTGAACCACACTGCAGATGAGCACATCAAACTTTTCGAAGATCTCCTTCAAAACAGAGATATCCAAGAAGAAGATGTGGCCTGTAGATTGTTTCCTTACACGTTTGATGAGGAAGCGTCTTACTGGTATATCCATTTGCCAGCTAACTCCATTCGCACTTGGCAACAAATGAAGACCGCCTTCTTAGAAAAGTTCAGGCCACCCATTTCTCCATCTGATCTGTATAGGCAATTTGTGGAAATCAAAAGACAAGAACATGAGCCTATTAGCACATTCAATAACAGATTCCACAAGGCATACACTAAGCTGAGGGATCCTTATTTGCTAGACAATGCAGCGACACTGCCTATTTATTGTGAAGCTTTAGATCGTCTTACCGCCATGTTTGTGAAGTCAACAAATCCGCTCCCAGTAGATTTAAAGGGTGCATATGCTGCAGCAATTACAGCCAGCACTGGTCTCGGAGTAGGCTTGGCTCTAGGTCCACTCCATTACTTAGGAAATGCAGGTTCCCAAAGTCAAATTCAGGATATCAATCGAGCGTTGGCTCATCAGACACCCATGATGAATCCAGTCCCGACTGCGAGCAATCAAATGGTTCTCCACCCAGGGATGCCCGTATCTCAAATGCCACCAACATAGCCAATATATCTCCAGAATGTGACAACTTCAACACGAACTCAGGAGGACAAGGATGAAATGAAAGAATTGATTGAACAGGTCAAGAAGCTGTCAACGGAAGTCACCTATCTAAAAGGTCAGACCAACCAAATGCAAAATTTTCAAAAGAGCTATCAGCCACCTCAAGGAAATTACCAAGGTTAGGGCCATTCTGGATACCAAAGAGACAATCAAAACTATCAAGCAAATAGTCAAGGTTTCCGAAACAACAATCCAGGCTTCCAAAGGAAGACTTGGAACACTGGACCTAATAATGGTAATGTCCCATCGCCTTTGGATAATCCGCCAGCCGACAATCGTCCTGCAGATAAGGTATTCCTAGCTGAAGCAGCATTATCAGGGTGGTGCAAACTGCATAAGACAGATCAACATTCCGAGTTACATTGTCACGAGTTCCAAGTAGCTGCGGATATTTTTAAAAGCGAGAGGAGAAATTCAGAAGATCCTTCGGTAACCAGATATGAATTAGTTCCTGCACCAAGATATGATCAAGCCCTCGTAATTGAGAGCGTCCAGTAAGCACAATCAAAGATTTCCACCAGCATCAGCTAATGGACCAGTGGAGACGCCACCTATCGTCTACTCATACACAGTTGCTGAGGGACCTGTAGAAGACACGACCAATTATTACTTCCCGCCATTGAATAACAGCGTGGTGGTTGAAGGTATAACAACAAACAGGCAATAATCCACCAAAGGTTTACTATCGGAAAAATCAGGAGCCTTTGACCTCGTCTGTTCCACCACACAACTTTCAAACGCCACCGCATCCAAATGCCAACAATAATCCGCCTCTTCCGAGGGACGCGCCGCAATACAGGCAAGGAAATACTGCTAGTAGTAATGCTAGTAATCCTACTCCTCCTAAGGATGAATTGAAAAGACTAAGTCAGTATGTTACGGAGGAAGTGAGGAAAATCAAGGTGAGTGTGTCATTGTTCGAACTGATGAAGGTTCCCGAGATAAGAAACACATTCCTTGATAGCTTGAAGGACACAACACAAGATTCAACCAACACCTTTCAGAAGGCTGCAAGTTCCACGAATAATGTAAATATTGTCCAAAATGAACAATCTCAGTCTATCCAAGAAGGATATCGGAGCTCCAAAGGAACTCGAGGTATGTATGAAGTAAAAGAAGGCATAGAAATGCCAGGACAAAAGATGGTTAGAACTGAGCAAGTATGTCTAAATTCAAAAGAAAACAAGATGGAGAATCCAGCAAAAGAAGCAGAAGCTTCACCAACTGAGAAGACTACCAAGGTTAAAGCCAAGGAGGTAGAAGCCGACAAACAAAAAGGAAGCCCCATGATATTTTATCAAGGAAAAGATGAGCCAGCTCCTTTCCTCGTTTCGCTCAGGATTTTCAACAAACTTCTGCATAATTGTCTAATTGATTCAGGAGCGTCCAGCAATGTAATGCCTCTAGCAATTTGCCGCAGATTGGGCTTGACGCCCACGAGGACAAACAAGAAAGTGACACAATTGGATAAGACAGAGGTCCCAGTTGTAGGAGAATTGAACAACATCCATATGCAATTATCAACTGATCCAAGGATTCAACAGTTCATTGACATTTCTGTAGTTGATATCCCCGATGGATATGGAATGGTTTTAGGACGAGACTGGACTCGCAGATTGAATGGCTACTTTGCTACTGACTTCTCACACATGTGGTTGCCTTGGAAGGGTATTCCCAACCAGATCAGAATTGAAAGTACGCCAAGACTTAGACTGATGATCACTGAGAATGGAGAAAACAATGAAATTTTGTTTTGTGAAATAGATTTAGGCCAATACAGACCAAAGGCACCAGAGGTTTTGATGCTGCAATGCTCGAATAATCAGGAAGATTCACTGAAAATTGCAGATTCAATAGAGGTTCCTCCTGAAAGTGATGAAGAACTTTCACCAGATGAAGGTGAAAGTATGTTCGAGAATTTTAGAAGATTTGTGCTCAGAAGTACGAGACAAGAAAGAGAATTGGGGAGTCATGCTTTTGTGCAAGACTTGTTACTACCCAACTGGTGCCGTATTTATAATGCTTTTCATTCCGAATTCTCTTGCGCCATGTGCAAAATGGCTTTAGATCAAGTACGCGCAAGAATTTCCCAACTTCCAGAAGACAAATGTCTTAATTTGACAATGCAAGATGAAGACAGAGACTTTGACTTCTCGTCAGAAGAAGATGTAAGCCAGTTTCAGGAAGATCATTTTGCTCTAGAAATCCAGAACGAAGAAATTCCCAGTCCTAAGCAGTTGCAAGATCAAGGGCAAGTGTGGACCTTAAGGTTCGATGGCTCAAAATCCAAGAAGGGCAATGGAGCCGGCTATGAGTTGATCAGTCTGTCTAGCGAAACCTACCTAGCCGCCTTGAGGTTACAGTTTCCCTGCACCAACAACGTCACAGAATATGAGTCATTAGTTCACGGATTGCTTCACGCAATTCGCAAAAAGGTCAAAATCCTACATGTTTATGGTGATTCAAAAATTGTGGTAAGGCAAGTAAGGAAGAAGTATGCTTGCTATGACAAGAGACTGAGAGGATACATAAACTGTTTTTGGGATCTTATTGAAAGTTTTGATGCTTTCAACATCAAATCAGTGTATCGTTCTCAAAACAAAGTGGCAAATTCCTTAGCCCAATCAGCAAGTTCCCTAGAGCCGCTTGAGATGGATGCCGTGAAGAAATTTACAGTGGAAATCACTTCGACACCATCAGTCCCAGATAACATTACAAATTTCTAAGTGTTCGATGACGACAAGCACATCCTAGATTTTTTGACAAATTCAAATGTTTTCCTCACTCAAGTCATTGATGAAGAGGAAGATCTAGGGGAAACTGAATTTGATACCGAGGGCATAATGAACTTAAAAACCAATAACATTCCTAAAGGAATGATTCAGCTAGAAAGGATCTTTGACCAAGATCAGATCAATGCCATCAAATACCAGAGAAGTGAACGAGCTCAACATGAAGCTGTCAACCTTGGAACGCAAGAAGAAGTGAGAAATGTTCTCATTGGCAAAGTGTGCACACATGAAGAAAAGGAGCAGATAATCAAAGGTCTGAGACAATTTAAAGACATTATTTCCTGGAGCTACGAGGGTCTGAAAACATATGATACTTCAATTATTACACACACTATTCCCCTCAAAGCAGGCAGTAAACCATTCAGGCAACGCCAAAGGCCTGTGAATCCCCTGCTAGAGCCTCTTATTTTTCAAGAAGTAAAAAAGTTACTTTCAGCAGGCATTATCTTTCCAGTACGCCACTCAACGTGGGTTGCCAATTTGGTGCCCGTCGCAAAAAGAACGGAGAGATAAGATTGTGCGTAGACTTCCGAAATATTAATAGGGTCTCAGAGAAAGACAATTATCCACTGCCCTCATTAGATGAAGTCATTAAAATTGTAAACGGATCCTAGATGATGTCATTCCTCGATGGATATTCTGGCTACAATCAAGTACTTGTGGAACCTGAAGACAGGCTTAAGACGACATTCACAACAAAGTGGGGTACATTTGCCTACAAAAGGATGCCATTTGGTCTGATCAATGCCGGAGCCACCTTTCAAAGGGCTATGGACATTGCTTTCAAAGACCTTATAGGGAAATGCATCATTGTCTACATGGATGACCTTACTGTGTTTTCAAAGAGAAGAGAAAGTCATGTCAAAGATTTGATAAGGATATTTGAAAGATGCAGAAAATACGGAATATCCTTGAACCCGAAGAAATGCGTATTCGGGGTAATTGAAGGAAAATTGTTGGGTCATGTGATAACAGAAAAGGGTATGCTTATTGACCCTGATTGAGGAGAGGCTATTGCAAGGATTGGTTTACCTTCAAGTCAAAAGGAATTGAAGGCTTTCTTCGAAAAGATTAACTTTGTAAGAAAATTTATAACAGGATTTGCTGAGATAGTCAGGCCCCTGAATGAAATGCTCAAAAAGGATGCAAAGATAGAATGGACGGAGCCAATGAGAAAAGTTTTCGAAGAAATTAAATAGGCCATAGTTGACGCTCCTGTCTTGGTTAGTCCTGAGTATACAAAGCCTTTTTATCTCTACTCTTTCGCATCAGAGCATACATGTGCCGCAATGTTAACACAAAGGACAGATGAAAAGGATGAACATCCTATTGCTTTTATGAGTGCACCTTTCAAGGATGCAGAGCTGAAATACCTGAACGTTGAGAAGCAAGCATATGCTTTGGTCAAAGCAATAAAGAAATTTTGACATTACATTTTGAGAAGTAAAGTCTTTGCTGTAGTCCCAGATGTGACAGTCAAAACCCTCCTAATGCAAAACGAGCTAGGGGAGAGAAGAGGCAAGTGGGTTACAATCATCCAGGAGTATGATGTCGAAATTCAGCCAATGAAGATTGTCCGCAACCAAGCTTTGACACAGACTATTGCCACAGGACCAGAACTAATACAACAGGTGTATGAACTACAAGAGGTATCCCCTGATGAATGGTATGACAATATCGTTTACTTTCTTCTCAATCACAAATGCCCAAACAATTTAAATCTAGTGCAAAAGAGAGCTTTATGAATGAAGAGCCAAAGGTACATGCTGCAAGGAGCAGTGTTATACAGGAGAAATCATGGAGTTTTTCTAAGGTGCCTGGGAAAGGAAGAAGCTAAACAGACGATAGAGCATTTCCATTCCAGATTTGGGACCGGCCACAGAGGAGCTCTGGCAACAACACACCAAGTTTTGATGGCCGACTATTATTGGCCTACGGTATTTAAAGATGCATACGATCACGTGAAGACTTGCCACACATGCCAAATCACTGCTGCACGAGAGAAGAACCTAGCTATGCCACTGCAACCTGTGATTGAAGTGCGACCCTTCGCGAAGTGGGGCTTGATTTTATTGGTATGATTAATCCACCTTCCTCGGCACAACACAAGTATATGCTAACCGCAACTGACTACTGCACGCGGTGGTCAGAAGCTCAAGCTCTGAAATTTTGCACTTCTAATACTGTAATTAAATTTCTGGAAGAAAACATTATCACTAGGTTTGGATGTCCTCATGCTTTAGTATGTGATAATGGTTCTGCATTTTCTTCATTCAGATTTTCTAACTAGGCTTTCGAGCATGGTATCACTTTGAAATTTTCATCAAATTATTATCCCCAAGGCAACGGATTAGCATAATCCACAAACAAGAATTTATTGAACGTCATCAAGAAACTGTTAGACAAAAATCCAAGGGATTGGCACACACAATTGAGATTCGCTCTTTGGGCGGATAGAGTAAGAGTAAAGAATGCCTTGGGTACATCACCTTACCACCTGGTTTACGGACAAGATCCCATATTTCCTATACAGCTGAGGATTCCAACCCTGCAGTTCATGCAAGAATGTTTGGAAGAAGAAGAGAGGGTCAAAACCAGATTGTCACAGTTACTGCTTTTGGACGAAAAAAGAGATCAAGCCTTGGAGAGATTTGCCAAACATCAAGATATCGTCAAAAGATGGTTCGACAAACGAGCAAGAGTTAAGGCGTTTCGAATTTCCAATTTAGTCCTTTGTTGGGACAAAGCTCACGAGAGAAGAGGAGACCACAATAAATTCGACAACCTATGGATGGGTCCCTTTCAGATTTCGGAAATTTTGGGAGACAATGCTTTTAAACTAAAGACATTAGCCGGAGAAGAAGTTCCATTGCCCGTCAACGGGCAATTCCTAAAGCATTACTTCCAGTCATAGACTCCTAGTGGGGCTTGTTCTGTACATAGCTAGATTAGTTTCTTTCTGGGTTTGCTTTAGTTTAGTTTTCCTGCTTTCCTAGATTAGTTTGTTTTGCTCTCGTTTCTTTAGGTTTAGATGCTTTTGGCTTTGAATAAATGGATCTCCATTTGCAAGAAGGTAAGGTATTCCAAACGCACACATTGGTCTTATTCCGCAAAGCAATGTTCAGATCATTCTATTGATAAATACTCGTTAGGAATCTTGGAATCTGAGACTGAATCCTTCTAGTTTAACTTTAAGTTAGGATTTGTACTTGGCTAGAAGGGGAATCGTATATTGTATCTAGACACTAAGTATTGAAGATCACTATATTTTTACACACTTAATAATTTCTCAAAGTTATTATGGTCTCCCAGGAGAAGTCAGGGTTAGGCTAATCAAAAGTCTTACTTCAGCGCCACTATAATACTCAAACCCATGTGAGCTTCATTGCTTACAAGCCAAAATGTGGAAAAATGTGAAAAGAAAAGGAATTATCAAAAGAATAAAAAGGAAAAATGAAAAATCTAAGCATTTGGCTTTTGGGTGTTCGGACATCTCTACAGGCGTGCACTCAAATCGATCAATCATCAAAAGAGAAAAATAAGAAAATAAAAGGAAACTATAAATTGCCGGAAGTAGAGCAATCTCCGTGAGTTTATAGAAGATAACCTTGTCGGGGCTATAGACGCTCGCTGGCAGCAAGGCTCTATCCAAGGATGCTTTTGGAGTTAGGACAAATTACAAAGCCTGCCATGACGGAACCAAAGAGTCATACTGATTTCATGAGATGGAATAAACGCATTTGCACACACTTGTGATTGAAGGGAAAAGTGTCTTGATCCAATCTAGGGTTTCTTTCCTTTCTGAGTACACAATTTTAACCTAGAGGTAAGTTAGTTTGATTTAGCCGGAGATTCCGGATTCAAAATAGGTCTTTATCTTTGGAATGTTCAGGAACATTCCTCAAGTGGAGTCGCCAGATGTTGTGACCTAATTCACACCTCGCCCCATTGCAAATGGGGACCCTTGTAGTCTGCCTTTTTTGGGTTTTGGTTGTTGCGTCTCGGTTTTGTCTGGTCTCCGTTTGGGGTTTCGGAGTTTGAAATTTTTGAATGGTCACCCAAGTCAAGTAAAGGAATTTGAGCATGGATCACTGTGCAAACATCATCATCATGCTTAGGAGACCCGAGGGACGAAGATCGACTGTCATTGCGGTCAATTCTGACACCTCCTATTTTTTAGGGTTTTCACTTTGGCCCCCTATTTTTTTAGGACCTACTTTTTTGGCACTTTTGAGCAATTCTGAGATCCCTATTTTTTAGGGGCTATTTTTAGAAAGTTGCTATTTTGGGAAAATTTCTATTTTTTGAAAGTTTCTATATTTGGAAGGGGCCCGAATTTCGAAAATCCACTCAAAAGTTCAAAAAACTCAACAAAACTCTCAGAAAATCAATTTGAAATTTTTATGAATTCATGGTGAAAATCAGAAAAATGTTGAAAATCTGGAAAAATCAGTCCAAAAAATCACAGAAAAATGGTGAAAAATCTGGAAAATCCATGGAGAAATCTGGAAAATTTATGAAAATCTGAGAAATCATGGTGAATTTGCCTAAGTGTGGGTTCATGGAAGTCCAACCAGCATAGAGAAAGAGGAAGTCAATGGCGAAAAGTTTCAGCCAGGCAACATACAATGGCACAAGATCATGCCAAGTCCGCCCAGCAATGGCACAAGATCATGCCAAGTCCGCCCAGCAATGGCACAAGGTTAAGGCAAGTCCGACTTGCCATGGCATGAGGAAGAGGTAAGTCCGCCCTTAGCCAAAATGTGGAAATGGCATGGCTGAAGGTAAAGTCCGCCCTTCAATGGCAAGACATTAGGCAAAGTTCGCCCTTCAATGGCAAGACATAAGGCAAAGTCCGCCCTTCAATGGCATAGGATGAAGCAAGTCCGCCCTTGGGCAATTTGACAATGGCACAAAATAAGTAAAGTCTGCCTTGGGCAAATAGAGGAAATGGCATGGAGTAGGGTGAAGTCCGCCCAGCTCACAAAAGAATGGCATGAAGATGTGCCAAGTCTGCCCTTGGATGGCAAGGCAATTGGCAAAGTCCGCCCTTGGACAATGGCATGAGTTGGTATGAAGTCCGCCCTTGGACAAAAAAAAGAATGGCACAAGGCTAAGAGAAGTCCGCTCCAAGATGGCAAGGATATGAGTGAAGTCTGCCCAGCAAAGAGATGTATGGCATGAACACATGCAAAGTCCGCCCAGCTGATGGCTTGAAGTCAAGACAAGGCCGCCCCATGTAAAGTGGCAAGAGGTTCAAGCAAGTCCGCCTTAAGACAATGGAAGATGGCGTAAACAAATCAAAGTCCACCATATGGAGAAATAGAATGACTTGAGCATGGGCTAAGGAAAATTGAATGGCTTGAGACAAATGAAAATTCGCCTTGAAAAGAAAATACATGGCTTAATAATGAATGAAGTCTGCCATACTTAGAGAGGTGGTAAAAAATCAAAATTTTGCCTAAGTGTGGACTTTGGAAAATTGAAAATATTCTTGGCACTTTGGAAATTCGCCATACTTGGAGAAAATAAGAAATATTTTTCTAAGTCCAACATTTATACGTCCAAAACATTTTTGCATGAGACTTAGGATGGAAAGAAAATCATGGCGAAATAAAATGGAAAGAAAATCATGGCGAAATAAAATGGGGAGATAAAATTATGGCAAAACGAAATTGGAAGATAAAAATTATGGCGAAGTAAATTGGAAGAAAAATTCGCCTAAGGCATTGGCAAGAAAAATTTTGAAAATCAAATTTGCCTTAGATAAAAAAATAATAAATGCCATAAAACGAAGGGGTTGAAAATGACACATAAAATAATTATTTTAATTATTTATTTTTCAACACCCCAAAGAGATAAGCTTTGAAAATCAAAATTGGAACAAGACAAAAAAAGAACTTCACTGAACTGGCGTTGGATTTTGAAACTTTCCCGAAGGCTGTCGTTAAAGATAAAAATTGCCATTAAGAAGCTGAGTACAAGCCAAGTTCAAACTCGATTTGATGGAAACAATTGAAATTTGCTAAATGGGTGGATTTTCTCATCTTTAAAATTGAATTCACTTCTCATTTTTACAATCGTTCGATTTTCGAAAGAAAAGTGTTAGAAGAAAGTTTGTCTAAGGCACGAAAGTTGAGAAAAGTTTGAAGCAAAGTGAAAGAAGCAAATTTGCACCAGCCGGCACTGTGATCGTGACTGTTTCATTTGTCCAGAAGAGCCAGGCAGATTTATTTTCCTTGCTTCATTTTGGCATGAGCAACTTCGTCATTTCTTTGCTTTTCTAGCGTAATTCTTCACGAAATTTGATTTGACAACTAGCTGGAATATGTTTTTCGAGTGATTTTAATTTTAAATTTTAATATTCTCTTTGCTTCTTCTTGCAGATTTATTTTCGAGAGAGTAAAAATGAAGTTTTCTAGCAAGGGTGTGCAGCTGCAGTCAAAGATTAAATCCAAATGGGAGCATATTGTAGACACCAACCTTGGCCACGTTGACTTCGAAGATTTCAAGGAAAGAATGTACAAAAGTGATAGACGTTTGCCTACGCCAATTGCAAGAAGAATGATGCGTAACGGAATTGTTCATGCAGCTGGATTTCCACCAGCAAAAGAGTGTCCAAAACTTATGGTGGAATGTGCATTGCATTATAATGCACAGGAGAGACAGATAGAAGCTCCTGATGGAAGAGTTCTTGCATACTTGACCGAGCCAGCCATTCAGGAAACCTTTGGAATTCCAATTTACAACCGGACATCTTTTCGAACCAAAGAAGATGCACTCAAACTTTACAAAGATCAGCAAGACCTTTGTGCATCGAATATAAACAAGACTTGGTTACTGAAGCCCAAACCTACTGCGGGGAAGATGCCGAAGAAGTTGGCCAAAATACATTTCAAAGAAGAATATGGCGACATCGTCTTGCTGCTGAATAGAATAGAAGGCAATCCTCAGGGTGCGCCTTTCGAAAATTGGATGTATTATTTCGTTGATGAAATAGTTTCGGGAGTGAAGATGTTTAACTGGTCCAAAATGATCAGTGATAGCCTCCATGAGCAGTTGGTCAACCTGGAGGAAACCAAGACCTTTCATATGAGCTCTTATGTAGTATACTTGCTTGCAAGGACTTACAAATATTCTGGCTTGGTTTGCAAGGGTGTAGTTGGCAACGGCAAAGGACAGTTCAAGGCCTATGATTGTTATCCGCAATTGCAGCTGAAGGAGAAGTCACATTTCAGACGAGCTCATGACGCCTTCTTGATGTACATCACTCGACTTCTCCAAGGCGGAACACATCAGAGACTCACCCGTGAGGCCAAGAGTCTGATCGGCTGATTTGGATCCTGGTTCATCCAGTTTCCCAAGTTCACTTACATCAGGATTCAAGGATTCTCAGGACGTCCTTATAGACTGCCCATTTATCCGACCAACAAAATGGTTTTGTTGGAAGTTCTAAGGCAATTGGAAACATATTAGAATATCGAAAGGCCAAAACAGAAAGCGGTTGTCACTTTTCCATTTTTCATCGGCAATATGGAAGAATCGTGTCCAACGGCGCAAGTAGCGGAGAGTGCTCGACTAGAGATACAAAAATATCCATTCATATCATACAAGTCAAGGAATAACTTTGATCCTCTCCATCACATTGGAGCTGTGGACGGAGAAAAATACAAGCACCAGATAGACTTGGAAGATCTCTGGGCCAATGCGACTGATGAATATGATGTGAGGAAGAGGCTGTGGTCAAGATTGCCACTAAGTATGATAAGGGCAACAAAACTTTTCAAGGTACTTGATCAATTGGAGGATGACGAAGTATATTTGCAGCCAGGCTTCAATGAAAGAGAGCCACTTCCTCCTGTGAGATGGTCTAAGCCTGAGATGGGTGACTTGGCGACATTAATGCGGCCTGTACTCAAATATTCTCAATGGTGGATAGACCAACAAGTGCAAGTTTTGCGGCAAAGAAATGTGCAATTCACATATGAATTGATGGGCGATACAGAGTCATGTTCCTCAAATGTCGGAGCATCTCGTGCAGATGGAGCAACAAATGCCGCTAGCTTGAGAAAGAGAAAAGATACTGATGACCCTGCAAAGCAGAACAAGAACAAAGCAGTGGAGGAGGGACCTTCTCAAAAGAAGCACAAATCTAGGCCCCTTCAGTCAGCTACATCCAGGAATATAGATGAAATATTAGCCATGGATGAAGAGTCTTGGGAATATGTCATAATTCCTTCTCCAGTTAGAGATGTAGAACCAGTGCAACTGGAAGATGATGCTCAACCTTCTCCTACAGGCACGGAGATCCTAGGATCAGACAATGACAAAGACATCATGGATGGGGAATTTGAAGAGGGAATGATTTCCGCCCTCAAGGGAATCCAGGAAGATCCATCCGTGCAAGAGATTCAAAATATGCCAGAAATTCAGGAAGCGCAAGAAGTGCAGGATATTCAAGAGGTCCAAGATCAACAAGAAGACGGAATTGAACAGTCAACCATCCCAGATTGGCTGAAAGAAAGACTAAAGAGAAAGGCGCCAGTAGAGGTACCTGAGGAGGATGACGCCACAGATTTCTTGGCCAGCCTAGAGCAAGCTGCCACAAGAAAGAAAGCCAAGAAATTTTCAGCCATACAAAGGGATGAGGCGGATAATCGCACAGTGCAAGTTGCAGTGCCTACAGTCGATAAATTCCAAGATGAAATTGCTCCAAATGAATATGTCGTCACGACCATTGACATGGGTCCAACAACGAAAGGGCAGGAAGTTGAGGACTTGGACAATTCCGTTGCCACCATCAAATCTAGGCTGGAAAGGGAAGTGGCAAAGAAAAAAGAATATAAAAAAGAGATTGAGCGTCTAAAAGATTATATCCAGCATCTAACTAGGCCACTCAATCAAGGTGACCAGCTAGCACCCCTACTTCCAAACTCTTCATTAGAACTAGTCATAAATTTTGAAGAGGAGTTGACTACAACAAGAGAGGCTAAAGATTGGATGGATGGAAAGAAAGAAGAGGCAATGGCATTCGCGGAGAAGCTGGCATATGTGTATGAACAAACTTCCTTTCTGCTGTCACGAGTTACAGACTTAGTGGAATCATGGGATGGCCTCAAAGATATTCAAAATAAGATTATCCCATGTATTCGAGAATTAAAGGGCACCTTGAAGCAGAAGTTGATTGATGACAGGATTGTTGAAGCTGGAGCTGGATATGATTTCAGTGGCTGGTACTACGCTCTGATTTCACGAAGAGAAGTCCTGGAAAGGGTAAAGCAAGATAGCGCCAAAGCTGAAGAGCAGGCGATGGAGATTCGAAGTAAGGTTTACCAGATGGCTGCAGATATGCTTGATCGAGATATTGTCCGAAAGAAACACTTGCGGCCACAAAATTTAAAAGAATAAGTTCAAAGAATTTTCTCCACCACCTCTGGGCCAATCATGAAAGAAAATTTTACCAAGGCATTCAGCTTCATGACCGTCAGAGATGCTTTCTTGCTGCATGAACCAAAATGGACGACCACCTTTGCAGGATATGCTGAGAGTTTGGACTTGCTTGAATACAACGTCAATGCGCTTCCGGACATTTCCATGGAAGAAGTCGGTCGGATCGTGTCAAAGTTCGCCGAACATGATGCTTTGCAGGTGGATAAGGATCCAACTCCAGATGCCTGAAGTTCTCTCCAGTTAACTGATGGATGTTTAGGAAACCCTAATTAGGGTTTAGTTATGTTAAATCTGGGCCATTAATCTCATTTTAATCTTGGCCATTCATTGTAATTTGGGATTGCAATATAAACACCCCCCCCCCCCCCTCACTCTCTCTCATTTCATTAGAAATTAGAGAATAGATATCAAGAGATTAGTAGAGAATTAGAGATTAGAGCTTAGAAGAAGTTGTAGAGAATAAGAGAGAGGGTTTATGAGATTGTTGCGAAAACACTATTTTGATAATAAAGTTCATAATGCATGAGGTTCTTTGAATCCTTTGATTGTCAAATGGTTGCATGGTTACATATTTCTCTTTCTCGTCCAGTAGGTTTGAATTAGAATTTTAATGTGTGTTAAAGAGAATGATAGATTGATAACAAGGGTTAGCGAAACTTAGCTCATACTTTCTTTGAGTGGATGACTTTCATTCAATGCGTAAAGTTAGACTGAGCTTTATCGTGGTTGCTTCAATGTTTACTTCGAATAATGTTGTTCTATTGATGGTATTGTTCGCGGTGAAGAAATCTTAAGCACAAATCCCAGAATAAAGTGTCAAAGACGCTATATCCCCTCTTGAAAGACTACCTCATATGCTAAGATTGCAAGTAAGATCATACGGTAATTCCAATGTTTAAGATGAGTGCGGATAAGCTTTGTGGTTTGATGTGATTTGCTGGGGGCACAATAAAGATTTACTTTTGCAAGTTACTCAGAAAAGCAAAGACATAAATACAGTATCATTTTGGATTTTCTGACTTTATATAAAAAAAGTGAAAAAGAGTAAGGGTTTAGGGGTCCTATGTTATTCCTATGAAATCAAGAGACGGCAAGGATTAAGTGAAACTAAATAAACAATACTTTGCTTTGCCGAATGACAACTACACAAAGCAAGTGCAATCTTCTGGGATTTGTGCTTAAGATTTCTTCACCACGAACAATACCATCAATAGAACAACATTATTCGAAGTAAACATTGAAGCAACCACGATAAAGCTCAGTCTAACTTTACGCATTGAATGAAAGTCATCCACTCAAAGAAAGTATGAGCTAAGTTTCACTAACCCTTGTTATCAATCTATCATTCTTTTTAACACACATTAAAATTCTAATTCAAACCTACTAGACGAGAAAGAGAAAAATGTAACCATGCAACCATTTGACAATCAAAGGATTCAAAGCACCTCATGCATTATGAACTTTATTATCAAAATAGTGTTTTCGCAACAATCTCATAAACTCTCTCTCTTATTCTCTACAACTTCTTCTAAGCTCTAATCTCTTGATATCTATTCTCTAATTTCTAATGAAATGAGAGAGAGTAGGGGGGGGGGTTTATATAGCAATCCCAAATTACAATGAATGGCCAAGATTAAAATGAGATTAATAGCCCAAATTTAACATAACTAAACCCTAATTAGGGTTTCCTAAACATCCATCAGTTAACTGGAGAGAACTTCAGGCATCTGGAGTTGCATCCTTATCCACCTGCAAAGCATCACGTTCGGCGAACTTTGACACGATCCGGCCGACTTCTTCCATGGCAATGTCCAGAAGCGCATTGACATTGTATTCGAGCAAGTCCAAACTGTCAGCACATCCTGCAAAGGTGGTCGTCCATTTTGGTTCATGCAGCAAGAAAGCATCTCTGATGGTCATGAATCTGAATGCCTTGGTAAAATTTTCTTTCATGATTGGCCCAGAGGTGGTGGAGAAAATTCTTTGAACTTGTTCTTTTAAATTTTGTGGCCGCAAGTGTTTCTTTCGGTCAATATCTCGGTCAAGCATATCTGCAGCCATCTGGTAAACCTTACTTCGAATCTCCTTCCCCTGCTCTTCATCTTTGGCGCTATCTTGCTTTACCCTTTCCAGGACTTCTCTTCGTGAAATCAGAGCGTAGTACCAGCCACTGAAATCATATGCAGCTCCAGCTTCAACAATCCTGTCATCAATCAACTTCTGCTTCGAGGTGCCCTTTAATTCTCAAATACATGGGATAATCTTATTTTGAATATCTTCGAGACTATCTCATGATTCCGCTAAGTCTGTAACTCGTGACAGCAGAAAGGAAGTTTGTTCATACACATATGCCAGCTTCTCCGCGAATGCCATTGCCTCTTCTTTCTTTCCATCCATCCAATCTTTAGCCTCTCTTGCTATAGTCAACTCCTCTTCAAAATTTCTGACTAGTTCTAATGAAGAGTTTGGAAGTAGGGGTGCTAGCTGGTCACCTTGATTGAGTGGCCTAGTTAGATGCTGGATATAATCTTTTAGACGCTCAATCTCTTTTTTATATTATTTTTTCTTTGCCACTTCCCTTTCCAGCCTAGATTTGATGGTGGCAACGGAATTGTCCAAGTCCTCAACTTCCTGCCCTTTTGTTGTTGGACCCATGTCAATGGTCGTGACGGCATATTCATTCGGAGCAATTTCATCTTGGAATTTATTGACTATAGGCACTGCAACTTGCACTGTGTGATTACCAGCCTCATCCCTTTGTATGGCTGAAAATTTCTTGGCTTTCTTTCTTGTGGCAGCTTGCTCTAGGCTGGCCAAGAAATCTATGGTGTCATCCTCCTCAGGTACCTCTACTGGCGCCTTTCTCTTTAGTCTTTCTTTCAGCCAATCTGGGATGGTTGACTGTTCAATTCCTTCTTCTTGTTGATCTTGGACCTCTTGAATATCCTACACTTCTTGCGCTTCCTTAATTTTTGGCATCTTTTGAATCTCTTGCACGGATGGGTCTTCCTGGATTCCCTTGAGGGCGGAAATCATTCCCTCTTCAAATTCACCATCCATGATGTCTTTGTCATTGTTTGATTCTAGGATCTCCATGCCTGTAGGAGAAGGCTGAGCATCATCTTCCAGTTGCATTGGTTCTACATCTCTAACTGGAGAAGGAATTATGACATGTTCCCAAGACTCTTCATCCACGGCTAATATTTCATCTATATTCCTGGATGTAGCCGACTGAAGGGGCCTGGATTTGTGCTTCTTGTGAGAAGGTCCCTCCTCCACTGCTTTGTTCTTGTTCTGCTTTGCAGGGTCATCAGTATCTTTTCTCTTTCTCAAGTTGGCGGCATTTGTTGCTCCATCTGCACGAGATGCTCCGACATTTGAGGAACATGACTCTGTATCGCCCATCAATTCATATGTGAATTGCACATTTCTCCGCCGCAAAACTTGCACTTGTTGGTCTATCCACCATTGAGAATATTTGAATACAGGCCGCATTAATGTCGCCAAGTCACCCATCTCCGGCTCAGACCATCTCACAGGAGGAAGTGGCTCGCTTTCATTGAAGCCTGGCTGCAAATATACTTCGTCATCCTCCAATTGATCAGGTACCTTGAAAAGTTTTGTTGCCCTTATCATACTTAGTGGCAATCTTGACCACAGCCTCTTCCTCACATCATATTCATCAGCCGCATTGGCCCAAAGATCTTCCAAGTCTATCTGGTGCTTGTATTTTTCTCCGTCCACAGTTCCAATGTGATGGAGAGGATCAAAGTTATTCCTTGACTTGTATGATATGAATCCACACTTAGGCAAATTCACCATGATTTCTCAGATTTTCATAAATTTTCCAGATTTCGGCATGGATTTTCTAGATTTTTCACCATTTTTCTGTGATTTTTATGACTGATTTTTCCAGATTTTCAACATTTTTCTGATTTTCACCATGAATTCATAAAAAATTCAAATTGATTTTCTGAGAGTTCCGTTGAGTTTTTTGAACTTCTGAGGGGATTTTCGAAATTCAGGCCCCTTCCAAATATAGAAACTTTTAAAAAATAGAAATTTTCCCAAAATAGCAATTTTTAAAAATAGCCCCTAAAAAATAGGGATCTCAGAATTGCTCAAAAGTGCCAAAAAAGTAGGTCATAAAAAAATAGGGGGCCAAAGTGAAAACCCTAAAAAGTAGGAGGTGTCAGAATTGACCGCAATGACAGTCGATCTTCGTCCCTCGGGTCTCCTAAGCATGATGATGATGTTTGCACAGTGATCCACGCTCAAATTCCTTTACTTGACTCGGGTGACCATTCAAAAATTTCAAACTCCAAAACCCCAAATGGAGACCAGACAAAATCGAGATGCAACAACCAAAACCCAAAAAAGGTAGACTACAAGGGTCTCCATTTGCAATGGGGCGAGGTGTGAATTAGGTCACTACAGGACCCACACAGAACCCGGGTGGAAAACGGAGAACCTTAGGTGAACTCGGGGAGAACCCAGAAGGACCCAGGAGAACCCATGCCGTCCAACCTTAAAAAAGGCAAAAAATCAACTAAAAAACAAAAAACAAAACCCTAAAAAGTGCCCAGATTGCCTTATATTGACTTGGCCGATCAAATGAGGCTCATTTTGCAAACTCAAAAGAGCAAAAACACCATTTTTTTGCCTCCAAGCTTAAATAGTTGATTTTTGCAGGTTTTCTCTTTTTTATCGAAGGTGAGATCGTAAGAGCTACGAAGGAGTTCAACTGATAGAAACAAGAGAGGAATAGGTGCACTAAGAAGATCAAGCAATCAAAGATGATTGAATCTATTCTCTTTTTTCTTAGTTTTCAATAATTTTTTTGAAGATTTTTCAAGTTTTTTTTTTTTTTTTTTCTAGTAAGGTTTGAAATTTTTTAAGAACATTTTATGCAAAATAAGGGGTTATAATGCCCATTTTTTCTAAATAAAATTACTTGTTTTTATTTATTTTAGGTTCATATCTTCATACAAAATGGCCGATAGTTCTACTTTAGTTGGAATAGGTGTAGAGAGTCAATTTAAATATGATCCAAGCTCACCTCTTTGGCAACATATGACAATGATTCAACAACTTCCCGGTGGTGGGGGTTATGTTTGGTGTTGCAGCCAATGTGGAACTACATATAGGAGCTCGTACTTTTGAGTGAAAGCCCATTTATGTGCTATTGGTAATCAAGGAATAAAACCTTGCCTTGGGCCAAATAAAAAAGGGTTGACAAAGGATCAAATAATGGGTTATATTAAAGAACAAGAGGATGCTGACAAGGCATTCAAAACACCAAAGGCTACAAACCATCCTCTTGTGAAGAAAGGTAAAAATAAAAGTAAAAGCTCGCAAAGACTTAGTGGCTTATTAGAACCGGCTGGCCCACATCCTTTCATGGAAATGGCACAATCTTCTGAAGGAGAAAATATGTCGGTGACACGAAAAAGAGGCCCATTGGATAGAGCCTTCAAAAATGAAGCAAGGGAGTTGGCAGATGAGAGCATTGCACGTTGCATTTATGGCAATGGGCTTCCTTTCAACCTTGTTAGATCACCTTATTGGCGGGAAATGGTGAAAGCCATTTCTAAGACAACTCCTGATTATGTTAGTCCTGGGTATGAAAAGGTGCGGACCACCTTATTGGCAAAGGAGAAATCTTCAGTAGAGGTAGCATTGAGAGTAATCAAGGATACATGGGTCGAAACAGGTGTGTCCATCATTTCTGATGGATGGAAGGATTGCAAAAATAGACCATTGATCAATGTTATAGCAGTATCCCCTAAAGGGGCGATGTTTTTGAAGGCAGTTGATTGTGAAGGGCAAATAAAAGATGCAAGTTTTATTGCCAATATCCTCATAGAATCCATTGAAATGGTGGGGCCTGAAAATGTTGTCCAAGTCATAACGGATAATGCTAAAAACTGTAGGGCAGCTGGGGCTATAGTGGAGGCTAGATATGGTCACATTTTTTGGACACCATGTGCAGTCCACTCACTCAATTTGATAATGCAAAAGATTGGTACACAAATTGAGTGGGTCAAGCAAATCTACGCAGAGGGTGAGGAGATCCAAATGTTTGTGACTAATCATCATATGTCACAAGCCATCTTCAGGACCTTCTCCAAGTTGGAGTTGCTTAAGGTAATTTAAATCTGATTTTTTAATATAATTTTTTATTTTTTTATTTTAATTTTTCATTGCTGATTTGTGACATGCATTTTCTTACAATGTTAGGTTGCTGAAACTCGATTTGCATCTCACACAATTGTCTTAAGACGACTTGTGAAGGTGCGACAAGCCTTGGGTTCTATGGTCATCAATAGTTTGTGGAGTGTATGGAGGCAATCAAGCACAGAAAGAGCCCAAAAAGTGAAAGCAATGATCTTAGATGATGAGTGGTGGGCTCGTGTGGAATATGTTTTAAATTTCACCGAGCCTATTATGAGCATGATTAGGTATGCTGATACTGATCGCCCATGTTTGGGTGAAATTTATGATGGCATGGATTCCATGGTGGAGAAAATAAGAGCAATAATAGATGCCAAGGAACATGACCCAACGGAAACATTTTTCAAAACTGTGCAAACTATTATTGTTGACCGTTGGAACAAGATGACCACCCCTTTACATCTCTTAGCATTTGCTTTGTCACCAAAGTATTATAGCAAAGAGATACTTTCATTGCCGAGGAGGGTGGCACCATATAGGGATTTAGAGGTTGCTGCTGGCTATAAGGCTGCATTTAGAAAGATATTTGTAGATGAAGAAATCCAAAGCATTGTCATGGGCGAGTTTAGCCAATTCATATCTGCAAAAAATCATGATGTTTCTGCTCATCTAGACAAATATAGGAAAAATGCTGATGATTGGTGGTATCTACATGGTCAAGGCTCCATTTACTTGCAACCTCTTGCAATTAAAATACTCTCCCAAGTATGTATCTTTTTATTTATTTATTTTTTCGTTTTTCATTCGATGCTATTATGCTATATATTATGATTATTATCAGCAAGTAAAATTAAATACTAATAGTAATTACTAAATGTTGTGTGCATAATCAACAGGTTGCAAGTTCCTCTTCAGCTGAGCGGAATTGGAGTACATACTCCTTCATCCACTCGGTCAAGCGCAATCGTTTGGGTGAAAAAAAGCAGAGGATTTGGTCTATGTACACTCCAACCTTCGTCTCTTATCACATAAGAAACCTGAATACAATGAGGGTGTGTCAAAGAATTGGGATCTCACCCCTGAGTGTGCTGATTTAGATGCTACAATTGCACAACTTACCTTGGCTTCTATAGATGACAATGAGGCAACTAATGCACCTAGTGGGAGTGGCAATCCAATTGATAGTGGTTCAAATGAAATTGAAGTTATTGAACCAATTGAGGATGATAAGGACGACGAATTTGAAGAATAGTAATACTGAATTAAATATTGTCTTGATTGTAATTTGAATTTTCAATGTGTAATGACATTTTAAGACTTGATTATTTACTATTTACATTTTTGCAAATTATGAATATGATTACAGATTATATGAGGTATTACCGTATGGCGTATTTCATTGTTTCAATATTCTATGGCATTATGGCATTATGATCATATGATTATAATTTTGAGCATGTTTATGAGTCTATGGCATTATCATTATATTTATAAATTTATTATATATATATAGTACGACCGTACCCGAACCCGTACCCTAGGAAAAAAAAAAATTGCCGAATCGGCGAACCCAAACCCAAACCCGCATCTGAACCCATACCCGAACCGGCAACTTAGGTCTTTGGTGTTGGTTCAATTGGTTTTGTGTTTCCATCACAAATCTCAAACCATAAATCATTGAAGACGAGAGTATTCTGAACTTGCCTTGGTCATTGTAACATGTCCTTACTGGTTAGTGTTGTACCAACTATTGATGTGATTGACTGCATTTTGTTGTCAAAGGGAGATGGATTGGTTCCTTCTCACTCCAACATGTTTTCCTTTCTCTATATAGCTAGACTGATATACCAAACCTCTCAATATGCATGCCCTTTTTATAGATGGTACAAGGAAGAAGCTAGTCCTTTTGATATACTTATTGGTATTTGAAAGAGTCCTTAAAGGATGTGAGATTAGAATTATACGTGGCACTTAGATGGTATATGAAAAAGATTTGTGTTGTCAATGACAACCTACCAATAGGGTCACTCCATATGTGGAAGTACAAGCTTCCTATATATTTCTTGATGACTTGCTGCAAAATTTGTTGTTGAACAATAGTTCATAGATGGGTAACAAAGGGAAATGAGAAAATGAATTTTTTTTGTGTCCTTGTTTCTCGCTAGCAATTTATAGGGACAATGCCACATACACCATTGTTGTATCTATGTTAGGTGTTGGATACAGTAGTTCAAGCTTGATGACATTACCTATAAATATGAACCAAAGGTATTGAATATTGCAGTTTGCTTTAAGTTTGCAAAATTTATTTTGATTGGACCAAAATGACATTTTGTAATTTTTTAAATAAGTCATAATAAAAATCCTTTCAAATAGAAATATTTCCACCCCTGTTTTCATAGTGAAAGAAATATCTTATAAATATTCTCCAAAACAATACTTTTGCTTTTCCAGAAAAAGTTTTTCCTCCAAAATTTTAAAAGTAAATATATTCAACAAACTATTTCTCTTGACAAAAAAGGAAATCTATCTTTTTAATGAATTTTCAGCCATCTCTTGATTTCTGTGACCAAAAGCAAATAGAGGTGTGTAGGACAGCAAAAGAAAATAGAGGTGTGTAGGACGGCAAAAGAAAATAGAGATGTGTAGGACAGTGATAGAGACAACTCAATAGGCCCCAAAAGTAGTGGGGTCTCTTCTTGTTGAGCTCATGGAACTACAGTTTGGTCTCATAGTAAATTTGCATCCATCCCAAACCCTAACCTCCTGCTTCACTTAGAATTGTAGTCGACTAGTATTCATCTGCAAGACATTGAAATTTCTTACCATGGGAACCGTGAATTGGGTTAAGGATTCCTTTCTTTTGCAATGGTGGATAACAACTAGGGATTGCAAGTATGAAGGAAGGGTTTTAGAATCAAGTGGTATGCACCTAGAGGTTTTAGAAACAAGTGACAGGCATGCGAAATATTGCAGGCAGGCACATGGGTATTGTAGGGAAACGTATCCACTTGTGTGCAAAATTACTAGTGAAGAACAAGAGCATGAGGGCAAATAGAAATAAGAGGAAGCAAGGCAAACATGGTGAACAAAGGTCTGTACAATTTGAAATCCTAGTGGGTAATTCCAAATTTTTATTAAAAATCCTAGATGAATAGTCTGCCAAAAAATGGAGGATTACAAAACTGGAGGATGTTGAAAATGGTCTGAAAAATAGCCTATGTTGTGGTGTTACACCAAAACCTGTAGATATTAGTAAGCTTCCAAACCTGGCATCTTCACTTCGAATGGGTGGTTGGTTCCGTGTTCCTAGGGTGGTGGTTAGTCCACAAGATCAATTCTCAAAGGTGCTGTGGTTAGTCCAACAACCCCCACCCACCTCACTGTCCCCTTCGAGTTAACTTGGGGGAGTTGAACATGGGTTGAGGCTCTGATATCATTGTTAGGCCAGGAAATGGACTGCAAAAGTGAAATGAAAATAAAAACCCAAAGTTCTATTCATCAAAATGAGATGCAAAGTACATGTTTATCTACATTATATGACCATTTAGTTCATCTCCAAGGTGATTGTTCAGTTCATCTTTAGGATGATTGTACAGATTCTTCAAGAAAACAAATGATTATTACACTTATATACTATAACCTAGGATTATGTACACAATATTACATATTTGTTCATCATTGAACTGCCCTTTTTTTGTTTGGTTCAATAATTGGTATCAAGTTACCTTCCACCAGAAGTTCTAACCAGCTCTTTCCTTTAGCCATTCTTATTCCCTCTATAAGCATAGTTTTTGGGAGGTAGAGAAAAATCAGAAATCTGGAGTTTTAAAGAAATTCAGAAAAAATTCTATGGGAATTGAAAAGTCTGGACTGAATTGGAGAAATCTGGTCAGTCGAAAAAATCCAGATCCAGTCAGATTTGAACAGAATCTATTCAGATTTGGTAATCATGCTTTAAGAGAGCCATTTCTTCTTCATTATTATTTGTATCCATCCCCATTTGGACTGAAAACAAAAACAAAGACTGTTCATTGTAATCTCTATAATCCTCTCCTCTTGTTAATCTTGGATCTTCTTTCACAGCTCCATCAATGTTGAGCTCAACCCAATCTTTAGGAGGTGTCATCCACACATTCTTAAACTTTTTCAGCCTATTTCCACCAATCCTATTACTGGGTGAAATTAGTAATACTGTAAATTGTTAATTATGTAGTAATTTTATATTCTGGTCAATTAGTTTGTGATTTGAGTTATACTTGGATTTGTCAGGTAAAGTTCAGTGAATTTGTTTCAAAACACATTGGTGAGATGGAGGGTATACTATTAGAAGCAGAGACAGGAGATTTTCTTGGGAAACATAGAGGATTCTGGTTCTACACAATTGGGCAACGCCAAGGACTCCGTCTTCCTGGAGGGCCCTGGTAAGAATTGTCAATATTGAGAGATTTTTCAATTAGTGTTGTTTCTATGAGGTATGAGGAAATACTGAAATGTTTATTTGATGAATATTTCCAAAGATGTTTTTGCGTACTCTAGTTTGATGTAAATTATAAGTCCTTTCATGTTCAACTATCACCTAAATATTTCCGAATGGTTTTTTCTTATAGTTTTCTAGTTTCAGATGGCAAACAAAATTTAAATTGCTCACAGTACATGGTAGGAAGAAACTATGCATAATAAAGGCTATTAATGAAATTGCTACTTGAAGTTTTCTATGAAGCCATCACTGAATAAGGTGTTGAGTCGAGTTTTCAGTCAATCAGTCAGTCATGTTAATGCACTGAACCTAACTAGTAATAATTGGCTTTTATTGGTTGTGATATAGAGGTGCCTTCTGATCAACAGACCCCTTGAACCTTAATCATATTTATTTCTGTTTTTGTTTTTATCTATTGACCTATCTTATTTCATTTATTATTTATTCAATATGTGAATACTTAAATATTTTCTGTATATAGTACGTACCTATCTTGTGCAAGCCATATATGAGATACACATACACTGAGATGGCGAGATAAAAATAATAAGTGTAAATTAATGCAAAGCTGATGTAGGTTGGGTTGTGTGATGGTTATTTGGGAGATCGTTTAGTTGGAATTACTCAAAAATTTCTAAAGGTAGAGGGAGAATCCAGAACTGTTTGGTGATTTGGTTGGAATTACTAAGAAATTTTTAGTAAGAAAAGGGAGAAGCCAGAACTGATGGGTGTTGAATCTTCATCTTCTCTGAGTAAGGAGGTTTTAGGGTGTATGGTATACTCATTTTGTGCCTTGGGTTGTGAAAGTGGTATGTGGAGGCATATAAGTGAGCGACTCTCTGATATGAATGACCATGACATGCTTCTGGTCATGTTAGGTGTACTGAGTGGAAGTTATGCTTCTCATAACCAAAATTTCTTGGCATCTTAAGTACTTATCTTTCTGCCCTTCCTTAGTTTGGGAACTTGAGGTTAACCATAGGGGAAATGGACACCACCTCACCTCTAGGTTGTAAGTGAATGGTGTTTATAAAATATTTTACTTATGTTAAGATATTATGATTGAACATCCTGGAATTCAAAGCTGATAGTTGATACACAAAATTGTTTCTTTAGCACCTAGTCCAATCTGCAAGATTACTCCAGGGACTTGACAAACAAAACCACATCTATCCTGCAGTAGAGGTCAAGATGGTTTGTACACAAACTACTTCCAGAGATGTCACAGTTGCTTCAGCCTTATTATGCTCTTGCTGGCCAAAATCATAACATACACAAGTAGTGAAGTGGACACAGTTACAGAATTATAAAACACAGCTCAAAATCAAGTTCTTGTTATGGTTGGTATTACATAAGAAGGCCTACATTGTCGACAATCTGCAAAAAAGAGGTATGATTGGGTGTAACATTTGCCATAACTGCAATATGAATGCTGCCACCAATCCTCACCTCTTCAACTGTGCTGCCTGAATATGGTACCCCTTTGCCTCATGCTTCATTATGGGAAGCTTCCAACCTCATAGCATAAACTAACTGATATGCAAGTGGATCAACACTGATACGAGAATGGTCTTCTTAGGGTTTATCATTTGGCACATATGGAAAGAACAAAATAACAGAATCTTTGAGAGCACAAAATAAAATCCCAAGGACCCAATTTGGTGAACTAAAAGAAAAATCAAAGCACAGGAATTACCTAGACCAAAGCTTCTCCTTAAAGATTAGACACCTCTTGTATATATGATCTTTCCTATTTTCCATGGTGTTTTTGGGACAGGGACGAAAGGAAACACAGAGACCCAGTTCGGGGTCAACAGGGAGTGAGAGACCTTTTTCTGGGGTATGGCAATTAAACAATAAAAAAATTATAAAATAGAGGAAATTCAGTTTTTGATAATACATATGTGTTGTACCCAAAATATTTTTTTTGGCATTCTGTATAAATTGAGCTAAATCTTGTTAAAATGCCGTTAAAAGTCTGTTTTAGGTGAAACCAAACATAGGGTCTTTGTGGGTTTTTGTCAAGGAACACATGCAAAATTCTGAAAATTTGAAAATCAGGGTTTTACGCCCCTATTTTCAGGGAAACCCCTGAAAATAGGACCTTCCCAGAAATGATTGAAAATGATTTTGATAGAATTAAAAGGCTTCACGATCACATTGGTCAAGTCAGAATTATCAAAAGACACGTTTTACTCTGGTGGGTCTATTTCTATTTTTCAGGAACAAAGTTAGGAGCTCCGCAGCCATTAATGGCAGACTGGCCAGTACCGGGTGTTGAAAGCTAAGCTTCAAAAGCTTCAACGACACAACCATGGCGAAAAAGATCTAAAATGATGCTGTTTGATGAAGGAGATTCCTGAAACCGAAAAATGTCAAAATTTGACCAACTCTGGAAATGTTATGAAGGAGAGACAAGTTCGCAAATGCTGAAATGAGCCTTTTTCAAGCAGGGGCGCCCATGATCTTTAAAGGTCAAATGCAGTCTGTTGAATCATCCAAGGCAGCCATCCTCAGCGTTTGCTTGCTGGCTCGACAACGAAACAAACAGCTAGATCATCTGATGAGTTGATCATAAGCAGTTGTTGATGAAGCGAAAAGAGGCAGTTGACGAAATATCAAGAAATGGCTGTCGAAAGTGAAGATCAAAGAAAACAAGAGCCTTTTCCAAAGAAAGGCGCCCTTCTTTATGGACCTCTAGATGCTGACAAATGACCAAAGGCTTCCTAGGACAATCTTCTCAGCCTAGGTAGATCTCAGCAACGCAACTGCAAGCATAGGCATCTGACGAGGCTGTCAACAAATAATCAAGATCAAACTAGGCAACTTTTCAGATGAAGATAACTATGCTGAAGGACAAAAGTGCCCTTTTCAATGAGGGGCGCCCTTGAATAAAGGAATCCTAGAATGATTTTTGAGTTTTCCAACTCCAGTCATCTTTGGCGAAACGGAGCTGGCTACCTGGCGAGATATCAAGCGAGATCATCTGATTCTCCGATCAACGAGAAATCCAGATCAAAGCACGAGAGGTCATTTCAAAAGGATAAAGAATGAAGATTGAAAATCCACCAAGGCAAAAGCAAAAGCGCCCTTTCTTTTGAAGCCCTGAACTCAACTTTTTGTCATCATGTCTCCCAGGCACTTCTCTTCAGGTTGGATCCATCTCAACAACGAATGTGCCAGCAACAGCTCAGGATCAACAGATCAAGCTAGATTCAGGATCAAACTGAGGTCATTTAAGAGAGAAAATAATAAAAAACTTGCAAAACTCAAAAGGGACGCCTAGAAGAAGTCAAAGGCCAAGTTGTTGACTAAAGTCAAGATATTTTGAGATAAACTTGGCCAACTCACTCCACGATCAGTGGAAATCACCTTTTTGAATTTCAGATCAAGCCAAAACAACTTTTGATCATGAGTTAAGTCCCCAAATTTGTGGATCTAAGGCTTGAGTCTATGTAATCAAGGTATAGGCATCCCACTTCATTATTTCATTGCAGGTTGATGATCAAGAACAGCCATAAGCTCTAAAGGATGCCATTTACAGATTTGGCCAAGGTTTTCATCTGTTCTTCGATATTTCTTGCAGATCTGAAGCAGAAGAAGATTACTAATCTGAGGTTGGATTCAGAGACAGATTTTCTTAGGGAGTCAGATAAAAACTTCCAATCCATCTTCTGTCTACTTCCTCTCTTCTTGTCTTAGGTTTTCTTGCATGTCACACAAAGCAGCAGGCTATATCAGATCTGATCAATTGGGTAGATTCAACATAATTTTCCAGTGAAACCCATCTCGTCAGATTTTCTAGAATCAACAAACTTGCTGCCCCTATTTTTGGGGGTTTTTCCCAAAAAGTTTTAGAATCAAAATTCTGAGGAACTGGGCTTGTTCAGTATTGAAGCACGAACAAAACCCATGTGCCAGACTTTTTGCGGAAAAATACTTCTCGGCAGGGCGCTATTTTCAGGGGTTTTTCAGAAGTTGTCTGAACACATCTGTGTTTACAGTCAACAGGCGAGTTCTTCTTCACAGAATGACAATTTGGCGTCCTTGGGCTCCAATCGAACAACCAGACCTTGCATCAGCAACTCTCCAACCAGATCTTACACACATTGCTGGAGAGCAAACAGACATCATCAACAGTCTGCGGATCTTTATCTTTGAAAAGAATACATCTCCCGCTCAATGGAGAGCTGCAACAATTACTCTGGATGAAGAAGAAAGAAAGGCTGATCTTGCAGCAGAAAGACTAATATTACCACCTCCTGCGTGGCAGTAAGCACCTTGGCTTGCCAGCTGCGAAGAGGTCATTCCAAGCACGGAGCCGCCAAAGTTACCAAGAGCAATAGCTTGTGCAAGAAGAGATGTTGTGTCATCAAAGCATTGACTATCTGGAAACGAAAGAAGTCAACACATGGATCAAGGAGCTGTTGACCAGAAATGGTGAAGTGTGAAAAGACACCTAGGAAGGACGTCCTACCTTCCAATTGGCATTTATGATACTTGAAGTTGACTTGATGCCTCATTCCAAGTCAACTCAAGAAGGCATTAAATGTAGTTGGAGTTAACTTGATGTCCTTTTCCAAGTTATCTCCATATCCCTTAAATCGTGCATTAGCAGATCCCACTGATTAAGGATGTCTAATCGGCTTCCATAATTTGTGGATCTTAGATCTCCACTAAATGTGGATGTCTATTTTGGAGGGATACTTACATTAAAGTTCACCTTTAGTTTCCTTTTAGTCAACTGAAGTAGTTTCCAGTTGACTCTTTGTTTACTTTCAGTTAACTGAAGCAGTTTTCTAGTTAACTGCTTGTTCCCCCTTCTTAGGAATAAATCTTGCTAATTGATTGGCAAGAACTCATTGTTAACTCAAGGAGATTTTGGGGTTGCCCACTCCTTTGAGTTCTATAAATAAGAGCCTTGGGCTCATTGTTTGTTTAACTTTTACTTGCTATGCAAAATTGCTGCGCCATTGTTGCCAACAACTTTGAAAGCGAATATTTGTTTACTCTTGGATGAGAGTTCGTTGGTTGATCGTAATTGTGCATGATTTTGTGCCTTTGCTATCCCAACCTTTGTAATTCGTTGATGAAGCTTGAAGAAGAATATCATAAGGCGCTTGCATTTTGATCTACCTATTTGAGTTATTTCCACGTCTTGTATCAAATAGCTTGTTGTTTCATTTCCCTCCTTGGATAGGGGTTCCTCCTCCTTGGATATTTGTCATTGACAGTTATCGTTTGTTGTTGTTTAATGTATTGTCCTTCAACCTATACTTTGGATAGGGGTTCCTCCTCCTTAGCAAGTTTGTCGGCCAAGACATCGTCAATTTGTTGTTTCTTGTAAACCGTTTCCTAGCCCATACCTCGGATAGGGGTTCCTCCTCCTTGGCAGGTCTCAGATCCAGTTTACCGTAAAGAGTGTTTGCTTGTACCAACCTTATCTCGACATATATCCGAGAGTTCAGAGCCTCGGTCATATTCTTAGGAGACGGCGAATTCAGGTGATCCAACCAATCCATTCCCGCTCCTATACCCTCATGCTCTGTTTACCTTGAAGGTATTGGATAGATTAAAAGCTAGAATAGTCATAGGATAGATTAAAAGCTAGAATAGTTGTAGTTAAGATCTGCAGAAACCAGAGAAAAAGCTTAGCTGCGGCGCATTGTGTTTGTGCACCCTTGTCTACCGTTGAAGTACAAAAATATAGGAACCTTAGTTTACCTTTCCCTTCCTTACGCATTGCTTTCAGCAGAGAGGGACTTCTCCTCTTTAAATAACGAAGAAGTGTTGCAAAACATTTGAAATAGCTGAACGTTTACAATCAGCACTCTAGAGGTGCTAATTTAAATGCCAACAATATGATAAGCCATTCACCATATTAATTAGATAACCATATTACATACATTAGGGCTGAATTGAGAATTTATGAAAGTCCACATCAAAAATAACGAAATTTCATTGTTTTCATTTGAGTTCTCAGGAAGAAATTTGTTAAGGATGTGAATAATATTTGTTATTACTATATACTTGGATTTGATAGTGTTGTTTCTTTGAGGTGGAAAACAGTATTTAATAGTCTAGTTTTTGTACCATGTGGTTTCTATGGATTTGCATATGAAGTGCTCTTGAATAAGCTTATATCAGTTAAGTTTTATGCTAATTCTACCAAGGTCTTGGTCACAATTCCTTTTTGAATTGAGACTTTGATATTCAATAAGATTTCATAAAATGAATGAAAGATACACAAGAAAGAAAATCATCTTCTAGTACCTTAATAAGGGATTTCATTTTTGAAATGACTAATTGTAGAAATATTCGCTTTCTGTATAATTGTATGAGCTGTTAAAAGAAGGTTTGAATTAGAATCACAAATATTTTATTTGGCTATTTTCTGTGAGTATTCCCATAAAGAAATATTGGAATGATTGGTTCTTTCTTAAATAGGAATGACATATTGATATACGAAATGCAATAATACAAAATAAATCTTCCGCACAATGATACAATAATTAGTTAGCCTCCACCAAAATTTTAAGTAAATTCTATAGGTATCAGCTTTAATACAAAAATAATGTCATGCGCTTGCCATAAAAAGAATCACATGTATGTTTCACAGCGTTTCCAAGACGGGGACGGTGGGACTGCAAGGGATGCATTTCGAGGATGGCAGTCTGAGGGCCAGTTTTTGGGGACGGCGGGGGGACGGCAATATATATATATATATCGAGAGAGAGAGAGAGAGAGAGAGAGAGAGAGAGAGAGAGAGAGAGAGAGAGATATCTACAAGTTAATAACACCAGTATAACAGCAGCAATATAACATGACAATGTTAAAATGATGTTGGATGATGTCTATAGGAGCCTGCATGCCAACCACATTCCAAAAAGAAATTGTTTGTTTGTACTTCTCACACAATACCACACTGCATCAGACCATGGAAAATGTAGAGAGAGAGAGAGAGAGAGTCAAATATCTACAAGTTAATAACACCAGTATAACAGCAGCAATATAACATGACAATGTTAAAATGATGTTGGATAATGTCTATAGGAGCCTGCATGCCAACCACATTCCAAAAAGAAATTGTTTGTTTGTACTTCTCACACAATACCACACTGTATCAGACCATGGAAAATGTACCTTTAATCTCTTTTGCACTTTAATACCATATGAAGAAATTTGAATTTTGATGCTTTTTTGAACAATGAAACATTGAAATCAGAAATCCAAATTATTTCTGTTATTATTAACTGTTATATAACTTATATCTTTAACTATGAATCTGAATCATGATATATTTATTGCTGTTATACTACAGTTGTTGCTGTCACTGCTGTCATGATTAATTTAATTGTTGTTATATTGCTGTCATGATATGTTTATTGCTGCTGTCATAATGCTGTCATGTTACATTGCTGTTATAATGCTGTCATGATATATTTAACAGTGTTTTTTTTAATATTATGAACAATTATTTTTAAAAACATTATTAAAAATTGTTTTTCAATAGGGGATGCCTGGCTGTCCCTGGAACAGTTAGGAGACGTTTGAGACGTCCCTGGTCGCCTTGGGGACGGCTAGGAGTTGCCTATGTGTTTCCTGCTGTCCCCGATTTCGGAGACATGTTTTGGGACGTTTCCACATTTTCTAGATTTGGGGGGGACGGCTAGGGGACATCGCCTAACATCCCCCCATCCCCGAAACACCTTAGGGGATGGGGATGGGGGTTTGAGGGGTGGGGACGCGTCCCTGTGACACAAATTATCACACCCTTATGAAAATAGGTGATCGCAGCTATAATAAATCATCAACCTCTTATTAAAGGTTGATCAAGGTAAAGGAAGGCTATTTAGTCTTAGAAGGTATGAAATAAAAATAAAATGAAGAGTAAAAAAGGCAGCACTCCATATCGGAAAATGGGTGGCAAGACATAGGTGTGCAAAAAGAGGACAAACACACAACTTGGAAGTAGTATCGGATGAAGAAATGAGTGAAGAAGAATTTGAACCCCAAAATAAGAAAAGGAAATAAGATGATGAAGAAAATGCAAGTGGTGCATTAGCCACACTTTTGGGAGCACCTAAATATCACCCCTTTAGAATCCGTAGTGTTCTAAAAGGGCAGAAAGTGACTGTCCTAGTGGATAGTGGTGCTGCCCATAATTTCATTGATGATGGTTTAGTGACAAGAATGAAATTAGAAACTGAAGACTTTGAGGGATTCAAGGTGGTCATGGCATATGGGTTCACTACCCCATGCACACAAAAGATCCAACAATTGAGCATCACCTTAGGAGGACATCAAATTAAGGAGGACTTCTATGTGGTAAATATGGGTGACACGGATGTGGTATTGGGTATCCAATGGATGCATTCTTTAGTGAGATATTACCAAGACTTCCAAAAGATGGAACTTTGTTTCCAACACAATGGCCAAGAGGTAATTTTACAAGGTTTATCGGATGGGACCCCTAGGGTAGTATCATCCAAAAGAATGGAGAGAGCTTTTAGGCATGGACAAATAGAATGGGAAGAACAATGTATGATACTTGACAAATTGTTGTCCAATAGAGACAAAACTATACATGTTGACATCCAACCTATCCTAAACAAATGTAAGAAGGTTTTTAGCAACATTCCACCAAGACTTCCTCCAAAAAGGGGTTTTGAACATAATATTGAACTTGAAGAAGGGGCTAAATCCATTATTACCACACCTTATCGACACCCAAGAAAATACAAAGAAGAAATAGAGAAAACCATTAAAGAATTATTGGAAATGGGGCATATTCAACCTAGTTCTAGTCCCTTTGCTTCCTCTGTAGTATTACTAAAAAAGAAAGCTTGTACCATGAGGATTTCTATAGATTATAGGGCCCTTAATAAGAAAACCATTAAGAACTATTACCCCATCCCTAGGGTAGATGAGTTAATTGATGAACTTCATGGAGCAATGTACTTCTCAAAAATAGACATACATTTTGGGTATTGCCAAATTAGGATGAGGAAAGAGGATGTCCCCAAAACAGCCTTTAGATTTCATTTTGGGCACTTTGAATTCCTTGTCTTACCATTTAGATTAACTAATGCCCTTGCTACTTCTCAATCCTACATGAACCACTTGTTTAGCAAACAATTAAGAAAATTCCTCGTGGTGTTCTTTGATGACATTGATTTATAGAAAAACCTGGGAAGACCACTTAAGACATATTGATGAGATATTGGGAATACTTGAACAACAATCATTATTCACTAAAATGTCCAAATGTGTATTTGGAATGGACAAGATTTTATATCTAGGGCACAAAATCAATGCTCAAAATCCTATGACTTTGACATTGCATACATGAAGAGGAAGAATAATGTTGTGGCCGAGGCTCTGTCTCAAAGATCTCATCTATAGTCTATGACATCTCGGCAGATTGGAAGAATCCCATACTTGCAGAATATGCCAAAAATGTAATGGCAAATGATATATTGGAAGGAAAATTACAAAAGTACCCTAAGCATGAAGGAAAGGTGAAGATATGACCTGTAGTAAAGGACACTTAGATCCTCTTACTCAAATGCAAATTGGCTTTGCACAAAGGAGTGGGATATTCACATAATTCATCATGATGAAGGATGCAACATTTCTCTATCATTCTAGATTTCAAAAATGGCAATCAAGAGTTTGTATTCATTGCCCAACATCTTTGTTGTAATGAAATGAGAGAAAACTTGTCTTAAATAATAGATCTTGCTAATTTCCAACTCTTGGTTTTATTATTGAGAGTTATTGAAAAATAGAAGTACATGAGCTAGAAGGAAATTGGACAATAAATTGTCCTCATACTTTAGAGGATAGCATTAACCTTATTGGTAGTCAAGTTGAGGCTAGTATACTAACAATCATAGTTGGAAAACTCGACTTGCCAAAAAATCGCCAAGCCCAAAATTGACAAGTCAAAAGAAACTCGGAGAAAACTCGGCAAAAAACATTGGAACTTAAAAAATTGCTTAAATTTTAGTAGAAACACATTTTTTTTGCAAAATTCAATGACAAGATGAATCCAATCAGTCCATAAATGAGTACAAAAGTGTTTTCTATTAAATTTGATCGACTTTAATGCAAATTGATTACAAAATCACATTCTCATGCGGAATCCTGATGGCTGAAAGCCTGATAGTCTGATACAAATTACAATAGATAGCTGAAAATGAAAATAATAAAACTAGAAGTAAATACTAAATACAACATTTTGCACCTTCCTCTTCCCTAATTTAGTCAAAGCTAGGGAAGAGGTAAATGCTCTAGTCCTATGAGTATGCGGTGCCGGTGGCTCCTCGGTTGGCATGGAAGGTTATGGTTGAGGCTCGACCACCATCCTAGAAATATTTGGCTCTGGCAATGACTCCTCATCTTCATGAATGTCCTCCAACCCTACATCTCCTATTGCGCCCACATCCTCCATTGCCTGTCTCTCGAAATCAAGAATCTCGTCTGTGGTAAACAATGGAGGTTGCTCATCCCGCTCTGTGCAATCACTATAAGGATCTATCTCATCCAAATCAATAGGATCCAGTGATTTGTCTTCTACTCTTTTTGTGCGCAACCAAAGGTTGTATTGCACAAAGACAAGGTCATTGAGGTGCTTTTAAGCTAATTTGTTCCTCTTCTTCATGTGAATGGCTTCAAACAAGCTCCAATTCCGCTCACAATTGGATGCACTACAAGGTTGACATAGTATGCAGAGGACAATTATTTGGATATGTGGGGTATTTCCACCCCAAGTTTTCCACCAAAACTCCGCAAAAAAAAATATTGAAGAGTTATAAAACAAAGTCAAAACACATTTTATCAAATTATAAGATGCATGTGAAATAAACTTAAAGACTCCCAATTTTATACCTGGTGGTTGAGTGGTTCTTCCTCGAATAGCTAGCTTTGAAGAAAAGAGTTTACCCCTTCCTTCCTTGTAAAGATCCAACTCTTGGACAATGAGGTCTCTCACCTCAACCTTGGGTTCCATCCTCTGAATGCATGTCGTGAAGCCCTCCATAACCTCTCAATTAGGATTGGAGAAGTTGTCTGAGAAGAGAAAATTAGGGTTGAGGAAGTACCCTGCTGCATGGATGGGTTGGTGGAGTTGATTGTTCCACCTCCTATCAACAATCTCCCATATGGGATCAAATTTGAGGCTGTCCCCGATGGAATAATTTTTGATAGCCTCTTTGGCCCTATCCATGACCTCATAAATATATCCCATTGGGTTTTGATCCCCATTTACCAAGTGGAGGACTCTAACCAAGGGCTCCGACACCTACATTACAATACAAAAAGATTAAAGTTACAAATTTATAATGAAAGACTTAAATTAAAATAAAATAAAATATTCAACTTGAGTTTAAAATCAAAGTTTTGAAGTTACCTTCACGATCTCTGTAGCTCTTTGTGCAAATAGGTTGTTGAAGACTATTCTTGCAACCCTCTCTCCTTTGGGCTTCCTTGCATAAGTTGAGTCTAGCCATGCTTGACTCACAAACATTTGTTTTAAAGCAGTCAAAGAACCCAAAATGCTTTGCAATGTTAGGAAAACTGTTGCAAACCTTGTGGCACCCGATCTCACCAACTCTTTCTCTTAGGTATGATCTCTCATCAAACTAAGAACCCAAGGGTGATTGTAAATAAATTTTGTGATGCTCCTTGCATCATCTACAATCATTGCCACCCAATCAAGTTTGCCTATGTCCTCCAAAGAAGGTGAAGGGAATGTGCTGTACAAGGTGACCAAAAAAGTGTAGGATGTCTATCCTCAAGCAATCTCCCAGCTGCCACATATGCTGCTGCATTATCCGTGATGACTTGCACCACATTATCTATCCCCAACTCCATGAAAGCTTCCTCCAACAATGTACACAATGTTTTTGCATTTTTTATTTTGTTGGAGGCATCCATCGATTTAAAAAACATAACTTCACCTTTTGAAGAAACCAAAAAATTAAGGATGGTGCGGTTTTTCCCATCCATCCACCCATTGTAAAGAATGGTGCAGCCATGTTTGTTCCATTCTTTCTTTTGATCTTCCACTACTTGCACCGCCCTTTTGGTTGCATTTGTGAGCAACCTACAAGTACAAAGTAAAATAAGTACAACATTTTAATTTTTAAACAAAAAATAGCTTAAATTCAACATAAATTAATTTAAATTAAAGAACATAAATGATAACTTAACATAAAATTTAAATTGACCAACCTCCCACTCAAGTCTTTGCGAGAAGGTGGCTTGTAGCCTTTTCCCGCAACTGTCAATGCGGTAACCAAATTGTGCCAATAGGGACTACTTGCCACATTGAATGGAATGTTATTGAAATACCAAAAGTCTGCACATGCCATGTCGGCATGTTGATGCACCTCCCTATTCCACCCTGTAGCCTCCAATGATGTCTGTGCTCCTGGTGTGTTTCTTGGCACAAAAAAACTGTGGTGTGCGTGAAGTTGTAGGCGGTGGCACTCTATTCGAAGTAGAGGAAGTGGGGGGTCTAGAGGCCGGTGTGCCATGAATGCGTGGACCATGAAGAGAGCCCACAATGTCAGTATCTGCGAGTGCCTCCTCATCTGATTGAGAATCTATCTCCACATGCTCATGACCATGTCCACCAGCTATGGTTGCTGCAATGGCTGCCTTTGTCCTCTCCCTTTGCAATTTTTTTTCTTCGATAGTTGCAAGTAGGGCATTCATCTCTCTTTTTTATCTCTTTTGAGTCCTTAGGACAAGGCTTGGCATCGTGATGAGTAATGCCTGCAAGATGGTATTTGAGGAGGTTTATGCCTCCATGACGTACCTTCTCACATTTAGTGCAAACAACCGATCCAGGTGTTGGTCCTCTCACGACATACTTCCATGTAGGGTCTCTAGCTCCTAGAGGACGAGTGCTTGGAACCCATGATGGCACAGGCATCGATGGGGCAGAGCCTGAGGCTGAACCTAAAGCATAAGCCATTATAGTGTGTATTTAACCTGCACATGCAAAAAAATGTACAACATATTAGATTTTTAATACAATTTTTTTAAAAAAACAACCTAAATTATACACATAAAATGAGAAATCATTAAAAAATCCCTTTAAATTTGATTTAAATTGATATAAATTTGTTTAAATGATTAAATTAGTAAATAACTTAACTAATCTAAACATTCTACACATTATTTTCAAACAAAAAAGATTTAAAATAAAAAATGAACCTAGGTCTGAAAAATTCAAAAAACAGTGAAAATAATGAAAAAAATCAGAAGAAATCAACAAAAAATAGTGATGAATCTTGTTTTTTGGAATCTAAATGCAAAAATCTTGCTTCTTTTTGCTCTATGAAGATTTTTTTTTCAATTTGGATTCAATATTTTGCAACAAGAATGAAAAAAAATGATTAAACAAAAAAAAATGGAAAACCAAAAACCTACCTTTGATTCACATTTTCCTTCAAAATATGCAAATTTTTTTGTTTAAATCCACTCTTCTTGATGGCAATGTAATGTCCCCAATCCAGATTTGCCCTAGAATTCGTCTATTGATCACAAATTGCAACAAATTAGGGTTAGGGTTTCACCTGATTAAATAAATCTCTTTAATGATGTAATCTTGGATTGGATTCTTGCATTCACCACATGAACAATATATGCAAATATGTATATATGCTTGTTAGGGTTAGACAATTGCATCACATCCATAGATTATCAACTAAGAAAACATATTAGGAATTTGGGAGAAGGGACATGATGGGTCCACTCGAAGCCATATGCCAAGCCGAGGGTGTATACCACAACCCTCCCCCTTGGCGACCTGTACCTGCTTTCCCATCAATGTCACAACCCCTAAAGATACTTGCCATCCTATGGGATTGGGCGGAGGTCGCAAGTGGGCTTTCTGGCTCCTACCACTCCACCCTTGGCCCTTCCTTCTTGAGGAATTGGGCGGAGGTCGCAAGTGGGCTTCTGGCCTCTACCACTTCACCCCTGGCCCTTCCCACAGGGTGGGTTTCAGACATTCAATGTAATTCTGATTTAATTATAAGAAATCTTTCTTTATGAACTTTTGAGCAATATGCATATATATAATTACTTGCATAAATTGCACTTCTAATGTTCCTTTATTATGCAGGATCATGTCTATATAAATGTAGGATAATAGATAGCAGAAATACACCTGATTATATGCTTATATTTGTTTATTCCTGATTCTGTATGTATTTCTGATATCTCCTGATGATGGATATATTTCTGATATAATAGTTTGCTGTGTGGGTTACATGGGCCCTCTTTCACCTGTTGTGCTCTCACTTATCCCCAATTTATCTTTCTCTAGCAATAGATGCTTGATAGTCAGAAGTTATTACTTTGCTGATGATTCAATATCCAGGGAATAGTATCTTTCTTCTGATTATAGTTACATATTAACTCTCCCATTCCCCTCCACGATCTTTGTATTTGGGATATCTCTCACTTTATACCCACGATGGGGCTGAGAGTCACGTCTATTCATTGTAATGCTTCTGTCCAAGAGGCATGTCCAATCGTTTTAAGGGATAGTTAATACTCATTAATATTATCCCTTAATATTATCTCTTGAGGGAGATTGCAGCTTTTAACTAATCAACTGCCTTTGTTTACTTAAATCTAATCGTTGTCTTTATATATTTGATCTTTGCTTTTCATCATATAATCGCTGCACCTATTAATGATAGTAATCGTTGTTCTTTCTAGTGTCAATCAATCAATATATCGTTTGTCTAATATGTAATCGTTCCTTGACAGCTGTAATCATTGTCTGCTTATTTGCTCATATTTGATCACCATAATATTCTTCTTCATGCATTGATTTGTCATGGTTGTTTATATATATAAAACTGATGGATAAGGTTGGCCACCTATGGGTAATTTAAGTTTTATTTATTTATCTTCTTAGTTGGTTGAGACTTTATACTACAACATGCGGGGGCATGATAGGCAGAACGTTGCAAATGGTGTCTTTTTGGTTGGGGAGGGGTTTCTTGCTCTGCAAACCAAAAGAAAGGTGTTTTTTGTTTATGAAATGAACTTTTTGGCTGCGGACCTTGTTATGCAAACACATGGCAAGTTTTCTACTCAGACTCGCCAAAAACTGGTGAGTTTTCGGTAGAGACTCGATACAAAAACTCGGTGATTTTAAGTCATAAAGACTCACTGAGGAAAAAAACTCACGAGTTTTTAAAGACATGTTGAAAACTCGGTGAGTTTGCCAACTATGCTAACAACTACTCTCTAAGGACATAGAGTCGGACATAACCAAGACAATCGTCACTAGGTGTACAGTTTTCAATTCCTAATTATATCAAAGTAGCAACAAAAACTAATTACATCACAAAAAGGAGCAATGTCTAAAAATTACAAATCTATAAGGTTGATTTGGGATCTTGGTAACTTCAAGAGCATCCTAGATTGTGATTGCTTGAGGACAAGCAATTTTGGGAAGGGCAAATTGTCATGCCCCCGCCATAAAAAGAATCGCATCCTTATGAAAATAGGTGATCGCAGCTAAGCCAAAAGACAGAACCAGGAACTCATAGTGTCCAAAGTGACAACGGAACACAACCTTCTCCACATCGTCCTCACGGACTCTAATCTGATGATAACCTGACCTCAAATCAATCTTGGAGAAGTAGCAAGCAACATGCAACTCATCTATGAGCTCATCTATTTTCGTAATGGGATACTTGTTCTTGATTATTTTCTTATTTAAAGCCCTGTAGTTAATGCACATTCACATTGTCCCATCCTTTTTCTTCACCAACACTATCGAAGATGCAAAAGGACTCTTACTTGGCCTGATTTGTCCCATGTCAAGTAGCTTTTTGATGGCCTTCTCTATGTCATCTTTGTGCCTCTTCAGATGCTTGTAAGGGGTAGTGATAACCGGTTTTGCACCCTCCTCTAACTCTATGACATGCTCAATGCCTCTATTTGGAGATTTCCTAAGAGGCATGCTACTAAAGACTTTGTTGTGCTTAGACAACACAACCTCCACATTTGGATGGTAACTCCTCTTCTGTTGCTTTGTAATTGTAGGAATAATAATGCATTTCTCTGCCCACTCTACTTGGTCATGTCTAATAAGTCTCTCCATTCTTTTGAAGGAGACTATTTGTGGCCGACCATTTGACATGCCTCTAAGTACGATCTTGTTACCATTCACATCACATTTCATTTCCATGGTTTGCAAGTTCATATAAAACTCCCCAATTGAATGGAGCCGCTGCATACCAAGGACCACATTTGTATCTCCTATGCTCACCACATAGAAGTCATCTATGATCTCATATTCACCCAACTGAATGGTCAAGTTTGGAATCTTCTTGGCACATGTGAGGGTGAATCCATTAGCTACCATCACTTTGAAACCGTCACAATCTTCTGTTTTGATTCCCCTTCTGGCTACAACCCCCTCATCAATAAAATTATGTGTGGCACCTATATCAATAAGAGTCACTATCTACTGTCCACATAATACTCCCCGAACTCTGAAAGTTCCAATTTTTTGAAAGTTTGAGAGTCGGGCAATTATACCTTCACAACCTTGCTCCTTATCTGACTCTTCAATTGAACTTTCTTCTTCACTTTCCCTTGAAACAACTTGCTTGTCTAATTTTTTGAGGCTGATTCATCAACTAAAAAGTACTCAATTTACTTAGCTTTTTCCTTAACAACACATTTATGAGATGGATTCCATGGTTCCCTACACTGGAAACATAATTTTGTCCTTCTGAGTTCATTAAGTTGGTCATTATCCAACCTAGTAGACACATTTTTGGATTGATTAGAGTCTTTTTGAAAATGTTTCTTGTCCTTATCCTTCTTATGTGTGAATCTTTTTGACTGAAATTTGCTTTTTGAAATGGACTCCATGTCTCTTGCTTTCTTGATGGCATCCTATAATGTAGGTGGACTAAGTGCCTTAATCCAACCTCACAACGGATCTGAAAGTCCATCCATGAATAAAACAATTAGCCTCTTCTCCGAAATGTCGGCTACCAGAATTGATAACCTCTGAAAATCAGCAATGTATGCATCAATAAAACCCCATTGCCTAAGCTGTGCCAACTCCTTAAAGTGCAATTCAGGATCCTTTTTATCAGATCTATCAATTAGCCTCTCAGTGAACTCTGCATAGGAATCAATGTGATCATGTCCCAATGTGACCATTCCATGATACCACCAATCGTAAGCACTACCATCCAAATGAATAGCTGCATATTTGATAGCCTCATCCTTTGGCATGGGATTGAGCTGAAAATAAGTATCTAATTTTTGCACCCAGGCTCTAACTGTAGTCTTCCTAGATCCATCATAATAAGGAATTGATAGCTTACCAACCTTCCTCTGCAAGTCATGATTAGGTGGTCTACCACCCCTGTGTGGTCTATGCTTCATCCTGAGATCCATGTAGTCATGTAAAGACATTTCAGCCTGAATATCAACGCCTAAATCCCTCAAATCTTGTAAAATCTGATCCTGCAACTCTTGTTGTGTTGGCTGATTTTCAACTTGAGGGTTATTCCTTGGAGGAAAGTTAGGCATTAGAGGTTTAGAGTTGACTATTCCAGTCCTATTTGCAGCCTTATTATTAACCGAGCCATCCCCATTTCCATTGTTTCTTTCATGTCCATTGTTCCCACCATTATTATTATTGTTATTGTTATTTCCCACAATATGCTGGGTTATTAGGGCACACATTTGACCTGTATTTTTCTGCAACTCATGCTTTCCTCTAAGCAAGATCATTTAGGATGTCTCTTGTGCTTGGTTCCTTGTGGTCTCTATGCTCTCTGTCACCCATGTTTACTTCAATCCTTTCAACACCCGCAAATATATCAGTTTCTAGTGGTCCTTCAAGGTTAGGGTTTGATCTGTTTCTCCTTAGGTAATATTGATGTGTGTTATGCTGCACTACTCATTCCAATGACATGCAAATTGTTCATTCACACAATCCTCCAGGATGGCAAGATATTTTGCTTTGATACCACTGTATTGACCACCCTTAAACTGAAACCAATTGTTTTTTTCAAAACCCACAAAGTTTTCTGCCTTCTAACATGCAGGCATTTCGTCAAATAGTTTGTATGTGACTATTTATTCTAAGCTGGTGCTTGGAATTATTTGGAGAGTTCACTCAAATTTTTCATACATAATTTCCATACAAAAAACAAACTTAGCATTAACAAATACTTGACCAATATGTCAACAGTGATACTCATTCAAAAAACTATAACATCTGCAAATTAAATACAACTGCTGGAAATTTTACAGTATTAGCATTGATTTCAGAATGCCCTGAGAATATTTATTATAAGTTTTTGACCTTTTAAGTTCTTGAATTTGAAGGTGAAACAACTCCAATGCCTATTCTCCAACTCCCTTAAGCTACCTTTCACCAAGCCGTATGATGCCTTATTTGGTACAGATCCTTCTAAAAATTGCGATGAAGATTAAAAATGAGATAAACCTCTTTAATGGCTGCGCTGACCCATGTTGACTATCAAGGAATGTGTTGACATTAAAGGTCATGTAGGAAATTGACTCAACTCATAATTTATCTTTAGCAAATAGCCCCCTTTGTATGACGGATGCATGACACTCCTTTTGACTCAAATTTGAATTAATAGCTTTGTCTCCTTTACAAACCGTACGAAATGGTATGACACTCCTTATTTGGCTGTGGTTTCATTATGGAGATACACGACTTTCTTAGATTGTGAAAGCAAATTAAACCTTAATGTTAATTGACCTCTTCTATGATGGTGTGACTGCAAATAACAAGCAGCTATTATTTCTTAGCATCCAGAAACCTGTACGATCCCAATGTCTGCAATGATATGGCCTGCTTGGCAAGGGTGTACGGACAGACTATTAAAAAAACCCCTGAATCTTACGTAATATTAACACCAAAAATTCTCTGATAACTACAAATCAATTCACCTTAATATTGTCTTCATATTCGTTAAACCCCAAAATTTAAAGAAATAACTCCATTAAAATTCACGACAAATTAAGCACTAGCACAATCCCTGTGTGAGATTGTTAGCAATCACGTAGGAAGGATCTTTCACCTTCGAAGATGATATTCTCCATGAAGGATTTCGTCTTCATGAAGTTTTAGAAGAAATCCAACAACATAACCCTTTTTTCCAATATTCACGCATAATAAGAATGAGCTCAATAAACCTCTTTTATGTTTTCCCATTCCAATGCCCAAGTAGGAGAATAAAATATTAATTTATTAAATCTCTGTCTCCCAATTTCCCACACCCAAACAACAATGCACTTTACTTTATTAAAATTTTTATTTAATTTCATCTTGGCACCAACTCCAAAGTCACTTTAGAATATTAAATAAATGCTTAAGGAAACATTAGCCAAAATATTATATTATAAGCATTTATTTAAATTAGCCCACTTAATTTACCAAAACAACAATGGAGCATAGGATAGCAAATTTGAATATACCGGGGTGACACTAAAGATAAGGAGACATGATTAAGGCCGAAACGGTTACTTACTATAAATAGACATGGGCTCCAAGAAATGTGGAGCTCAAACTGGGTGGCCAAAAATGCTTCCGAAAGCGTCACCGCGAAACACACTGAAAATTGATCTCAAAACCAATCATACAAATGCTGAAGGACAAAACTGCAACCGGCAATGGCTCCCAGAACCAAGGAGTTCCCTAACCCACCGCATTAGCCTACGGGAACTAGATAGATAGGCTAACGGACACCAACTAACTAGGCTTAGAGAGGGGACATTACAGATGCTTTTGATGAAGAACAATACGAATATTATTAAATATTGACTGTAATTATTATTGTATAAGGACATTTGACAAATTACAAAATTATGAATTTATGAGTATTTTTATTATTGCAAATTACGAGGTATTTAAATATTTTGTTTATTGGCAATTATGAGTATCACTATTTTTATATTTTATCATATATATATATATATATATATATATATATCTGAACCTGTACCTGTTCCCAAGGAAAAAAATAGCCGAACTGCTATAGTTGGTACTTGGCACCCTTACCCATACTAGGACCGGTAACTTAGGAAATGACAAGCCCAAGTAACTTTGTAGAACATCTAGCAAAATACATCAACCTGTGTGTTTAAATAATAAAACACACAAACTTTTGTGGTTATTTGATATAATAAACTAGGTTATAAGGCTATATTCATTATCACTGAAAACTTCTGCATAAAAGTATGAAATAAAAATGTCAAGTATTAACATTCTGAGTCTGCATAAACAACAGAATGGAATTTGGAAATGCTGTCTTCCATGAAAACATCCTGATCCAGCTGAAAATGTATCTGCTGTTGCTATCATGTCCAGACCAAGTTTCCTAAAGCTTCTGTAAATTAGAAATGTTTTCACATTGGGAAACAGGCAGCTAATCTCTCTGAAGTATTTTTCCTTTTGTTCCCACTAGTACTCAATAGTTTACTGGATGCTAATCGTGATGCTTCTACCATTATGCTTTTATTGGCATTACACAAAGCTAAATATCTGGAAATAGACTGTATGGACATTAACATTGGTTGGCATTTGTATCAGACTTACCTAACTATCATAAATTACAATCTAGCTGTTAAGCATGGACATGAAGAATAACTTTCCATACCAAGTGCAGGTTTTATCTGAAGGTATTTATTTTAGAAATATACCTACTTCTCACACTCAAGTTTAGGCTTCATACAGTGATGGTATGCATATCACAAATATGCCATCAACATGAGACCAAAAGATGATAAATATATCAAGAAGAGAAATACTAGTCTAACAAATCGTTGTTTTAGCTGGTGCACTCTACATATCATTAGAAATTGAAATAAAATTTTCCTTACTTTCTAACTTACTATAATATGGCTACTGGTTTGTTAACACATCAAGCTCCTTCCACATTGGTGCAAAAACATTCAGGTCTTTTTTGTTTGTCTGAAAATGGATTTTGTTTCGGAAAACTCTTGCTCTTCATCAAGGTAGAAATTATATTTGGCAAAGGGCTTTGCCTATCTAGATAAAAAGGAAAGGCTTCAAGAAACACTTACAAAGTGGTGCTTGGATTGTCCTTGCAGATATGCAGTTACTATGCCAATTAATGTTATTCCTATATGGAAATTCTACCAATTTCCATTTTCTCATCAAGAGCCATGTCAATGTGTCAATCACAGCAAATTTTGAACTGTTCAGTTGTTTGCCTAATGTGCCTAATTGGAATTCAAGTTTTTACACATAACTAATATTTTATACACTTGTCATATGATATCATAATTCCTTTACCCCTGTTGTTTGCCTATGACCATGGCACACAAAACGCTGTTGGTTATTCCTTTTTGTTGAGTTGACTAAAAATCTTCTTTTAAATTTTTTTTTTTGATGTTTATTTGAGAGATTTTATGTGCCATATGGTCACTGTATTGCTTTTCACATGCACATAGCTTTCTTTTTAGTGGATGATACATAAGGATTTTCCATTATAAATACACCAATTTTCTCAAATAATGGTACTCCTATCCTGGTAAAGCTGAATAATTGTGTATGAAAGTTCTTGGTGTTGATTTGGATCTTCAAGAGACACTTTCATTTATAACCTTAGACAATCATTATTTCTGATCCTTAGGTACTTGTTTTGAGTTAGTTTTTGCATTTATATTGTAATTGTTGTTATACATAACTTTCTATTGAATAATTCTTATTCAATGGTGTTTGCAGGTATGTCGTTGAAAAAGATATTGAAAACAATGTTGTGTTTGTTTCAAGAAATTACTTTTCTCTTGATAAGCGAAGGCGCATATTTCATGTTGGCTCTTTAAACTGGATTTTAGGTGCTACCCCAGATAATTTTGACAAGCTACAATGCAAGGTACTCTTATTACACGATATTTTGTTGCTTGTCACTATTTAACTAGTGTGGCAAAGGATTTTTTGTCTGATCTTGTCTTCTTGTGACATTATACATTTATAAGATTCATGTTTTTAACACATTAGCATGATTGATACTTTTTATCGAGGAAAGGAAATATTTGTTCTATCTAAAATTGATCAAAGTAGGTCAATACAGCTCAAAATTATATCTAGTTGCAGCAGTATAAGGTAGGAAAAAAATCCAGAAGCTGAAAAGTGACTGACTAAAGCTAGAAACTCTAAACAACAAAATCATGGAAAGGAGTAAACCCAAGCAGGTAAAATCTGGTGGTAGAATACAAATAGAAATATAAATAACCCAGCAAAAGGAGGACCGAGCCAGGAAATTGGTGTAATCATAAGTTCATATCAGTGCTCAAAGAGGAAGACGGAGAACCAACATCACCATCACTCGTCACAATCACAAGGCTATTGCAAGATCTGATAATATCCAAGGGATAATGCCCTGGTTTAAAGGGGCTTTGAACAATTCTAAAAGAAAATAGTAAGCACTTTAGGACCTCTATGGATAATGTAGTTATCAGGTTTATAAAATTTTATTTGTTCAGTAGCTCAAAAAATTGAAATCTGGAATCTTCAAAAAGGTTCGGAAAAAATTATTTGAGAAATCTGCATATACCTCTACATGTATCTTCTTTAAATTTGCATATATTTCTCTTTACCAATCTGCCATAAATTCTTCTTTCAAAACTGCATGTTATTCTCTCTACCAATCTGTCATAAATCTGCTATATATTCAAAGGATATTACTTTTCATTTCTACTTTTACAACTTCTTTATTCCATCTTCTGTTATACCACTCACCTTCATGCCTCTTTATTGAGAGGATGTGATTTCTCCCAAAGGAGATAACTTCTACAAGGGAGATGTCCCTTTATTTTAGATTGTCATTCATTAGACTTGGGCGTCAATTGTTATTGTCAATACTTGGGTGCTAACTTAGTTTAGATAAAATCTTAAAGTAATTGCTGCCCATTATTATTAAGTGCTGCCTTGAGATATGCTTCATAGTAGTTAATTCACTCCATTAATTAATGTAAGCGCTTCTTGTATAATATATTTGCAGCCTTAATCATAACTTCAATCGCTGCAGTTAATAAACTTTTATATCTTCCTTTCTAATTGCTGCCTTTAATCATGAATAAATCGCTCCCTTAATCACTTTTCATTACTCCACATAATTGCTATACTTCATCTCTTTACTTGGTCGATTCATATATAAAGATGCATTTAGACTTAGGTCCCAAAGTAAGGTCAGCTACAATGATTTCATGTTTAGTTTTCATGTTACCAAGAGAGTCAATTTCAATAAAAGTATTTCCAAATTACCATTGTTAATATATGCTCATAGTTAATATAAGATCATTGTGTATATAAACTAATTCATTGTGACATATCCATCTTGATAAGAACTATCTTGAGAGGTTATAAGTATTATCTCTTTAGGTTATAAGCATTGATCAATGTATGCACGACTACGCTTAATCAACTCTACTGTCAGATCATATGACTCTTGAAAGTAGTCACAATTATAGGTTATCATGAAAGGCCTTGGACGATTTACTTCATTCTTCCTTCAACATCAATGACTACAATGTGACATGCGTTTTGACATCAATGACAATATTCTAACAATCTTCCCCTTTGTCATTGATGGTAAACATAATTCTCCTCCTTTGACATCAGTGGCAAAGGGATGTTGATTATACTTTTATCCACAAATAGATCATGGGAAACATCCATTCATATTTTTTGAGGTCAATACTTGCATCTATTGCAATAAGAGTATACTTCTCCCCCTGTCGAAGATTCTCTTATGCTCCCCCTTTCTTTAATACTCTATCCTTTGTTTCTATATTGCTTGGGTGGCAAAATTGGATCATCTTCTTAAATTTAACAAATTGAGAATTTGTTTAACTATGTCATTTTTCTTTATACATCTTCAACTCTTCTTTCTCTATGGATGGCTGCTAAATAAAGAGGGTCATCCTTTTGACATCAATGGCATCATCTCCTTTTCGTATAACTCTCTCAAGGAATTTTCATCAGCTGATCTATCTCTAAATGATGAAAGATAATACAATCATTAGCTCCTCCTGAATTTGTGCTTCTCAAATTTGTGCATGAAGCGCGCTTTGCACAATTACAAATTCTTCCTTGTCTCGCTCTTGTTTCCTTCTCCATACTTTAGTAGGCTTTCCTTTTTGATTGGTCATGGTATCCTCCATCTTGTGCTATCTAGGTGGTTTCTCAAAAACCACTTCTACAATGTTGTGATGTATGCCCGAAGTTATTGCACTTATAGCATATAACATTGTGATCTATTAAAGGAGCAAAGGAATTGTAGTTCTTGCTTGAGAACCCATAAAGATTTCTACTCTTGTTCCACCCAACTTAAAAATAAAAAGTGCTTACTTGTGATAGAATCTTCATTGCAAGAGGTTGGAGAAACAAATAATCTTGCTTGTGGATTACCACCATGTACGAGCATCTTCATTGTGTTGGTCGCAAAGAACACAAATTCTATGATCTCGTCTTGAGATGAACTTGCCAAACTCTTTCTTAACATTATCCATCACTTTTGGATCTAAGAAGATTCTTCAAAATGCTAACTTGTACCAAGTAGCAACTTCGCCATCTCTATATGGTGCAATTCTCCCTAGCAAAAAAAGTATCCTTGTGCTATAGTATTTGGGGGATAATGCATATGCAAGGAGATGCAATGGTTTGTTCATCTTGTTTCATCGGTGATGAATGATTTTTTCCACACTTAAGAAAAATCTTTCTTCGGGGTCATTCTCTTTTTATGCTATTATGACCTTTATTTTTTCTATAATGGAGTCAATGCCATCTTAGATTCCCCCCAAAAGTGGCCGATCTATATCAGCAAACTTGATCATTCTCATGATTGGTTTGGTGAAACTCAAGACATAGTCCACACGAGCCCACCAATCGTCATCTAGGATCAATGACTTGACCTTTTGGGCCCTCTTTGAATTTGATTGCTTCCAAATACTCCATTGGTGGCTATTGACCATGGCACCCAATGCCTCTCACACCTTCACAAGTTGTCTCAAAACAATTGTGTGTGATGCGAATTGAGTTTCAACAACCTAATGTTGTGTAAAAAATAATTTAGTAACACTCTAAAATATAAGTAAACATGACATAAGTTAAATTTAAAAATAAATTAAATCATTAAATTAAACAATTCCAAATTCGAAAAAGTCCTGAAAATGCCTTGTGACATATGATGATTTGTCACAAACATTTGGATCTCCTCACCCTTTGTGTACATAGCTTTCACCCACTCTATTTGAGTGCCAATTGCTTCCATCATCAAGTTAAGGGAGTGTATAGTACATGGTGTCCAAAAAATGGGTGCATACCTTTCCTTAACTAAAGCACTTGTAGCCTTGCTATTTTTCATATTGTCTATAATGACTTGGACAACATTTTTAGAACCCACCATCTCTATGGACTTGATGAGGATTTTAGAAATGAATTCTGCATCCTTGATTTGCCCCTAACAATCAGATGCCTTCAAAAACATTGCCTCTTTGGAGGACACTACGATAATATTTATAAAAGGCCGGTTTTTGCAATCTTTCCATCCATCTGAAATAATAGACACTCCTGTTTCAATACAAGAATCCCTAATTGGTTTGAGTGATGTCTACAATTTTGTTTCTTTTTGCAATAAGGTGGTGCACACCTTTTCATACCTAGGACCTATGAAACCAAAAAGTGCACTACTAATTGCCGTCACCATTTCCTGCCAATATGTTGATCTCACCAAGATGAAAGGAAGATCATTGGCATAAATGCAATGTGCAATTTTTTTCCTTTGCAATGTCTCTTGTTTCATTTTGAAACGTTTTAACCAATGGGCTTCTTTTGTGAGAAGAGAGTGATCTTCTTCTTGGATAGAGGGTGTCTCCAAGAAAGGATGTTGGGAGGCCATTATTGAATTTGTGGGTGTCTTCATTGATGCTTTCTTTGCTAAAGGATGAGATTTTAGTTTTGCTCTCTCACTCACATCAAATTCTTGTTCTTTAATGAATGCCATAGTTTTTTCTTTTGGCAACCCCTTCTTATTTTGACCTTCACATATTCTAATGCCATGCCCACTTATAGGTACAAAAAGGAGCTCTCACTTGACTATATGAGCTCTTAAATTGGACTCCACACTCAATACAAACCCAAACAAAATCCCTACCTCCTGGAAGTTGATTAACCAATGTTCATATTTCCATAGAGGAGATGCTTGATCATATTTAAGCTGTTTGTTTGTTTTGTTAGTTTTAGACCAGAAATGTAAATAAGCAGGAATACGACACACTGAACAAAGAACACAGCAAATTACCCTTGGAAAACCCTCCTTCTCGAGGGAGAAAAACCCAGCAAAATATATCTCTTATATATAGAAAGAAGAGCAGAAATCTGCTTACAAATCAGACCCTTCTCAAGGGTAAATTTGATACAATAAATAGATAAATATCTCCTTGATACAAGCTGAATATAATTATCTTTGAGATCTGATCTGCTGCTAAAGATGGCGATCTGCTGCTAAGTGCGAACTCCTTCTTGAGAAAATGTGAATGAAATGAGAAATGAATTGATGATGAAATGAATGATCACCACCTTGTATATATACAAAAC
>VDFB02047230.1:332655932-332703432 GCA_007258455.2 Sequoia sempervirens
TCACTTCACATAATGCACTCCATTCACTATTTATCTTTGCAACTTGTGTTTTGTTACCATCTTCACTTGTGTGGGCTACCCCCACATGTTCATCCTTACATTCAACCCCTACCAAAGGGCTGCAACACTTTTTCTTTCTACTCTTCTTTTCACTGTCCTCTTCCAAGAGAACATTCTTCTTCCCATGTCTCTCATCCCATGCTATCACTTCCTCTTTAATTTTCCTTTCAAATACATTTACTTCAGCCTGGAGTTTTTCAAATTCTTCACAATACTTCCTATTTTCGACTTCTTCCCAATATTTTTCCCATAACAAAATTCTTTTTGGCCTCCTCATGACCCATCCCATCCTCTTAGGTATAGACTGCCTCATGCTCAGTGATCTATCTACACACAAATCACACACACCACCACAAGTCTTGGTGCAAATTGCCTCACATAGGTGTTTTTTCTTGCACACTTAGGAATTCTCGCTCTGATACCATTGATGTAGGAAAATCCAACCCTCATTCACATACTTACAACAATATTATTTTACAACCACATAGGCTAATGAAAAACCATTACAAAACTAAAATATTTATCTATTGTATAACAATAAAGATCAAATGTAGAATGGTCTCCTACAAGCTATCATCTTTCACCCAATTCTAGCTCCTTCAACCCGCATTCATCATTAGAACTCATTGCTGCAAACAAACCATGAAATCATCACTCTTCTTGTTGTTGTAGCACACCTCCAAACTTGCAACAAAAATGTCTTCTTGGTCTCTTTCAACCTTCTTTCAGCTTAAGCTCTCAAGCTCCCTTCACATGGACTTCACTAACTCACTATCTCTCAAAATATGGAGCTCACTAGCTCTCTAAAACATGGGATTATATGCAAATATAAACCTACAACAATGGAGTCTTCAAATCCTCTCTTCAATCTGGTAGCATCTCACCTACAAAACTCCCAAAGCCCCCTTCCCAAATGACAAGGCTTGAATATATAGATTTATGAATGAGAAAAAACCAATATGGTTTTCCAAAACCACAAGAAAAACACCTCCTTAGAAAACCCATGCCCCATTTGGAGAAATAATCATAAAATAAAAAATTATTCAATGCTCACATGGCCTTCACATGGGCACCTAAACTATGGCCAATCAAAATGGTCAACAATGACACCTCCATTGATTCTTGACGTGACAACTCCAAATACGAACATGCAACAACATACAAAGCTTGTGGCCCCAACATGCAATTGAACATGCATACCAAGTGGCCTCCACCTAGAAATGGGACACCCAAATGGAATATTTCCCTATTTATTCCTTTGAGACATTTACTAGAGCATAATTCCTCCAAAATTACATTTACAATTTTGCCACAAGGAAAACTACAAAGTTGCAACTTAAAAATATTCATTTTCATAACCCCTAAGCCCTTATTGAAAATAAATAAAAATAAAATAACAAAATTTTGGTGATGCGAGATTGCTAGTACCCCTAGATGCTCTTGCATCATTGTGATTCATCGATATTTATATATAATGAAAGCAATACTTATAAACTAATAGTATATCCTTAAGGATAAAATTTAGGGTAAATTAAATTAAATTTTATAGGTTTGTCAATTCAATTTAAAATATAATAACCCCTAAATGATATTCCTTCATAATAATAGTAGGGTTATTACAATTTAAGTGTGCCGAGCAACACAATAAGCACATACACAAATATGTTACTAGATTTTGGTCCTTAAGCTAAGTCACACCATCAACTTCATGACAAGTTGAAAACTATTTTTTCGAGGGATTGTTGCGACCTTTTTGAGATAATGCATATCTAAATAGATATGATTCTTTTATAGACATGTGGTCTTGTGAAGAATATTGAATTGAAGTTTCATGCCTCTAATATACTAAGTATGGTTTGTCTTCTTACTATTCTTCCACATCTACTAATTTTTCAAAACTTAAATTTGATCATAAAGAAAAAAAAAAGGATAATATGAATCATAAAATTTTCATACTTTCAACGTGTCTTCTTTTAAGCCCCCTTTTTTAGAAAGTTTATAATATTATAAGGGGATTTGGAAAGTTTTCTTCAATGTTTTGAGTTATAATTTGATTAAAATCCCACCTATCTATCCTTTAGATCAACTAAAGGGCTTCTAGAGAACTATAATGAGTAAATTTTTTAACTTTCATAGAGTTAGTTTTCATTATACTCAAGGTTGCATGGCTTAGAAACATAAAGTATAAGATTCAATAAATAATGATATGATACATATGAAAGGTGTGAATAATGGAAGCAATCCTTATGTTGATCCCTCTAATATTATAATTTAATTTATACTGATCCATTTCCCAACCATGCTAACAAATTTATGCACATTGTGAAAATAACTTTTGTTGCATGACACATGCACATGTTGATAAATATTCTATGGATGATTACAACATTGATTTTTGTGCATATTCTCATACAATGATTGTGTGGGTATGATAGATAATCAAGGTAAATTTTGTTCTTCTCATTCTCTTCCATTGATCTTACATTTTTTGATGATGAGATCTCATGAAATAACTATTACATTCCTTTACATATGTGTATGGAAATATTAGAAATACTTCACCACTTGCTTTCTTGTTGATCTTGTGTTTTAGTTTAATATATGCATTTAAGAGTTTTTATTTAATAATCATATCAAGAAACAAGCTTATGCATATTTTGGTGTTTCATTGAAAATGACTAATGTGTTAGGATTAGATGTGTCATTTACCTTGTAAATATTGTCTTGATTAATTATAACTATTCATGTAGACAATAAATACCATATGATCTCCAAACATTATAAAGTGGAGTAAATGGAACACCCATGCGAGGGTGGGGACATTTTTATTATTATCTAAGATAATTGGAATAACATAATAGATAGGTTACTTAGAAAATTGTCAAAATGAGAGTTATAAATGATCTTCCCAAGATAAGTTTACATGTCAGCATGGATGGATCCAAAATTTTCCCCAAAGCTACGAAATATTTAAATAAACATGTTGGTAAAGTTTTGACCCAAAATCGTGCTTGGTTTTCAAGATATTAAGGTTTTTGTTTTTAAAAGTTTCAATGTCAATTTTGAGGCACTTAGAGGATATTTGTGGGCCCAAAAATGGTTATAATTGTCGAAGTGGGTTATAGCTTGATAAATCACTTCACAAGCTTTCCAATAGTTCAAACAGTTCATCAATCAGACTCCCAGATCAAAGTTATGAGCTCTGGAAATTGGGTCTCTTGAATTGGGAAATAAGAAAACATGTTGGACACAAAAAAGAGTTGTAAGAGGGAATTAAATGTGTTGGTGTGTGTTTTGACACATCATAGGGAGTATTTGATTGGAGATGAGTTCGGTGCCACTTTTTGGGTGGTTTCAACTAAGGGTTTTATAAATATTGTTTGATAGTTTCGTGTATTGCAGATCTCTTGTATATTAGGTTCTTGAGATGGAGGTTGTGTGTAAGAGTCTTATTGATGTTGAGTTGCCTCTGGTTCTTTGGTTGATGATACTCCTAAGGTAGATTATTTTGCAAGTATATTTTTTATCTTGTAGATTTTTGAATAATATATTGGGCGAATTTTGGAGTGTGGGGTTTTTCTCCTAAAACATTTTCCCCCATGTAAATCACTATGTTGTGGTATGAATGCTATTTATGTTTAGTTTCTATGGCTATTGTAAAGATCTATTTTTTTTTGCATAACCCTCCTTTCAAGATTAGTGTAGGAAGTTGTTCCACTACCTTAGGTTCCTTACAATGACAAGCATTGATTTCCTTCATAGAGCACTTGGGATGGGAAAGTGGTTAGTTTGATGAATATGAAAGAATCTGAGATTCATAAGACATGTAAGAGGAGTTACATTCTATTCAAGGTTGCTTGACATGAGTATGTGGTGTTAGATTTTTGCATGAGGAATATGGGTGCCTATTTTCGGGCCCATAGCTCTCATTTATGTTTTAGAAAATATTCTTGGTTTCTAATTTCTAGTTTTTAATGTATTGAAAACATGAAATAGTTGATTTAGATGTTCTTTTGTAGGTACTAATATGTTATTAGGCTACTATCAATCAAAGGGATAAGCGTGTTTTATTGTTATATCCAACTATTTAAGAATAATATAAGTTTATATCTCTCTAGAATTATATTTTTTCTCACAAGGATTTCTCCATGTATATTTAGTATTCATATGGTTTTTTGATTATATATTTATTATTCATGTTTTATTTTAGTTTTATGATTTCATCACATGCTTAATTATATAAAAAAAATTCATCAATACTTCTATTGTGTCATTTGCATCACGGATTTGGGAAATTTGCTATGGCGATCCGAGAGACGAAACCCCCTATAGATCTTCATCAAGGTGTGACGACAATCTCACCTTGCTTTGGTGATTCTTCATTCTCCGTTGTGAGTACCTTGTTGTCTAATTTTCCAGTCATCATTGAAGGAGTATTCAAGGCTAGATAACACGTGCGGGGAGTTGGCAAGAGAACGATATTTCAGCAGAGCCTCTGGCTTGTCCCATCCCTTGGAAGTGCTCAACGATATTCTTAGCCCAGACAACACATCCAATCTTATCACAGAGTTATTGCTGGCACTCAGTTGCCGGGCCAACGGAGAATCAAGATTAACCATCGCTTGAGGATTTTGGAAGTTGCTTAGAGTATTATATTTTGTACCACATCGTGCTTGCATAAGAAGTCTTGAGAAGTCAAGTCCATCGCTTGGTTTTGTCGTTGTGTTTCCGTTAGCTATTCTCCTTCGCGTGCACTCACATTGCATATTTCGTCTAGTGCACAATTCCGTCTACAACAGAGTTGGGATTGGATCCTTATTGTTGGTGACAATCAAACAATACAATAAATTACTATTCATGCTATCTGCAAACATTGTAGTATCTGGTATTCATATCTACTTGTTTCCTTCCTATATTTTCATTCATCTGCAAATCATCTTTGAATGTGTGGAATCTGCATGGGTAACTATCAGTAGCTTCTACGAGCATGCTTGCCATTGGAGTCTAAACAAATTTGAGTTCACTTGTATGCATTTGGACTGTCTTACATTAGTATCTAGTGGTAATCAAGCAAGGGGTTTTTAGCGGATCTAAGTGTGAATTGTTTGAGTCGAATGTTAAATGTTACTGTGCATAACCTAAGTTTGGCATTTTGCATAATTGGGTGCATATTGTTTTGTATCGATTATTAACATTGAAGTGCATAATAGAGTTTGGCATTTTATAGTGGTATCAGACCTGGGCATCCTGCCATGGGTTTCAGTAAGGAATTCATCAGGGAGACTAAAGAATTCGTTAGGGAGAGTGAAGAATTTCAGTCCAACATGAAGGACACCATGAGGGAAATGGTTCAAATCCTAAAGGAGCAGTTCAGTTGGTAAGAGAGGCTCCCTTCCAACCTTTAATGGTTGTATGGACCAACAGAAATTTGGTGAAGGGAAGGTGAGAGAGACTCCATTTGTTGTGTATGAAGAGTCGAAGACGAAGGAAGATATGTCACTAATTTCGAGCGATATCGAAGATGCAACCATCCAAGCTTCAGGTATGGAAGTAAATGAACCAGGTGATGATGTTATTAGTCACACTATTGTGAAGAATGATGCATTTGAGGTTGATCCTCATGAGGAGAAATTGCAAATTTATCACGAAAGCACTAATGACATTGGGATGAGAAAGGTTATAACTAAAATAAGAGAAGAAAACTTCATAGAGGTTGACCAAGAAACATTCACACTTCTTTGGTTCGAAGATTGATCATAGCGTTGATGGAGTTTGGATGAGAGATGTTTATCTTGTCTCGAGGATGCACAATGGTATTCTCCAACAGAGCATGCTGAAAGAATATGAGGACATTGAGATTGGCATGATCGGCGAAGTACCTCACGAGATGCTGCAAAAAGGAAATGATGCTAGCAATGGTTACATCAAAGTAGCTCAACAGAATGGCAGAACAGTGACTTTGAGATTGATATGGGATCTTGGTATACAAGTCTGAATTGCTTGAAGACAAGCAATTTTTGAGACAGGAGAATTGTCATGTCTCCAATTTGAGACCTTTCTCCAACTAACATTTTTAAATGCTAAATTAAAATAATATTAAATAATATAAATTTGAATTATTAAAAATAATATTTAAATATTCTCTACTAAGGTCGACCTCCTTCAAGAAGGCATTGAGTTTGGTGGTCGACCTATTTCTGGAAAGCGTATTTATAATGATTTGTTTCCTTTGTTTTGCATCACAGATTTGGGCAATTTGCTATGGCGATCTGAGGGATGAAACCCCCTGCAGTTCTTCATCAAGGTTTGACGACAATCTCACCTTGCTTTGGTAATTCTTCATTCCCCGTTGTGAGTACCTTGTCGTCTAATTTTCCAGTCGTCATTTAAGGAGTATTAAAGGCCAGATAACACGTGCGGAGAGTTGGCAAGAGAACAATATTCCGGTAGAGCCTGGCTCTGCCGTCCCTTGGAAGTGTTCAATGATATTCTCAACCCAGACGACACATCCAATCTTATCATGGAGTTATTGCTGGCACTCAGCTGCTGAGCCAATGGAGAATTGGGATTGACCATCGTTTGAGGATTTCAGAAGTTACTTGGAGTATTATATTCTATACCACATCGTGCTTGCATCAGGAGTCTTAAGAAGTCAAGTCCATCGCTTGGTTCTGCCGCTGTGTTTCCGTTAGCTATTCTCCTTCGCGTGCACTCACATTGCATATTTCGTCTAGCGCACAATTCCGCCTACAACTGAGTTGGGATTGGATCCTTATTGTTGGTGACAGTCAAACATACAATAAATTACTATTCATGCTATTTGCGAACATTGTAGTATCTGGTATTCATATCTGTTTGTTTCCTTCTTATATTTTCATCCATCTGCAAATCATCTTTGAATGTGTGCAATCTGCATGGGTAACTATCGGTAGCTTCTGCGAGCATGCTTGTCGTTGGAGTCTAAACAAATCTGAGTTCAGTTGTATGCATTTGGACTGTCTTACATTAGTATCTAGTGGTAATCATGTTAATTTATGTAGCTTGGACAGGTGTCTCCATTCCCAAGTAGTGCTTATTTAATTATTTAATTATTTTCTAGAGACTTCCAGAAAGGGCTGAGTTGTCTAGATAATTATGTAATTAAATAAATTGATTCCCCTAGAGACTTCTAGAATCCAGTTAGTTAGGGTTTTTAGAGTCTATTTAATCTTAGCCATTGATTGAGATTAAATCATGGCCATTGGTTTTCTAATGAGAAAAGTATAAAAGGGGATCAATGGGCATTTGGAGAACACACAAGTATAGAGTTGAGAAAGACTTGCAGTGATAGCAAGTAAATTTGCAGTGAGAGCAAATAGTCTTGCAGTGTTAGCAAGGGCGCAGTGATAGCGTTGGGGATAGCAGCTATGGAATTTCAGCAGGAGAAATTGAGGGAAGAATTTCCGGAGAAGGATATTGCCGGAGCTCTGCCAGTAAGAGGCAAGCAGTTTTGTATTCCTTAATTTTGCTGAAGTTTAATATAATTCCTCATCTGCAGTAGTGGTTTTCCCTTCGGGGTTTTTCCACGGACAATTTGTCCAAAAATATTGTGTTCTTTATTGTGAATGTTTTCTCCTCTATTCTTGTGAGTTTTATTGGTGAAGTTGCAGTTGTGTTATTTTTCGATATTTGCTGAGAATTAATTTTTCAGAGTCAAATAATCTATGTATTAGATAGGAGATTAATAATCATGAATCGTAATAGAATCTCATACGTTGGCTGTAGAGCGTATATGAGGCGTATATACCAACAGGTGAAGGAAAGATCCCGCCTCTCGTAATTATTATTATTATTTGTTTTTATCTTTTGAGATGGCCCGCAGTTTAAGAGATCGTGATGTATTGAAGGAGCCCACCCTTGTGTCCGGAAAGCCAAATTTCTTTTGTTGTCGGAAGAGACCGATTCAAGTGAATATGCATTGGTGTTGTACCTGTACCTACAGATCGAGCACAGCTCTTAGCATATAAGAAGGAAGATGCCAAGGCGAGGAGGATGATTCTTGATGGTGTCAAGGATCATATTGTTCCACATGTCGCAGAGTTAGATACAGCGAAGAAGATGTGGGATGCCATTCTGAATCTGTACCAGAATGCTACCACTAACCGGAAGCTGATTCTCAGAGAAAAGTTGAAGACTACTCGGATGAACAAGGGAGAGGATGTGACAAGTTACCTCACCAGACTCAGACTTGTCAAGGATGAGTTGGCTACTGTTGGAGATAATCTAGGTGATGACGAGCTAGTGCGGATAGCCCTAAATGGGTTTACTAAGCAGTGGGATGTCTTTGTTCAAGTTATTAATGGACGAGACACCTTGCCGAGTTGGGATCGACTTTGGAGTGACTTCACTCAGGAGGAGCTTAAACTAAGTCTTGTCACGACCAAAGAAGCAGGAGTCGAAAAGTGAGTTAACAAGAACGCTGCCCTGCGAAAAGGAAAGCAGAATCAACCATAGAAGGACTTATCTAAAGTCAAGTGCTATGGCTGTCACAAGTTTGGCCACTATGTCAGCGATTGCCCGCAAAGGAAGAAAGGCAAGAAGCACACAGCAGCTTCAGCAAGTGCAGATGAGCTCTCTAGTAGAATGGAGGATGAGTTCGCTCTCATAGCTTGTATGGCTAGCTCAACCTCATAGGGTGTTTGGTATATAGACAGTGGGGCATCATTTCATATGACAGGAGTTAGAGAGTACTTCCAAATTTATACAGGAGGACATCGTAATGCACTTATAAAATAACCTGAACTGTATCAAGATCGTTTCAGAGGGAGAATGGTAAGCGGATTCCCATTCATGATGTGTTGCATGGGCCAGGCTTGGGTATGAATTTGATTTCCATATCTGTCCTTCAGGATAAAGGTTACAATGTACTCTTTAGAGGGGCAAGTGTGTTAATCAAGCACAAGGATTGGAAATCACCCATAGCTATTGGAGTTAGGAGCGGCCGACTTTATAGGTTGCAGTTTGATACTCATAAGGCACTGATGAGCAGTAGTAATTCTAGAGATCAAGGAGAGCTATGGCATAGGAGGATGGGCCATATACATCATGGAGCACTTAAAATGCTTCGTGAGGTCGCATGTGCCCTGGTGTGGCGCGATGATGGGCGGGGATGCTGGGAAGTTTGCAGCAACTTTTCCAAGGAGGACACCAGGATCCAGCACCCGACCAGCTATCTGCATATAGGACCAATGTCGACGTTCTTTGGGGAGGATATGAGTACCACATTATTGATGATTCCAAGAATTCTCGGATACTTCTGAAGACCAAGGATGAGGTTTTCAACAAGAGTCTAAAGCCTGTGAGAATTCACAGGAGGAAGACAGCGTCTCTACGCACAGGTGTACAAAGGGAAAGAGTCTCAGAGTTCGTAACAGTGGAAGGAATCAAGAGAGGATCGCCTTACAAACTCCACAATGTAATGGGCTACGAGAGGAAGAATCACAATGCAAGGGCTAAATACACTGATATACATGCTATTTATGGGCAAGAGGTACGCAAGATGCTAGTTGTAATATACAAAATGGTGGTTCCACATAAGGTATTGGGCAAGATGACACCCGTGAGGAGGCGCTCGTAGCTAGCTGCAGGGACGTCACCCACTCAGGATATTTGGGAGTTTGCATTACATTCCACATGTCCTGTTATTAGATCGGGACCAGAGAGGGTACTTTAGGCATGCTGAACCCCAAAGGCACATCGATATTTATTCCAGGACCAGGAGGACTACAGTTAAAGGAGTCAAGTCTATATGACAAGGCATCTGTGAGGTCCGAGATTTGCCAAATAGATGATCTTATGAGCAGCCAGGTGGAAGCTCCAAGGACTATTCAACCGCAGCAAGATGAACCAGCTTCCTGCGCACAGCCACAGCATGGCATGTTTGTCGGTAACTGGTATGGAGTGCAGATCCAAGAGATGCATCAAGGTGATATAGAGGTTGATACTTCATCCTCTACAGTTGGTAGCAAGAACCAACAGTCACAAAGGGATACTTAGGAGTTTGTGGGAGCTCCTAGGATGAGTAGTAGACAGTGGAGACAACCAGCCAGGTATGATGACTATATGGCATTAGTTAGTCAGTTGGTAGATAGTGAACCTTCTAGCTATCAAGAGGCTGCACAACAGCAAGTGTGGCAAGATGCAATGGTTGAGGAGTATACCTCAATAGTGCAGAACGATGTGTGGGAGGTTGTGCCTAGACCAACAGATAGGGCAAGGAGCTGGATTACCGACCCATAAGATCACAAAGTATGGCACTAGAAATATACAGCCTGCAGCCAAGGGTTCTCTCGTATGAGGGAATAAGAGGACATTTGCTCCAAAGTATGTACATTTATAATGAATGATCTCTTAAAGATGATGGGATGGCAACCACTGCAAATGGATGTCAAGACGTTTAATGGTGAATTGAAAGAGGAGGTATACATAGAACAAACCTAGAGATTAGATAACAGAAAGATGTCCCACGTGTGCAGATTGAAGAAAGCTTTGTACGGACTCAAGCAGGCTCCCAGGGTGTGGTATGAGCACATTGATAAATACTTGCAAGGAATGGGCTTCGTGAAGAGTGAAGCGGATGCTAACCTCTACTACTTGGTGGTTGGGGGTGAGGTTCTCATTCTTGTTCTTTATGTGGACGACTTGTTTTTAACAGGTTCATTAGGGCTCATAGAGGAAAGCAAGAGGGACCTCGCAACAGAGTTTGAGATGAAGGATTTCGGGCTTATGCACTACTTTCTAGGCATGGAGGTATGGCAGACAGATGGAGAGATTTTCCTTGGACAAGGGAAATACTGCATCGAAATCTTGAGGAGGTTCGAGATGGAGGATTGCAGAGCCATGTCTACTCCTATGATCACAAATTGGAAGAAGGTAGAGACATCCAGAGAGGAGGATGTAGACCCCACCTTATACAGGCAGTTGATTGGGTCTCTCATGTATTTGGTCAACACCAGGCCAGATATATCCTTTGCAGTAAACTCTCTTAGTCAGTTCATGGTGGAGCTGAAGAGAGTGCATTGGACAGCGGCAAAGCATGTGTTGCGGTATTTGCGTGGTACAATCGAGTATGGAATCAAATATACTCGAGGTGATGGTATCAGGTTGATAGGCTATACTGACGCAGTTTGGGCAGGCAGTACAACAGACAGGAAAAGCACTTCAGGGTGTTGCTTTAGCTTGGGATCAGGAGTTGTCGCTTGGTACAGCAGGAAGCAGAAGTCTGTGGCTTTGAGTTCTGCAGAGGCAGAATACATAGCAGCTAGCATGGCGACGTGTGAGGCGATATGGCTTCGGAAGTTGCTGGTGGCCTTGTTTGGTCAGAGGGTTGAGACTACGGTGATACACTGCGACAAGCAGAGTTGCATCAAGTTGACTGAGAATCCGGTGTTTCATGATAGGTCTAAGCATATAGACATCAGATATCATTTCATCAGAGATTGTGTGCAGCGCGGGATTGTTCAGCTACAGCATATACCTACAGATCAGCAGGTAGCAGACATTTTGACTAAGGCATTGGGGAAGGCGAAATTCATCTTTTTAGAGATAAGTTGGGTGTCATGTAGAACACCTTCCTCGCTAAGAGGGAGTGTTAATTTATGTAGCTTGGACAGGTGTCTCCATTCCCAAGTAGTGCTTATTTAATTATTTAATTATTTTCTAGAGACTTCCAGAAAAGGGCTGAGTTGTCTAGATAATTATGTAATTAAATAAATTGATTCCCCTAGAGACTTCTAGAATCCAGTTAGTTAGGGTTTTTAGAGTCTATTTAATCTTAGCCATTGATTGAGATTAAATCATGGCCATTGGTTTTCTAATGAGAAAAGTATAAAAGGGGATCAATGGGCATTTGGAGAACACACAAGTATAGAGTTGAGAAAGACTTGCAGTGATAGCAAGTAAATTTGCAGTGAGAGCAAATAGTCTTGCAAAGCAGCATGGGGATAGCCGGTGAATTTGCAGAGAAATTGAGGAAGAATTCTCGAGAAGAATATTGCCTGAGCTCGCCAAAGAAGAGGCAAGTGCTTTGTATTCCTTAATTTGCTGAAGTTTAATATAATTCCTCATCTGCAGCAGTGGTTTTCCCTTCGGGGTTTTTCCACGGACAATTTGTCCAAAAATATTGTGTTCTTTATTGTGAATGTTTTCTCCTCTATTCCTGTGAGTTTTTATTGGTAAAGTTGCAGTTGTGTTATTTTTCGATATTTGCTGAGAATTAATTTTTCAGAGTCAAATAATCTATGTATTAGATAGGAGATTAATAATCAGTAACTGCAATAGAATTTTCACAAATCAAGCAAGGGGTTTTCAACGGATCTAAGTGTGAATTGTCTGAGTCGAATGTTAATGTTACTGTGCATATCCTATGTTTGGCATTTTACATACCTGGGTGCATATTGTTTTGTATCGATTATTAACATTGAAGTGCATAATCGAGTTTGGCATTTTACAGGGCGAGCAATGCGAGTGGATGTAGTAATTGGGAGGCGCAGTTAATTAAGTAATTCATGAGCTGACATAAAATGTTCCAAGGCATGATTTATATTCTCAGAAAAGCTAGCAAATGTGTATATAAAGCTGAGTAAATTACCTTCAGACTTTGCCTGAGATCGTTGTGCTCAAAATAAAATTCACTTGCATATTTTCATCACTTAGTAATAGAATTTTGCATCTATTGATTAACTCGACAACTCAAATATAGCAAATACCATAGGTGGAGGTAGCATTGATCATCATATATTTTAATCATCTCATAGATAACTGAAAGAATATTAAAGATTGTTATGGTGAAAGAAAAATTGTCCTTAAAATGGCTGGTTTTTTCAGATGTATTCTTCAAAATGCCATATTTTAGGGTTTACTTATCTTCAGGTGTTAAAAAAAACATTTTGCAATCAAAATTACCTTGAAATTTCTTGTCGATAGTCCATGTATGGTCATATTTTGAGTGAGCACCAAAAGAGTGATTCACAATGATCAACTGTAATTTGATAACTTTTTATTGTAGGTTGACGATGAATCGATGATTGAAGAGTGTAGATTCATTGTTTTTGGGAGATGGCTAGGGAGAGGCCCTAAGCCCATTTTGGAGGTTGAAATTTTCTTCAACATGTTAATTATGGAGAAAAAAATATGAAATAATGATATATTTTTTTCTATGTTCATTATGGAGGAGATTGAAGGATAATGAATATAATTAGTTATTTGTTATGTAGTTAGTTGTAATGTATAATTTTCAATTATGGTATAAAATCTATATATACATATAATACAGAAGAAAGAAATTGAATTGAATGAAATTATTTAAAAATTGATACATATCTTGTGTCGTATTTCAATTGTATTATTGTTTTTAATTTCTATCAATTGCTACCATGTTTTTTCAATAAATATAAATCTTATAAAAACAAGAAGTGTTTTTCCAAACATGATAATAATACAATAAGTTTGTTTATCCAAACATAATAATTACCGTATCAAATAAAAAAGACATCATAATGAAAAGACACTTATGTATATATATTATATTTCTTAATTCTATCATTTGATGGTTCATTCCCATTATACAAATAAATTTGTGTATTACATTCTATTTTAATTTTATATCAATTACTACCATGTTCTTTCAATAAAATATAAATCTTATAAAAACAAGTAGTGTTTTTTCAAACATTATAATAGTACAATAAGTTTGTTTATTCAAACATAATAATTACCGTATCAAATAAAAAAGACATCATAATGAAAAGACACTTCTTTATATATATTAGATTTCTCAATTCTATGATTTGATGGTTCATTCCCATTATACAAATAAATTTGTGTATTACATTCTATTTTAATTTTATAACTAAATTGCTCATTTTCATTGTATAAATTATTTCAAAAAGTTAGAATTTATGTATTGCATATTTGCTATATAAAATGAACATAATGATAAAAATACATTTCAAGTGAATTTTTTTAGTTAAACAAATTTATAAAATGTGTTGAGAGTATTATTTAAATATATATTGTATTGTCTTTTATTCCAATATACAATATATTTATAATAATAAAAAATTGAATAAAAAATACAATATTACTATTTTATTTTAGTAAATTGTAGAAAACTTTTGGTTGCTTGTATTCTTGATAATATAAGACCTGCAATGAATAACAAACAATCAAATTTTAAAAAATTAGTACACATTTTGCTTAAAACATTTTTTCATAAATTTAATTATAATAAAATGAAATAGCTATCAACTTACAATTATATTCATGGAAGATGTTTTTTAAATTTAGATTTTATGTACTCAAACAATTAAGTTAGCTATTATAAATTATTTTTATATTCATGGAATTAAATAACAAAATAGCTAAATCATAATAGTTAAGCTCTTCATTTATGGTAATAGTTTTTCCCTTCAATGAAATATTTAAATGAGGGAAAAAATTGTCATGATTATTGTTAGGGTTTGGGGTCTACCAAGGTATCCTTGTCCATCAAAGCAAAGTAATGTCCTATTCAATGACATGCAACACCTAAAAGTAACATGTGCAAGTTTGATGTGGTATAGGATTGAGATTAAAGTTATCAAACTCTTTGGCAAATAAAATTGTTTCATCAATGGATAAAGTCTTGATTAATAAGTTTGGAACTTATTTGAGTCATTTTCTAACCAAATCTATATCTGAATGAAAAGAGAAGAAGTTACCAATCAAGACTTTATCCATTGATTCAAAACAATTTTATCTGCCAAAGAGTGATAACTTTAATCTTAACCCTTCTTCTAAATGAAATAGATCAAGAACGACTTTCTTTTCAAATTCAACAACTTTAGCATTCTAGGTGCCAAATACCACATCAAACCATCACATGTTACTTTTAGGTGTTGCATGTTTTCATATAGGAACATTACTTGTTGCTTTGTTGAACAAAAAAGCCTTAGTAGACCCCACCACCCTAACAACAATCATGACAAATTTACTACTCAATTCTTTTTGAAAAAATTATCACAAAACACTTGTCTTACAAATGATGTAAGATAAGTGTTTTGTTACTTGTTTTGTTTTGTTCTTAGATAATAGTTAATTAAAGTTTTCTTTTGTTTTTTCCTATCTTATTTAGTTGAGGTCTATGATAAGACGATTTCTTGTAGTATAATATATTTATTACAAGATCTCTTTGAAATTCATATAATGTGTTCTCACTCTCTTAACTAGACAAGGTATTTTGTTATCATAGGAATATTTTTAATATAAAAGATCTCTTTGAAATTTAAATATGTTAAGTGTTTCTTATTATTAAATGATTTTTACAATTTTTTGTAATGATGTTATAATTTTATGTGGAATTAGAGTTATTATAAATTTTGGATATAAAAATATGATGTTTTATCATGATTTAATTGTATAGGATTTTTAATCAATATTATTGATTTATAGTTCATGAGTAGTGGTTCGACAAAATTCATCTCTCATGAGTGTGAATGGTCCACTTAGTACTCATTGTATGAAGGGGATGTTTATAGGGGTGAACCATCGAGATTAATTGGGAGGTCACCCATCCCAATACTAATTTGACTTATATAACTATGGAGTTTCCTCCAAAATTAGGCCCACTTAACTTGTTACTCCATTTGCAAAACCTTTAACAAGTGTTGTGCCTTATGAAACATTAGTTGTAGAGCTCATTAACTCATTTATTATTAAGTTGGTGGTGTTTTTCACAGTGTATCATATTATGTGATGTTTTATATGTACAACTACATAGTTTTAAGTTAGGTTTCATAGTCAACTTAGCAAAGTCAAAATCCATTTGGTTGAATCTTGATAAAACATTAGATATTAACACTGAAAAACTTCCCCTACTTGATAATGAATGAGATATCGATGGTTCATAAGGCACAAGCTAAGTGGACTTGACCTTGGAAAGCTTCATAGTTAACAATGTTGAAGTTGGAGTACTATTGAGATAAGTGATCTTCGAGGAGGTCTCGAGGCTTCACCTTTGTGAGCATCATCTAGATACAATGAGTGTTAAGTGGAATTGAGGAAACTCCATAGCTAAGTATGCTTGAGTTGTAGTCTTGGAGATGGGTGACCCCTCAAGAAGTCATGATGTGTAACCCCTTTGATCATCACCTAGATGCAATGAATGTTAAGCAAACCATTCATGCTCATTAGAGATTGGTTCTTGTAAAAACTACTCATGAAATGTGGATCAATGAGATTGACTCAAAAACTATGTAATTGAAACTTTGATAAAATATCACATTGTCACATTGTGAAAAACACCACTTACCTAATAGTGAATAAGCTAAGGAACTCTATATAACAAATGATTCATATGGCACAACACTTGTTGAAGGTTTTGCAAATAGGCTTGCAAGTTAAATAGGCTGATCTTGGGAAGAATCGTGTAGTTAGTGCATTTAAGTTAGCATAGTATTGAGACGGGTGACCTAGAGAAGTCCTAATGCTTCATCCTTGTGAGCATCCCTTAAATGCAATAAGTGCTACGTGGACTATTCATGCTAATGAAAGATAGGTTCTTGTGAAAAACTACTCATGGATCAATGAGATTAACTCAAATTCTACATAGTTGAATCCTAATAAAACATTATATAATTTGACACACTATGAAAAATACCACCTCAAAAAGTGGCTTGAAAGAGTGTTGATGCAAAATCTATATTCTAAGTGGTAATATATCAGAGCAAAATTAAGAGATACAAACATAAAACTATAATTTGAAGGAGATGGTGGAACAATTTGTAAAAGCCCCAAACATTTGAGGCTAATAGTTCAGTAATTAAAAAACCCCTATTATATATTTTAAGTTGTCTTAAATCTAAGTACTGGATAATCTATAGATAATTTAAGATATACTAGGATACAGTCATACCACACGACAATTTAATTTCATAACTCAAAACTATTTAAATAAGAAATGATAATAATGTTTAGATTATTAACAATCTCAACTTCTTCTAAATGCTATTATAAATTAAAGTTGTATATTATTGATAGGCAATGAAGAGGTTTTTGATGGTGAGAATGACAATAATTTTTTTTTTTTTTAAATTCTAAATTTTCTCTGCTAACCAATTCTTATTAAAACATTTTAAATTGGATATAAGGAATAAATATCTATCTTTGGAGGCAATGGAATTAATTTTCAGAGTTATCCAATTAATCATATAACTATTTGTATATGATAATAAAATTTAGCCATAATGTAAATACATCTATAAATTAAAAAAAAAAACAGTTTAAGAGTTTTAACTGAAAATCTTTGTTTCTATATTTAAATTTTATAATTTATATAATTTATAGATTGAAGATCAAAAATAGAATATAATTAGAGTCTAAAAAGGACTTTGCAAGTAAATAATGGTAATACCTCTATAGCACAAGCAAGACGTAGTAGTGTTGCTTCTGACCAAGGGCGACCAATAAATTGAAGTCCAATGGGCATTCCAAATGCATCATATCCAACCTATTAAAAATTTCCATTAGAGGAAATTATAAAATAATTAGATTATTCATCTAAATGTATTTCATCAAAAACTGAGGTTTTACCATGCTCGTGTTTAACCAGAATACTATGTGAAAGAAATATAAACTCTCACACGATATACTCAAAACCTGCATTATTACTGTATCCCACTTAAATGAAAAGAAAGGCTCGGAAATGTTTGAACAAACCGGAATGGTTACTGCTGGCAGCCCGAGGAAATTTCCAGCTAGCTGATAGCGCATCAGCTCAGCTAAAAAGCGAAGAAGACTCGTTAGTAAATTCTGAAGAGAAGAGTGCAGCCATTTGCACCAAATATAGTTTGATATGCTTAAGCTATCAACATTTAACCAGAATAGCTAAGTTCGAACACTGGTTGGCTATATAATAGTTACTGAAAAAATGAAAAATCAACTTACCACTATTGACATAATCTATCTCTCCATATTTCAGAGCATCTTTTTGTATTGGATATGCAGTTATTCTGTTCAAACAAAATTAGAAAATCATCACCACTTAGAATGTCTTAAAACCTTTACAAACAAAATTGAATATTCATCTTTATGAAGATAACTTACTAAAAAACAAAAGTTTCCTCCCCACAAAGTGTAGACGGATTATTTCCTTTTATTTTCACCGTAGTTGTCCCTCTACTTCTGATTTGCACCTAATATGGCAATATTATTGCCCAATCTAGTTCAAGATCAATGGATTATCTCTTTCACGACGTGATTCAATTTTAAAACGTCTCTTATCAATGTTATTTACAGCCCAAGACTAATATTCTAATTAAAGATAGTATCCTATCCGCTTAATCCCACAATATCTATGTTTTACAAATCAGTACCACTAATATTTTGTAAACTCCACAGATCAATAGAAAACATTCGAGGATAAACTATATTTCCGCATTGTTGGGGAAGTTACATTTAGTTTTTCATAAATGAGACATCGAAATTATAGCAGAAATCATCATATTAATTATTATCCATCGATACTAGAAAATATTTGTTTTGTTTTCAAATATGTTTTTGACAAGAGAGTTATAAAAAATACCCTGTTGTTGGCGTGACAATCACATTCGCTTTCTTGAATATTTCCATATGGAAATGCATTTGACGAAACCTGCAAATGTGGAATAAAAATTGGTCACGATATATCAACAGGTCCATAAGATAGAAGAAACCGAAGGAAAGCATGTTTTCTTTCTTATGTCAAAGCAAACATTCGAAGAATGATATTACGGTAACTATTATAATTTAGAGTAAACTTCACCCACACTAATTCTTTTCTAGTCTTTAGATCAGCAGAACATTATGATCACTGTTATAAATTATAATTATCTTAAAAGACGATAGCTTTTAAAATATACTTCAGGCACATTCTTTTCTAGTCGAAACATCCAACCAAATATATGCATTGACTGGCAACCATACCTATAGGTTGAGACAATGGTTAGTCTATGTTACCTGATTGCATGAGAGATTAAAGTGCTAACCCCTGCTTGACATTATTTATTAGGACAATCATGTTATTCCTTTATTTGCTTAGGTTCTTAAAAGATTATATATATATATGTTAAGAGATAAAATTTTGTGTCAGTAAACGGTAGAGTGTAATGGTATGAGTATATTTAAAAAAACTAAAATATTATACACTGTTGACGAAAGCAAAAATGTAAAAGAATAAATATTAAAAAAACATTTCATTGTATGCCTGGTCAATAGACAGTCGCAAGAAAATGGAAAGTAAAAAGTTCCTTTGGCACATGGTCATCCTCAAGGTTATATGATGCCTCTTCATGATAGTGCTGTTGTAAGGGAAGTCTTTGGTGAAAAGTTTTCAGAGGCAAACTGTAGAGATCAAATTCTAGGCAACAAGGTGCAGAGTGAGGAGCCTTAGATTGAGTCTACCAGTAGCCCCTCTTGCATGCTTCAAAACTCACCCGGCTTGTTTTCTATGTCCTTGGGCATTTTGTATATTTAGCCTTGCTAGCTTTGGACATATTTACAGACTGAATTATGTAATTTCCTATTTGATTGTTAATACAATGTATGTGATCGCTTACATCATAATTATCTTTAAGAAAAAAAAAAAATTTACTAATTTTCATCTTCAAATACTTGTTAGTTTGCTTGTTATAAGTGAGAAAATAAATATTTGGTTAAAAATGTTTATTTAAATGGCCTACTTGAGCCAAAAAGAGGGGAGCACCTTTATGCTTCCACCATCGATCAATCAAGATCCAATGGGAAGACTTGGATAGAGAATGCACCAAGTAAAGTGATCCAACTTAGGTTCAATAATGGTCAATCAAATAGTTTCAAATCTTTTGTATCATGAACTAGATATGGACTGTGAAACACATCTATCATTAAGCTTCTGAACCATACACAAATGTGGGGAAAGTAAAAAATACTTTTGTGGGGCTTGTAGTTACAAAATGGAGCATCAACATATTATTTACAATCTTTCCACCAAGGTTTATTACATTTAACACCAATTTTGTGAAGCAACATAATCAACAATAATTTGGAAAACCTCATAGTCTTGATTAGTAAGTCTAATTTTTTTTTGGTTTCAAGCCAAGGTAACCAATTTTGTGGATTTGAAAGATGAAATCATCGCTTACAAATCGCCGAATTTCGGACGGGAGCTGGCGCAGGCTGGAACCATTGAGTTAACCAAAATTGGCCTTTGGCGGACTACTCCTTAATATTTGAGTTCCCATTATATCACCTTTCCTTTAGTGAGCTCCTTTTGCATTTGGGAAACAAGTAAATGAAACGTTTGGAAGGATATAACGTTTGACCGAAGGTATGAATCTAAGTGCTGCCCATATGCTTATCATATGTTGGAAGTTGCAAACTCGTAAGAAAATTCCAAGTCTGAGGTGTTTATGGTTGTTTTCAAGTGTTACTGTAGTATTGTAGACTTTTAGTAAACATGCAGACATTTTCAATGTCCAATCCTAATATCTTGTTCCAGTCAACCAAAAGTTTTGCAAGGTCCATCGCCTTCTCCACTTCTTCCATTTCACTTCATCCCATCCCTTTTGTAGAATTTTGGTCTGGATCCAAACATTTCCTTCACCTCCAGTCTTCCCTTCCTTCTTTGCAAAGTTCTATTGGGCTCCCTTTTTCTCCTTTCATTCCACATTAATTCCATCTTGTGTGACTTCGATCTATACCTAGCTAGTCATGCATCCTCCTAATCCCTTGTACATCTCCGCAAACTTTCTCCATGTCCCTTTTGCGGACTTTCCTCTCACATCCAAACATCTGAACTTCCTCTACCATATCCAATATCCACATCCACTTCTACATCTAATTCTCGTAAAGGCCTCATTTGCCTTATGCTTGCTTATTTCTTCTTATGCAGACTTCAACTTGACTCTTGGATACCTTTCCTTCCAACTTGGGCATCCCATCCTGATGTCTAGTCCTGCATGATTTCCCTGCACCCATTTGATTCACTCCTTCTCAACCCCCTTTGTGGAGTTTCCTTGGACTTCAAGGCTTCCATTCATCCATCCGATTCCATTATCTGGTCCTAACTTAAATTGCCGCATCTCACTTATCCTCATCTTGTTCCACAACAAATCCCCATTTTTCTTCTTGTTTACTTCACTCACTCCCTTGCACTTCCCAAAACACCATAATGCTCGATTTGACTCCTACAACTCCCCAATTGGTTTTCCCTGTCTAGAAACAAATTCAAAACTCAAAATCAGCAACTAATGATAAAGAATGCCATGCTGCCATGAATGTGGTGGTTGGATTTTCAAATGTAGGTAATCTTTGTGCCATCCCCAGGCTGCCATGTTAACTAATTTTGCGGGATTTCAACTTGTTCTACTAACACCATTAATGAGCTCCACCTTTGAATCAAATTCCTACAAGGATTCAACAACCAAACCTAGTGCTATAAATTCCAATTCATTGGTCATTCAAACAGTTGGTCATTTTCTCCATTTCTACACAACTACCATGTTCAAGAGCTTCTAGGTTTCCAAGCCTTTCACATCTAGTTGCCATTAGAGCAACTCATTTTGTAAATCATAAAGAGGTAGTTATTTTGTAGCAAATATTTGTAACTGAATGTCTCGTTGGCCATTTTTAGATCTTTAGGAAGATTTGTGAACAAAAAAGTGTGACAAGTTTTTCTTAGCTTAGAGTTTCTCTTGCCACATTTGTTGGTGTGAATGTAATTAGAATTTGAAAGTGTTGCAACACATTAGTGCATTGTTGATGTTATTTGGAATGATCTTTTCCTTATCACATACAAATTTTTGGAGTTTGGAGAGGGATTATTAGGCATGTTCAATTATTGATATCATCTCTTTTGTCATTTCTATGTGTTGTGTCTTTTGGTTGACTGTGACTTTATAACCCACTATAAGGAATTGATCTTGGAAGTGTTTGACTTTCCATGCACCTTAAAATGAAAATCATCTTTAACCAATAGTATAGGAGTAGGAAGTAGATTTGTATGCATTACATGGTTTAACAATATATCCAAGGAAAACATTTTCAAAAAGTCTTGAGAGTTTTATCCATAGAGGATCATGTCAGGCATACCCACATCTTGCAATGTTACATTGACGTTTTCATCAACTTAATAGAGGTCATATATGTAATAGGTTAGTCCTTGGTCTAGTGACAAATTATGGGGCTAGTCATGCATTGGATGTTATTGTAGGCTTGTCTATTTGTTATCTTCAGTTGTGATTAAATATTGTTTAAGATTACCTATAGGAACACCCTCATGGGTCTAGCTAAGCCCAAAGTGAAGGAGATTATCCACTCTCAACAATTAGCTTGTCATCACTCACTCTTTGTTGATGAGTTAGTCCATCCACTTTAGGAATAACATATCCCTAGCCTTGAAGTGGATTGATCCCTCTCAAAGTGTGAGCAGTGATTTTAGGACCCAATAGGGCAATAGGTTGTTGATGAGCAGAGCAACCATATCTTTCTTGTCCATTGGTTTGTTGACTATGGTGAGTTGATCCCTAAAATCTTTGATTTTTAGAAGATGCTCTAACAAGGACCCACCCCTAAAGCAATTTTGTAGAAAATAACAAATTCTTCAAACACAAGACTCTACTTTTCTTGAAGATTTAATATTTGTTTTCCAAACTTTCCCATGATATAAATGGAAATTTGACATCTTGAGAATCAAATCAATAGACATGAATAACTTGAGTAATAATAGGGCTTCTCAATGATGCTTGTCAAAATCATTTGGGTTGGTTGCAAGCTTGGTTCCAATCCCTAAGATAATTCCATCACATATTTGATACTCAACAATTGTGAGTATCTTACGACTCTAGATATTATAATTTGTGCCTCTAGACGTACTAAATTCTAAATGTTGGCCATTACCCTAGCAACAATAGAAAACATACTTTTCTTGAAACCCTAACAAACCCTTTGATTTGATCCAAAAATTAAAGTTTTCTTGAAGATTTTTAATGTGATCTCGAAAGAAATTCAAACCCTCCTTATCTGAAACCACCGATTTTACAAATATTTTGAAACCCTACTTCATAGATTTTGCAAATTCCATCAAATTTGTAAATCCCCCTTGAACAAAAATTTGACAACCCCAAAATTTACGAGTAATTTTCAAAACCAGAGGGAATTATGAAACAAGAAAATACCTAAAAATAAAATGCCCAAGCAATGACTACCAAACATGGGATTTTTCAAACCTGCAAACTCGCATAAAAATTGTGCTGACTATGAAAACCCTCACGCAACCTCTTAAAACAGCAGCTTTTTGCATGCCCTAGTTGCCTCGTTTCAGCAAATCACAGTTTATCAGATTTGGTTGCTTCCCACAGTTAGAAGGCATGCCCTAGCTGCAAAAAAAGCATGAAAATCGAACCTATGATTTTTTATTTTTGGGGGGTTTTAATCTTCCAATTTTCACCCACATTATTCAGCCTGCAACCTGTGGATTTTTGCATCTTGCATGACCTGCAAACTGCTGAAAAGAGTTCATTTTTCTCTACCATGTGTCCTTCAAACCCTGTGCAAACCATGACCCATGATTTTCTACTGAAAAATGACAAAATATGCGCACGTGATTGACGTTTTTGCTCAGGATTTTGGTCCAACAATGACAGACTTTTGTTTGCGGTTTTTGCCCATTATTTTCGCTTGCAGCTTGTGATTTTTTTAATGGATTTTCGTCGTGCAACTATGTAACAACAATGAGAAAAACTACCCTTTCTAGCTGCCTGTGATTATTCCTTAGCCGACCTTGTGACCTCAATCTGCAATCACGACTTTCTCTTCCCAACTTCCCTTATACGATTGAATCCTACTTGGCTTGATGTCAATGTTCGTATAAGCAAAGAAATAAGGTGAGAGAAATCGGCTTCAAATGTCTTGTGTCTCAATCTGAGATCACAAAATTATATGCATAGATCGATATTACAAATTTACAACTACCATATTGAATGTTACGTCTACCTCATTCAATGGGAGTACTACAAGATCATTAAAGAGCTGTAACTGCTACAATAACCTTATTTAATGATTTACACTTAACTACTCAAATACATACAAGTGTGAATACACTTTATTATATCATTATTACATTCTAACATATACACTCATAAACCTGCCAAAGACATGCATACCTCATGCGAGACAAAAGAATGCTACATGGCAATGCACAACATGCTGCTACAAATGACGTGTTGCTACTTGGATAGAGTTCGGGGCCCAGCCACTACTAGAGGCGAAACATGGTAAGCATTCATTCATCTAATAGTCCACCTAAGGTGCCTTGGAGAGACAAGTGCGTATATACAAGACCATGTAGGGTCCACAAAGTGGCATCATAGAGATGACACATGACCAAGTTGGATTGGCCCACACATAACCTTAGAGTCGAATTCTCAAGGTGATGTGTGTGGACCATTTAGCAATTGCCACAACGAAAACAAATGTCACAAGGTGGGCAGATTTATAACAAATGAGTTAAGGGCCAACCAAATGGTGACTCGATCCAAGAAATAGCGACACTGTAGAGTGGATCAAACGATGTGGTGCGCAATGCATATAAGGAAGATGCGCACAAAAGAACTAGCCATGGTGTGTTACCAATTGCATGGTGACATGTGTGGATTATGAATAGTACACAAGGCCGAGTAAGCACTACACGATGGTCATTGGGAAAACTAGGGGTTACCACTAAGGGGATTGACAGAGAGTATATAAACAATGATGACAAGATTGGTTGTAGTGACCATGAGGCTTAGCAAGCAAGAACATCCAATGGACAAAATTTGATGACCACCTAAAGTGGTTATACATCAAGTTCTATGGAAGAAACCGGCTAGCCCAAGCACTCAGAAAATGAACATGTGCCACTAGTTGTTAGTTGGCTGAACTCAACAAATCACTGAATCGTTAGAAGAAAAGTGCAACGAAGGCTTTAGGTAAGCGAGTAGATATGAAACTTGGCACCAAATGAATATGAATTTGGTCTAAAACAAAGGCTTGAGGACAATTAAGATTGAAATCATATCAAGCCACCGTGACCACACATATAGAGCACGAACAAGGGTCAAATCAAGGCACTACCAAGAACAAGATGAAAACAAAATACACACAAGCACCTCGCAACACCACTAGAATATACAACATTCACACAAGGACATATAAGACATGCACGAGAAAGTTTGCACACCCACAAAGACTAGTCCCTAGAAATGAAACCTAACCAAACACCTTTCCTAGCCTACGTCCACAAACAACAGTCCATTTAATTAATTCAATTTCCAACAAAATTCAATTACATTTACTTGCAGCAATAAGTTGTGTATCATTCACCAAAGTCGTGAATATACCCAAAAACTCTACGTTCTCAATGCCTCATGTGTTATTGCATGTACTCTTCACTGAACCTTGTCTTTCCACCTTTATCCACACGTTTTTCAATCAACACTCCGCAAGTATTCTTTGCTATGAGTAACATATGCTGCGATTGTTCATTTCTAGTTCGCGCAACCATGGCAATTCTCTTTCGCAGCACTTACAAAAAACTTTTTAATTTTGGGCAGTTACAAAATGGTTTTCACATCAAAATACAATACAAATTTGCAACGAATTTCCTTTATAAAATATATGGAATTTTTTCTTTGTTAATTAATTTGGGGGGAAAACACACCGGGCAAAGTGGCCAAAATGTTAACACCAAGTCTAATTAGGCTCTACAAATCAACATTGTGGACGGCGCCCCTGGTAGTGCTAGGGCCGAGATTGGGCAGAGATCCTCAGCGGTTTTCATTGACTGTTGGCGGTTAAAGGTGAGATTGCTTGCAATTTTTGTCAAATGTTGGTGGCTAGCCGCAATTTAAAGTTGCAGATTGTGGCAGCTATTTAGTTGCTTGATGGCCTTAGCCACAGGCGATAGCCGTGGCGGCTCTTTAGTTGTGGCAGCTCTTTAGCCGTTGTGGCCAAAGTAGGCCGTCGAGGCTTTAAGTCCTTTGTGGCTACCCTAGCCGCTAGCCACTAGGCAAACACTAAGCATTGCAAACCAAAGAATTTTAAGTAACAAAAGCTCTGATACCATGTTAAAAATATGAAACAGATTAAATAATCCAAAGAACTTTTTAAGAGAAATTCAAAGTTATATAAACTGGAAAACATAAACAATGCAAACCAAAACTCTGAGAGCTATGTAATGTCAAGATGACATAATTGAATTAAGAACTTCCATGATGAAAAATACAAGCTAGGTAGTGAGTTTATATAGAACTAAGGAGAGGATGGAGGTGGCAAATCAACCAATGAGAATTGACCACGAATAACCACCAACATTAAATAAAGTGATGAAAAAGTAAATACTCCACCCTTAAAGGGTGGAGACAACTCATCACTTTATCTACTAGTTATTAAATGCGAAACTCACTTTATTATCCTAAGAGAGCTTAATAAATGTGTAGGAAAAACCTATAACTAAGTGAAAATAATTATCCCACTAAGAAAATAAAAACCTACACTAACACATAAGAGATCAAAGGGACCATTGGCAATGGAATTTCATAACGAGTCTCAAGAGATTACTGATCAACATAGTGAGATGTGTCTATGAGAATGGATTGGCATTCAAAGTTGTTTGTTCACCATTTTGGCAGCAAATGATGAAAGCAATTAATGAGGCTCCAAAAGGTTACAAGGGCCCAAGTTTTGAGGTGTACAACACCTTATTGGAAAAAGAGGTGAAATATGTAGAGGACTACATAAAGTCCATAAGGGATTTGTGGGTTGAAACAAAGGTGTCCATAGTTTTTGATGGATGAAAAGATGCAAAAAATCAGCCATTGATCAATGTTATTGCAATCTCTCCTAAATGGGCAATGTTTTTGAGAGCAGTGGATTGTGAAGGGGAGGTGAAGGATGACACATTTATTGCTAACATTCTTTATCAATCCATTGGGGAAGTGGGGCCCTTGAAATGTAGAGGACTCCTTGAAGTCCATAAGGGATTTGTGGGTCGAAATAGAGGTGTCCATAGTTTTTGATGGAGGGAAAGATGCAAAAAATCAGCCATTGATCAATGTTATTGCAATGTCTCCTAAATGGGCAATGTTTTTGAGAGTAGTGGATTGTGAAAGGGGAGGTGAAGGATGGTGCATTTATTGCTAACATTCTTTGTCAATCCATTGAGGAAGTGGGGCCCTTGAAATGTCATGCAAGTTATAACAAACAATGCCAAAAATTGTAGAGTGGCAGGGTTATTGGTTGAGGAACATTATTCACACATTTTTTGGACACCTTGTGCTATCCACTCCCCCAACCTTATGCTACAAAAAAATGACACCAAAATTGATTGGATCAAACAAGTATATGCTAAGGCCAAAAAGATCTAGATGTTTGTCACCAACCACCATATATCACAAGGCATATCTAGAACATTCTCGAAATTGGAGTAGTTGAAGGTAAGTTAAATAATAAATATGTTTCATTTTAATAAACTTTTTAATTTAATTTTAATTTTAATTTTTTATAACTTTGATTTTCAAACAAGTGCTATCCATCTCCCTTCTTGGTGGCAACCCTTTTGGTTCTACAAACACTTCATGAGAAGTGACAAGACTTCATCCAAGTCTTTCAATTTTGAGTTAGTCATGATGGAAATGTCAACCCCATATTCATTCTTATCTTTAAGCAAAACTATTTAGTTAAATTAATTTAATTTCTTGATTAGCACTTACTATAGCTACTTTAGCTTTGTTGTGGTGTCCTTTAATTATATATTTGAATCCATCCTTGACCCATCTATACTTGTTAACCCTCCTCATGAATATAACATCACTGACAAAGATATGGGATACCAAGAACAATATCAAAAATATCAAGGGGAATAGCATCAACCTTATCTCATCTATGCATTATGCATTTATCCCAAATTTTAATTTACATCTTTTATCCACTTGTATCTCTATGCTTTTTTTAACCCATCCCAATAGAATAGGTATGGATGTGGATGTTCCTTTGTCTTTAGCCCAAATGTTTTAACCAAATTTTATAAATTATGATTATACTTGGATCCTAGATCTATCAAAGCATTAGTTTTGTTATTATTAACTTGTAGCTTCAAAACAAAAAGTTTGTTCATCTTTGCAAGTTCATTTTCCTTAGAGGTGCCACATCCATGTTTGTCATCTACACATAAACTTCCCTATATTTCCATTTTACTTTCATGAATAGTTAGCTTAGACTTCTTTGTATTATTTTCTTTACCCTTCTTATTCTTAGGATGTAGTTTAGGATAAAGCTTGGAACATTTTGAATTTAAATGTCCATTCAAATTGCAATGATTAAAATGATTCTTTATGTCCTTTTAATATCATTTACTTTATTATCTTCCTTTTGCACTATGATACTAGCATCCATTGTTTTCTATTTTTTCTTATATTTATCTTTGAAGATCGAAATCTCACCTCCATATCTTTTTCTCTCCTCCTCTACATAGAATGATTGGACACATGCCTTGTCCAAGTCCTTCAGTTTAGTGGTGACCACCTTTCTTTGTTTATAAGTGTCGAATCCACCATGATATGATGTGATCATGTCCTCTTTAAGATCCATGTCATTCACCATAGCTTGTTGCTAGAATTATGTGCTGTAATCCTACACACTCTGACCACTTTGTTGCTTGTAATACATCCATTTTATTTTTTGATCAACCTTATATCTTATGGGATAAACATTCCTTGTTATAAATTATATGAATCCCTCCCATTTATCGACCACTTTGTTGCTTGTAATACATCCATTTTATTTTTTTATCAACCTTATATCTTATGGGATAAACATTCCTTCTTATAAATTATATGAATTATTCCCATTTATCAACTATTATCCTTTTCCTCTTGTTACAATTTACAACATATGCTTCTCTCCATACACAAAAGCATGATCAATCATCTCAAGGCATGCAAAAGTAATTATTTAAGCTCCATTGGTTTTATACAAACTAAAATAAACTTCTAATTGTTTAATTCATCTATCCAATATTTCCATATTAATTTGTCCATTAAAAGGCTCAATTTCAACTTTAATCTCAACCTTAAATGGAATCACCTTATTTTCTTTTATATTGAACTCATTTAGAAATTATTTTTCTTTCATATAATCCACAATAATACCAAATTTCTTTGACATAACTAACCAATTGACTGATACAAGTTTTCTCTTCTTCCATTTTGACTTGTCGCTTACTCATGTGCTCCTAGTTGTTGCCTTAACCATTCCCAATTTTCCATGATATCTCTCATGTGGCCTTCTAGTGTTGTCAACCATGCATTCAAGTTCTCCATGGCTGCACTTTGGGCTATTTTTGTAGTCGCGCAAATCCTCCCACAAATCAATAAAAGATTAAATTGCTTTAATGCCAAAATTGATCCATAAACTCCTAATTTATAGATACACAACAAACCAAAATTTATTCCTTTGTACTTCTTGCAAATGAAAATACAAGCTATATAGAGACAATATTATTATATCAATAATTAAACAAATACTCAAAAAAAACTTACAAAAAAAATTTATCCTAGAAAATCGTTAATGTGAAGGAGAAACCAATCCCTTTAGTAGTGGCAATGTGCCTTGACTACCCTCCTTTTATTAATGGTGAAGAGATATATAGTAAGTGAGCAATCTTGCTTTCTACTTCTATTACTTCTCCTACAATGAACACAATTAGACAATAATTTTCAATTCCCTAAACACTAATGATTTGAATGCTCCTATACAAGCTTTATTTATAGTTTTTTTAATACACAATTGGGCTTTTCCTAGCCTTGGTTCAATATCAACAACCATTGGATGTTGAACTAATGTCTATATGGTTTAAATTTGAGTTTGATGTTGGTACAACTATGGACAATAGCACACCTATGTTGTCATCTACTTAGTTGCAAGCTATCGTCTATGCCTAATACAATTTGTTGTACTATCAAACAATTGTCCTTGTATATGAAACTTGTTCTCTAATATGTTCTATTTTCATATGTTTTCTATATCATTTTGGATCACATTTTATTCAACCCTTATTTATATTTATAAAATTGATATTTTTTAATATGGTAAAATATGTATACCCATTCCTTTCTCATTTAGTTTTGTGCCCATTATGAGAGAATGTCTTAATACATGTAGGCCGCAACATAAGAGTGTGTCTCACTTGTGGGCCACACATTGATTTAACACCTTATGCAAAATAGTATGTCAAACCTTGAAAGACAAGGCAAAATAGATTGCATTAATTATAGATGACATTCTTTAACATATATGTGTGTCCCTTAAATATTCTATGTGGTAACTTTTTCCCTCCAAGTCACATGGAAGGATTTTACACAAATTGTTGATTTAAATCTTTTTTTCTATGATCAAACAAAGGCATCATGACATGAACTATAGCATGAATGTAGCCCTCAAATTAAGTTTTTTGAAAAACATATTTATTTTATATTTTCTAATAAAAATAGGGTTATTACGAATAACAAAGACCTTTGATCAATACATGTTAAAGTAGCAAACAATAAAACAATAAAAAATAAGACCACCCTTTGTATTGATGCCCTTCTTTCAAAATAATAATATTAATTTTAATTTGGGTATATACAAAGAGAGATGTGTTATAGGAAATGCATCTAAATTAATAGTTGTTCTCATTTTAAAAATTATAATAAATAAAATATAGAATAAAAACTATAAAAAAGTGTAATCTATATAAATAAATAAAAATGTAGCTCAAGTTATGCATCACAATGAAAAATTACTCATTAAAAATATTATGAAATGTAAGAAAAATATATACTTAAAACATGAGATAAAAAAATAGAAATACAATGTGGAAGGAAAATATCACAAATTATTGGTTTGCATTATCTTCAAAATCTTTATATTTTGCTTGTTATAATTGAGAGAAAATAAAATTTTCAAAAAATGATTTGCATTGTCTGCTTAAACCAAAAAATGAGACACACCTAAATATGCTTTCACCAAACCACATATTGACAAATGGCATAATCCTATGCAACAAAGTTGGGCTTATCCCCCTAGTCTCTTACTCATCCCTATACACACACATCCCCATAGATTTATCCAATCTCTATCCCTACATACAAATATCTCGATATATTCAATACTTATGTATACATCTATTCCAATTTATTTGTTATCCATCTATATCTAATTATTTGCCTATCGAAGGTCATTTCCACAATCACAAGGTTAACCATGTAATTACAAACTTATCCTTTCCTTTTCAAAATTCAAATTCAAATTTAATTGACTCCAACTTATTCTACTCGCTATTGTGATCTGACTAAATACACATTTGCACAATTTGATACTATGATTTTATATAGCATTATTTGCACTCATTGTACATACTCATATTCTAGCATTCTCTTTCATCTTAAAAGTGTTTAAAAAGTAATTAATAGTAAACACTTCAACTCGGTGCATAAAAAAAGTAACAAATTTGTATACATCATCCTTGGGCACTTGCATATTGTTTCTAATCTTTGACACATGTTTTTAGGATTGAACTAAGAGAAAATGTCCCCTTGCTAAATGACAATCATCCTTCCAAGGTATTTCTAAATACCACATATCCTCAAATATCAAAAAATGGCAAAGCAAATAGAGATCACTGAAATGAGTAACAAAGTAGAAGTACATATTGAACAAGGTCAAATTCACATATAGAGGATGAGTCCACAACCATAAAACAAATTGAACCCATGGACTCACTCCAAAGAAGAACAAAGATTTAGTGCATGATCCAAGGTGTTTCACTTATAAAGAGGAAGGTTTTATTAAGTTTGAAATAATCAAGTCCAAAATCTTAATCAAATGACATACATTCTTTCATCATAAAGCTAAATGATTTCCCTATTCACTATATTTACTTTTGTAACTTACATCAACCCAAAACTATCATTACTAAATTTGAATTAATATATCCTTATTTACATACACCATATTGATTTATCTGAATTGACATTAGAAAAAGAATATTTTCCTTCACACTAAGCATTCATTCAACTAATATTATACATACAATATTTAGATACTAAGATATGGTTTCACATTATATAGGTAACTTTACCATAGAATAAATCATTATTTGGTACGCAATCTTTATTACGTTGAGAGGTGTAAATACAGTGGTAGCAAGGGGTGGAGTGTAATGGTGTGAATGTGCTAACAAAAATAACTAAAGAACTGACATACAAAAATAATAAAAAATAAAAAATAAATAAAATATATGACGTACATAGAAAAGTTTAATAACTCTACAAAATATTTGTCTACATGATTATTTTCATTTATCTTATAGTAAATAAAAAAATAATAATGAAATAACTTAAATAATTATACCCTTTAATAAATAAATATATGCAATAAATAATTTATTTCAAATTTAAATAAAGATAAAACAGAATCTTAGATTTAAGTAGAAATAAAATAATATCTAAAATTTTAATTATTTTAAATATATTTTAGTATATAACATAAGTTTTATGTATTTCATAAATAAAATAGTAAATTACATAAATCAAAACAAAAGAAAAGAAAATATAGAATAGTAAAAATAGCAATCAATGAAATTATAAAAGTGGTAATGTAATTTCAAGTGATTTTATTATTTAATAAAAAAAATTATGTCTATAAAGTTATCAATTCAAGTTGGAACCTTTACCTTCTATTGCATCAACAATTAAGAAATTTGTTTATAGTTCAGTAAAAAAAGCATTTACCTCCAAAATTTGAGGGGAGATCTTGTGACATAAAGATGGGGCTTTCTGCTTGTAGAGCCATCAACCTAGGTTCAAACTTCGTAGGATTGCCCTCTACCAAGTTAAAAATTAAGAAATCCAATTAATAGTTGTAGTAAAAAAATGTTTACCTCCAAAATTATATTCATAGCATATTGTTTTGGTTAAATTGTGGCACTTATGTTGTAGCTACCAAGGTTCAAACCTCCGTTGAGCCATTGTGATCGTGGGTATAGTGCCCTCGTTGATCCAATGTGCTCATAGATTTGAACTTTCACATTGATGTTGTTGGTGTTCATGCCCATGTCTTCGTTCTCCAAACCTCGTTAGGTATTTGTGCTCGCGAACTTTGTGCTCCTATTGAAGTATCGAAGTCGTGGCTTTGTACTATTCACATTAATGCAATGCATCCATGTAAGGATGAGGTCCCCCATTTGTGACCTACTTAATCAAACTAACTAAAAATTCTCGTATTACCAATCAAAATAATTAAACTAACCTACTTACCTTTAACTAACATACTTATCTTTAAAAATATCTATATAAAATACATATAAAATAATCAATCTCGAAATTTCTAATTTGAATAGAATATAATAGCTTTAAAAATTAATATTCTATATTTAATAAATTATATAGTTCAATGGATATCATATCAATGCAACATCCATACAAATTATATTTTAGAGGAGGTGGAGGCGGCTAAGAAATTAGAAGACAATTGCATCTTCTTACATTCTCAAGGGTATTTACATGTAGAATTCTCAAAATCACTTTTTAGAGTTCTATTAACAGATTTAATCCGAGCAATTAAGCATGTTTGAATAAATACACGGTTTATTTTCAAATTTATACTTGATCTCACCATGACGTAATTTGAGGAAACGGTAAAATATTTCCTATAATAAACAGATGGGAAATGAAAAAGTTAAAAATAAGTTCGTAGAATGTGCCACGAATGTTTTAGACAAATTCCAAATTCGGTAATTGTCACGGATCGTTTCAGGAATTACCAATTAAAATTGGAAAAAAAGTGAGAGGCAGATTACCCAGCTACAAGACAAAAACTTGGTTGGCACCGTTGAGCTTGTTAATTAAATTGGCTTTCACCTTTCCCATCAAAAGATCACGACACGGGATCTCTCTCCCACTTGGTGTCAGTTATATACCCAACCAATTTAGTTAAATTTTGTAATTTGCTTAAAATCACAAGGTTCATGTGGCTGTTCGTGAATATTAGATTAAATTTTGGCTTATTGAAGTTTGTACCACTAAAAAAAGATTGAAACAAAAAATTGGTCGACTCTTTTAAACATTAATAGTTAAAATATTTGATAGTAATTTTATATTTTAGTGATAAATAATTTTTTTTATTTTAATTTTTAAAAATTTATTTTAAATTATTAATAACAATTTGATGTTTACAAATAGTCTTTAAATTAAAGTTTTTACACATTTAAGATATATAATGAAATATATTTTATTAAGACGAGTTATAATTGTAAGTAGTATTTCATTTGTTAGAACGTTGTGTAGGGAATTGACATGTTAGTATAACTAACCAGTGATTGATTAGAGAGTGTTTCTAATATTTTCTAGATCATAGTTCTTAGGGATTTATAAGTGATTTTTCTTTGTTGTTTTGAAAGTACAAGTTGAGGGATTTTAGAGATGTTAGGGATGTCCCCTTCACTTTCAAAAATGGAAAATGCTCTTGAAATGTTTCTAAATTGAGGTGATATCCTTTTCCCTACAATTTTTTTGGTATAAAGTGAAAAAATTCTCATACAAAATTTTCGGAAGGAGGCAATAATGTCCTTAACCTCTCTACTTTCAAAAATGGACAATGCTCTCAAAATGCCTATAAATTGAGGCAACACCATTATTGGTACAATTTGTTGGTATAAGGTGAAAAAGTTCTCATGCAAAATTTCTGAAAGGAGGCGATAATGCCCTTAACCTCTACTTTCAAATATGGAAAATGCTCTTGAAAAGCCTCTAAATTGAGGTGACATCCTTTTCCCTACATTTTTTTTCCAGTATAAGGTGAAAAAGTTCCCATGCAAAATTTTTGAAAGGAGGTAATAATGTCTTTAACCTCTACTTTCAAAAATGTAATTTTTTCTTGAAATGCCTCTAAATTGAGGTGACATCCTTTTCCCTACAATTTTTTTGGTATAATGTAAAACAATTCCCATGCAAAATTTTCGAGAGGAGTGTTAATGTTCTTAATCTCTTATAACATCCATTTTCTTCTTGACAAATTAAAAACTCTAGATGTATTCATAACGTATGATAATCCAAAGTTTACAAAGATTGGTATCAACAAAAACAACTACAAAATCATGCTTTGGAAAATTTAAGATAGAGTAATTGAATTGTTAAAAAAAATCAAAAAAAGAGGTCAACAAGTCTCCACTTTTAATATAATATATTTTCCCTCTTGTGGTAAACTTTAAAAACAAATGATCAATAATATTAAAATATGAAAAACAAATATTTTCAAAATCTACACTCTCTGATCTATTAAAATATATTTTTAGAATTTTTAGAAAATGTAATTAATAGGGGAAAATTTGGCAAGAAGATAGGATTTTATAATTTTTTTAAGAATATTAAAAAAATAGTGATACACCATTTTCAGTGAAATAATTTCTGCCAAAACTATGTTATAGTAATTTTTGAAAACATGTCTTTGTGCATGGCTAGAAGCTGAAGAAACACTTCAAGTTGTAAAACTTTTGAACCCACCTAGGCGCCATGACATTTACCATCATATAGGTTGAAAATGTTTTGAGTGACCAAAACCCTTAATTTGTCTTAAGTGCAACACAACTTTGAACTTTTACTTGGTATTCATAACATAGTTCTACACTTTACTAAACCATAAAAACCAATTTAACTATAGAGAAGAAAAGAGCATACATCACTTTGGATCAATGTCTTGGATGCACGATTTTAGCATATATTTGACTATTTTGATACACCCATTGACCTAAGACCCAACCCAACACTCAATTGTAGCACGTCACTTTATTCAAAACTTATCTAACCTAATTTTCAATAATATATAATTATCCCCTACAATAATTTAATTACAAATCAATCCCCCCAATAAGATTATTGGCATGCAACCATGTGACTCGCTTTCAAATTTGAATTACCACATTCCAAGGCTAACATTCCTAGGATTTGATCGTTACCCTTCAATGTAGATGGCAAAATTTAAATTATGTCCAAGATTGTGTATACAAAGACATCATCATAAAACAGTAATCATTAACATTATCTAATCACATAATTATAAGATAACATATGCATATGTTGCATATGTTATCTTCTCTTTTTATAGATACATTAGTCATCAATTATCATTTTTCAAGCATCAACAATAATCAATCTCTACAATCAATCAAGTGGGATTGCTTGTTTAAGCATCATTCAAAGATAATCTTTAACACAGTCACTAAGCAATTCACATCAACAAATAGCCATTCAACAACATCAATTGCCACCTTACATCAACATTCATTCTCACCTTACATCCACATCTATTACCACTCCATATCTCTTACTTTTACTAGTAGTATCAATCTCAATTAACTTACTTCAATTACATTATTGAACTCAATTCATACATCTAAAATATTAATAACATTTAATAATAATAAAAATTAACATTTTTAAACAATTATACTCAACCAATTACACTCCCTTTGACAAAATTTGATTATTTTCATTAAAATTTAAAATTATCATTATCATCTCAAAATCTTCTAAGTAATAACCTATTTAGAGGAAAAGACCCATGTTTTGATAGTTGTTATAGCATTTGTTGATTTAATGTCCAATATTTTTAACAATACGGGACCAATAGTTGTGACTTTAATGTTGTTAGTGTTGATGATAACTACCTATAATTGAATGAAATGTGTTCCTTAGATCTAAAAAACAACAAATCATGCGATGCCACATCAATGCACTAATAAAACATGACTTAGTGCACAACTCTTGTCTCACTTTTTTTAGACCTTTTTGGACACCTTGACAAAAAGCATGCTAATGTGACATCATATTTGATGATGTAACCCTAAAACCATATTTATAAACAGGGGACTTGCCAAATAAGCTACTCTGAAAATTTAAGAGTGATTTAAAATATTCATCTAAGATTTTGATAAACTCAAAATTAAGATTCTCAACTTCTCAATCCTACCTATTAAAAATAAAAACTTCTTCAAATTATTGGAGGGTTGCACGCAAAATAAAGTACACGTGCGTTTTTGTAACGTGTGATGAAAGTGGCTTATAACGATTTTTAATTCGAAACATGATTGCCAGAGCTTCGAAGCCGGCCCCGTAAGATCCCAAGATTTTAACTTTAACTTGAAGGAAATCCATCGTGATCCTTAACATTTATTGATGTCCCTTTTGCAGGAAATTCCCCAATTAGAAAAATCATGTGAACGGACAACTAGAAGAGTTCCAACTGGCACTAATAAACAAGTGAAAACGTCAACTCTTTATCTGAACGTACGTGGAGTTAATGATTCGAAACGTGAATAATGCGAAAAGAAAGAACAGCTCGGTAGGCAAATGGTCAGGCGTTTGCTAACAGTCATTTACCCCGTTCCACATTACCGCTACTGAAGATCCAAAGGACTACTACATTCGCTACAGGAAATTCCCAACCTAAGGCTGCTAAAAAGCAAAAATATTTTTTTATTTGCTATTCCGCCTTCAAAAAGTTTTAATAAAGAAAAAGTAGCGTTCAGGCTATCTGGTTCGGTGATTAAAATTTTAAACGTTATCATGTTACATGCAAATCTTGTAAAACAGAGTAAAGAATCCTCCCACTGTAGATGTAACTGTTACGGGTATAAAATAAAATTCCCTCTGAAAAGAAGAAATATAACCAGGCAAGATCTGCAACTTCCCTCACAAATTTTAAAAAACAAGCACAGATCGGTGTTAATTCAAACATCTAAACTAATTGGCAACCACACAGTACTTAAAATTTGAAATTGAAAGGTTATTGATCTGAGCACTTCTGGTTTAAATTTGATGACAAAATAAACACAGACAATTTAAATCAGAAGCAGTCAAGCACTCGGATCAATGATTATGGACCTTGGAAACATTATATCTCTGCTTTAAAGGTTGTCTCAAAAAAAAAAGAAAGATCGACGCCCGCGCTTCAAAATTCTGGGGTTTATTACTTTCGAGTTAATGTAAGCTCGATTTCGCCATTTAAGTTCTGTCAAAAAACTTGCACGGAAACAAAATGCAAAGGAACAAAGCTTATAAAATTGAAAGGTTATTGATCTGAGTGCTTCTGGTTTAAATTTAATGACAAAATAAACACAGACAATTTAAATCAGAAGCACTCAGATCAATGATTATGGACAGTGGAAACATTATATCTCTGGTTTAAAGGTTATCTCTAAAAAAAAGCAAGAGCGACGCCCGCGCTTCAAAATTCTGGGGTTTACTACTTTCAAGTTAATGTAAGCTCAAGTTCAGTCAAAAAAACTTGCACGGAAACAAAATGCAAAGGAACAACGCTTACAAAGTTGAAAAGAAGCGTACCTAAGACTTTCTCCTGAACATACTCTTCTTTGCTCGCAGCACTTACATCCATATCCTCTACTGGTTTATAAACTCGCCCTTTCCTCCCCATTTTGAGTGAAACCGAAGCGGAAAAGGCAAAAATCTCAGAGACTCCTTACGCCCTGCGACTCCGATGTGAAGTTCAGTCTCTGACAAACAAGAAACTACTCGCCACAGAATGATGTGCTGTATAGCGGGAACTTAAAGAGTGGTTCGTACAGACTGCCATGGCTAGTGGAGTGAATGTGATTTTATCTATTCTGTAATTGTATACCTACTCGCCTTGAAGTAGTTGTAAGATTAAATTCAAAGAAATTTGAGACAATTCAATTAACCGACAACAGGCCTAACCAAGAAACAATGTTGTGGTTGTTCAATTCTGCTGTCCCTTACCCACCACAGTAATGTTAACGGAATTTCTCGCTTGGTGCGAAAATGATTCTAGGTTTCGATACGTAGTTCATTGACCAACGTGACAAAACGGCACCGCTGACTAATTTATTCGCCCTTAAATAGGGTTGTTTTAAGTAGGTCAATGTGTTTATTCGAGCTATTCAATTGAATTTATACCCTAGCAACTTTTGCATCTGGGGTGCAATGGTTGAATGAATGAATGCTTTTAATTACGTCCACGAGACCAGCCGGCCTATGGGACCCAAGATACAGAGCTGAAACCCCATATTTTGCAACAAACAAAGCAGCCGCCGACCCCACCAACTACTCCATGTTTCCCTCTAACTCTTTGCTGATTTTATTTCTTCTAGTGTGTATTTTGACCAAGTAACTTGTTGTTTCAGCAATCTTCTCCTCTTCAAATAGGGCCTCTAACAATTTGACTTTAAACAGATCGAAGTAACTGCATCTGATGTCCTCATAAGCCTTACACTGCATGACGTAGTGCCACTCTGTTTCCACTAAACCCGACGAGCAAAAACGACAAATCCTATCTGCCCATGCCTCCTTGGGTATTTTCCATCTTCCCGTTTCACACCTCAAATGGTGAGAGCTAGTTGCACCGATGTCTTTCGGTACGAGGGTTCCTCCTTGGAATGGTTGCACGATGTACCTCAGCGTGAGGGTTACCTCCTTGGCACAAGGGTTACCTCCTTGGAATGGTTGTACCGACTTCTTTCAGCATGAGGGTTACTTTCTTAGAATAGTTGTACCAATGTTTTTCGAGAACGTGTTCTTTTTGAAATATCGATAGAAAATTATATGTAAGCAACTATGTTAAAGAATACAATTTGATTTGTGCATAGAAAATACATTAATTTATTTTATCATTTTATTTTTTGTATAGAATATTTTTGTTTGTGTTAATAATTTTGAAATATAGCATTGAAGTACATATATACAAAATTTGAAAAATGTTTGTATTACATATTTGGTTATAATAAATTTTATTTGGTTTGCTATCAACGATTTCCTTTACTTCTATCAAACAACTTTAGACTGAGGTTTTTGCTTGTTCATTCTTTGGTTCCTACACATTTAAACACAAAGTTTGTGGACTTGTATCATATAGGCATGATTTGACTTATGTTCAATGTATATATTGTAGAAAATAGAAAGGTTGTGTTAAGAAAATATAATATTGGGAACATGTAAAAATCTTTCGATGCATTAATATACAATTGCCAAGCATGCATTGTAGACCATGAAAGTGCGACTGTGTGAATATATTAGGTTATAATTTATTTTTGTAAATCATATAGTATGAAGATGGTAATGAACCCTCTTAGGGAAGCGCCAAAAGGAATTAATTGTTTAGTCGATTGCATTTCAAATAATTGTTATGTATGGAGATGAACACTATCAATGGTTGTTGATATGCAATCCTCCACATTGTTCTTGATAAACATTGTAGCAAGTCCTTGGCTATAGTGGTGCGTCATAAGCTTCAATACAAAATATCAAAATCTTGGATGGCTTATGAATCTATTGTCATGAAACCTCATTAAGTGCATCTCAACTTCTTTGTATCGAGGTTGCAAGTGTAGTGAACTATCATTTGGAAAGAGTGTGTAGGAAAATCCATATCTAAAAGACCTTCAATATTGTATTCATTTATCAAAGAGAAATCCAGTTGTGGATAATAAGGGAGTCATGTCATCTAGATAATTTGCAAGGTTTCTTTTATGATTTCTAACATATGATGTTTATTTGGTAATCTAGCGATAAATAATGATGAGTAATTTATTTCACTATTATGTTGATCCTGACTAGTTGTAGATTCAATGTCTAGTACCATGCTATTCATTCACTTTTAATATTAACGGTATTAAGCATGTTTGAAATGTTTGTACTTGTATCAAGGAATTGTGCTAGCGAGTCAACATCTATTTTGAAATCTTTATAGTATGGGTTATATGTGATTTTACACTATAATGTATACCACATGTGAATTCTACTTACATAACAATGATAATGACTTACTTGTGTATGGAAACTTCAAACTATTAAGACATCCAAGTCTATAATTTTATTTGGAATAGATTTTGTTATTGTTTTGATATCTTGTGGGAAACTAATTATGTGACCACTATATTTGTATTTTCCTCCTTGGGCATGGGTCACCTACATTATGGAATTTGTATGTGTTATGAGCATCTCTTCCACTTAGGTTAGATATTTTAACTCATTTGGTTGTTTCTTTGGGTCGATATTGTTAGATACAAAGAATCGATGTTTCTCTTTCTCATAAAAACATCTAGTACAAATTAGACTATCATTTTTTGAGTTGGTACACATGCCAAAGTAACATTTATTACATATTGTGAATGTCTACAAGTTTGATTGTTCATCTATTTTGTAGTGAAATTTTCAATAATCTATTATAAAGTCATTGTTGGAGTTTGATTATGTTGTAGTTGAATTGTGAAGATGTTGCATTCTTTGATGTGAAGTCATTGATGCACTGTAAGCAAAATATTTTTCAAGTTGGGATCTTGTAGATTCATGTGTTATATTGTTGTGATAGTATGAATGAATAGTTATTGGTTGGTTAATCATTTCTGCATATATCACGTAGACCATTTATTTTTGCATATATTGTAGATGATGATGAATACTTATTTTCTCTTTATGGTGATCATAGTATATTTGACTTCTTTTAAGACACTGTAGATTTTGAATTTTAATTTCAAAGGATTTAGTTTGACATGTTTTACAAGTGAAGCTCCTCATTTATAAAGGAAATAATAGTTCTCATTATTAAAACTACTAACAATAATGATGTACAAAATTAGATAAAGTTAATATAAATGTCAAAAAATGTGTTTCCATTATATGCAATGAGGTTTATAGCCACCTTAACTTGAGAATTATTTAGATATGGTTATTATATATATAAATTAATAACTTGATGAAAGATAACACACACATAATTTACATGAATACAATAAAATTTTAGATATGTGGACACAAAAGAGTAAATTTGCATAGATTAAAACATTATTATAAAAATAACTATATACATTTGTACAAGCGTGTGTGTACATATGATAAGGAATGGATCCAAACTAGCTTCTATTATTGTTGCACATATCATCGAGTCTACCCAATAACAAGGTGTTTTCTCCGACAAAATCTATTAGCTCAACTTTGTTTATGGTTGATTTTAAGTGTCTTTGAACACTATTTAAATCAAATGTAAAGGAGACAGTGAAGAGAGATTGTTTGAAAAAAAATATTTATTATAATCTCAACATCAATATATGCTTCTTGTTTGAATTGTACCATATATAAGTCATTTGCAAACATACAAATATGGTCAATGGTTAGATCTTCAAAAGTAACAACCCATAATGTTCCTATATGATCTACTATATTTAATTGAAGTACATATTTGTAATTGTAATTTACAAATTTAGCTTTGCACTTTGAATAACACCATGTCTTGTCGTCATTTTATATGGCTCTTTTTTTACATTATTTTTCATCTAACTCAAGGGTACAATTTAGATAGCAAAATTAATTTGATTTATGAATTGTATTGTTGATTTTAGAATGCCTTGGACAAAGTTATTTCATGTGCATAGTCTATTCTTGAATATCAACAATTATTTTTCTTGTAATTAGTACAAAGACATGCCCATAGAGTATGTAAATGATGAGATAATATCATTACCAATATGTTCAAACCAATATTTTAGTTGTTGTGTTTCCTCTATTTAGGTTTATGGATAGGTGGATAGTGACCAAATCGCTTATCACATTTCTATTATATTAAGTGGCATGCCTATTTTCAATTGCAAGCACAACAACATGATGCAAGTGGTACATCTCTTATAGTTATGTACCTTTCTTTTGAGTGGTTAGACCATATAAAGTCACATTAATAATAGAGGAATACATCTATTAGTTTGATGCTCCTCCTAAAAACCTATGTCCCATCCCTCCTCCTTATTATGAAGCTAGGTTTTATGCAAATGACAATTTTGATAACATCAACAAGATAATTTTTGGTAATGTGCATAATGTCATTGAGAGGCATGAAAGAGAACTAATGTTTTGGAATTGTAAGGTCATCTTCAGATAGGAAAGGCTTGGAATCATTCAATAAATAAATTTTCATGCTAGTTATTTTGTTTGTTGTATAACATATTAGCACTCTTAATAGTCCCATCGAATATTGTATATATAGTTCCAACTTGAATATTAACGTAGTGAAGATCTACAACTTCATTGATGCAAGTGACATGTACCTCAATGTGCTCATTATAAGATTCGTGCATAAGGACTCAAGCTCCTGAGATCACTTGTAAAATCAAAAAATAGATTTCCACAAGAGGGTAGCAAGAGAAGAGATTGCTTGATTATGAATGCAATATGGTATAATGATAAGAGGGTAGCAAGAGAATACATTGCTTGATTATGAATGCAATATGGTATATGGTATTCAAGATCAATGATACTACATAATATTCATATGGGACCTTGATTATATAGGCAAGGTTGAGAGATAGGACAAGAAAAGATTGTGACAAGTCACTTAATAATATGTCATGATACAACTAAAGGATAAGATCACATGTGTACTAGATACTTCTAAAATGATTCCTAAATCCCTAAGTAATTTTAATATGTGAACATGTGTGAATAAGACCTATATGGTGAACCAATTAGGTAAAATGCCTTGTTCACACCAACACCCTCACTTAAGTGTAACTCGGGGAGAAGCAAGAAAATGCATGAATGCAAAGATGCAAATACAATGCAAGGATGGGTCCCAAATACTAGGCCATGTGTAGGCACCCATGTATAAAATATCTCTCACAAATGAAGTAAAGAAAAAACATGTAAGAAAAAACCCCTATCCAAAAGAGAGAATGCAAGAAAACAAACATGCATAAGTGATGGGAGGAGGACTCAACTTGACCCCTCAAGGACTATATTCATCAAAAATATACTATAGATATCCCCCCATAGAAGAGAAAGAGTGATATTATAGATCCCCCAATAATGAAGTAGATCCTATGCCAATGGTGAATGCTTGAAGATAAAACACAATGTAATGCGTAAAAACAACATTCCTCCCCTTGGGAAGAAAGAAGTTCAATGGTGTATGTAGAAGAAACTCCAACTCTAAGAAGAGAGATGATGGAAGAAATCATGTGATGTGTGTCTCTGAAAATTGATCAAGTGTTTCCATGCTAGATGATGCCACAACAAAATCAAGTGCTACCTCAATTAATGAAGATGACAAATCAATACCATACATGGAAACTCATATAGAACAATCTCCAAAGATAATGATTATGTGATAACAATTGTGTTGTAATTGTCATCAAAGAGGAATTGGATATATTCAAGTGTGTCACGGGCCAACCCACAATACCGTGTCCAACTTTTTGGCCAAAGCAGGACATTGAAATCAACTTTTTCACCAAATTTTCACTTTATGAAACCTATAACAACTAAACCATTAATAATTTGGAGATGATATGAACTATTGATTTGTAAGGATTTGTGTGTAGATTCTAAATATATTAAAAAATATATATATATATTTATTGTGAATTTTTTTACATAACTTCTAATAACTTAATTTTTACAGTAAACAACATTTTAAAAAAGTGGTGTTTATGTCCTCACGCATAATTTTTTAATTGAAGGGGTAAAATTATAATTTTTAAAATAATAGATTTGTAACATCAATATCTAGTGCATGGATATTTTATCATAATTTTTTGTTGCATATTTTTTTCAACTAATTTTTTAAGACAAAATAATTATAATTTGTATGTAACATGCCCATTGTACTTTCCAATAATTTTTTCTATTTTTTACCTACAAGTGAATAATTTATGATACCAATGCATAGCAATAAAAAATTTCTTTCCAAACACAATAATAATATGCACATTTGAAATAACTTTATTCCAAACTTCCCCATTTCATTATAACGACACATTACAAAAACCCAAGCAATGATTCCATATTACATAATTCTATTATAGCATTTCATATTTACACTTTCCATAGATGGATACATGAATACATAGCTTCTAAGAGCTTACTGAAATACAAAGATACAAACTGGTCCAGATGTCCCAACATTGGTGCATACATTCTAGATGTCCCCATTCCTTGGTGCATACATTCTAGTTGTCCCTAATACTAGTGCATACATCCTAAAATATTGGCCACCAATTGCATAAGGAGAATCATCACTCAAGCGCTTTTCCACCAACCACAAACTTACTGTAGTCCCCCACACATCTACCAAACTAGTAAGATGACCCTACCCTTCGATGAAGAGATTGATTTGGTAACCTCATAATCCTAGCCTTCTCTAAGCATGGTGTTGTGAGCTACATATCTAGAGCTTCTATATAGTGGCTACAACCTACATGTATGACTATTCCTACCTAGTATGTAAACCCAAATCATAGTGAACTGACAGTGTAAACAGTGGTTACTTACACTACTTTGGCCAAAGTATTCATCACCCAATACTTTGAGTGAGATTCATCTGTCCACCCACCTTCCTAGCTCGGTTTGGTTTTGACCATTCATACTCTATACATAAATTCCATCTAGAAAGAAAGTGATGACATAATAACTTGACTAACTAGGTTACACCCTTTCCCATGGATTATCCTAACCCCAAGAATAACCAAGTTATCCACATGGATAAACATAATGTCACAACAGTAAATCACTCTATTTTCAAAAGTACAATCTCAATAATAAAATTCTTCATTCAAGAGTGTAATCCCAACAATAAACAACTCCCATCAAAAGTATAATCTCATTAATAAATGACCTCGTTCAAAAATATAATCTCATCAATAAATTACCTCAATCAAATGATCAATTAGACCATATAGGTTAATACCAACCTATTTTCTTCAATCGATAATCAAATAAACAACCCAACCAAATAGGTTATTCCCAACCTAGGGTTTCAATCAAAAGTGATGGAACGATTAAGTGATCATAAAAAAATCATAAAACCTCTTTCAATATACCTCAAATATTCACATGTTTGCAATGTTCACTACATTTGTATATAATCTAGAGGACGTTAGCTTGAGAAGAGTTTTTGCTTCTGCACCTATAAGTCCTCTTCTCGATATGACTTTGGGTTGTCGGAACGTGAGTCCTCTTCTTGGATTTTGTGAATAGGAATAGACTCTTAATAATAACATAATCATAAAATACATTTCTATCAACCCTATTGTTGAATATTGATATAATCATCAAGTTTATACCCTAACCCTAGGGATAATACTCTCTTCCTACTTTCAAGGAGATTTAGGTAATCAATCAAGTATATGCTATCAACATGGTTTACATAACATCACAACCTATCAATGACGACATACCTATCATACCATCATCCCCGTTATATTGCTAACCTAATTATTCGCATGGGTTTACCTAGCATTATAAGCTAACAAATTCAATTTACCTCAAGACATCGATATATTCCACATTTCACATTTCATGTTACATAAGTATAGTATAGACAAACTACGTATAGTTTAAATAGAAACATAATTATATAAATTCCCATAAAGGATGTATATAAAATAACCCAATAAAGGGGTTTCACCAAAGCAAGATTCAATCAAGAACCTACAATCTTTCTTCAAAGTAAGGAAGTTCCCAGATTCATAAAGCTACTAAACTCATTTTAAATCATTCCCTTCCAAGCAAGGCATTAAAATTCAAATAATCTTTTCAACATAAAATACATAATGGAATAGAAATTAGCATGCCTATACTTAAAAATCTCCACTTGATAAATCTGGTTTCCTAGCTCAACTTCCACAATCATCTTGCGACTCCTTCAATATTCAGCCTATCACAACCTCTAGCTTATTTCAACAAACTCTCAATACTTTCAAATGCTCAACCTACTCTCTTTCTCTCAAAAACTCTCACAAATACTTTAAAACAGAAAAGGCAGCAGAATAACTAAGTAGAAATCAGAATGGAAAGTGTAACAAATGGTAGGGAGAGCACCTCTATATATACTAAAATTTGAGCAACCAAAGGCTACAAACAAGCTAACAATCCTACCACCTTTCTACTCCCATGCAACAACTCAACTAATTAACTCACTGATTTTGAATACATGATAGTCCTCACATTTCAAATGGTTGATTTGACTTGTTTCATGTGACAACATGACTCTTTTACTGATTCAAGGGACAATAATTCCTTTCAGCATGTTTCCTACTTGGTTTGCAAGTCGATTACCCTCTTATATTGCTGCCAACTTTACATTGATTGGGTTTATGCATATCCAAAGGTTTAAGACTTCTTATTTGCTTCCATATGCTGCAAGTTAAGCGTGCATTTTCATGTTTTAGTGCCCCAAATGATAGTGCAACCAATGACTTATTCTACTCGTTCAAACCTGCATCATTCTTTTTCCAACGTATAAACTTTATGCCTACTTCCATGTGTGGGTATTTGACTTAGTCCAAGTTTGTTTCATGTGCAGATTATAGAATTAG
>VDFB02047230.1:332705932-332984693 GCA_007258455.2 Sequoia sempervirens
GCAGCTATTAAAAGTAAATCAAGGATGTTAATTGCTCAATTGAGGACTGGTTTGCACCATCTCAGATGTGAGATTGGAAGGTGGACGATACTTAAGGAAGTGTGGGAGGATAAAATTTGCACTTTTTGTAACGAAGGGGTGGTGGAGATGGAATGAAACTTTATCATGGAATGCACTGCTTATGGGGACATCCACACTCAGTATGAGAGCAATTTAAAGGCTAAAAATTTACATGAGTTATTTGAGGAAGAAAAGATCAACAACACTACTAATTTTTTGGTCAAAATTCATAGTAGAAGATCCAACATTGATTTTTTTTTTTGAGATTTCTTAGCTTTTTGGTTTTCGGTCCCTTAGGATGTTTGGTCTCATGGATGACATTAAAATATTATTCATTCATTCATTCATAAACAATAGGATGTCAGAAGCTTTTTTGGTCATGCTGGCTACTATAGGAGATTTATACAAGATTTTAGTAAGATAGCAACACCACTATTTGTCCTATTGTTTAAAGATGTAGAGTTTGATTGGACACCTGCTTGTCAACATTCCTTTGAAGCTCTTAAGGCAACACTTACAAAGACCCCAGTATAAAGAGGAACAAATTTGCCATTACCTTTTCATAACCACACTAATGTTACTGATTTTACAATTGGAGCTATGTTAGGACAAAAAGAAAGGAATCTAGAGTATGTTATACATTATATCAGTAAGAACCTTCAAGGGGTAGATCTCAACTATACAATTACTAAAAAGGAGATGTTAGCAGTAGTCCATGCAATCAAAAAATTCCAACACTACATCACAAGGAATTCTATATTCATCCACATAGACCATACAACAATTAGCTACTTGATGAACAAACCAGTAGTTGGGGGTAGACTTGTGAGATGATTGTTGCTACTTCAGGAGTTTGATATTATCATAGTAGAAAAACTAGGAAAAGAAAATGTGGTAGCAGGATTTCTCTCCAAATTGCCAACAAAGTCAGAAGGGGATATTCTAGATGAGCACTTATTTTCCCTATAGATTTCCATACACCTTGGTATGTGTGGATTAAAAATCCCTAGAGCTACCTTCGGGTTGATGATATTGTTTTACTAAGCCTCGGCCCGCGCCTCATGTGTTTGAATATCTTCAGGCCCTTTTTGAAGAGTTTCACCCACTTTCTCTACGTGTCTGTCGTGCGCTCCTTGGAAAGATTTCCTCCCTCGCTTCTGTTAAAAACCAAGATCAGACATGCAAACCAAAAAACCTTCCATAGAAGAAAAAATCAGAAAAAGAAAAGCTATTGCAAAAAGATGTGCAAATAATATTATTTAGGAAATCATATTTACATGAGAATTATTTGCTTTATAAAGTCAAATTATGCATAACCCTAATATTATCTTGAGCAAAAAGATAGCTCAACAAGATAAGGATAAGAATAATAAACCTAGGAATTAAAATATTACCTAAGTAAAGTTATGCAAGTGTAATTAAATATTAATTACACTAACACCCCCCCCATAAGTGCAACTTAGGGAGACTAAAAGGGCATGCACCTAAAACTAAGATGAATGCAAGAAAGCATGAATGGTTCCTGACAACAAAGGCCTGATCAGGTACCCATGTACAAATGAAATAATGAGGTAGAGAAGGAAAACCCAGTGGGACAAAACCCCCCTACAATGAGATGATATGCTGCAAAGAAGCACTGGAAGAACACTATGGAGTAACACTGGAACCGCAATCCGACAAGCAAGGAAAGATACTTATGTCTACAAGAAACCAAAGCGGAATCATAATAATAAGACAGCAAACCCGATGCCACAGAACATTGGAAAACTTACAAACTGGAACAACCCTAGAATCTGTGAAGCAACAGTAGATAAAATGATGACATAATCTGGAAACCGTGTATCTCGATGTCCGATGCCAAACTGAGACTAAAACTCTTCCATGGGAACAAGTACCATAAAGACTCTGAAACAGTAACCATAAAAACATGGCCCTCAAACTGAGATGGATCCAATGCAGATCATTAACCATAGGCTCTCAATCGAAAGTGTGAACTGATGTGAATCTGATATGTGTCAAGCTATAGCAAAAATGTGGCCAAAAGAAACTAAGAAACCAGATATAACCCATGCGAGTTTCCATCAAAACAAGATGGAGATCAAAGTGCATGCACACTCTAATCAGATTATTATGCAAGAAACCCCCCCTAATGGAACTTTATCTCAGTTCATTTATTACAATAACCCAACAATTGTAAAAGGAGAGAATGCAAAGATGCATAAATAGAAAATAAAATGATGTGATACTGAAATGAAGTGCAAAGATTCAAGTTTCACCCTTCCAACTACCAAAATATCCAAGTAATCTCCAAAACACCCATTGGAACAAATCTGGAATAACGATCAACCTGGGACAGATACAAAAAAAAATGCATGGACAAAAACATAGAGCTCCTCAATACCTTTTCAACGTCGCAAAGATGGTGAAAATCAGAGATCGTGGCAAAAAGTTATGAGCTCGGAGGCCATAAATGAACATCTGACTTCAAACAGTAATAAATATATCTAGAAATAAAAATACTAAAAAGTAAACTATACCACAAGATAGTGCTCAGAACTAGCTTTCCAACGGTATCTTGTTTGTGCGATTTTGACATTGTGGGAAAAATTTATGCCCGTTTTCATGAAAACTGCTCCAGGAAGGCCAATATGGTCTATAGGGCCCCCAGGGGGCTAAAAAAAAATCGGCCCTTGGTCCTATACACGACCAGGGGCTTTGACGGAGCCTTTGGTCCTCTATAGGACCACGAGTTCTGCTGAGGGGCTGACCAGGGGTTGGGCGCATAGCGCCTGGTCCCCCATATGACCATGGCCGGCTGCAGAAGGGCCCGCGAGGGCTAGGCTAAGGGCCTGGTCCTCCATAGGACTGTGGCCGCAGACTCTGGAGCCCTCAGGAGCTGGCGGAGGACGTCGGCGACAGTTGCATGGGGGCGCCGCACAATGGGCGCCGGGTGGTGCGGCGGTGGCCAAATCTTGTTGAACTGTAGGCGCTGGCGGTTCGACAAAAAATTCTTCTCTTTTTTTTTTCAAAAAACGTGCCTTGGGGAGTGTGCTAGGGAGGCCATACGACCTCCCTGGTAAAATTTTTTTTCCTTCCGGATCAACTGCTCAGAAATTGACCAAACAATAGGTGTTCTTAGGGTTTTTGGCCACTGCGAACATGATGGTGACCTCCGTTTGTGCTCAAAATGCTCCAAAAAAAGGCTACCCCCAGAGCTTGCAAAAAATCTCCGAGCTTGAAACCCTCATAGATTTGGAAAATGATGACCAAAATCTGCAAAATAAAAGCCAATCCTGACTTTTTCAAGCGCTCTGAATCTAATGGAAAACCCCAAACTGATCCAAGATGCACAATAAATATACTCAAGGAATGAAACCCTCGAGGAACCCCGAACATGCTCTACAATGTATTTCTCCAAAAACGTTGAGAAGGGGCTGCAAAATCAAGGCTTTGATACCATGTTAAAAACCAAGATAAGACATGCAAACCAAAAAACCTTCCACAGAAGAGAAAATCAGAAAAGGCAAAGCTATTGCAAAAAGATGTGCAAATAATATTATTCAGGAAATTATAATTACATGAGAATGATTTGCTTTATAAAAGAAAAATATGCATAACCCTAATCTTATCTTGAGCAAAAATATAGCTCAACAAGATAAGGATAAGAATAATAAACCTAGGAATTAAAATATTACCTAAGTAAATTTATGCAAGTGTAATTAAATATTAATTACACTAACAACTTATTTTTCAAGCCTACCATGTCTCCATGTGTTAGCAGCGCGAGCCTTTGTGAGCCCGCTCCCCTTTGCTTCTCTACCAAGCTCCACCCGCGTGCCACGTAACATCATTTCATGGGCACCTTTTTGCAGACCCCATAGTTAGAGCTCAAAACGAAGACTTCTCCACATGTCTTCTTTGCGGGGAATTTCATCACCAAAAGGGAAGAATGAACAACAAGCCCCGTCCTGTTGCCACATGTCCTAACCAACATTGTGGGCGAGCGAAACGTGTCTACATGGAATTTTTTTCTGCTTCCACACTGGGACCACAGTCATCATTCGCAGAGGGATGCATCTTGTTCAAAGGTGACTGCATTCTATGTTTCAAAATATTTCTGTTGTAACAACCTTGGTAAATCATTGCAATGAACATCATTGCTCGTGCCAAGGAATCTTTTCTATTGTTGGCTCTCAAGCGATGGGATGCTTTTCTATATATACTGCTTCGAATTTCCAAAAATGAGTTCAGAGGATACACAGAAAAATTGTTGAAAAACACCAAGCCCTTGTATTGTTTTTTATTATTGTATTAAGACTCACAGACTGTTACATTTTTGTTCGGCCTTTCTATTTCTTAGTTAGTTGACAAAACATTATACTATTTTGTTACTGTACTAAGTAGTTTATGTGTAGAACTTCTATAATTTCAATATAAGTTTGTTGATTCAGACTATATCTTGGACTCTTCTTTTCAATGAATGTGTATGGAAGTTATTTTATGTTATTTAATAGACTTCTTAGATTTTTCATCTATGCTTGCTGTTATTTCTATACATCATGCAGATTGTTGAACGGGCCCTTAGATCTCAGCAAAAGGGAAGATTTTTCATGCCTATTAACTTACATCTTAGTGCATTGCCCTAGATTAGACCTTTATTTTATATATTTGCTTCCTTTTCCCTTTCCAACCCCCCAAATATAGAAGGAGCCGACTTCTTTTAAAAACCCGAAGGTCACTCAGTTTAGCGCAATTGGTCCCCCCATTAACTGAGTTTCCCATAAGGTTGTTGCTTAACATTTTTAGGCATCAACAATTCTTTTTCTGGCATGCCCGATGGGACTGCTTAAATGTATCTAAATCTAAAGTGGGTGTATGAGCCATAGGCCTGTTACTAGATCCTAAACAACGAACAACCCTGGCCTACTAGTGCCACCGTTGGTAATAGTATGTATAGGAACCTGTTCAGTAAACATCCCAACCCCTCCACCAGCCATGTTGTTGATTGCTAATAGAAATTTTGTGGCATGGGACGTCGGAAGTCCTCTTATAACACCAGTAGCACCTGCTATTTGGGCCCCTATCCCAACCTTTGCTCTAAAATATGTACCAAAATTCACCGGAGAAGGCTTAAAAACACCATCTGAACACTTGCAAGATGTGGCAAATGTGTGTTTGGTGCATGGTGTTACCGACCAAAATTTCATGCTAAGGTTGCTCACAGCCTCTTTCAAAGGCAGAGTGCTAGGTTGGTATCGCACTCTCGAGGCTAACACTATCAGTACCTAGGATGAGCTCAGTGACTCTTTCTACGAGAGATTTTCAAATAATGGAGATCAGTCTTTGCTATATCAACAATTGTTGACCATAAAGCGAGCCCCAAATGAGGCCATGACCAACTTCAATGCCCAATTCCATACAACTTGGCAAAGGATCCAAATTGCTATTCATCCGCCAATCGATTTGGCATTCATGTTTTATCTAAAATCCCTCAATGTCGATATCTCGGTGATGATCCAGTCTCTTCGTAGAACCACTCTACTAGATGCGTACAATATCACCGTCAAGGCAGAGAACAATCTAATCGACGCTGGAAAGTTTTCGCCTCGACCCGATAGCCTATATTTATTGAGATATCAGCTCCTACCCAGGAGATAACATCTACCAGTGCATCCACTCCTTCCCAATCTATGTATACATATCTGAGCACGTCGTAGAATGCTCCTTCTACGTCCAACTCCTCAAAAAATGAGATGAGCGATATCAAGGAGTTGTTGTGGAGCATCTCAAACGAAATAACTACCATCAAGCAGAACCAATCCATGCCTCTGAAGCCAACTTACCAAAATTATCAAGGTAGAAGATCTTCCTACTAGAAAAATTAGTTCCAAGGAGGCTCGCGCAATCTGTAGACTCAAACAAGTAATTAGATGGTGTTGGTGCCTACTCCGTTGCAGAATGCTCACCCAAGCTTGGGTAGAGAGCTGACAATGGGGAAAAATAATCTCGCTGATGACATCAATCCCTGGTGCTTCCCCTACAACAAACCACATATTCATCAAAATTTCCCACATGGAAATCTACAACAAAGAGTGGTAGAACAATGCAACCAAGGCGTGGTGCCAGATTAAGGAGGTTATGTATATGCCTCTCTGTAAATGGAAAATGCGATACTCACTGCGCAAATGCAAGGAATGTCCCTAGAGCAAGAGATAGATATAGCTCCCGACCACACACTCTCCTCATGGATGGAAGAAGAAGAGGCGGTGTTTGCAAATGATGCATCCACATCAAAGGCCCTGCAAGTGCAATTTGATTACAACACTCGCTCAAAGAGGAGATTCACGGGTGAACAGATCGTCCTGCAGCCCTAAGGTGTTCCTGATTAAACTTCTAGTTTCCTCGCAATTGCACTATAATTTCAACTATGAAAGGAGATTGTTATAATAAGGGCTAAGGAAAAAATCCTTTGAATTTTCTGCCATTTAGTGTGGTGGAACAATTAAATAAATCCTCTACTAATGTATCTCTTTGGGATATCTTAGCTATTCCAAAGCAGAAGTCATTGTTGCAGAAGGCCCTACTGCAAGATGCAAGCACTGAGCCAATAGAGAAATCACTCAAGGGAAATATCGTTGATCCATCACCTCTGGACAAAGTCCTCAAAAATAGTGCAGAGGAAGCCTCTATCGAAGTTAGAGGTAAGCTGAAATCGAAACCCTTTTTGCTAACTCTTATTGTGGGTAAGAAGTTGTTGCATAATTCTATGATTGACTCTGGTGCTAGTACCATAGTCATTCCCAAGCAAATAGTTGCAACCTTAGGACTTAGCTATGAACCTTTAAATAGAGGGGTTATGTAGCTTGATGGGAACAAGGTTGAAACCGTAGGTGTCATTAAGAACCTCCCCTTGACTCTATTCTCCTACCCTAGTATCACAGTTCCACAAGATACTGTGATCATAGACGTTCCCCCCATGTTCGGTCTTTGCTTATCTTGGGAGTTCACTTCCAAAATAGGTGGATATATTTCCTTGGATTGGTCGCACTTGATCCTCAGGACCAAACATGGAGCTAAAATGAAGATAGTGTCTGAACCTTTGTATTTGGAACATGTAGTGGATGAAGCCATGATCAACTTTGAGTCCACTCATACCTCTATCACCAAAGAGGAAATGTATTGTACTGAGCTACTAGAGGATGAGAAGGTGACCGAAGACCTGACTGATTAGGAAGAGGTCCTCTTGAGTGAATATATAGACACTGATCCTTTCGGAAATTATCATGCCACCGGATTGGGAACCTATGTCATCTATGATGAAGATCAAGTGATTTTGAAGGTCATGAAGGAATTTGAGGGTGGTCAAGCCTCAAAGCTATGGATGTTGCATTTTGATGGAGCAAGATGTAAAGTTGGTGCAGGATTCAGTATATGTTTGACGTCCCCATCCAATGAAAATACCCTCATGTCTTTTCACTTTCAGCTTTCCTATTCGAACAATGAAGCTAAATATGAAGGCCTAGTGCAAGGTTTGAGTCTTGCGAACAAATGGGTGTTAAACAAATAATGGTGTTCAAAGACTCTGAACTAGTAGTCAATCAAGTACGAGGGCTCTCCATAGCCAAGAATGTCCACATGAGATCTTATAGGCATAGATTTTGGGATCTGATTAAGAGCTTTGAATCCTTCAATATCCAAACAATTCCCAAAGAGAAAAATATAGTTGTGGATCGCATGACAGCAATAGGATCTCAATTTGACCCTGTTTCTAACCTAATTGATAACGTACACCTTGTGCGAGTGATTGTCTAGCTTGCAACCCAGATAATGACCAGAGCTGGAAAGTGATGAACACATCGCCTCATTCATCCAACATTCAGGAGAGTTCACTGAGCAACTCCAACCAAAAATTGTCGAGGCCTATGAAGGGAAAATTATTCAGTTGAGGTCCAACAAGCTTCCAAAAGGACTGGTCACTCTTGAAAACCTATTTTATTGTGATGATGCAAGGAATGACAAGAGGAAGTTTGTAGTGGACAAAAGTGACTATGCGGATCTTCAAGTTGGGCACGAAAGGAAGCTCAAGGTCGGAAAGGATGTCCCGCAACATGATAAAGAAAGGATCATCCATTTTTGTGAAAAATATGGAGTAGTGGCCTGTTCATATGATGACCTCAATGGGTATGATCCTGAAATCGTCCAACATACTACTGAAATCATCCAGCATACTATAAAACTAACTGAAGGAGCAAAACCTATCCACCAGAAGCAGAGACCAGTAAATATAAAGATTGAGGCATTGATGGCACAAGAGTTGACAAAGCTAATTCAATCCTGGATCATCTTCTCAATCAAGCACAACACATGGGTGTCCAACCTGGTTCATGTCCGAAAAAAGAATGGAGACATCCGCCTGTGTGTTGATTTTTAGGACTTGAACCGAGCATCCCTGAAGGACCACTACCCCTTGCCCTCCATGGAGTCTATCTTTCAAACAGTGGATAGCTCAGAAATGTTTTCTCTGCTAGATGGATTCTCTGGTTACAACCAAATCCAGGTAAAAGAGGAAGACCAACACAAAACAACGTTCACTACCAAGTGGGGATTTTTTGTCTACGCAATAATTCCCTTCAATCTCTCAAATGCGAAAGCTACCTTCCAGCGAGCATTGGATATTGCTTTTAGAGAATTGATCAACAAGATTATCTTGATCTGCCTGGATGATCTGACTGTATTCTCTAAGTCTAAAGATGATCATTTTGACCATCTAGAAATGGTTTTTAAAAGATGTTAGGAGTTCGGGGTATCCTTGAACCCAAAAAAATATGTTTTTCAGAGTTTCGCAAGGAAAACTATCTGGACACGTGGTGTCCAAAGACGGAATTGCAATTGACCCGAAGCGAGTAAAGGCAATCAGGGAGCTTCCCCTACCAGTCAACAAGAAGGGATTTTAGTCCTTCTTAGGAAAGGTAAATTTTGTAAGCAAATTCATTTATGATTTTGCAGGATTAATTAGACCTATTACGTTGATGCTCAAGAAGGATCAATTATTCAAATGGATGAAAGAGGCTAGAGAAACCTTTGAGAAGGTTAAGGATTCTATTTCTTCAACTCCTGTTTTGGTAAATCCAGACCTATCAAAGGACTTCATAATGTATGTGTTCAGTAGTAAATCCAGTATCGCTATTGTTCTAACCCAAATGGGTGATGAAGGAAAGGGAGAACATCCAATAGCCTTCCACTCCTGGACCTTAAAGGATTATGAGACGAACTATAACTTCATTGAAAGGAAAGCTTTCACCATTGTTAAAGGGATCAAGAAGTTCGACACCTCATATCTTACAACAAGGTGGTTGTATATGTCGCACATTCGAGTGTGCGCAAATACATTATGGAAGGATAAATCATACAAAAAAGGGCAAACTGGATTACTAAAATCCTTGAATATGACATTGAGGTCAAACCCACGAAGACCGTGCGGGGAAGAGGATTGTGAGAGTATCTGGAACATGACGAAGAAGTAGCAATTGGGGAGGAACAACCCGAGCTGGTTCTGATGAATGAACCTGAACCCGAAGGGTGTTGGTTGGCAGATAGAATGGGATTTATGCACACTGGGAAATATTCGACGGGCCTCTCTTCTTAGAAGAGAAGATTCTATAGATTGCAAAATAGTAGATATGTGCTCATTGAAGGTGTCCTTTTCAAAAGGAACTTCAATGGCGTTCTCCTATGGTGCGTCACCACAAAGCAAGTGAAGAAAACTCTAAACATATTTCACAACAGTCCTATGGGTGGACATTTCTCTGCAAAGACCACCACCGTCAAAATTATGTGTGTCGGATATTTCTAGCCTTCACTATTCAATGACTCACTCTCTAGTTAAGGCCTACAAGGAATGCCAATTCTTCACAGGAAGAAGGAAAAACTCAACAATGCCTCTCAACCTGATAGTGGTTGATGAACCCTTTGCACAATGGGGCCTTGATTTTATCGGGATGATTAATCTTGCCTCCAGTGCTGGACACAAATGGATCCTCACGGCTACAGACTACTTTACCAGATGGGCTGAGGCCATGCCCCTGAAGAATGTGACAAAGGTAGAGATTGTGGAATTTTTCAAAGAACTGGTGACAAGGTTCGGCCCGCCAAAGACCATCATCTCCGACAATGCGAAGGCCTTCCTGGGTTCAAAGGTATGTCAATTTTCACTCAAACATGGCATATTCCTAAAGACATCTTCAAAATACTACTTGCAGGGAAATGGTCTGGCCGAGTCGAATAATACAAATTTAGTTTGACTCATTAAAAGAATCAGGTCAGAGCATCAAAGAGAGTGGCATAATCACCTCTAGGCAACACTCTGGGTAGACCAGATAACTCCAAAGAAAGTCCTTAAGACTTTGTTGTATGAGTTGGTATACGAGAAGGAAGTGCTATTTCCGGACTCCATGGAAATTCCCACACTGCAGTTTCTCAAGTCTCTAGAGGTTGAACAGAACAGAGCCATGGAGGTCTAGTTGGCTGAGCTGCTGGAGGTGTAGCAAAAAAGAGAAAAACCCCTAACAGCTATGTCTAACCACCAACAAGTGGTTAAAAGGTGGTTTGACAAGAAGACCTCTGACCAGGGTCTTAAATGTGGAGACCTAGTGCTAAAATTCAACGAAAGGGCTGCAAAGCCTGGCCAACATGGAAAATTTGATACTCTATGGGAAGGCCCTTTTTAAATTATTCAATGCAAGCAACATAACACATTTGAATTAAAAAATATGGAAAAAGAATCAATGGGAATTCCAATTAACAAAATTCACCTCAAATTGTTCAATTAAGATTCATTAATTATTTTTCCAGTGTAGATATGTAATTATGTAAATTTTCTTTGTGTTTTTTGTTTTTGTTTGGCCAGTCTTTCAAATGGAACCCATTATGCAAGAAGTAAAGAAAGCGACAGAGACATAAAATTGATAAAAGAGTTGTATATTTATTATACGGTAATATATACTTTGATATTACAATTCCAAAATGGCTCTCAAGCCATACTTTTCGAGGATATATATATATATACTAAGCGACTTTTCGAGCATATGTATTAAAAGCCTTCTGAGGCATATATACAAAAAATAGAAGAAAAAAGTTTATTCTTAAATGGGAACGACAAAATTAGCATCAACAACATTAGGAACAACCTCATCAATAGCCTTTGGAGCAGTGGCAGGTGCAACGAGAATGGCAGCAGGAGCATCAATGACAACAATGGCAAGCAATGGAGGAAACACCAAGTTTCTGAACTCGATGTACCACTCCACGTCATAGAACAACACCATGTTGTAGCATCGTAGTAGGAAGTGGTAGGCACAAGAAACTCTCTAGCAATGCTCTCTAATCATCATAATGCAAAATCCGCTCAAGAATGGCACCCATGACACCATTGCATCCTCTTCAATGTGTCTATAGAGATCACTCGTTGTGGGGAGACCAAGGCCATACACCACATTCGTCACAACTTAACCAAGGCCTTTGAGGTATCGCTTTGGGAAGATTTCCATGGTGAGTCGTAGGATCATCTGCTTGGGTACCTGTATGTCAAGCAAAGACGCAACAAAATGAGAGAAAATGTCAGTATTTACCCTATACTTATCCTCATATTCCATGCAATCCCTCCCTAGTATCCACTTCATTGCTATAATTTCCAAAGAATGCTTGTTCTTCATCATGTGTTTTAGACGCCTGCTAGAAATTTCACCTAGAAAAGTTGCTTGTGACCTATTGCTAGTAAGCCTAGTTGGAGTATTCATTGCACCTATCTCTAGTTATAACTACCAAATGTCAATTCGTCCCAATTACCAAGTCCAATTACTACTATTGTCTTTAGGTCTATTTATAGAAATATCCAAGGTACAATGCGTGCAATATGCATGATGTTGATTAGGTATTAATTCAAAAATCCCATCAAGAGCCAACTCGAAAATCCCACCAAGAGCAAACTCGAGAATCCCACCCAGTTGTGTCTATTGTGTACGAATTGTTGCATGTGAGTTAAGAAGTAATTAATTAGCTAAAACCAGTGGAAGTCCCAAGTGATAATCTGCATGGCCAAGTGCTAATGTGTCGTGTTGTGGGCATTTTTCATTCTCCAAGGATGAACTCAAATCTTTTTGTGTACTCATTACGCCTTTTTCCTAATCATTCTTTTAAAGTTATTAATTGCAAAGCACATGAAAGGTTTTGTATGCCTTCAATTGCCGGCTCACTTTCCCAAGAAATGGCATCGTAGGACATAATGACTTATCGTCATTATGAATTGTTTTCTTTTCAAAAGAAAGAATTCATTTCGCATGAACGAAAGAGTTGGTAGTACATGCCAAATTTATTGCAAGAAGGCAACCATTGTCTACAACTCCAAGTCGAGAAAAGGCTAAGTGTTGCATGCAAAAGAACAACACTGTGAAGAGTTTTCTGAGTACATTATTCATTGCAAAGAGCTTTGAGTGTAGAATTTGTTGAAGAACCCAAGTGAGTTGCAGAAAGATTGAACATCGAGAAGGTCCACAAAATCCTGAAATGGCCCAGAATCCTCAAATGGAAGCATAAGTAGAGGTGACCCAAAGCTTATTTGATGCCATGCGTGTGGCACCAATGGCCAATATTTTCAATGATGTCTCTTACGCTTCACCTGGGATACCAGAGAAGCCAAAGTTGATCTGCACGCGGGCCGTGGACAAGAAAGCTCACAGGAACCAGACCCTGATAGCGGAGGAATGGGATAACATTCATGACCCTATCCTTAAAACTAACCCTAAGAGTTTAGGGAAGCAGCCTGTGAGAGAATGAAATAGGATAAAAACCAACAGTCTTTGGCGTACAAGTTATGGTTCTGTGGTCTCCCATAGTATATGGTTCCTTTTGTGCATCACTGCCCAGAATTAGTACACGAGTGCACTCAACATTTCAACCCGGATACTGGCGCCATTGAAGGTCAGAAACTGAGAGTTGTGATTATCATGGAGGCTATAAGGAATATGCTATGCATCCCTACCGGAAGGATCTCTAGAGTAGAAAGGATGGAAAAATTCACTATAGAGGGTAGGGAAGAGTTTTGGAAGACCAGAGATTACGCTCTGGACTTCTATAACCGAGAAACTGAAAGACCTAAGGAAGATGTAACAAACCCACCACAAATTCGGGTTGCACACAATGCTTTCAGTTCAGACTTGCAAGATTCCTTCTCTATGATGGATTTTGTTTGCGGCATGGATAGTGATCAGTACATTCAGGAGTTTCAAATGGGTTTAGGTTTTCAGTTGAGAAGACAAGATTCTCTATTCTAGTATGACTTCACGGAGGTCATTATTTGGGAGATGCTAAACCAAATCAAGGATTACCAGATGCAGCATAGGTTCAGTTTTTTTTTCTCTCCTTGCTCACATGTTTTTGCACCTGAACCCTAACTTCTTTAGAATTCGTATGGGTTTGGCTATTTTTGGTGAAAATGGGGAAAGAAAGCTAGTTTTTGTGTGGACTCCCCTCATTTCTGTGACTTATGATTACTATGCATTTTTCAAGTGTCTCCTGACTCCGATTTTGTAAGATTTTAGTGAGGATGGCAAGATTTATTGACTTTCCATTGAGCAAACATGGTCGGTGCAGTGTTTCCTTCCACCTTACGATTAGTTTCTTGGGGAGGATTTCACATTTGTTAGGTGGCATGACTTTATCGAGGAACCATTTTAGCTCCCGATATGCGTTACAAATAGGGTGTTGGCCCTTGAGGTGTTTCGGAAAATGGCAATTATTGACCTCTACTTTTGTGGAGGGAGAAATAAGAAAGGTTTTTTCTTCTACCCTTTGAGCTTCAGAATGGTGATAATGTTAAAGAAGCAAACACACAGTCTGCTAGAGGGGAAGCTGGCTCATCTGGGGCTGGTATTAATTTGTGACAAATGGTAATGTAATCTTGATGATGACTTAGCGGAGTTGAACATTAAAGTGATGCATAACTCCCGGCCTTACTGGGACGCTTGGCAGAATTCGCAGTCAGACTAGGATGATCTATTTGTGGACCAGGCCTTTGTTCCTACTGAAGATAGGAGGCTACCATGGCTATCTTTCTATTTCCCTTTGGAGAATCCCAATGACAAGTATAAAATGGGAGCCACCCTTCGTAATCAATTGGTCAAGCAATGGCAGTGGAGTGAAGAGAAAATTGTAGACTTATGGATTTATCGTCAAGAGAATAAATGCCTTAATGCCCCATTCCAGTAGACAAACAAGGATAAAAAATTGATGATCTATGGAACAAAGGGAATGAAGATACTGATGTAAGCGATGATGAGGATGTTGACCCAGAGGAAGCAAGGATAGCAGTGAAGAGAAAGGAGGTGAAAAAGGCCCAAACGCAGAAAGTTAAAAAAGTGATGGAATAGCCCAACAAAGCTCCACTGGGAGTGTTGGTGACTACATCGTAGTTGGATTCCTCACTACCACATGCGTCTAGCAAACTTAGGAGGTCATAGAGGTGGACAATTCCCCACCTGATAAGAGGTCGTGCACGGATGTAACTTTTGGAGAAGGCTCACAAGAACCTACAACGAAAGGATTGGAGTCCTCCACACCTTAGGTATCTTTCTCTCCCTCTCTTCTCACTTCACATTCTTTGGTTTCCCCTGCTACCTCTGCACGTCCCATTACTTCGAGTGTCGGCCTTTTCTTTTTTTCTTCCATGATCGTGGGAGGTTTCTCCCAATTCTTCCAAATCAGACAATTAGCCTTTACTCCCCTGCAGTTTGTTCCACCTTTTTTCAAAGCCTAATTTGCAATCGCTATTGCTACTCCTTTTACTCCTACTATGTTAGCTATGACTCAACTTTCCCAATAGATGGAATCCTCTGCATCTTCGCTACCACCACCGCTCCCCATGTCCTTCCGCCGCTTCCTAGACTGAACCTTGGTATAACATTCCCTTGTTCTCCCCATTAACAGAATCTCTTCCAAAGAAGACATCATCCAGGACCACAACTCTCTCTTTCCCTTTTTCTCTTCCTCTTGGTGCGCCCTTCACTGGAGAGTTGATTAAATTGCCAACAAAATTTATGGGCCAAAGCGACATAACAAAAGTAGCACGGGCTATGAAAAGAAAAGAAAAAGATGCAGCAAAGCCTACCAAGCAGTGCGTGCAGACCCTTTTCAATGAAGCTTAGGGGTTGTTGCATTTTGCAACCATGACTCTGAACACCATCAAACTGCAAAGCGAGATGCAACCTGAGGATTACACAATTCATGCTATGGGATTCAATTTGCATGTAGCCCGACCACAGGACAAAGTTGAGCTGATGGAAGAAACCGAACAAGTGGTGACTATCAACTCTCTGAAGCATAGTCGCCAACTGAAGAAGAAGAAAGAGGAGCTCAGGAATGTCAAGGAAATGATGGAGGTCCTACTAAAGAAAGAAAAGGCAATGGATTCTGAAATTGCACGTGTATCTCAACAAGTGTAGGCAGAAAGTGCCAAACTCTAGGAAAAACTTGCAAAGTTCCAGTCCCTGGATCCCAACCTAGTTTCTGAACTGCAATAGAAAAACTAGGAGTTACAAGATTGGCTGGCTCGAATAGAGCGAGAAATGCAATGAAAAAATGAAGAGCTTCAATAGCAGTGAGTTCAATTGGAGCAGGAAATGCAACAGAAGGATCAATCTCTCTAGGGAAAATAAGCTCATCTCAAAAAGGAGATCTAGGAAATAAAGCTCTCCCTAGAAAAGGAATCCAGAACCCAGAGCCAAGATGAAGAGCTATTACAAAGCAAGGACGCCAACTTAGAAACTTTGCAGGGACAACTCTCCGCAACAAACAAGAAAATTGAAGAGCTGACACAGGATGTCGCGTCAAGGGAGATGGAAATTGGTATTTTGAAAAATCCTTCCCAACCCCTTGCTCCTCAATTGGATCTCTTTTTTGTAGCCCAACAACTATATATCTCCTACTGGGAGAAAGTCAAGAATTTTTGTCTAAATCTTCAACCAACGCTCCAGTTCATGGAAAAAGCGGCAAGTTTGAGCAAAGAGGTTTGTGGAACAATTGAACAATTCCCACAGTTCATTGTGGAGAGGGTGCCTGAGGTAGGGAAGTTGCTAGACAAGTTATACACGATGGCGATCGAAGACTTGGTGAGTGTAGGGATTGAAGATAGGAGGTTAGCAACCAAGAAGGAAAAAGAATTCATTCGTTGTTACATGACCATCCTCCATGCCAACAATTGCTCGACAACACTAAGTTAGACTATGAACAGTATGTGGATGAAATTCTCCCAACTGACTCAAATGGGCTTTCCCTCCCCATTTCTTTTGATGATTCGATGGCAACAACAAAGCACATTACAAGAAATATTGAGGAGAAGTAGCGAGATTTATCTACTTTCCAAAATTTTAGTCAACCCCCCACTACTAAGGACATTGAAGGTGTCACCCATCAGATAGCACGACTGCTCTTTCAACTTGAGTTTGGGACTAGGATATCCATGGAGCTGCCCTTCAATGAAGTAATTGATTTGCATGAGGTGCAGGAGAATTTGTGTGCCATATCAATGCCATCCGAGGCTGACTGGCTGCCTTTGCAGAATGCACTCTCAAAGCTCTAACTCCATTGCCCATTAAATAAGGCTTTGGTCTTTGAAACCAAAAATTTTGGGTTCCCATTCCGTAGGAGAAATTCCCCTAGTAGTCACCAAGAGTCGTGAATTAAAAAATCCTAGAGCTCCCTTCAGGTTGATGATATTGTTTTGTTAAGCCTTGACCCGCGCCTCATGTGTTTGAATATCTCTGGGCCCTTTTTGAAGAGTTTCGCTCACTTTCTCCATGTGTCCGTCGTGTGTGCTCCTTGGAAAGATTTCCTCCCTTGTTTATTTGTCGAGCCCCGCCATGTCTCCACGTGTCAGCAATGTGGGCCTTTGTGAGCCCACTCCCCTTTGCTTCTCTACTGAGCTCCACCCACCTGCCACGTAACATCATTTCGTAGGCACCTTTTGGTGGACCCCACAGTCAGAGCTCTGAACAAAGACTTCTCCATGTGTGTTCTCTGCGGGGAATTTCATCACCAGAAGGGAAGAATGAATGACAAGCCTCGTCCTGTCACCACGTGTCCTAACCAATTTTGTGGGCGAGTGACACATGTCTGCATGGGAATTTTGTTGCTTCCACACTGGGACCACAGTCATCATTTGTAGAGGGACACATCTTGTTCAAAGGTGACTACATTCTATGTTTCAAAATCTTTCTGTTGCAATGACCTTGGTAAATCATTATGATGAACATCATTGCTTGTGCCAAGAAATCTTTTCTGTTGTTGGCTCTTAGGTGACCTAGGATGCTTTTCTATATATATTGCTTTGACTTTCTGAAAATGAGTTCAGAGGATACACAAAAAAATTGTTGAAAGACACCAGGCCTTTGTATTGTTTTTTATTATTGTATTAAGACTCGTAGACTGTGCCATTTTTGTTCGGCCTTTTTGTTTCTTAGTTAGTCAAAAAAACATTATATTGTGTTGTTATTGTACTCAGTAGTTTATGTGCAAAACTTCTATAATTTAAATATAAGTTTGTTGATTCAGACCATATCTTGGACTCTTCTTTTCAATGAATGTGTATAGAAGTTATTTTATGTTATTTAATAGACTTCTTGGATTTTTCATCTATGCTTTCTGATATTTTCGGACATGCAGATTGTTGAACAGGCCCTTAAATCTCACCGAAAGGGAAGATTTTTCGTGCCTATTAACTTACATCTTGGTGCATCACCCTAGATTAGAATTTTATTTTATATATATGCTTCCTTTTCCCTTTCCAACCCCTGAAATATAGAAGGATCCAACCTCTTTAAAAAACCCTGAGGTCACTCAGTTTAGTGTAATTGGTCCCCCCATTAACTGAGTTTCCCATAAGGCTATTGCTTAGCATTTTTAGGCATCAACAGTATGCATACATAGCCAATTATCTAATTGTAGGGAAAACACCACCACATCTCTCACCAAGGGAGAAAAGACAAAAATAGTTCATAAAAGTTTTCCTTATTCATGGGTTGCTAGATATTTATTTTACACAAAGCCTGATAACATAATGAGAAGGTGCATAAGAGAAGATGAAGTCTATGATATTATCAAGGCATGTCATTATGAACCTTATGGAGGACATTTTGTAGAAAAGAGGACAACTCTTAATATTTTGACTACTGGCTATTATTTGTGAACACTCCATAAAGATGCAGTCAAATACACAAGGAACTATGATAGATGTCAGAGGATGGGGCTTCCTAGAAAAATAAATGAAATGTCATTATAGCCACAACTATTCATAACAACATTTGATAAGTGAGGAATAGATTTTATTGGTCCTATATCTTCAACATCCAACAACAAGCAATATATATTGGTTTGTATTGACTACCTTACAAAATGGGTGGAGGTCTTAAAGCCTTGCAATTTGCAAGGGATGGAAATGAAAAATTTCTCTATGAGGATATCTTTACAAGATATGTTGTTCTTAGAGAAATAGTGGCAGACCAAGGGTTGCAATTTACCTCAAACTTGATTACCAAGTTAGTGTAGGAATATGAAATCAGACAAAAATTATACACCTCATCACCCTCAAGAAAATGGCCAAGTGGAAGTGACTAACAAGGAAATAGAAGACATCTTGACAAAAACAATGCAAATACATAGGAAGGATTGGACAACCAGGCTACTTGAAGTAGTTTGGGCTTATAGGACAACTAGGAAAACAATAATAGGCTTTACACCATATGAATTGGTGTATGGAAAAAAGACAATCCTTCCAATAGAATTTGAATGCAATTTACTCTAAGGACAATAGTCAAATTGGGCATGAATATATATGAATCACAAAAGGAGAGGTTGCATAACATCAATGTACTAGATGAGATCTATATGGAAGCCATACACCACACTAAAATTGTGCAGAAACAAAGAATACAATGACATGATCATTTTATCAAAACCAAGCAGTTAATATAGGTGATTGGGCATTACTTTATGATACAAGGTATAAGGATTACAAAGGAAAATTGTAAATCGAATGGATTGAGCCATATGTAATACAAATAGTCTTCCTCAATGGAGCAATTCAATTGCAGAAAATTGAGGCCAATGTAGAAGGATGATTTCCTACTATCCTTACAACATCAATTTGAACCAACAATACAAACTTCATCAACAATAAAAATAATTTCATTAGAAGTATTAGCAGATGAGCTACATAGGTTTCCTCCTACTATTTCACATGTATAATATTTAACACATAAATCATGTGCACACACATGCACAAATGACACTAAAAAATCATCAATTTTGACAAACATCAACACTTAAGGGACCTACAACAACATGCCTCGAGGAACACTATTCAAAAGGGACTTGTTTCATTCATCAACCCGTAGCACTTGCACATCCATACTTTTAGTCATACTCGTAGCATCCATAATTCACTTTCATTACATGTAGCTCCACTTTTCTCTCACATGTAGCAATCACATCACCTTTTTTCACATAATTTGTACCATGTATTAACTTTCACCTTTCCCATCACGTACTTTGTGCAGCCTTTTCATTCTTCAATTTAAATTCATTTTCCATGTGTTCACCACATGCCAAATTATACTTCACACCATGATTACCTGTAGTTCATAGCCATCACTTCATATCATTTAAAATTGTGTTGCATAGCAGAAGTTAAGAATTTCACACGTGTCATACTTCATCTCATAGCATGTCAACATTACTCTTCATATTAATTATCATTTGTGTGTGCATTTCAACTTCACATTTAAATTTCCACTGCTTATTAATTATCCCTTCGTCATTCCATACTTGCTAATTGAGGATACTTAGCACCTTTAGTTGGGGGGAGGCATATTCAAAGGCCATAATCTTTAGTTATTTCCAATTTTCTATCATTTTGATTTTCTACCATTCTCCAAGAGGAAACAGAGAGTTTAAAAGTTCAAAAGTGAGAAGAGGCCTCTAGTAGAAAATTGGGTGAATTGGCTGATATAGCAAAACAAAGCTAGAAAAAAGTGACTTTAGTTGAGGTATTACAATGAGGGGTGACATAGTGAGGAGAGAACTAGCAACTCATATTTTTCTATTGAAGGACAAACAATGTATGCCTATCTTCCAACAAACAGGCTGGTTGGATTACTTCCTCAAACCCACATAATTTAATGAACTTATGACCAAACAATTTCCTAACACTTGTCAAAATGACGAGGTAATTGTTAGGGGCTTAAGAGTAGATGCATCAGAAGTTGCTATTGCAAAAGTATCAAGGATTCTAAGGAATGGAGAAAAATTTCTAGTAAGGACAGATGCATCATAGCCAAAAATGAGTTCTCCTTGTCGGGTGAGAATTCATACTCCTCTTCTCAAGGTACAAAACGCTTATCTTTACCCTGGCTTTGGGACTTTGTAGCCTCACACATGATTAGGTATTTTTATTGTGATGGTAGACAATCATTATTATACATAGTACATTTTAAGTTGCTTAGTCACTTGCACCATGGGAGGCAAGTAAATTTTCCAAATTTTCTTTATAGTTTGTTGAAGAGGATATCATCTGAATACAAGAGAAAATGAAATCAATCAACTTTTTCACATTTTTGTCTAGTTACTCTACTAGTTAAGAGAAGTCTTAGGGTTCAATTTCCCAATATATCTTGGGAAGATTTTATGAATTGTAACAACATCAAAAACATTAAAGTTCATAATAAAGGAGAAAGGGGTAAGGAACAAGAAGTAGAAGAACTTGTCAAGGCTGCAATTGAGAGGTAAATACCCTTTGGTTCCCCTATTGCAACACCTACCCACAACATAGAGGAACCAAAAGAGCAGCGTTTGTAGGAAACACAACCTGTAGCCTCGCAGCTAAGGAGAATCTAAAACCCCAACTTCCATAAATAGGCCACCAAAAGTAAAGAAACAAAAGTGGGGCTTCTACCTCCACTCTTGTAAAGGGGCAGTGGAAGGCCACACCATTAAGATGGTGATCACATCGTCTAAGGAAGAAGGGGCCCATGAGAGGAAATGACAAAAAGCAAAAGGAGGATGTTGTGATGATTGAAACAAACATGGATTCAAAGGGAAATGTCCCTAGTGATGATATAAAAACACCAATTGTACAACCTTTGTATTTTACTAATACTTCTGAATCTGATTCAAAAGATTATTTTGTTGCTAAAAAGAAGAGAAGAAGATCTCCAAAGAGCCCTGTCTTAGAGGGGTTTATGTATATAGAGGAGGTAGGAGAACAATAGTTTTTGGAGAAGGAAAAATAATTATTTTTTAGGGGAAAACAAAAAAAACTGCAAGAAGCTCTACAGAGAATTAAACAATTAGAAGACTACAAAAAACATACCAACAAAAGGAGAGTGTTACCACAATAATGGGTTACACTTTCTGGGACATCCTGATTTTTGTCTGAAATCACATATTTTTAGAAAGTATAATCATTAAAGCCTTGAAAGGTTCCATTTAAAGGATTTTAATTGAACAAGCTTTGATCAAACCCCCTTAGATCAAACCCTCTTAGATAGAACCCCACTTGTTTTAAACCATACCTATAATAGAGTCTCCTCTACACCTATCAAAATACTGATAAAAAGTGACTTTTCATTTAACTTTTTGGAATCAAATGAATTCATTTAAAATTTATGTTTTGTAAGTACGTAGTCCTTATTATAAGCTTCCCAAAAATTATAATTTTAAATATATATATATATATATTGCTTCATAAGGACAGATATATTGATTTATAAAAAAAATTACAAGTGTCTGCAGTTGTAGGAGAGATGGGAGTTGGACCAAAAAACATCCATTCGGGTCACCCAACCGAGCCACACCCCAGAAAAGCAAGCCAAAATGGTGCTTGTCTGCACCAAGATTCCCACCCGCCAACACCAAAATTTCCTAGAGAATTCGATTTAGACAACCCCCAAAAGAAACCAAAAAGCAAACTACCCGAACCCTATCAAGCTTCAAAACTAGATGTTACAGGACTGAGAGATAACCCGACATCACCACCCCTACATCAAACACAGAGACACAAAATTCTATAGAAAACCATTTTATTTTGCAAAGGCATCAAATTCCCTTACCCATTCCAAATCATTAACTTCAACCAGGCGGAAAAACTTCTTAAGGAAGAGAACTGTGACTTGCACGATCATCCCGTGGCACACCAAAATCATCCCTTTCAACTCCAAAATGAAGGGAAATATTCTAATCACCTCGCTTGGATTCTTTACCAGCTCCTAATCGCTCTGCCACAACCAAGAATGACCACCTTCAACACCTCGTCCAGGCTACTAAGCAATTCCTTTTTGAATAATTTTCCCATCAGAACTCTAACATCCACCTTAGGAACCCCAATATCCAAAATGGAGGCCAAGAAGTGTGACACCACCTGCAAATTAGCTAAAAAATATTCCTTATGCTCCAGGTACCCTTTGTCGAGCACCATTTTCATGACCACCATTGTCAGTGGGTTGATGTTGAGCAAAATGTGCTTCAAGCGCTGGTTCGTGACTTCCTTGAAGGCATTTTGACAATCCTTGCAATCTAGAGCTAAGGGAGTATTGGCCTCGAAGCAAAAAATGGAATCCACCAAAATTTCCACCGTGAATTTTGACCGTTACACCATGGCTAAGCACACCCACAACCACCACAACACAAACACAGATAGAGAGAAACAAAACTGCACCACCCAAAAGCCAAAATGAAAGATGTCCACAATTAACACCACCTTTATTATTTTGTACACTACCGACGTGCCCGCCAAAAGACCAATTTCCACAGCCAAAGCCGTTGCCATTGCGGTGAATGAGTACGTGTGGAAGTGAGGCGAGACGTCATGTCAAAAACATTAGAAATAAAAAACTTGTCCTTCTCAGCAACCACCTAACCTCCACATGATGATCACAAGAAAGCCTCAATGAATACCCATGGAAATGCCACCACCCTGCCACCTCGGTCCTCCTCGCCCAAAATTTGGACTTGCCACAATCTATGTGGCAAGTCGCCCACCCAACCACCCACATAATTTTAAATATATTTAATTTGATTATTATATTTATTTTTATTTCTTGTGAATGTAGGTTTTTGATGAACATCAAGGTCTTTGTTTCACACATATGAAAAAATAGGAAAATAGAGAATTAAAAAAAATACATGTCCTTTAGGTATTGATGTCCTTATTCCAACAAAAAAAAAAAATTGAATTCTAGCACATACAAAAAAAATTATGCTCTTAATAGTACACCTATGTCTAAATTGTAATTGTTTTGACTTCAAAACTTAAATAAAAAAAATTAATAAAACATTATGAAACCAAATGCATCCTCTAGATATTGTAGTTACAAATCTAAATTTGAAAAAATAAGAACTTTCCCTTCATAGAAAAAAAGTTATGAGGTTTATAGTACACATCACTCTTTAAAAATGGTGCTTACTATTAAAAATTAGTTATCAAAAGAGATGGAGAAAGAAACACAATTTGATTCCAAATATTTTAAAAAATATATATTTAGAATCTACAGAAAAAAAATGTCACAAATCACTAGTTTGCATCATCTTCAAATTCCTCATGGTTTGGCAGCTATAGGTGTCCAAAAGTGAAGATTTAGTTCAAAATGTTCATTTCAATGTCAAGTTTGGCCAAATAGTGTAACCCACTATTATGGGATCACTTGACAGTGAGAGAGATGCAAGGATTAGGGAGTTGGAAGAAAAACTCTACAAATTTGAGCATGGATCAAAATTGAAAATTTGGGCACAACTTGCCATGGTTGAAACAAATGGAAAAGATCCAATTCCTCAAAGCTCAATTGGACCTATAAAGACCCCAATTGTACTTGTGCCATTGGGCATAGAGTTGTGGAAGAAAACACAAGAGTTTTCCCAAAATGAAAAAGATTGGGAAAAGGAGAAAATGGAAATGATATCTACACATGTCAAGACAGTTGAAAAGAAAGAAAGAAAGGTAAAGAGATTAAAAGTAAAAATTGAGGAACTGGCAGACAACATAGTGCAACTAATGAGATGTAGATCACCTGCAAGGGTATATACCCTATTTTTGCAAGAAAAGTTTGTATGTTTTTAGTTTATTCAGATAATTAGTGATTTGAATGTCGCAATGAATTCAAGATTTTCATTTTTAGAAACTTTCCAAAGGTCAACATCTGAAATGCAAGACCAATTGTGTGAGTTTTATTTACACAATTTTGTTCTTTCATATGAAACTGCATGAACCCATAAATGTTTGTAGGGGATCTCCAAATCAAGGCCTTAGCTTCTTATGTCATAAATGAGCATCAAAGGGGGAAGGTTATGTAGGAATATCATGAGAAGAGAAATATCTTCCTCTATAGCTAAGAGAGGAGTGAACAAACCCTAATGCAGTAATGGACCAGTGGTTAGAACTCATACAACGCAGGGGAGTAAAAGCAAAGATTTGGAATGTAGAGAAAAAAATTATAAGAGAATGAAAGGACTAGCAACAAGTACCATCACAAAAACCTTTAAATTTTTTCAAGACAGATGGAATGAGCTCACGCTAGAACTAATGAAGAAGAAACCACATTCTATTTACAATTATGTAGCAAATGATTCGTGGGTCACATAAATACATTTCAATTGTAATGAGGAATGGAGTTGTTTGGTTCCCACTCACCTTCCATCCTCCTGTTCCCTATACCACATTGGACAAGGAGGAATCAAGAGGAAGAGGCAGCAACAAAAGACAAAAGACTAGCAAAGCTCTTAGATAAAAAAGGTTACTACTTGAATTAGGATAAAGGAGTGGACTACGTGGTGGATTTAAAAAAAATGGCCTTGCAATGCAACCTTCAATCTTAAAGTTGCTTGAGGACAAGAAATAACTTTAGTTGGGGGGAATGATGGGCTCAATTATTGGCTAGTTTTCCTTTTACTATTTTATGCTTTAGTCATTTCTTCTGGTAAGTTTCAAAGACATTACCAAGACCTTATATACCTTTTATATACTTTTAAGTTGTTTTAAGTACATGAAAATGAAAATATGTTATGTTTATATATGTCTATATGAATGCATGAATGTCTATGGAATTTAGTATGATTCTATGTTTAATTTATGATTATTAATAATGTGGATGTCTTAGGAATGAGACTATTACCTTGCAACAAGGACTATTAACCCACAACAATAGGTTTACTGATCTGCAACATAAGGACTGTGGATGGTTGCAGAGGAGAATTCAAATGGCCAAAAGCGTGACGCTTTCAGAAGGAAGTGAAGGTGATCATTTATTGATCAATCATGGGTCATCGCATAGCAATCTTTCTCACCAAATAATACAACCAGGAGAAGGAATCTAATCTTAGTAGGACTTATTTATGACAAGACTATTCTCAGGAACACATCTCTATCATAGTAGTTAAACCATTGGGCATAGAATTTTAAATTGGTTTCTCTACTCCTGCTTCATAGTTATTGTTTTCTATTTTAGACTAAGTCCTCTCCCTATCTTTGATAAAGAGTGGACGGTTGCTTTATGAGCTTTTTTCAGTCCAAGAAGAATAAAACTCCTCACGTACCCTATATATTGGGATCTATTGTCAAGGAGTAAGTCTAGTTGATAGTAGATATAAGTTTTTTATTGCTAGTTCATTGTTTATCTGTTATTAGTTACAACAACAAAATATGTGTCATTGAATAAGAAATCTTTAGCAGATTCCTGTTAGATTTTATGCAAGAGTTTAGTCTTTATATGCAATAAAGGGAATTAGTTTGATATCTTGAATTGTTGAGTAAGTAGGTTTTGACAACTTCTATGGAAGCAACAACTCAAGCAAGGGCCACTTGAGGTACTTGTTACCTATTTTTCAAATCAAGCTCAAACAGGTAGAGCTGAATGAAGTTCAACTATTATAGGTACAGAAAATTTTCATATTTTTCTGATTGAGTGTTCATTGATCATCATTGAGATCATCTTACATATGTGTCATAAGTTATTGTGCAAATGTTTAAAACAGAAAATTAAGAAAATTTGCATAATGATACTTTTATTCATTTTGTGAAATGTTGAATCTCGCACAAGCCGCGAGAGTAACTGAGTTTGTTTCTGACAATCAAGAGATGAATACAAAATTTAAATGGACAGACTACACTGCTGAAAATAACATAAGCGTAAAAAAGAGAAGCAATTCATCATTGCCTGTAATGATGAATCACTTCGTTGGTGCTTCTAGCCGTCGTGCCTCCAAGTAGCTGCAGCCTCGCTTCATCGCTCCGTGTACCTGTAAAATCGTTAAGGAAATGGTATTAGAGTTATACTCTAAGCAATGGTGAATTACTTTCTGCTTTACGCCTATGCTACAGATAGGAATGCAATTTGCATTAAACCGAGCATTCATTAGATAATTGCAAAAAAAAATTAGAGAAGAGGGAATGTAAATCAATGGAAGCTTTCAGCTTCTTATATTTTGCTGACATGTTTGTTTCAATGTGCAGGAATAGGTTTATCATGTTCGAGTTCATTTCATCAGATATGTGGAGTAAAACGGGCTCCCACAAGGGTTGAGCCCGGCATATCAAAAGGATACACTCTCAAGTTACATACGAGAGTTCATTAACATTGTTAAAACAGTCATTAAGAGAGTTGTTGAAGTTAAAGAAATAGTCAAATAAGCAGCCTTATTTCAAACAGATTCAAGAAAAGCAGCTTGAACATACAGTATAACTTTGCTCTTCATATCAAGAAAGGATCAATCAATGTTGCACTCATTAATTTCATTTTTCTGTTTATGCTCTAATTTATATTTTTCACATTGCATCTAAATAAAGTGTTGAGCCTCTTTGCATTGAAGAGAACAAGAATATTCAAGTATTGGAATGCTTTCATAAACCATATTACCGTACATGACAGATTTGCATACAGGCTTGTAACTTAATAATAATAGAAATACGATGATCAAGTTACAGATTTGAATGCGGGAATAACCTTTCATTGAATATGACAAAAGTTCATCTCATAAATGGTTCAAGCAAATGAAAGAGTGCAGTCCAACACTTATAGCAAGCATAGTTTTTTCAGCTAATAGTTTTCAAGATATCATAAAAGACAATGCCTATCAAGAAGACTGTGCTATGATCAATAGAAAAGGATGAATCTGGTTGCTGCTAACAGGGTTGAGAGAAGGTTCAGATTTAGTGATATTCACATGGATTTTATGGAAAATGATAGTCACAACTGTTACCAATCATTGACATGCTAATGGAAAATATATGTGAAAGTACAGTGGAAATCTTATTATACAGAATGAAGCATCATCATTCAAGGAATAGGTATACATATTTCAAGTGGGATATATGAGCAACAACAATCATCATGAGCAGCAATTATGAACAACAACATTCAACAATATATGTTTGAAGCTACAACTAGCTTTCAAATTTTATATTTTATCAAGTGACAGTCACAGTTGTGAGAACAATACACTCTACTGTCATAAATACTAAGGGAGGCAGCAGCCTATGAGTTAAATGATAAATGCATTCAAGAGATAAAATGGGACAGCTTTAAATAACACTTAATATCTGCTGAAAAGATCCTTTGATTGAATAAATGTAAACCTCAGATTTTTAGTTCTCACAATATCAACAAGTGAGAGAATACCACAGATTTAAAAGACTTGCATTAACAGTCTTTTAATGGAGTAGATCAAGCTACGACAACAAATATTTCATACATTGATTGAATGGAAGCAATAAAGCTCAAATACCCATGTGGAGTTTTCCTCATATATACAGAAATATAAAGTTGCTACATTTTCAGTTGTGGAATAAAATCAATAACAAATTTTCGTGGTATACAGCAAGAGATTTTTAGTTTCTGGTCATGGCTGCAGCCTGGAGCTTTCTATTTTTTAAAGTTTAGAGATATTCATTTAATTCCTTCACTTTGAAATCATAAAGAATGAACATAAGGAGCATTGGAGGTTGTTATGACTAACATACAGTTGTGCAAGAATACAATAAAGATAACCATCGAGTTTGAGCAAGTAAAGCAAGACAAGGATCAGATTTTCGTGATTTCAGTTTATTGAGGTTTTTAGTGCTTCATTTAGCTGAATTTGGAGAGAATATTATGCAAGTGAAGGCCTCTCTCAATATATAAACCTTAGGCACACTATTTCTAAGCAAGAGACTCCTGCAAATTCGTGTTTGAAAGAAATCTGGGCGAATTAGTGGAAAAAACGTGATAGCTGAGCAAGAATGACTTTGAAATCAGTCACATATTATTAATAAAGGGAATTTTACTAAGGAGAAACCCTAGGCGAGCTTCTTCCTTGCTGAATACAACAGTATAGGGTGTCACATTGATGTAGCCACAACATACACAAGAAAACGTGTTTATTCAAAGAGGAAAACAATAGAGTATAACAAAGAATGATAATATCAAAAGGTATGTTTGATATTGTGCACAGCCACGATTTTAAAGCCTCATGAAATGCTACAAACTGGAGTCAAACTGGTAAAGAATGAACTTACCATGTGAAAATCGTAAGTTTCAGCTCAGGAAGTTGTTCAAAAAAGTGCAGATTCGACCAATCTCGGGTTGAAACCCTACTCCATGGCGGTGGCTAGTAGTTCTTCCTGAGGTTTCTTCAACATCAAAAGAAGTAATAATGATTTTTAGGGTTCAATGTTGCTCTTGGTCAATTCGCCCTAGGTCATTTTTTATTTTTATTTTTTATTAATGATTTGTAACAATCATTATGTTTGATTTTCTGTCGTGGCTGCTTTGGGCTTTTAAGTCAATATTGTTTTAATATTATGTCGACTATTATCAAAATTTCCAATATACATGATAGTCGACTAATGTTTTTAGTGATGAATGTTGAATGTTGAATGCATATGTTGAAATTATGCCAAGTAAAATTGTTGAATAGGATTCAACTTTTGATTTGATATTTTATCTTTTATTTTTTTCCTTTACCAATGTAAGCTAATTAATTAAATGATGGATTATAAGTCATTTAATTAATTTAGCATTTTAAAGTGCAAATGAAAGATATTATGGAATTCCATGCAGATACAAGTAGAGTTAACTTGGAATTTTACTTCAGTTCTACGTCAGATTATTAATTGGAGATTTATCATGAGAAAAATAGACTTTAAAATGTGCATGGGCGAGTTGGTAAGAACGAGGCAGTTTTGCGTGCTTTAGCCCACTTTTCAGGGATTTCCAGTCCAGTTCGAGTTGCAGATTGATTTCATGCTTTATGACTGCCAGTTCGAGTTTGTGTTCACTCATTTTTGCATGAGTTTGAGCCATATTTTCAGGGATTTTCACTTGTGCTCGGATTTCACATTGTAATTGTCATCTTTTCACTTTCAGATCACTTTCAGTTGCTATTCATGCACTTTGGAGTGCCTTTCATTGTATATATTGAAAAAGTTTATCTTTTTCAATCTAGTTCTTGTTTTCTGCCTTTGCCTTTAGCAAAGACGATCATCTTGTAACTCAGCATTTATTTACAGATTAATACAACAATTTTTTTTTACAGGTTCAAAGTGTGTAATTGCAGAGAATTCCTTAAAGTTTCAGTATTTTAGAATTCGCCTTCAAGTTTCAAGCATCTTTGTCATGTGGGATTGATCAAAGTGATTATTGTGTTTGCAATTTATGAAACCTTTAAATATTTCTGTCTCCTTAATGAATTTTGTATGCATCCAAGTTTAAGTCCATTGGTTAAACATTGTGCTGATCAATAATTGAACAGTCTAGTTGTGGGAATCATATTTTCCTTCTATGATTGTTTCTTTTAAAAGCCTTTGTTTAAAATATTCAAGTGTTTAAGCTTCCAGATCTAGTTGTGCGAATGAAAATAGTGAGTAATTGTTTTGTGAGTTAAGTCTGCATATTGAATTCTTTGGTGCATCACCATAGTTAGAATTTCATAGTTCAAATATTAAACTTAGTATTTCTCCCTTTTCCAGCAAATCGCACAATTATTAACCAGAAAATTAAATAGGAACCAGCCTAGAATCTGGAGGTCTAATTCCTTATAGGATACCCACAGCCTGGAATTAGTTCCAATATTTCAACAGATTGCTGAATTAATTATTCAAGCATACGGGTGCAATCTGAATTGACAACAGTACTACTAATCCACTTCATTTTCTATTATTAGATTAATTGATGCGTTGTTGAAGTTAGTTAGTAGTTTCCAATTATATGCATATGTTATAATTTATGAATGTCATTCTATAGTTTTGAATTAAATTTTGTAGCTTCATTTTGGTTTCATACTTTGAAGAAATTAGCTAGGCCAGGACACTACATTTTTAATAGTTGACAGTTACAATCTTAAGTATTAGGTACCTGTAGCACAAGGTAACAATTTACATTTTTTCTCTTGTTTTGTGAATTAGCAATTCATTTCACTTTCTAGATTTTGCAATCTTTTGTACATGTGTAATTTCCTATACTCCATTAATGTAGTATGTGTCTAGGAACTATGAACGTATATATTGTGCCAAAACTGTCTAAAGTTTACGAGTCCTTGGTTGATAATTAAATGCATCCTCTTGTGAAAGATGAACTGTTCAATTAGGAATTCTTCCTCTGAGTTGTGTGTAGACCTAGTAAGCATCGAGTTGATTAGACATTAGAGAGGCTCTACAAACACCATAGTGATTTTGAGGACTCAAAATTCTTGAGGACCTTGCTACCATTTATAAAGGTAAGCTCATGGTAGTTGGTAAGCTAATCATAAAGCTTAAGGGAGGCATTGTCACGGGGCTTGTTAGAATTTTTTAGACATTCAGATGTGAGATGTATGATAGATTGTTTAGGATCATAGGCTCATTCAATTGAGAGGACTTGGGAAGGGAGATTTATTTCTTTTCAACCATTATAGGTATTAGCGAGAATCAAATAGAAAGCTACATTGAGAAAGAAATAACATAGTCATCTACAAAAATATTGAGCTCAAGAGAATGAAATATACAACAAGAGAAGTAAATTTGAACCTTAGAGAGCGCACAAGATAAATTAAAAAATGAAGGCTACATCAAAGTGAGACCCAAATGAGAGTATTTTCTAAATGAAGGTCTTGGTTCTTTATATTAAAGCTAGAAGTAAAGTAAGATCTCTAAGAGACAAGTTGTAAAGTGAATATCTCATCTCTACTCCTAATGATTTTGTGATTTTCATAATCCCATAAGTGATAACCAAAATTGCTAACTCCATATCTAATAAAAGTACACTTCTTGGATTTTAACTCAAGTTTTGTTCTATTTTCTATATCAATATGGAAAAATATTTCACAACCAAAAGTTTTCAAAAAATGAGAAGTTTACCTTTTCACTTGTCTATGTTTCCTCTAGAATGCCACCATCCAGGGAACTTGAAGGCCCTCTATCTATTAAGTAAACAATAGTATCCACACCATCTACCCAAAAGTGTAATGGAAATCCTACATACAATCTCATAATTTCACACTCCATGATTGGCATATTCATCCTTTTTGACACACCATTTTCTTGTGGTGTTCCTAGAACCATCTTGTGTCTACAAATCTCATGATATGAATAGTAACTATCAAACTCCTTGTAGTATTCACCTCCATTATCTGATCTGAGACACTTCAACTTATTTCTTGTCTCATTCTCAAGCAAATATGTCTATTTCTTAAAAGTATTAGACATCATATTTTCTTCGAATTAAATAAATCCAAGTTTTTCTATTTGCGTCCTAAGAAAATTAAAATAATAATAAGAGAAACCAAGAGATGATACCTGATTAAGTCCCCATACATATGATGTATAAGATCTAACTTTTCACTTTTAGTTCCCTTCTCAATTCTAATAAATCTAACTCTCTTATGTTTTCCATAAAAATCATTTTTCACAAAAACCAAATCAACTTGTTTCAAACATGGAAAAACATTATTTAAGTGGAGAATCCTCATCCCCTTCTCGCTCATGTCCCAAAGCCTATGGTGCCACAATGTTTTATATGCTCTTATAGAAGCTAAGACAATAGAAAAATCAAAATTACAGTACATGAATATAATGTACCCACCTTTTCTCCTTTTTCTATTATCAATGCTCCTTTCATGACCTTCTATAATTTCTCTATAAATTTAACTATACGACCCTCACTTTCTAATTGTCTTGTTGAAATTATATTTCTTCTTAAATCAAGAACATTCCTTACCTCTTTCAACAACCATTGTTTTCCATTTAGTAATTTTATTTGTATCTTACCAGGTTTCCAATAATTTTACACGCTACATCATCACCCAAATAAACTTGTCCAAAATCACTTTGAACATTATCTAAAAAATATTTCCTATGGGGTGTGGTATGAAATGAAGCCCCTGAGTCTAATACCCAAGAATGAAAATTATTATGTAATAAAAGGATCAAAACATCTTGCAACACATCACATGCTACATATTTCTTCCTTCATATTTTCTTGGTTTCCATCTCCTTGATTTCCCTTTCAAGAACAACACTTTTTCTTTAGGTGTCCTTTCTTCCCACAATGTCAACCTTCCTCTAGAATTAGATTTTCCCTTCTTATACTTCCCATGATTTCTTGGGATCTTTCCTCTCTCCCCATATCTTCCCCTATTCTCTATAATAAAAGCATTACCTGATGTCTCACTTGTGCTTTTCTGTTCCATTTCCTCGCTAAGGATAACACCAAAAACATCATCAAACTTTAAAGTTTTTAAACTAGAGACAAAATTACTCATAATCATGACCAAGCTATTCCAAATTTTTGGAAATGAGCACAAAATCAAGAGATCCCTAATCTCATCATCAAAGGTTAAATTTATAGAACTTAATTGACTGGTGACTTTGTTAAACTCATTTAAATGATCAAGAACAAAGTCACCTTCTAACATCTTCATATTAAATAAACATTTCATAAGAAATATCTTGTTGATAAGGGGTTTTCATATAGTTTTTAATGAATTTCAACATTAGATCCACTATTATCATTTCTTTTGATATTTCGAAAGCCACTAACACTTCTAGGCACAATTGTATTGTTCCTAGTTCCTTTTTGTAAAGAATCTCCCATTCTTGAGAAATCAAATCTACTTGAAGAGGCAGTTGTCTAATTTGCAAATGAAAGAAGGTATAAAAATTGTTGATCATAAAATACTCTCATATGTCAATTAGCTAGTATGGATGTAAAATTCGAAGATGAAGACAAGGAAATTATGTTATTGTGTTCATTGCTCGAATCTTAGAGTCACGTAGTCACTTTTATTAGCTTTAGCACAACTGACACCTTTGAATTTGATTTTGTTGTAAGAGATTTTTTGTCTGAAGAGATGCAGAGGAAATCTAACATAGAAACCTCCACATCTAAAGCAATGGTGGTTAGGGGTCAATCCACAAAAAAGGGGAAGATTCAAGAGATACATCCAGATCTAAGTCAAAAGGAAAAAAGTATAAAGAAAATGTCGGTATTGCAATAAATCAAGGCATCTTAAGAAAGATTGTTGGAAGAGGAAAGAAGACAATGATGACTCCAAAAAGGAAGCAAATCTAATTGAGAAGTTCAAGTATGGTTGATAAAGTATTATCTATTTGTAAATCTTTACAGTGTCATGACGAATGGTTATTAGGTTATGGTGCATCTAATCATATGTGTCCACATAAGAATTGGTTTTCTTCTTACCAAGTTATTGATGGTGGTGTTGTTTTTATGGGAAATAATTTTTCTTGTATGACTGTTGGGATTGGGAACATTAAGATTAAAATTTTTGATGGTATTGTGAGGACATTAAAAGTGCTAAGACATGTACCAAAACTAAAAAAGAATTTAATTTCCTTGGGAGCTTGGATTCTAGAGGTTATAAATTTACAAGTCAAGGTGGATCAATGAAAGTGTCAAAGGGAATTTTGGTGGTCATGAAGGCTACAAATATTAGAAACCTTTACAAGCTAGAAGGGAGTATTGTAATAAATGAAGCAACAACGGTATTTAAGGAATCAAATGAATCTACTCGTTTATGACATCAATGATTGGTTCATATGAGCGAGAAAGGGTTGAAGGTACTGTTAAACAATAAATTACTTCCAAATCTAAATTCTTTGCATTTGAATTCTTGCAAGCATTGTGTTTATGGGAAGCAATCTAGACATAAGTTTAAAGTAGTAAGTACAAGTAAGGGTATTCTAGATTATATTCATTCATATGTTTTGAGGGCCACCCCTTATAGTTTCTTTTGGAGAATCATCATATTTTGTGAGATTTATAGATGACCACTCTAGAAAGGTGTGGGTTTATATTCTTAAAAGTAAAGCTAAGGTGTTTAGTGTATTTAAGTAGTATGGAGTTTTGGTTGAAAAGAGAACTGATAGATCAACCAAGTGCTTAAGAACAGATAATGGAGGCGAGTCCACATTTTTGGAATTTAAAAATTATTGCAAGGAAGTTGGGATCAAAAGGCATAAAACCACTTATTATGCCTTGCATAACCACCCCATTTCGTTTTTGGTCAAAATGGGTCCCCCTTTGTTTGTTTTATTCTTGGTATTCTTGTTTGGGTCTTAGGAGTTGTTATTTTTCTCCTAAGTCTTTGTTTTCTTTGTTTTTCGGGTCCGGGTTTCAGGAAGGAACATGCACTTGTTACTCTTTTCAAAGGTTCAAGTCCTTGTTCGTGTCCCGATCCTGACCCATTTTTTTTCCTTGTGTCTTTTCTTTGTTCCTTCGGGTTTGGGTTGCGGACCGACACTAACATTTGTTGATTTGTGAAGTATAAGTTTCTATGCATGTCTTGATTCTGGTCCCCGTGCTTTGTCTTGTCTTTTTCTTTGTGTGTCAGAGTCGGGCTTTGGAATCAGAACCATTACTTTGCACCCTTCAGGGTGTAAGTTCCTGCTTTTGACCAGATCCCGACTTCTGCTTGTGCCTTGTGCATTTTGCTTGTGTTAGAGTTAGGTTTCAGACAAGAATCAGAACCAAGAACTTTTCAAAGTTCTTGTTCCTGTTTTTGGCTTGATCCTGACGTCCGACTCCTTTTGTGTCTTTCGAGATCAGACTTCAGACCATGACTTGAACTTTGCACCTTTTGAAAGTTTTGGTTTTGTTTTGAATCCCGATCCCAGTTCCCGCTTTCTTTGTTTGCTTCGGGATTAGACTTCGGACCATGACTTGCACTTTGAACTTTTCAAAGTTTTGGGTTCATCTCTTGACTTGATTCTGACCCCTGCTTTGTTTTTCCGGTTCATTGGGTTTTGAACCATGGGCCGTCGATTGAACTTTGCACTTTTTGAAAGCTCGATCTCAATCCATACCCCGATCCCAACTCCTGCTTGTCTTCATTCTTGCAACCTTATATTTATGACGTCCACTCAGATCCTAAGGCCCGCCCAACCCACAATTAATGTCATAACCACTCACATGCACAAACGGGTTTTTATCCCGTTGCTCCTCGATTTTCGAATAACACTGAGCTAGGGTTTGAGGAATTTGCTTTGATTTGTGGACATGCTATCGTAATTCTTTTATTGCGTTTGAAGGTAGTTGTTTTGCTTGTAGTTCTTGTCTTTGTTTTGTTCTTGCTTCTGTTTGTGTTGCTCATGTTTCGCATGTTTGTTCTTTCTTTTCATTTTTCTTTTCTTGTTTGTTTTGTTTTGTCTGTCTTTGTTTCTCGTCGTACCCTTTGGTGCATTTTTCTTCGCTCTCAAATCCTTTTGGTTCGTTGCGTGTTGTTTTGCTTTTCTTGCATTGTTATTGTTGTGATTTCTATTCACGAGATTGTCTGCCTCGTTGTGCCCTAGCTTTCTAGGGTTTTGCTCTAAGTTTGGGTCAGAGGGTGTTTGAATTGTCAAATTTGAAGTCTCGACTGTTTCAAAAAAAGAGTTCTTGATCCTAACATATAACGTAGTCTCGAAGGCACGTTCTAATATATTGTTATAGTTATTGTTGCCTTCATTATTATCGCCTTGCAATTCCCAATTCCCACATGTATTTCAAGGTCGGGAATCAAAACTCCACTTAGGGTTTTCCACTACTTGGTCTAGGCTCCTCACGTGTTTGATCCCCACATTACTATCGGGATTGGGGGTCAGACTGACACCATGAGCCTGTTATAAACTTTTTACTAAGTGTTATTCTAAGTCCCACTTTCGATCCTCACATTACCATAGGGATTGGAAGTTGGTTTAACACCGAATTATTGGTACATCAATGAATGCATTGACCTGGTGTCACTCTGATCCCGACTCCTGATTTCTTATCGAGATCAAAACTCAGAGTTGACCCCTTCCCCAATATGCGTACTTAAGGTCTAGTTCATGACAGAGTTTTGACTTTGATTCCCCATATCTTATCGGGATTGGGACTCGGGAAGCTACTTACACTTGTCCATGATTATGGGTCTAGTTCTGAATGACAACCCGATCTCGACTTTTGATTCAACATCAGGATCGAAACTCTGCAAGACCCCTTCATTGATTGTGTTTTCTAACTACCACTACCTAGTGATGACTTGATCCTGACTCTCAACAACATTGCGGGATCAAACCGCAGATTGATACTCAACATGTTTACCATCATACGTGTAGGTGCCTGACCCGATCTCGATCCCGATCCCGATCCCAATTCCCGAACATTACAGGGTCGAACTATGGAATTGCACCTAACTTATTTGTTAACATAGGTATGGTGCCTAGTCATGACCCGATCCCGACTCCCGACATAAGTCAGTTTATGCTTAAAATGGTTAAGTTCTGAACCCGAAACCCGAAGATGTTGAACTAACTTGTTGAATTGGATTTTGGGTTGAATTGATGTTGATACAATATGAATGATTGTGTTTAAATTGCTCCTCATATATCTTTCCTCTTGTCCAATAACGGTCAGCATTGCAGGATAACTAACAAATGTGTGACTCCGAAGGGGAAGTACCTATAGAGGGAACATCTAAAGGAACATCAAAGAGAGAAAAAGCTAAGAGGTTAAAGCCAAAACAAGTGCCTCTCACTATGAAGTATAAGTTCCAGGGTAACCCACTTCCATCTAAGTTTGAGTTTGAGGTCATGAACATCACTAACACATTGGTGGGACATATGGATTTGGAGCAGTTCTACACAGATACCTTTTCAGAGGATGTTGCCCCAAGAGAAAGCAGAATTGCAAAGTCAGGGCTAGCTCATGTGGCCAGTTTTCCTATTGTTGTACAATGTCCTGAGTTTATTCTAACTGTTGTACAAACGTACAATCCTACTTAGAGGCAATACATTGATGCTCAGGGTAATGTAATCATTGATTAAACCCTGACAATGATCAGGCACGTTTTTTACCCTCCTCCTTACCCCAATCTTAAGATTATGATTGAAGCCAAAGCACTTGAACTAAAAGACGTGGATGGGAACAAACAACTTATCAACAAACAGTGGATGAAGAAAGAAAAGAAGTCAGTGAAGAAAGTGCCACCTAATTCCAAGAGGCCAAACTTTTCTGAAGATATAGGGGATATGATCACATTACTGGCTAGAGTGTTTGGAAAACCGAATTCTCGTGTCTTTAAACATTGGATGTTTCCTTTCATCCAATTGATTCTAGATGGAAAGCAATACTTAGATTGGGAGTAGATTATCTTAGATAACATTCATAACTAGCTCCTTAAAGTAACACAAACTAAGACATTTTATATGTCTTCTTATATCATTTACTGTGCAGCAAGGATCAGACGATTTCCTGGGTTGAACACTAAAGGGTCAATGGATGATGGCCTAGATCAAAAGAAGGTTTGGGAACATTATGACCAACTTGAGCTTAAGGAGTCGGAGAAACACTTTAAAAGAGTCAATGATTCTTTTCTATATGTGGTTATAAATTAGCTCATAGGTGACATTAGTTTTAGATTGTCACAGGAAGCTATGGAGTTCATTTGGGAATGGGGGTATTGGTTTATTCAATATCCTAGGACTACTTATTTCAGATTATTTGGTTTTCATGGTCACCCTTTTAAGCTGCCAAGATGTTGTGGCGATAGGTGGATTTTAATGGATTTTTCTCGACAAGCTGCAGAGGTAAATTCCAAGTTCTCCTCACAACATAAGACTATTGCTCATTCTTTCCCCTTGCAATTGGGATTCTATTCTTGTTCTTCTTTGGTAATGGCTAAGTCAGCAATAGAGAAATTTCAGGCTCTAAATTTTCAGTAGCACACTTTCAAAAAATATTTTGATCCAAAGAGAAAAATGTATGTGTTGTACCCTTCTCAGTTTCCTCATCATCAAACACTTGAGGATTTTTGGGCTAACCTTCAGGATCAATTCAAAGTAAGAAAAAGGGGGTATGAGAGATTAACAATTCCCTAGCTGAGAGATTTTGATGTTAAAACGGATATTCCTGAAGGCACTATATGATGGGATCACACTGGATCCTAGGTATGATATGGATAAAGTGGCCACAAAGAGTTTGGAGCCCATCAATTGGGTGGAAAAAGAAGAAACTAAGATCTAGAAAGTATCATAGGGAGTGGTGAACAAAAGTTTGAAATGGATTGAACTCTGGTGAAAGCAACCAAGAGTTGGGGTTTCAAAGAAAAGAGTTTCTAGCAGTGAACCTACTTCTTATACATAAACCAAATAGTACAAAAGATTTAAGAAGGGTGTTACAACCAGAAAAGAGCTTGCCTCGACATAAGAAGATGTTTCATTACAACAGATCAATGATGCTTTGCGTAAGGCAAAGGTTACCTATGAGGCAACAACTACTGGGGTTACTTTAGGTTTTGTTGCCACACCTTTAACTATTGTTCATCTTGGTGAAGAAATTTCTGAAGGACATGCTGTTGTTCCTCCACGAACTGAGGAAAATGCTCCTACTATGCCATTAACTTCAGAAACAACTGTTGAAGAAGAGAGACCTCATGTGATTTATGTAGTAGATATTTCTTTAGATTCTGAAAGAACTTCATCTCAGGAAGGAGACAAAACCAAATGGGAAGATATCTAAAGAAGGTTGAAGAGGAACGAAGAGAAAAGGAAACCAGGTTTGAAACTGGTAATTTGTATAGTGTAGAATTGGGGCTGAATAAATTATTGACTCAGAAAGAGCAGGAAGAATTGATGGAAAGTGCCTAGAGGTTAGCTGCTAAACAGGTTGCTCAAGAAGAAGAATAGAAAGGGAAAACTAAAGAGCTATCCAGAGAGAAGGAAGCAGTTGAGGCACTGAAGAAAACAAAAGAAGAAGCTCTCGAATAGGAATTGAAAACTGCACAAGAAAAGGCTATAGAGGAAGAGCTCCAGGCTAAAGAGTTAGAGCAACAAAGGTTGAAAGATGAAGAGGAGGCTGCAAGTAAAGAGGAAGAAATGAAAAAGATAGAAGAAATAAGAAGCCAGAATGAGAGAATGGGGTAGGAATGGTTACAAAAAGAATAGGAAGATCAACAAAAGGCTGCTTCTCAGCAAACCATTGAGACAATTTCTTCTACACCTCCATCCTCGACATCTCCCAATGTTCAACAAGTAACCACTCAGCTAGCTGCACCCACTTGGATTAAATTGAATTTAGAGAAGAGGTAGCAAGTACAAGCTCAACCAGTGACGTGGGATGAGATGAGAGCAGAAATAGATAAAGTAAAGTCAAGGAAAAAGCCTCGTGTTGTGCATTCAACTAGGTTGACTGATGAAGGAGATTTGGTAGCGGAAATTGCTACCCCTATTGCTGATAAAGATGATAGAGAATTGCAGCCTGAGGATTATCAGATAAACACTGCTAATCTAGGGAAGCATAATAAGAATCAACAAATAAATATGATAGATATTGTTGCCACCACCACCAAGTCAAGGTTGATTAAAGATAAGAAAGCCAAAGACTAGCTTAGGGTAGAAGTAGGAAATATGAAGAATTTTTTGAAGGGATTAATTTCATCCACTCCTGAGCAACCTACACCATCGGAGGTCCCTATTTTGATGAGCCAAAAAGAGGTGGATGGTTTGAATGAAATGTAAAAGAAGGCCACATGGTTTGATAATTTGTTTAATGCTTTTAAATATGACATGGACAAGCATTTGGATGAGGTTTTAAACATTATTTTAGAGGCCTTAAAATAGTTAAAACAATAGAAGAATCTATAAGAGAATGGTGGGAAGAAGAAGAGAAGCTCAGGCAGTACTTGTGTAAACTGAGGGTGATTGCCAAAATTTCTAATGAAGAATTGGTCCAGTCACAAATTTTGGGGGATGAGGGCCCTGAGTTTATTTCAAATTCTATTAATGTATCTGTTTTCAAAACACAAAATCTTCTTGAACAAAGAATAGCCATGCTTAAGGGCATTCATGATAGATGGGAACGTGTAGACATTTTTTAAGATATTATTTCAAAACTTATTGATAAAACTTTACCTCCAAATTAGAGACTTGAATCATTAGGGGAAATAAAAGATGCTTGGGAGGAAAGAGTTGATAAAATAATGAAGGAAGGAGATACTGCTAAGCTAACACTCATGGATAGTTTGGTGGATATCAGATGTGACATGCGGTGGGCAGTCACAGACTTTGCTCAGTTGAGAGAAATTGTTGCTACAGTGGAAAAGAAATTTGAGGATTCAAAGTTTAAAGTTGATTGGGTCGATGGACCTGATGATGATATGTTGAAGCAAATTTTATCCAATTATGATGAGTATCATGGGGCTTCTCACAAGGGTGACAAGTGAAGAAATTGTTTCAGTTATCTTTTTGACAACAATACTTTCAGGGCAGTTTTTGAGCAAGTAGACGACTGTGGATCAGCGTTGGTAAGTCAAGAGATAACACGTGGTGATCAGCGGAGGACTGAGTTGGGACTTGCAATCTGGATTTTGATTGAAGAAGCAGATGGCATACCTTTTCAGCTCCAACAATTTCAGCAGAAAGAAACACTTGGAGTTAATTGGGCATCCCTATAATTGTGGATTTGGGCCCCAGATTGTGGATCTTAATTTTTGATAGGAGGAATTGATGCTAATTTTGTCTATATTTTAGAATTCTCCCCTCATTGTAAAGGTCGGCTAATTGAAGTCAAATCAGCTACCCAAAAGAGAGATTAGATACAGTTTACTGTTTTTACAGCTTTTTATGCAGAGATGCTAAAACATTTTTTTACAGCTTTAATGCAATTAGTTTTATTTTAGAAGTTTGTTAGTTTAACAATGATGTTAATGAAAAAATGGTCATTCATATGCCAATGAGCTTTGTTGTGCATAAATGTTTCTTATTTAATGGAAATCAATAGAAGACTACAAATCTGAAACCATTTCGTTGCATTATCTATGGATGATATTTCTCTATATTTGTTGATCTATTAATTTTGGTAACGAGCTTGTGATATTTTGTTATTTGAAAAGAAGGTTTAAAAAAAAGTGATGATGAATGGTTGTATGCTTTAAATCTGCACTATGAATGGATGCAATGGTATGGATTATTCTATAGATTGTGTTGTTCTATGGTTTTAGTTGGTTAAGAAAACACTCATTATGAAGTTTGCATGTCTGAATTAAAAGAAATTTGTGTTCATGTGTTGTTGCCCTAAGCCTTGTTCTATCTTTTTCCGTTTATTTATATCCCCCAAAAACGTTAGATTAGTTCGTACTATCCAGTTTTTACTCATTTACCAACAGACCCCTTGAATATTACAGTTGCATAGGCCACTGGATGATAACAACATAGTTGAGAACCAACTACAGAGACCTTGAACGATAGATGGTTTTAGATCATTTATCTTTTTTAGGAGAAATAGAGTAGAAATATTCTATTTTAACGTTTTTGTGTTACTTTGACCATCAACACTATTGTTTACACTTTTCAGCTAAATGGTGTTGTTGAATGCATGAATAGGACTCTTCTAGAGAGAGCAATGAGCATGTTTAGTAATACCAAGTTGCGACAAGAGTTGTGGGAAGAAGAAGTCTCTATAACTTGTTATCTGGTAAATCGATCACCATCAGTTGCAATAGATTGTAAAATTCTTGAAGAGGTATGGATAGGTCATTCTTGTGATTATTCAAATCTAAAATCTATTAGTTGTGATGCATATGCTCTTTTTTGAAAAGATCAATGTTCTAAATTGGACCCCAAATCCAAAAAATATATCTTTGTTGGTTATGGTGATGGAATTAAGGGATATAGATTGTGGAATCCTACTATCCACAAAGTCATTATTAGTAGAGATGTATTTGATGAATCTCCTCTCATAAAATCAGACATAGTAGAAATTGATTTGAAATAGGAACAAGTACCTCAACATCAAAAAATTCAATTGGTAACTCATCCATCTACAAAAAATAGGGAGCAAGAAAAAGATAATGCATAAAATCTACAAGAAAATGTAGAAATTCCACACCTAGATCTAAGGAGATCTACACGGGTCAAAAATCCACCTAAAAGATATGATGATTATGTTTCATCCATTGTTTTGATTTCTAATTATGGGGAACCTAGTTGTTATCGGGAATCAGTGGATAGTATAAAAAACGCTAAATAGAAAATAGCAATGAAAGAAGAAATGGATGTGTTGGAGAAAAATAAAACATGGGACCTGGTAGAACTCCCAAAGTTTAGGAAAGTTGTTGGTTGTAAATGGGTCTTCAAATTGAAGAAGGGTGTTGATGATAAAGATGAAAGTTGCAAAGCAAAACCGGTAGCAAAAGGTATTCTCAAAAGAAAAGGTATTGATTTTCATGAAACAAAATTATTGGTTGTTAAGCTTGTTTTTATTCTAGTTGTTTTAGCACTTGTTGCTTTAGTTGATCTTGATTTAGAGCAATTAGGTGTTAAAACAACGTTTTTACGTGGGGATTTGGATGAAGAGAAATATATGGAACAACTAGAAGGGTTTGTTCAAGATTGCAACAAGAAATTTGTTTAAACTCAAAAAGTCATTGTATGGCTTGAAGCAATCTCCCAGGCAATGGTACAAGAAGTTTGATTCCTTTATGGTGAGGCAAAATTTTACAAGGAATGAGTATGACTGTTGTGTTTACTTTAAAAGTTTGAAAAATGGTTTATTCATTATCTTGGTATTATATGTTGACGATACGATTGTAGCAAGCAAAAGCATAGTTGAGATCAATGAGTTAAAGACTCAAATAGCTAGGACTTTTGATATAAAGGATCTAGGAGCAACAAAACAAATTTTGGGCATGGAAATACATAGAGACATGGAACATGGTAAGCTTTGATTATCGTTGTAAAAGTATGTGGAGAAGATCCTCATAAGATTCGATATGAAAAATGTGTAACCAGTAAATATCCATTTAGCTTCTCATTTTAAGCTTTCTTCAAATTTATGTCCTAGTAATAAAGAAGAAAAGGATTATATGTCTCATGTACCATATGTCAATGCAATAGGAAGTTTAATGTATACGATGGTATATACAAGACCAAATATTTCACATGTAGTTAGTGTTGACAATAGATACATGGCAAATCCAAGTAAAGAGCATTGGGCAACAATGAAATGGGTGCTTCGGTATCTTAGAGGCACAAGTGATTATTGTATCACCTTTGATGGATGTAGTGGTTCAATTTGTGGTTATGTTGATTCAAATTTTGTAGGTGATTTGGACAAAAGAAGATCTACATCAAGTTATGTCTTTACTCTTGCAAGACCTATTTGTTGGATGTCAAAGCTTCAAGAAACAATTGTTTTATCCGCTACTAGGGAAAAATATATGGCTGTCTCACATACATGCAAAGAGGCAATTTGGTTGAAGAGTCTTCTCAATGAGTTTGGAAAAGTGTAGGACAAAGTGATTGTATTTTGTGATAGTCAAAGTGTTATACATCTAACTAAAAATCCAACTTATCACAATAGGACTAAACTATTGCAAGGTGTGACCCTTGGTCTTCCTTGCAGCACTAGCACTTGGGTTTGTGACATGGCCTAACCGCCTCTTGTGGTTCTTAACCAAAGCTTGTATCGGGCATTGCCAGGTCGATCTTTTGGTGCAACGGCAAGTCCAACAATTGGTATTAGAGTTGGTTACAGGTTCAAACCCCACGCTTGTGCTGGGGGGGAGGGAGGGAATTGTTGCAAGGTGTGACCCTTGGTCTTCCTTGCAGCAACGCTTGGGTTTGTGACATGGTCTAACTGCCTCTTGTGGTTCTTAACCGAAACTTGTATCGAGCATTGACAGGTCGATCTTTTGGTGCAACGGCAAGTCCAACATAAACATATTGTAATTAAATACCATTTTGTAAGAAAGGTTATTAATGGAGATGGAGTAGCTCTTAAGAAAGCTCATACACTAAAAAATTGTTCAAACAAGTTTAGAAAACCAATAGAGTTAAAGAAGTTGAGATGAAGTTTGACTTCTCTTGGCTTGCAAAAAAGGTGATGAATGGGCATGGACAAGTATCAAATAAATTGTTGTCAAGGTGGAGATTGTTGGATAATGACAACAATCAAGGAATTAAAAAAATTCATGTGAAACAAAAATAAAAACAAGAAAAAATAATATAAACAATTAAAGCAATAAAACAAAGCTAGTTTTTTTCTAAGTAATCAATGTAATGAATTGTAATTTGAATAGCAGTGTGTGAAGATTGTAATCAATTTCTCTAAGCAATAAAAATATTGATACTTTGCCCCATTGATGCTTCCTTGACATATTGTTAAGATTTTACCATGTAAATTTGTCTCGTCTATTATTCTACTATTCCATTTCATTTTCTTCGTTTTTTTTTGCAACTATGTTGCAAGATTATTTAAGTTTGTGGGTTTTACATTTCGACAAAAGTCCGTACATACCATTATAATCATTCTTTCATATTTTCTATACTATTTATATTTTCCTGCCCAATAAAATCACCCAATAGTTAATAAAAGAAGATTGTACAATAAATATTTAATATTGACCGTTTAAATTTTAATAGTGTTAAAGCTTTAATCCATTAGCAGAGGCAGTTCAATGGTTATCATTATTTTTTGCAATCACGAAACTTATTGTTACAACCTCTCAAAATTTATCAAGTCAAATAGTAAAATGGTATGGGTCTGATTTCAAGAATTGACATGTTTTGAGAATTATCTAAATGCCTTAAAGTCTACTTATAAATGATTATGAAGTTTTGAAATAGTTGATTAAGAAGACTTGTGAATTGTTATTATGAAAGGAAAAAGCTTATTTTTTATTAATTATATGTGACAAGCTTTCATATTCGGTAATTAAAGGGACTCTCACACTGCCAGAACAGCATGTAGGATTTGCATGGGGACACCTCCCTCAAACGCCGCACTCGGCCAGATGACTAGAACGCAATTTATGATTGCTTATATTTTAATAATGTGTACATAGTTTAAAACCATCCACTCTCTTAATGTTATAATCCATTTCCACAGAAGTCAATATCACTGCTGGGAACCTAGCAAAATAAAGCCAGCCAAATACAGATTTCATAGCAAAATCCTCAGGAATAGTATAACCTCTCTGACATCTTTAGAACATTCAGTGATGCAAACTCATTGTATTTGCTTCCTAAGCATGACCATGCTGTAAGGATTCACTTCAGTTTTAATTTTCTTCCGATCTTATAAAACATTTGCCACAGCCACTGCCAACCCTGTTATGCAGACTTTGACGTAAGAAACGAAAAATTTAAAATAATGCTTTAGAATGTTCCTGTCATTACTTTACAATATCACCAAGTGTTGGGTTTGCAGAGTAAAGATAATGAATAATTTACCAACGCTACAATATATAAGCCTTGCACATCGACTCTTAAACACCTAGATTACCTAACTGCAAAATCTATCAGAATCTGTGAGCAAGAACATTGCTTGACAGTACTTTATTTCATACAAAATCCAGTGGTATAGAACCCTGACTCCAAATATATGGATAAGTCCCTCAATATCTTACTCCAATGCACTTTTCGTGGTTATTGATGGTTCAATTTTCCCATTACTGGCTCTTGCAGGAGTAAGTTTTGCAGGTGTAGAACGCTCTGACTGAGTGAAGCGTATAAACACTTGCATGACGAGTGTTGTCAATATAATGCCCACTGCCAACCAAATAGATCCTTGCCGACTGCTTAGAAGATGCCTCACGAGTTTATATGCAGACACTGCTAGAAGAGATGACCATCCCAATGTCACCTGCAAGTTTCGCGAAGTCAGTATTTACTATAAACCAAAATATGCGGAGGAAAGAACCCATAAATAAATTTTAAGATTGCTCAGACCAAGTTATGTTACAAATAATGAAATAACAATGGAAGGTTAGAAAGAAGTTTACGTGAGAAGGAATCGTGCCAAATTTATTCTGAATTATATAAAGTTGAAAATCATCTAAAACAGGCCATAATGTTCCCCGGTCATTAAGCTTTCATTGTATTTCCAAAGAATTTTGGTATGTGAACGCTTTTTAAAATCCCCTGATTATATTCTAACAATCAGGAATGAACTGCACATGGATTCTACCTTCACCGCATCAGGAAAATATATCAATGTTCTTCTGATATATACCACAAAAAAAAGTAAAATAGGATAGTTGAAGTATTTCGGGCTATGGAAAATCAGGTTGATTTTATTCTAGATTGTATTAACCAAGAATACCATATGGGAAGGCTTCACAGAATAACTTTACCAGCTAGTAATATATGGGCATATACTGTGATTTAGATTCTTTAACCTTTATATGCGTAACCATGCATAAGAGAAACAAAGTTCAGATCATGAGCTGAAAAATAATCCAATAAGAAGATATGGATCAGTAATATCTAGTGTTGTTCTAATCCTGACAACATTGGAGACTACTTTGTAATTCAGAGTGTCAATGGTAGTTGATTATGCACTCACAAAGTTTCTTAACGTATGACAAGTTGATAGGAACCCTGCGATAGGAAACATAATTTAAGGGAAATTTAAATTTAGATTGTGTAGATCGTATGGACCTTGCAGAAAGAGGATTTGTTCTAAGAAATTGGCTAGAAACTCCCAGCAAAACAGCAGTGTTCATAAGAACAAGACAATGAGGAAATCCTATTTCAATGAAAATTAAAGTTCTTTTGGTGAAGTCCCCTCGATCGCTTGCCAGGAATGGCTGAAGCCTTACAAATAACATGCACCGAATATGGGGAAAAAGTAAGGGACTACATGGACATTAAACAGGAAAATGGTCAAATAGGGTTCAAATGGAAGGAGTTTGAGATGCTCGATGACCAAGCCAGGCTCACTATAAAAAACGAGCTTGACAACAGACAGATCTTAATCTCAGGTGGGGAGGACTCAATCTTTTGGTGTGCAGCGAAATCAGGAGAATACTCTGCTAAGATTGGTTACGAAGTGTTGCAACAGGAAATGACTTCAACAATTTGGCCAAACAAATTGTGCTGGGGCAAAATGGTACTTCCAAAGGCAGGTGCCTTTCCCTGGATAGCTATACACGAACGTGCTTTAACAGGTGACAGACTAAATCGAATTGGGATAATGGGCCCACATAGGTGTGTGATGTGTTGCAAGGACTTGGAAACTGCTAATCATCTTTTTGTGCACTGTGAAGTTGCACAAAGCTGCTGGAAACATTTCTGCGCCAAACTTGACTGGCATACCCCCCTCCAGAACAACCTTAAGGACATCTTCATATCGTGGCCTAGGCTTTATAAAGGCTCAGCTTTGGAAGGCCTCTGGTGTGAGACGCCTGCAATGGTAATTTGGAAAATATGGAAAGAAAGGAACGCTCGAATTTTCAAAGAGAAATTGTCTTCTCTAGAATGTTTGCTGCACAAAATTGAGTCTGGCATTAGTGAACACATGAATGTTCGCACAAGGAATAAGTGCTACAAGTTCTTTTCATCTTGGGACCAAAAAATGGTGGTTAACTGGCCTCTTTTGAAATCTCCAAAGGGTTTCCTATTAAAGAAGAAAGCAGATCGAAGCCAAATAAAGTGGGAACTACCCCCCAGTGGAAGATTGAAATTGAATTTTGACGGGGCCTCAAGAGGCAACCCGGGGAAATCTGGTGCTGGCTTTGTGCTCAGAGATGAAAAGGGCGCTATGGTCTGGGCAGCTTCCATTAAATTACCGTATGGCACAAACAATGAAGCTGAGTGCTCTGCACTATATGAAGGTATAAAATACTGTGTAGAAAAAAAGCTACATAATGTAGATTTTGAAGGAGATTCTGAAATTGTATTAAGAGCTGTTATAGCAAGAACTGTCTCAAGCTGGAAATTGAAACAATGGGTTGGGCGGATAAATGCAATGCTCAGTTCAGTCCCCAATCACAAGCTCTCACATACCTACAGAGAGGCGAATAGGGTAGCAGATTTCTTGTCCAATAGTGGCATTGATCAGAACGTGGGTGTCTTACAATCAAATAACCCCTCCTCTTGGCAGGGGTTACCATCATATCTTGAGCAAGATCTAGTGCCAGCAAACTGAATGGAAGCTCTGGGGGCACTCCGTCACTGAAAAGGACAAGCCTTAGGGCATGTTTCAGTTTGCAGTAGCGCACAGGTAAGGCTTCATCTTCCACTTGTAAGGGCGCTGGTAGGGATATAGCGTGCTCGGTGGAAATTCTCTTTGTGCGGAGCTGAACCTCATGTAAGCAACGCCTTTCCAAAATAGTGATCTGAAATGTAATATTCCAGCTACATAATTAATAAATAAAGAGAGCTACCCTCATTGGTAGCGGTTCGTTGAAAAAAAAAAAAAAAAGCACACTACTAATTTTTTGGTTTTCAAAGGCTAGGTTTCGGATGTTGCAAATCATCTTTCCATAGTCAACATTGTTAATGTACTTTAGTAAGTTGATTATATAAATGAAGTACAATATGTATATTTGTATTTTCAAATCAAATTTGGACTTGAAAATAGGATTAGATGATAACTCCATTCAACTCTCCATCAATGGAGATCCTTTTGGTTTGAATAAGACTCATCTTAATTGTACTTTACTTAGTCAACCAAGTAGACTGATTACATCTCCACTTCAAGTGTACTAAACTTTAATTAGATCTTAAAGAATCTTTATTTTTTGGAAATCTAAGTCTATTTGCTTTCTTGTGAACTTTTCCATGAAGGGGCTTATGAGATCTCCTGCAGCCATGAAAGACAAAATATGTTTTCCTCAGTTTTTTTAAAGAAATGTACCAAGTGCAATTTCATACCAATTCCCGAGCTTGTTTCTAGGTATTTGAATTTTGTGTTATTGTAGTTGAAAGACCGTGAACCCTTATATGGTATTAAAGCATATTGGACCAGCTTCAAATTCCTCTCATGGAACTATGGTATCCCCACCAACATATTTACAGCAACAAAGAAAGCATGAGTAGCCTCCTGTTTTATTACAGACAACCTCCAGAAGCTCCAGATCTGAACTTGGGAGTTTTGTCAATGTCTCCTGAAAGTAATAGATTAATAGCACCTTTTTTGTTTTTTATTTCAAAAATTAAAAAGGACTTGTGCAAGAACATAATATTTTTGCATTACAGTTTAAAAAATAAAGTATACTTCCCAAAAAAATGGCATTTTGTTTGGAAAGAAGACTTCTTTCGGAGGGGACTTTGTGACCTTGTCCTCCTTACAGAGCCTTGGCCTTGGACTCAACCTCTTGGTGCAGAGCCCCACAACCCCCTTTCTGATGGTCATTGCTACTCTTCAAGCAGACAGACATGCCACTTGACAACACTTTCTTCAAGCAAACATCCTTCCCTTTTTTCAGGTAGATCCAGCCTTAATCACTTCTGCCTGTCTCAATTGACAACCCTTCTCTATGGCATGCTCTTCTTGCTTCCTCACAGATCTCTGCACTCCACAACCACCCTTCAGCACATCCTTGATGTCAACCCTGACTTGAAACTATACATCCCTAACCCTCTTACAAACCATTTTGGGCCTGTCCTACCTGCCTCGGCTGTGACTTAACCATGGAGCCCATCCTACCTTGGCCCAGATGTAATGTCCCCGATTTCTGAGTAATCACCATGGAAATCCATAAACAAGCTGAACAGCAATATGGATTGTGGAAACTTGTTATCATTAATCACCATGGAGTTTAAATTAATTAATTAAATATTAAATCGTCTTGAGCAATATTTTGGACATTTATATTTAATTAATTAATTAATTATTAAAGTGACTTTATTAAATGCATTGCTCAAATATTAAATAAAGTCACTTTAGAATGGCAAAATATTTAATAAACAATAAAAAGGTGGTGAAGTATAGATGCAGGTGGAAAAATAATTCATTATTCATCTTGGGAAAACTATTATGGAGAGAAGATTGGAGAGCTTGGTTTACAAGTTCTGGAACTTGAGGATGAAAACTCTTGAGTTGGGGGAATTGGATGAAAACTCAATTCCATTTACAGGTGAATTTATCTCAAAATTCACATTGAGCTTCAGACAGAGTTTAGCAAAATTTGTGAAGTCTTTTATCAAATACAAATTTTCGGAAATGCATATTACAGACTTGCAGATCTGAGTAAAAGGGTCATTAGTTATCTAAAGTACCAGACTCCTTATATCCATATTGAAGGCATTAAAATGATAGTTAATACTGCACCCAATACAGCTGCACAGTTTGAAGGGGTTTGACTGAATAAAATATATATACACGCCAATTTCAAGGACTTCGTGAGTTTAAGTTAATGATGGACGTGCCGCTGTCATTGATCAAACAAGCCGCCTGTATGAAATGCAGTTTAGGTATTTCTTAATAAACTAAGAATCGCCGCTGAAGGAAAGTTGCGATTTATTATTTTGGAGGGTTGTGGACCTTGGGACGAATAGTCTATTGCCGCCAGCACTTGGTCATCGGGTGTATGCTGGGCTTGTCTATGTGAAGACAAAAACGGGATTAGACAATCACTATTTAGTTGAAAGTTTATTTAGCCGCCACTCAATGGAGTCGGGGAAAGTTAAAGGTGATGTGGGCAGGGTGTCAGTGTCGCTGAAGATTCCTTCTTGTTTATGAGGCATATTAATACCATCAGCTGCCGCACCTTGGTTAAGTCTGCAGTTTCTTAATTTATTTATCTGCCACCTCTAGTATTGTGTGCACGTGATTCAAATGGAGCCACTTTATGAATGTAACGTATTTCATCTGTTCAGCATGTCAATTACAGGTCAGCACTAGCAATGATTTCTGAGTTTCAATTGTAAATTTCTATCATTTTAGTAATCTGATTATAGAATTATAAAAGTAATTGCATGCCTGTAAGTGAGTAGGATATTTATTAAAAAATGGAAAATCATTCTCTGTAATATTTACAACAAATCTGCCAAATATTATTTGAGGAAAAAATAAAGTGGGAAACATATTAGAGTCAGAGGACTGCAAATAGTTTGAAAAAATGCCTGCATTGTCAAACTTGTTAAAAGCGTAAAGAAAATTTATCCATACTTGGTCTAGAATCTTACACCAGACCAATCTGTTGAACCTCTAGCAGCCCTTGGCCAATTCCCTTACTCCTTGGACAACCTTTCCCCAACCCCATCCTTGTACAAGGTATAGCCTAAGGCAACCTTAATATCTCTTTAAGATACGTCTGAACATAAACAAGTGTATCCACATTCCAAGTAACTTCACCAACTCCATACTAATACAACCATGGAATGTTCCTTCCTAAATTGGGCAATAAACTTTGTCCTCGTCATTTTGTAGCATGACAACCTATACAATAAGTTGAAAACTTACAATAGAAGAAGAAATAGATTTTTGAGATCAAAGCCTTCCACTAAGAATTCCTAAGAAGCAGACATGGGGTTCCTGCATGTTTCTCCACGCAGATGTCTTATCAAAGAAGTGCCTCTTTGCACAGCTTCCTCTCAATTGCCAGTGACTAAACATAAACCTTCATACATGCAAATATCCAAGCTCCTCATCAAACTGTGAGTATCTAAAAAGATTTCACATTATACCAGGAAGTTAGGAAAAAAGCATTATACCAGAAAATCCTACGGAGACATGATAACATCAATTATTAATACATCTCATTTCACTAAACCTTATCAAATGATCTGTAAAAATGTTGGGGATAGTCTCCTAACAATCCTAAATTACGGAATTAAAATCAACTCAATCATTCACTTCCCAAATACTCAAATCCTAGCTCAAATTGCTTTATCAGTTTATTAGTTCATCCCCTTATGCAAAAATATAAGAAAACAGCTATAACACATCCACACAGCAGTAGCAAACATCATCAAATGAACTTGAACAAAGAGACACACCTCAAGAAACTCATAAGTGGGAAAAAAAAAAACTCCAGAAGAGTGAGTAAAAATTCTGTATCCCACTATTTCCGAGTCTTGACAAGTGTATTTATTGTCTCAAAGACATATTGTTACCCATACAACATATATAACAAGCTCCTACAACTGTAGATGGTCACTACTCCATGGAAAACCTCTGTTCCTCTTTGCAACAGTCAAAAAATGAATTTATTGAAGTTAGAAATAGGAGCCAACCCTTCCACCAGATGTTGGGTCATTTTATGAGTCTTTGGAGTCTCTCTTTTGGCAGCAAAATTGGTTTTGAATGCTCAGAATGAGAAGAGACAACATTGAAACCCCTTCAACTTCCTCACAATGTTGCCACTTGTCAACAGTTTGGCAGTTACAAAACCAACATTGGATTTTTAAGTTATTTAACAGCTACTCTTTGACTGAAAGTGGCAACATTTTGGCACCTTGGTCATATTTATAGATCCATTTTTGAACTATTAAACCTTTGATCTTTTGTTACACCTCATCTTTGAATTATAATTAACTTTTCACCTTATGTTAAAAAAACATGGATGATTTGCGTGATTATGAAGCTTTGAAAGATGGATGTTATGATGAATTAAATGCAATGCAATGGTTTTATGTATTTAATAAAAATATTGATGAATATGCAATGATATGGCTAACTACGTGTTTGTTTTCTAAGTGTATATATAGGAAGGATTTCGCGCTCTCCAGTGGAAGAGGGGAAGTATCACCTGGGAGAAGGGTATGGACTAAGGACTTGATAGTAATGCCATTTGAGTTCAATTGCACCACATAAGTCAAGTTATTGGATACCTTCAAAACTGAGTAAGTCTTTTGGTCGTTAGTTTTGTTGATAGGTTAAGTTTAACCTAGTCGAACCAAGTGTTGGTCGTTCTTAAAAAGTAAAATATTATTGTGTTTATCGTTAGAAACTTAGAAGCTTGTCAATAGTAATCAATTTGATAACCTTGTTTTTTATTATGGGTCATTATTGTGTTATCGTGATAATATTTCGGTTAAGGATATTATGATCCATTTATTTTAATCGACCAATTAACTTTGAATATCAATCAAGTTAATTCGATCATTATTAATTACGTTATTCTTAGAATTTATAAATATGAATAAATATAAATATATATATGTGTAAAAATGTAGTTAAATCAATTTAACAATTATCAATATCTATATAAAGTTTCATAAGGAATATATTTATATATATTGTCTATTGTATATATTAAAATGAATTTAAATGTCTTTATAAGCCACTTTAAATCGTGGCACTTGGGGTGCACATGACAGCTATTATGGAAGCCATTTAAGTGGCAGATTTCAAACTGTTATTAATGCTTTTAAACAGCACTTTAAACCATGGCGTTTTGAAAGGAAGTGTTGCATGTTTTAAGCTACTAATTAATGTGGTAAATAGCTTTTTTAAATATAAGTTGCTTTTGAACTTTAAATGGCCAACATTAAGCCATGATTTTGAGATGTTTTTGAACTGTTTTTAAGCGTGGCATTATGGGAAGAGGAGTGAGCCTTTTTATAAGGCATACAAATCTCTTTTTAATAAAGATTTAACCAGCCATGTTAAGTGGCTATTTTAAACTGCATTTTAATGCTTACAAGCCACTTCCAATCGTGGCATAAGTTGCTGATTTTTAGCATACTTCATAATGATTAAAAGAGGTGTTAGTTTTCTAATAATAGCTATATTTTGAGGCGCCAAAACTGATTCTGATTCAGTTATTCAATCTTATCAAGAAAAGGAAAGATGGGAAAGAAGGTATGCCATGTTGAGAAAAGTAGTTATGAGTGTGGGAAAAGGGCATTATGATTATCATTCTTTTTGGCATTGTGAAGGGAGGAGAAAACGATGGCATTTTATGGTGTAGGCGCAAAGAGTAGTTTCTAACTTCTTGTTTGCTGCAAACTGCAACAGCAAGTAAATTGTGTAGAAAAAAGTCTTGGTGTGCGTGGGAGTTGGGCTGGAGAGTTTGAAGCCTTGAAACTTCAGCTTGGTTGAATCTATATATAGTTAGTAATCTCCATCTGCTGGCTGCAAGGAATGCATAAAACTCAGTCACCCCTTTGTTTCTAGTTGAGTAGTGTATGGGAAAGAGCATTGTTTATTTTCTTTTCTGATTTGGAAGAAATTACAACTGAGTATACAGCTGAAACTGTGAAACTGTATATTTTGAGTTTAAGGCAAGAAGTCTCAGTGCAGAAGTCAAGAAAATATTAGACATGTTTCATACTTCTTTCCTTGTGAATATTAGAATCTTTGATCATATTTTCTTTTCAGTTTAAAAGAGAAAGGTCTATTTATTTATAAGAGAAATATAAGTGATAAATTATTATTGCAGTTTCTTGCTATAAGAGAATACGGTTGTATTAATATTTTACTTTTATTGAATTAAAAGAAAAGAAATGGAAACTTTATTTTCAGACAAGATTACAACCAGAGGGTTTAAATATTTTGAAGATTAAATACATGAGTAAACCATTCATATTATGAGAATATTATAAAGAACAAGTATATAGTTATATATGCATATATTGCCCATTGTTCCTGAACCTGTGAAGGACTATTTGGGTAAAGGATAGTAAATTTATGAAACAACCAAGAATGGACAAATTAGAAGTCTGTTTTAAAGGATGAACTATTTCAACGGTTTTATCTGAAAATGCTTAGAGTAAGCTATAATGAATCTGAGGGAACATGCAGACACATAAACTTTGGTGTTCTTGAATTTATAAGGAACCATAAGAGACAAGCAAGAATCCAATGGTTATTTATTTATGTTGTGTATTTGATAAAAACTCGGGGTTAAGCATCATGTTTAGTTGCTCAAATTTGACAATATTATATATGTATAACCCCATTATTTCTTATGTTTTTTATGAGAACCTAAACCATACAATTTGATATTGGAAGTTTGCAACTTGAAGTAATAGGGCGTAAACCTCTATTTAGTTTAAATATTATTATTTCATTGCTTTATTGACGTAATGTCAGAATCTTCTATGTGACCATGTGTATGTCTTGGTGATGGCATAATGTCATCAATATTTGCCAAAGAAGCCTAAGAATAGGTGAGAAGGTAAACCTTATGGTTCATGTTAGGGCTTGAATTAGAGGCAGTAACCTAGATCCTACATGTTACATAAATGTTACAAGGGAGTTCAATGTCCAAGATATTTTTATCAAACTAGTCATATTATCGATCTTAGTAAATAAACACATGTGAATGCAAACCTAAAGAAAGATTGAACCAGACTATGGGCTTAACTAGAGGAGGACTAAACCATACTAAGAAGATATTTACCCCTAAGGTAAGATATCCATCATTATGGAGTTTTTGTATATATAATCTTTATATTATATTATGAACAGGAAAGGTCAAGAAGTTATCGTTATGTGTCAAGATTTGCTTAAAGTTTATATCTCGAGAGTAGTCATTCTCAAGGGTTATGGTTAAGATTCGAGCAAGTGGTTGTAGCCAAGACCTAGGTAGTTATGTGAGAGTAACTCGGGTGTTCGAGTAAAAAATAACTAACAATCCAGATGAGTTATATACTTAGTGAATCTTCACATTTTGAGAAAGGATTCTATAATAAGACTAAACACTAGACATTTGAGATTATAATGAAGAAGGAATCTTTAGTTTAAGATTAATATTTATTTATTATTTATGTTGAACATTTTGTTAGTACTTTTAGTTTGTGACCAAGTGAGTCTAGTCAAAGAAAGTGGGTCAACAGTATCAACTAGTTGTGCATAGAATGGGAGAGCAGATACTCTCATGGTTAATACGAAGGACTTGAATAAGTGGTAGTTGCCAAGACCTGAGAAGTTATGAGAACGTAACTTGGGTATTCAAGGTCAAAGAAGTATAACTAGTCAAGTTGTTTACCGACTTAGTAAGAAAGAACTTGAACAAGTGGCGACTGCCAAGGCCAGGATGTTACATGAACATAACATGGGTGTTCAAAGTCAAGAAGGCTTAACCAATCTAGTAGAATAATGACTTTAATGAAGACATCACTTTTTAAATGAAAATTTGTATGAAGAGTTAACCATTGGTCAAATTGTAAGTTTGAACCAATACAAGATTAGATAAGGTTTTCCAAGTTGAGTAGGGTGGGTGAACGGTTGACTTTGCTCATAAGTAGCGATTGTATATATTACAAATACTTTGGCCAAAGTGAGTGCAATAGTCTCTACTTGCACTTATCGGTTCAATGTGTTTCGAATACTTAATGAAATCAGAGTTGTCATTCATAGTTGGAAGGTCTCCATAGTTGTTTGACGGTATTGGTTAAGTAGGGTACAACATCAGAGCTCAAATGGCAATTATTAGAGGGTTCTTAACTATACTCTTCGTTGAATAGTACGGCCACTTCTAGTTAGGAAGGTGTGTGGGGGATCATCAGTCTGTGGTTGGAGGTAAAGCACCTAGGAGATGCTCTCCCTCTTGCAAATGACATGCCGGATCTTGGGAGATAGAAAGAAAGAATGTATCCAGATAAGGATCTCTGACCTTGTTCCTCAATATTAAATGTTTATGTTATTTATTTGAAATTGTTCATGTGGAAAATGTTGAAAAGAAAAGCAGTTTATACTTTTCAGTTTGAATAAGTACTCTTCCTATTGTATTATGCTATGCAAATGTGACTTTCAATTATTGAAAAAAAAATTGTCCTATTTTTATGGAATAAATACTCTTTACTTTTTGGTTAAAATTCCAAGTAAATTCCTTGTTGTAAGATTGTGGTTGTTACATCTTTGATCTTTTTATCCATTTAAAAAGGGCCTATTCATTCAAACTAAGAGTCTATATAATGTGTACATATTAAGCCAAATTATTTGTAATAGATTTGATGTATAGATAAACATCCAATAGGCAAATTTGTTGCCTTGATTTTTCTTTCATTTCTTAGTAGGTATCCCACCTGTGCCATGTCGTATCAACATACCCAATTCTCACAAATAAAATAACTTATGTTATTTAGAAATCCATCCGTTCCCATGGCCTAAAACCTTACTCAGTCTAACTTTTAGAAAAATCAGAATGTTATTTCAAAACCAGATAAGCCTAAAACTTGTAAGGTGTGTCTCTTTATGTAGACACACTATGATATGATGATAACTTGCTGAATTGAATTTTGATGTTTGTCTTGCAGATTCCCTGAACATTTATATCAACTTTATACTGATTTCCTGTGCACTCGTGTAATTACAGCATTTATTCAGTTTATTTGGCAAATTCCATGAGTAATAGACTTGCACTTTGTAGTGGATAAAACTTGCAAAAGAAAATATACATCACATAAACAGCATTTCTAGTAAATCTAAACTGCATATTACCAACAGTGGCTTCACGGAACGACCGATTGGTTGATAGAGGTGCTCTCCAAATGTATTTTCACTCCTATGTCTATCTAATAAATTGTCCTGCTCATAAACAACAACAAACGTGTATATTAGCATGAGCCACTACCTCTGCAGTTTTACTATAGTATGACCACTTAAATATTTTGGCTGAAAATTACCTATCCTTACAGTATAAACAAAATCATTTTTTGTGTAAGTTTTCCAAGCACACCTTTGAAACAAATGCATCTTTGCACCACTGTGCAACTCCATCATCTGTGTTAGGCAACTCACTCATGGGATGTCGCTTGATATGGACATGCAACTACACAAAAGTAAATCAAGTTCAATAAGCCTGAACAGCTTATAAGGTATGATACCTAGACTCAGAATTTAGGATCTATCTTGTTCAAATACAACATAAAGATATAAAACAATAGGGGTTCATATAATCAAAAAACTGTTTACATAGAGAACTCCAGAGAGAACCACTAATTAGAAACATTCCAAAATGTTAAAGGTCATTTAATAACTTGTAGAATGCAATTATTCAAAGCAGAAATACCCCACCACAGATGGTTGGCGCTTGAAAAGTCGCAGCATTGTAGGAGAAGCCTCATCAACAGGAACAGCAACAGTAACATCATATATGGCAGGAACAAATGATCGCAAGTTACTAACAGCTGAAACAAAACCCTGGAACAGAACACATCATCATTTCAAAATCAGAATGGTAATGATGCTAGTTCAGAAAACATTTCTTACCATACCACAGTCTGGTTATTGTATAAAGACAATTTCTATAGAAATGGATGGTACAAAGAATGTAGAATCCAATATATTTGTATATAAAAATGATATCCATATTTCCAAATGAATGTATTTGTTGGTAATTGAAAAGAAAGTGTGGATATTTAACACAAGAATTTGGTTCTTCAATTTATTCTTTTTAGAAACATTCCATGCCCAGTTACACAAAGCATAACTTTCCATGGAAGCAATAAAATATATTGCCCGGCAGAGATTTGAAACTACCAGATAGAAATAAATTTTAAATACACATTAGAAGATCATAGTGATCAAGTTAACAGAATAAACCTCGAAACTTGGAAACAGACAAGTTGCATTCATATGTAAGGTGAAACAATGTAATACTGTGACTCCTGATGCCTGAATTAGAATTTTCTGAGGAAATGCAAATAAGGGGAAAATTATAATATATATGGCTGAAACACAAGCAGGCTGCAGATAAGCTTTGGAAATAGAATGCATGCTAGCTATATTACATCTAACTAATCACAAGAACAAGCTAAAATGACCCGTACAATTATGTTAGTCGCAATATCAAACAGCAAGATCACAATCAGGAGGTATAATCAGATTGTTTACTATTAAGATTGAACCTTGAAATTTTTATGAAAGACACTTGCCTTAGTACGAGGGATCAACACATTCCTTGGAACTGGCAACCCTTTAGATGCTGCATACTCCTGAGCTGCATGCAACTTAGCATTTGTAAAGCGTGTGCCCTCTACAAAAAGAGCCAGCCAGAAAGGCTGAGTAAAATCTTCCAACCGCTGTAAACCTGACTGAAATTGCAAATTACATTGATTAGCCATGGTCCAGTGAGTGAAGAAAGAATCGGCTACCCTATTCAATATTCTAAACAAAGCCAGTGAATACCTCCAATCTGGCCTCATCCCTGGCCCAGCTTCTCTCAAGGAATACATACTCTGAGAACCACATAGACCAGCCCATCACCTGCACAAAATTAAGCATAAAACAAGAATCAATAAAGTAGAATAGAACATGAAATACAATGAGGGATTACAATGAAATTACCTTAGCCTTTCACTGGATTGCATTTTTTAACATATGCATGTATAATCATTCTGAAAAGAAATTCTTGTAACTAAAGGTATCAAATGCAGCAACTAATCCCTCTGGCTTTTTCATCAAATAAAAAATTGCACAATGTAGCAAACCTACAATATTTTGCCCTCTAATGGTAACTCCTTCATTGGTTGACAAATCCCTGCTTTTAAAAAAGGAAATCAGTGATTAACTTGTAACTCGAACTCTGACCGCATGGCTGCTCAATTAAAGGACTAGAATGATAGCTGACTATAGTTTCTAGTACTAGCAGGTCCTTCCTAGCATCGTTACAGGAAGGACCCATAGGCCAGAAAGAATAGTATGAAACTCACAAACCATAAGGCACCATTTGAATATTTAATGGGACCTCAAAGGATAATCTAAAGGTTACTGGCACTAGAGAATAGTTTACAACATCAAGCAGTTAATATAAATTGTTTATAATTGTAATTCTGAAGATTGCATACCCATACCCTTTTATGCATTGACTAGTGTACAAGATGGCATATTTTACATGGAAATTGGAAAATAACTTTTATCCTAGCTTGTCCCCATCATCTTACTCATCCCCAAGATCCAGATCCGATCTTCTCATTTGGCCATTCATCTCCCTGGTCCAGATCTTCAAGAGCAGAATTGATCTAGATCATTTCTGTGGTCACGGTTTTGAACCTTGAACCTTTAAAGCTGAATTTCTTAATTTTGGCCCATGTTTTCCTCCTTTACTATCCATTATGAACCACCTAAAGCACAACTTATTTCAAATCACACAATAAGATGGTGTATTTAACAACTAACCCTAATTTGAAAGAATCATCAAGGATTAAGGAAGAAATCTATGGAGCACATCTAGAATTCTATTTGCAAGTGGATAAAATGGATTATATCAGCATTACATCATCATCCTAGGAGCATACTTCATGCTTGCCTACCATTCTCGACCTTGGTTCACCACCATAGAATTATTCTGTCGAGGGGTTTGAGGAGAACATGACCCTCGCAATTCAACAGATTCCTGAAGGCGTTTCTGAACACTACCTGTTCCTTAGCAGATTTAGAGTGCATACACAAAGGAAAACAAGTTTCAGGCAACAGAGTTCAGCCAGATCAGATCCACAAGTTATATATTCAGTTCTGGACAGGTTCAGCTCTGCAATCTCCTTCACACTTGCAAAAGTGAACCAAGAATTATCACAATAAAATTTCTAGGTCAAAGTCAGTGATCTAATAAACCCTTATTTTCAGATATCTTGGCGAGTGAAATTCTAATGTCGACACAATGCAATCTTCATCCAATCTAGAGCTAAGTACCTTGAATTTAATTTATTTTATTTCCAGATTAATTACAATATTTAATCCATCTATTTGCTACGTTATTGAATCATGACTTGTTAATGATGATTCTGGGTACGAACGTACTGGAATCGGAAGCGGAAACGGATACCTTGTGGGTACGTCCAAGAATCGTTTTTTTTAATGCAGAAACGTTTTTCCCAATAGTTGTTCATACCAATGCAATTCCAAGGCTCACGTGCTACTTCCCAACCAATTCCAAGACATTTGACTTTTTAAAACTAAAAGCAAAAAAAAAACTAAAACTTAAAAAATAAAATGCCTGGTCCATTTGACATTTACATTTATTTCTTTCAGACTACCAACAAAAACGTGAACTAGGGTTGTAGAGATGACACGAAAGGGAGAAAAAATTGCAGAAATTGCGAGTGTTTAGACAAGTGAACGCCATTTTCTTGCATGTGAGTATACCAAGTACCTTTAATAGCACCACATCAATTTTATTTCTTTTAATTTAGTTTAATGACTTTTTTTTCCAACCAGCAAAAAATCTGAAACCCTAGATCGCACACCCCATAGTTTATTCAAACATTAAGATTCAGACATTAATAAGTGTTTGAGAGGATATCTACCTTGTTTCACTTCAGATAAACAATCTCAATAGGTAGATTGACTACCACTAGCAAAATGGTGGAATAACACTTCCTTTCATAGTTCATCAAAAATGTCTCCATTTGTGGCATTGTATGCATATCATCCTCCTTCCATCACATCATCACTGAAGGTGTCACCAAGAGTTCACACTGTGGAGGTCCTCATGCTTCATCAATAACAAGTACTTTCAAGACTTAAAGAGAATCTAATCATGGCACAAAATCGAATGAAGCAGCAAGCAGACCAACACCATAGTGAAAGAAGTTTTGAAGTTGGGGATTGGGTTTTCTTGAGATTGCAACATTATAAGCAAATGTCATTGAAGCAACAATCAAAGAATAACAAGTTGTCTCCAAAATATTATGGCCCATATCAAATCATGTAGAAGATAGGTAGTGTTGCCTACAAGCTTGAATTGCCATTAACAACAAAGATACATCTAGTTTTTCATGCTTCTTGTTTGAAGAAGGTAATTGGGAATAATATTCCTACTCAGACAATATTACCTGAGCTTGATGAAGGAGGAAGAATCATATTGGAACCAAAGTTTATTCTTCAAAAATGCACAAGGAAGCTAAGGACCAGAACACTCACATAGTATCCCATCCAATGGAAGAATTTACCAATTGAAGATGCCATATGGGAGGACAAGGAGTTCATTTAGAAGCATCCAAACTTGCTTAGCATTGAGGACAATGCTTCTCTAAAGAAGGGGGCATGCTAAGCCCTTAATATTAGAGTACATCAGGTTATGAATAGTAGGCTTGTGGCTATCTTAACTCTTAATTAAGTCATATTATCATTATTATATTGGTATTTAGTTAATTAGGTCAGCCTAGGGCTTATATAGGGTTATCTAGGTCGGTCTGGGTAATATCCTAGGCACAAATAAGGTATATATAGGAGGTAGTGAATCTTATTTCATCATCATATTGTGAATTGTGTTTTCATTGGAGATATTTGGAGGTTTTCCCCCTTGAAGTGGCTTGTTATTTTCAATTATTATCAAGTATTTGCAACATATTTCCTATCATATTCTTCTATTGTGCAAGTTATTTCATTACAGTAAGGCATAGTCTTTGTGGTCATCTTCATTAAGGTGCTATCTTTTGGGTTGCAAGCATTTTAACTCTTTGGCCCTAGAATTCGGACTCTACTGCCCATACAAGATGAAGGAATCTACCATCATACCATCATACACATTGAACAAAGTATAAATCTTTCATAAACATAGGGTTAATTGTCATGCAATCTCTGCAAGCCCATTGTGCTCATAAGACCATATCTTGAGGAAACTTGTTTCAAAGATATTATTGGAGGGCTTGACATTGGCTATTTTACATAGCAAGTGTGTATGAAGTAGGCTAATTATTTGTAAATACTATTAGGGATTAAATCTATATATATTAAGTTGAATACACAATTTGCTTATCTACTTGATTGAGGTTATGTTTTGAGCCAAAGAAAAGCAATGCTAAATCCTTGTAATTGAGAGGAATAAGAGGAATTTTGCACAAAAATAATATTCTTTTAATTTCATGCCATATTCAATCATATTACATATAACTTCGTAATGTAAGGAAAGCTTAGGTGCGGAACAAACTCTCCTAATGCCAAAACCTCAGGGAAGAATGCAAATATGACTTTAAATTTTGCAATTACAATTCAATAAGATACACTTGAAAAGAATTAATAGAAAAGAGAAATGAACATACACAATTGGACACCAGAATTACGTGGGAAAACCCTTACGGGAGAAAAACCCACCACACCAAGAAAAGCCTCTTTGTATTACAGTAAAGAAAATTACATACAGAGATCAGACTTAACTTTCTGACGTCAATTTTACAGCAGCAACAGTCACTGATCAATCTTGTACAGAACATTAATCTCACAATGCTCTTAGACACATACAATGAACCCACTCAGATCAAATCTGTGTTCAGTCGAGCAACCCTTTCGTTATCTCACACTTCTCTCTTCATCAACCATTGCAGAGTGTAATCCATTCTACTCACGGCCTATTAGTTTTCCACAACAAAATAGTCGCAACTGTTCAACTTCCAACGGTTCACATTCCGCTTCTCTCATTGGCTCAGAACACACCGCGTAGGATAGACGTTCGGTCAAAAAGTTTAACTAAATCGCATGTCGGTGAGACACCAGACCGTGTCTCCCCGATGCCAAAATGCCCGAACACATAGCTATCGGCAAGACCAAAGGTATCGACAACACCCTAAGAAGTCAAACCGATAATAAAACAAGTTTCCCCTATATCACAAGAAAACCAACTATCCATCGGCAAGAGATCATACCGAATGCAAAACCATCGGCCAGACCAACTCTATCAGCAAGACTTCTCACCGGCGTCCATTGCAGAACTATCGGAAAGACCATCGTTGTCGCTAGGACTTCCAAGAAGCTCAACCATCGACAATATCCCACATTGACGCGGAATATTAGTAGTCATTAGTTTATAAATAAAAGCCCGAAGACTTTAGGTATCCACGAGTTAGTCCTTTTATTACCAACTTACTCGTACACCGCATTTGACCATCGCACCGAACTGTTGGTCATTCCTTGTGGTCTCCACCATGACACGCGTTCACTGCTTATGCATTTTCGGAGAACCAAGCTGGGAATCTACAATATTCTCAACAAGTCTCCTAGAATTCCAAGTGGTCCCCACATCCGTCGGCTTGTCGCTCAATCAGAGAAAACACAAACTTACAACTTCCACAGTAGGTTAGGAAAATAATGAACACCGCGACATTGAAGGAGATTGACCAGTCAGGAAGTTAAGAAACTTTTGAACTGTGTGACAAGGTTCCAAGGTTCAGGATTTGGGCGATAGGTTGATAAAGAAGACCAACAAAGGGTAAATCCGCCAAGTCTTTAACAGAGATACAAGCCAGCAAGTTGAGGCACAATTTCCAACACGTAAATGAACTCCCTAAATATATTAAGTTGTTTTAACACCTAAATATATTAAGTTGTTTTAACAACTAAATACAAACAAACATTCATACAACTATTATTCAAACCTATTTAACAAACTATAACCAACCTAACAAATAATTATTATATGCATCCTATGATGCAATATTCCTAGCACCCCCCCCCTGCGCATATTGCATCATTCTCCAAATGGGGATAAGTCGACCAACAATACTTGATGACCACCTTCAGTAGTCCATCATTAGGTAAGAGTAGGGACATACACTTCTACTTATGACAAGCAATAGTGGAACAAGATTCTCCCAAAGTGAGCTTGCATCGGTGGCATTTTGAACTTTTGGAATCAAGGCATCTACAACAGACAACTTCAGAAGCATTAAAGCTTCCTTATGACTCCTGTCATAATCCTCTATATCATGATCTAGTCTTTCCTCCAATACGATCTGATCAAGATCACAAAACTCACAAATGATGAGTATCTTATGACTCCATAGGCTGTAATTTCTATTTTTATTTGAATGCAGCTCAAATTTTATAATTTTACTCTAGAAGCATACAAACCATTCATTTCTTGAGTACTGCACTCACTATTGTTGAGTGTTGTACTATTACAACTGCAACGCCTTCAGCAGGTCGCCTTGGTCAAAATGTCACCCTGTACAACACACATATTGCATGGCCTTCACGATGATGTCACTGATTCTAGTATTCACCATCCATGCTGCTGCTGCACACCAGAGAACTAACAAAAAATAAGTCATTAATTTGCTGGAAGATGTCCACAGAAGCCTGCACATCAACCACATTCCAAACAAAATATTGTTTGTCTGCACTTCTCCCCATTCTATTACATGCTGAACCAGATCATGGCCAATGCACCTTTAATCTCTTTTGCAGCTGAAAATAATAACTGGATCTAATACCTTATTAGAGCTATAGATTTCAGCAAGGGCTACCTGTTAGAATATATTATATTCTTGTATTATTAATGGTCAATGTTTTCTTTTTTAGCTTTAGGCTGTTACTGTTTCTACAGTAACTATAGGTAGGTAGATAATTAATATCTACAGTGCTTTATGCACTTCTTTATAATGTAATCTTTTTCATGTTAATGTTAAGTAACTTTTTACCATTTACATGGTATCAGAGCCGTAAGGAGAAAACCCTAAAAAATTCGTGTGCCTGTTTGCAGCTGTAATTCGATTTTTTTTTCTGTGTGAGGGTTTCTGAAAAATCGCGTTAGGGTTTCCATGGGCTTTTTGCATTTTTTTCGTGGCTAAAATTCGTGGTTCTCTTCTGGTCTGTAATCCACATTTTTTTCATGTGAGATTTTTTTCATTTTCCACAACTTTTCTTCAGCTCTTGTCTGGCCGCGAGTCTTCTGCTTCTTTTACATAGAAAATCGTGTCCTTTTTTTCTGTGTTTTGGGCGCGGATTTCGTTTCTGTTTGTGATCGCGATTTCTAGATTTCTTGAGTCTGCGATTTTTAAACACAATCTGGGCGCGTTTTTTCTGGAGAAAAATCCCCTTTTTTTGCCCTTCTCTGTGCGCGGTTTCTGGTTTATTTTAGCCGCGATTTTTTGCATAAAAATCCACGCGTTCTTCAGCTCTTTGGCTCGCGTTTTTTTTTTTTCTTCAGCATTTGGGCGCCGATTTATCTCTATTCTGGTTGCGGTTCAAATATTTTCTGGTTCTTTTTTATTAAAAAAATAAATAAAAAAATTGACCTAGGGTTTCTGCCAGCTCGACTAGGGTTTTGACCCTCCGTTTCAAGTCGAAAAATTATTTTTATTGCAGATTCCTTCTGGGTTTTCCGAGATCTCAACTGGGTCATCGTCCATTTTTTCTGGGTACCTCGTTTTCCGTGCCTCAAAATTTGTGTTGTCAAGATTTTCTGGGTATTCCTTAAATCTTCTAGGTTTTTATTTATCTTTTCTGGGTTTTCAGTAAAACCTCAAAATCCGTGTTAGGGTTTCTGTATTTCTGTTTCCTGTGCATTATTTTGTCGTCACCAATTTGACCGCGAGGTACGTGATGGCATCTCTAACAAACATAATGCTCGAAAGCAGCCAGAAGTTCAATGGGAAGAATTACAACACCTGGAAGCAGCGCATGCTGACGATCTTTGAATATCGTTGTCTCGATCAGGTCGTCTTGGGGCACTCAACTCGACCCACTGTAGCCGGAAAGGATCAGGATAAATGGGATGAACGCAACTGAGAAGCCGTCATGCTCATCAAGCTTTCAGTCACTGACGACCAGCTGCCACAAGTGCCGTCAGGTAAAACAGCTGCTGAGGTCTGGACGAACTTGAAGGATCTCCATGAAACGTCAGATAAGAGTCGTGCGTTCTTTCTTAAGAACATGCTCTTTTCGATAATGATGGACGAGAAGAACACCACTCTCCAAGAGCATCTGACAAAGATCAAGGAGATTCGTGACCAGTTGGAAGCTATTGGTCGAAAGATGGAGGAAGAGGACATGGTCGTCATTACTTTGAAAAGTTTGCCAAAGTCTTACGAGCATTTCATTGAGACGCTCAATATTACTTCAACAAATGTTGACTTGAAGTTTCCAGACTTGTGTAAGCTTCTACAACAGGATCGTTGGAGACAGCAGTTTGGAAGTAGTACCAGTTCGTCCTCCACAGAACAAGCGTTCTCTGCCAAATCTTTTGCTAAGAACAAAGGGAAGGCTCAATCTTCTCAGCCGAAAGGCTCTAGTTCTTCTCAGGACAGCAAGAAGAAGAAGAACGTTCAGTGCAATTATTGCCACAAATACGGTCACATTAAGGCTGATTGTCACACTCGGTTGGCTCATGAACAAAAGAAGCAGGGAGGGTCTCAACAAAAGGCACATGTCGCCGAGCACACTGAGCAGAAAGAGTCTGCATTCTATGCGTTTATGGCCAAGAGAACTGCAGATCCAGTACATTCTTCTACCTGGTATATCGATTCAGGTGCTTCACGACATTTTACTCATCGTCGGGATTGGTTCACAAAGTTCGAACCCTTCTCTAATTCAGTCATTTTTGGAGGAGGCGAAGAGTACACAGTTGCTGGTAAGGGCACTGTCCAGATTCACTCAGGAGGAAGAAATTTACTCCTTCTCGATGTCTACTATGTTCCAGGCATGGAACATAATCTCCTCTCAATCAATCAAATCATGAGGCATTCTCCCCAGTTGAATGTTGTTTTCAGCTCCTCCACTTGCAACATTATTGATTGGAAGACTCGTACTACAATTGCTATGGGACTTCAGGATCACGGTCTGTACAGACTTGCTGATTCTGGTGATTCTCAGGAGCATGCTCTAGAAGCTAGGAGTACAACCATAAGCAAACTTTGGCATCAGCGTTATGGGCACTTGAATGTGCACTACCTCTCAGTTATCTCGGGAGGGTCTTGTTGCTGGTCTACCTGAGATCCAACTAAAAATCATGGAGTTTGTGGAGCCTGTCAAGCTGGCAAGCAGCATCGAACACCATTCTCGGATGGTGATTCTTGGCGAGCCTCCAAGGTACTTCAATTGGTTCACGCTGATGTATGTGGGCCGATGAACACTCCTTCTGTTACTGGGCCCAAGTACTTTTTATTGTTGATGATTTCAGTCGGAAAATGTGGGTGTATTTTTTGAAACATAAATCAGATGTGTTCAACACATTTCAGCAATTTAAAGCCTTAGTTGAGAAGGAATTCGGTTCTCACATTGTTACTCTAAGGTCAGATAATGGGGGGAAGATTTGTTCAGCTGACTTCTCTTCTTTTTGTGCTGCACACAGCATTAAGCGCCAACTTACCACACCCTACACCCCTCAGCAGAATGGTGTCGTTGAACGTAGGAATCGCACCATTACTGAAATGGCTCGTTCTATGCTCGAGTACAGAAATGTACCTAAGAAATACTGGGCTGAAGCAGTCTACACTACCATCTACCTCCTGAATCGGTCACCTACACAGGCCGTTAAGAAGATGACTCCTGAAGAAGCTTGGTCAGGACGTAAGCCTAACGTGGGCCATCTGAAAGTCTTCGGTTCTACCGCTCATGTATGGATTCCAAATGCCAAACGTACCAAATTGGACTCCAAGAGCCAGACACTTATGTTTACTGGCTACAACGACAATCACAAAGCCTACAGGTTGGTTGATGTGGAGACAGATCGTCTCATATTCAGCCGTGATGTTGTGATTGATGAGACTACTGGTCCAGTTGTCCCTACCACCAGTCCTGCGGATCAGCCTATGAAGGTTCCTGATGAGGGTGTTCGTCTTCCTCTTGGTTCCCATGATGGGAGGGCTTCAGAGCATTCTGACTCTGAAGATGAGGAGTCTACTGCTCATAATCTCGCACCACCTGACTTTCCTTAGGATTCACATCCAGATGACCTTGTTCCAGAAATCCCAGGCGATGCTGTTACTTCTATTCCAAATGTTGGTACTTCTACTCGTTGGCCTAAGTGGTGGGCCAAGACAATCGACGATCTTCATGATGATGAACTCATTCAGGGTAGATCAACTCGTAGCAAGAGCAAGCAGCAACACACAGTCAACTTCGCTCTAATGGCCAACATCCACAGCATCTACGAGCCTCATACATATTCAGAGGCTAAAGGAATTCCAGAGTGGGAACAGGCTATGCAGACCGAATATCATAGTCTTCTCAAGAATCACACTTGGGTTCTTTCTGATCTTCCTCCTGGGAAGAAACCTATCAACTGCAAATGGGTTTACAAGGTCAAGTATCATGCCAATGGTACTCTAGATAAATACAAGGCCTGATTGGTTGCTCGGGGCTTCACACAGCGGGAGGGCATTGATTACGAGGAGACATTCGCTCCTACTGCCAAGATGAGCACAATTTGTCTTCTTCTCACTATTGCAGCCCAATTTGGATGGACAGTTTATCAGATGGACGTCAAGAGTGCCTTCCTCAATGGTGATTTGTAGGAAGAAGTCTACATGACGCAGCCTCCTGGTTTCAAGGTTGCCGGCAAAGAACATCAAGTGTGTAGGCTCGTGAAAGCGCTCTATGGACTGAAACAGGTTCCCCGTGCATGGTATTTCAAGATTGATCAGTACTTGGTTGATCATTGTTTTTAGCGCAGCCCTTCTGACAGTAATCTGTATGTCAAACACTTTGGTGATGATATTCTCTTTCTTGTTGTCTATGTTGACGATTTGATCATTACTGGCAGTTCAGCACATTTGATTGCAACAATCAAACAGGATTTGTGTCAGACTTTTGACATGACAGATTTGGGGCTTCTCCATTACTGTTTGGGTATTGAGGTTTGGCAGACAACTGATGGTATTTTTATCTCTCAGTCTAAGTATGCTCGCAGTCTGCTTGACAAATTTAGGATGCAGGATTGCAAACCTGCTTCCACACCTATGGAGAAAGGGCTGAAGTTGTCAGCCAACTCTGATTCACCTCCGGTCGATGAAACGACATTCAGGCAACTAGTGGGCAGTCTCATCTATCTCACTGCCACTAGACCTGACGTCAATTTTGTAGTGAGCTACATTTCTCGCTTCATGACAGCTCCAAAAGCTGATCATTGGATTGCAGCGAAGCGGGTGCTGAGATATGTTAAGGGCACTTCAGACTATGGCATTTTGTATGTCAAATGCAAGGATCCAAAGCTGATTGGTTACACAGACTCAGATTGGGCAGGTTCAGTGGATGACAGAAAATCTACTTCTGGGTATGTATCAGTTTGGGTACAAGTGTTGTAACATGGACCAGCAAGAAGCAACAGGCAATGGCTCTTTCCTCGACTAAAGCAGAGTATCGAGAAACTGTTAAAGCAGCATGTGAGGCAGTTTGGCTTCGTAGGATGCTTTCTGACATGCACATGTCACAAGCAGGACCTTCTCCCTTGTACACTGATAATCAAGGGGTGCTCAAATTGGCCAAAAATCCAGTCTTCCATGAACATACCAAGCATGTTGAGCTTCATTGTCATTACATCCGCAAGCTGGTAGAAGATGGATCAGTTCAGCTGCAGTATGTTCCAACAACGGATCAGACTGCAGATATTCTCACCAAGTCTCTGAGCCCGGATAAGTTTGTAAAATTCAGGGGGCAACTTGGTGTTGTTGACGGATTGACCATTAAGGGAGGGTGTTAGAATATATTATATTCTTGTATTATTAATGGTCAATGTTTTCTTTTTTAGCTTTAGGCTGTTATTGTTTCTACAGTAACTATAGGTAGGTAGATAATTAATATCTACAGTGCTTTATGCACTTCTTTATAATGTAATCTTTTTCATGTTAATGTTAAGTAACTTTTTACCATTTACACTACCAACAGGCAGTACACTGAATTGTAAATGTACCTATTAAATAGACTCACAAATGGAAGCCAAGTTGGCTATCTGCGCAACAATCTATACTACCAAACAAAAAGAGAAGTCTCAACAATGCTCCCGATTTGAGTGTCATTTATAACCATTAATTCCATATGCTAACATGTCTAACAATAATGTGCTTTTTTGGAAAGCGCTTTGCTCCTTAAATACAAGAAGATAGGATTATGATTATAATTTTAGGAAGGTCTGCCCTACAATTATATTTAGTCTTATTTAATTATCTATTTATTTATTTTAAAATGGGTTTATTATTCCTAAAAATAAAATTTTAACATTAGTATTTGAATTATTAATAATGATAAATCTATTATCATTAAGGATATTATTTCTATAAACTTATTATATTTGTTGTTCTTATTATTGATGTTCTTATTTTATTTCTTCTTATCAATAATTTTATCATTAATATTGTTATGCTCTTTTTACTTTGTGTTATTATGATTTTTATTAGTATTACATTTAAGATTATAACTTAGGGGTCTCCACAAGTTGCTGCTCATCCATCCTCCATCTCTGTTGATATTGTTAGCATGTTGCATGATTTCAGTGGCTTCTCAAGGTTATCGCTATAAGTCTTCTCATAGTTCATGAAATTATGAGCAGAACTAATCTTCCTTGTTCAAGAATCATAGAAGTTTTCTTCCAAACAAAAAAACTGATAATCGAATCAATGCCCATCGTATCCCTAAATAAAAAATATTTTAATCTTTGGTACAGAAATGATAAAAGAGGGAAGCGAGTATTTCATGGGATTTGCTGAAACGAATCTATTGGGCAATTTTAGTGGAAAATTTTATGAAATTCTAAAGAGCAAAATCCAGAGCCATTAACTAATTTTAGTTCTAGTGAGTAACATAGACCAAAAAATGGTGAATTCAGATTGATATGGAGCCTTTGATCGCTTGTCAACTCTGGTGATTACAGACCATGCAGAGATTTTTAACTGAATTTGTCTTTATCCAATCCTAGTGCAAACATTGAAGAAGGCATGAGAATAAAGATTGAGCAAGCAGAAACCACATCAGAAATAGCTAGCACAGCTAAACATCACCTATTTTAAATCTTGTATTTGTGATTCTGCTCATAGTCTGATGGTAGAAAGCCTTCACAAACTATATTTTATACATTTCTAAGAAATGAAACTTGGAAGAGAGAAATACATTTGATGGCACATTTATTATGGCAGACACTGAAAATCTCACCGTAAATTTTCTGATTTTCCACAAATTTTAAATCACTATCTAATAACACCTTCTTTCCAAAACCACAAAATGGATCCTCCCAAACAAATTCATTAACACCAAACTAAAGCATAAGTTACTATCATTTCGGGGTACTGTTCCGGCCTGTAGAAATGTGCTGAACAGATCCTTTATGGCTAATCAGCTTTGAAAATATTTTAGATCATCCTATGCTGATTTCTGCAAGCCATTAAGTTCCTGTGCATCTATCCCAAGTCTCCAACCGCAGTATTGCATCTGAAGCACCGAAACCTAAAATATATGCTGATTGTCTAATTTGGATGTAACTCTATCCATTATGCTTCTCCTCATACCCTAGCTAACCCTTTATATAGCCTAAAATAATTTGATTGCATGTTTTCCTATGAGTCAACCTATTAAGACTTTCTCATATACCTGCAATTTGAAATGTACAAAATTCCCTTACAAATAACACCTTTCTAAATTTGTCATTCTTTGTTCTTGTTTTGTCTGTTATTGGTGAATTTACAGTGGCTTACTTCATTATTTTTCTTAGACACAAAAAAGTGACTATACTGATACTCACTTCTGTTGTTAATTAGTATGATTCATAGGTTGTATCAAAAATGTCCCAACAATATGACCATGCAGCAGAAGCAATTGAAAATCAGAGCTTGATTTATTGCGTTTTCATTCCTTACATCTGGAAACTCCACTTATTGCAGCTTCAATTTGCAATTTTGCATGGACTTCAAAAAGCTAATTGTCAATCCCATTGTTTTGCTTCTAGGGTACCAGACCATTCTACAGCTTGAATTCCAAAATAATTCCCACATGATTAAGCCAACAGCTTGTAAATAAAAAAAATATAAATGTGACTTGCAAACTTACACCTTGATCAAAGTTCCAGAAACAAAACCAAAACGGGTTACACAAACAAGCATGTCATTCATCTTTTTACCATAAAACAAGAAATGTTTTATCAAATATACAAGGAAGAAACTCACAGGAAGAAACTTTGATGAATTCTTCATAACAGCAAGTGCACCACCAAGGCAGCCAGAACGCTGCAAGACAAAATAAACAAAGAAGGAATCAAGAATAATCACAGATACAGCTCATAAACCATAAAAAGTGCCATTAAATTTATTTCCAAGTCAAACTTGAAAATCACAATCATGTTATAAACAGATCTTGCTACAAGAAAAAGTGTAAAAATTCAATGCTCTTTGCTGCAGCCAGCACTCCATCCTATCTGTAAGTCATGTTTTTGATCCTTCATGTGAAGCAATACAATTTAAGAGATTCTTACCTGAGCTAAAATCCATCCCACAAGCCAATCAATATCACTACGATGATTAGAGATTACAAGAGCGTGCTCTTTTCCTGCATAGTCGAACAAGATAATCACTAAAAAAATGTTTTGAGGTCATCTTAAAATCCATTGTAACAATCTACAATACCAACACAGAATAATTACACATGCCACTAACCCATTAACTGCAGTGTCATAGGCTCGGCATATATACGTATCTGCAATGTACAATCCAATGTGCATATTAAGAAAAGGACTAAGAGTTTCATGTACCCGTCCACAAATGAACATATCTGATCACATCATGCTTGATTCTTAAATCAAATGCAAAAAATGACCTTACTGAATATTGATCTAAAACTGCTTATATCAGGACAGAGGGAATCATGATGAATTAAGCTCCATATGCTATGAAAGATCAATGTTTAAAATAACAAAAAATATTTAACTCCAACCATTTTCACATTCTAAAAGCCTAAAGTAAAGCAAAGGCAACACCTTAACACCTGCCCACCAGTCAACCAGCCACACAAGCTCTGACCAAAGTAACTCTGCCACAATTCTATTGGTCATCCGATATAGACGTTTCGAAAATGGCCACAGAATGATATAGCATAGAGCCTGCAAAAGAAATGGACATGTGAGATACACTCCAAAGGAAACAGGCGCTTTTCTGCCTCACCTCAAATGCAGCCATGTAAGTTCAAAGAACCATTGAGGAAAGAAAAACATATAAAACTGAATTAATTGAAGTTTCAAATTATTTTCAGAAAAGGAAGGCTGACCTAGTAAGGATATTCAGATATTTCTGCCAGAGGTTACCCTAAAATTTCTCCAGTCAAATGGACCTTCTAAGTCTCAATATAAACTGATGATTTTGGAAATTCCTTACCTTCTAACCAAATCCATCTGTGTTCACCTGCCAAGCCTTGTTTGTAAATAAAAGCAATTTTTTTTTTGTAAATTGCCTTTCACTTCTAGACATGGGTCAGTTAGAACTGCGAAGTTTTCTGAAACCCATAGCATCTTTCTTACTGGCCCCATACCTTTGGTGCACTGCTATGCTAAAATTAAGCACTATTAATGTGAAAGCCTAGTTTGTAAATAAAAGCAAAAAATATTGTAACTCGCCTTTCACTTCTAGACATGGTCACTAAAAACTGCAAAGTTTTCTGATCCCCATAGCATCTTTCTTACTGGCCCCATACCTTCAGTGCACTGATGCCAAAATTAAGCATTCTTAATGTGAAAGCAAGCAACATGTATTTGGCCAAAAAATTAACTGTTAGTAAAGTTTTTGCGATTGTACCAATCTTTGTCTCCATGTTTCTGTTGCATTTTCTATTTCCTCTGTCCTTTCTTCACTTTCCTCATGTAAGGCATGTTTTACAGTAAAATTACTTTTCAGGATTCTTCTGCTGTGTTTTTTTTATGGTTTCATATTTCTTTAACTGTTTTTTTTCCATAAATTGCAGTCTTTTGATTTGTTACTATGTCTGACATAGAAGATATGGTATAGTAGCCCTGCATGGCTTTTATCAATGTTAGAAACAAAAATCCAAGAATGAAAAGCATCAAAGCAGACTATGAGTCCATTGCTCCTAATAAAATGCTCTGGCATGATAGGTTCAAGGGAATAGTGCCAACAGAAATCCTACAAGATATGACAGTATTACATGAGAAACTTAAACTTTTGATAAGAGGATTAGATATTGAGGATTGCTTCCAGCAAAGAACTTTGGCTCAGGTGCTTGGAGTAGTTTTTCTAGCTAAGACTTACTGTTAAAGTTCACTTATGCACATCCAACAACCCCTTCACTTAACAAATAGTTCAAGTCAACAACTCTGTCTGTGATACATCTTGCCAATAATCACTTCCACCAAGCAAATCCATTATCCATTTTGGTAAACTACCCATGCAGGCTGATCCAGAAGTCTCTTGCAAATTTATACACTGTGAGTAAGCTATTCTTAAATAAAAGAATCCCATTTAGACTTTGAGAAATTGGAACAATTTGATTGGCAGTTGTGGAAAAGAGATACAACATTTGAATCTGCAGCCAAGGATAATATTATCGATCTTAAGGATAAATAAGCATATTGTAGCGAAGACCATCATACAACATTTGAATCTGCAGCCAAGGATAACATTATTGATCTTAAGGCCTTGAGGGAGTATGCCCAGCACTTTGGAGAAAATGATTGCATGAAGCTCTTACCTAGCAGGTCTTCCATGCAAGGAGGAAAATTGAAAATACAATTTTAGCAACATTTAATTAATATTGTAAAATAAAATATATAACTAATTATGTTTAATAATATCAAGGGGCAAGTGAAGTTAAAAAGTTGTGTCTATTGGAGGAAAAATCTAATATAAGAGACCAAGCAAGGAGAAGGAGCATCACAGAGAAACATTTTTATTATCCTTTTTCTACTCCTTGTGGAGCATGGAACTACAAATCAAGTAACCTGAAGATGAAAGCCCTCTAGGCCTGGAATTGGAGGACAAAAACCCACAATTCCTCAGAGTGATTTCACATGGAGATCACCATTGTGCAAATTCAATTAATTCCAATTTGAATTAAAATATTCTTTCAATTAGTAGCAGATTATAGCATTTTAAGGTGGATATCAAGCAGATTTGGAGGCGTTCCAAAGGCATTGCATTAACTTATTAAGAAGTAAATCACTGCAGACTTAAAGATAAATTAGCAGCCACTGCAGAAGATAAATTCAGACTTTCTAAGATATATTCTAAACACTATATCTAAATTAGATAATAAACTATTAAACTGCAATTTCTGTGTTGATTTCATATTTATGTTTAACTGTGCAAACTATTATTATTGTGAGCTAGGGTTTGTATTTCTTTTAAAATAAACAAGATATTACAATGGTATCAGAGTTAAATCCTACCAGCCTATGAAAGTGGGCACTGAAAGTCATATGCACATACATGCCTAAAGGTGTAGACAGAATCGGATTTACAAAAACAAAATGTGTTTTATTTATGTATAGATGTGTGCTGGGTGGTATGGCTGACTAGCATGCATTTTAAACTCGTATAAAGGCACATGACCAACCATATTTGTCAAAGATAGTTATTTATATTTATAGAAGGGCACATCAATTCCCAATAGTCATGCCCCCTTCAAACTCAAGAGTTCTATTTATAATAAGTGCGGTGACCAGGTAAAGGAGAATCATCAATCAAGTCCTAAATAACAGAAATTAATGGTTGGAAAGCAAGAGATATATGTAGGAGACAAGGGCAGTAAAGAGAGAGCAAGCTTCAAGTATACATAAGCTTCTCTACTCCATTGTTTCACATGAGCAGATCAATAACTTTTTATTGGCAAAAAAGTGGTAAATTTGTTCTTACATCAGCAATGATCTCATATCAGAGGTGCCAATCAACCTGAGATATTAATTTTCACCAAAAGCCAACTCTATAGCCCATAAATTGATTTTTTTGTTTTATAACCCAAAAACCACACTTTTGCAGTTTTATCAGTAGGAGCAAGGTTGAGAAACCTTTCCTAACATTCTCCCACTTGTCAAACACTTTGCAAAAGCAAAGGAAGTATCAACACCATAATCGTCGAGAGGCCCATAGACTCATAACACCACCTGAATTTTTTTGTGCTCAATGGCTTTGTTAGTGCATCTGCAATATTCTGCAAAGTGTCGACATTTTCTAGCATCAACTTCCATCCTCTACCATATTGTTATAACCCTAGACTGTGATGAGTGATACAATTTCCTAATTACAGTCTGTTATGCAATTTTTTATCATCCATGTTTCTTCACCAAATAGAAGTTAGATAGCCAAATAGAGATGAAATGGCAGATAATTTAACTACAGCTCAGATCCAAACAATAAGGGATTGGAATTCACAAATATCAACACTGTTGTAGGTTGATTTATAATTAAAGTCTCTGATACATAAGCAGGTATGAAGTTTCAATGATCTGATAGAAATGATTGCCTTCAACTAAATGCTCCCCTAGGGTTTATAAACATCATACAATGCCTGGTAATAAATGGCAACAATAACTTACAACTGTGAGCAAGCTGAGTAATTGTCTTGACTTAATGGTTTGTTGATCTGATCAATGAGCCGCCTGTAGGTGATTAGTGCAGTCTAGTGTCTCCCCAGTCAGATCTGAGGGCGAGGGTTCAGCTGGACTGATCTAACAATGCTTCAGTTCTGTAATCTCCTTATTTACTCCTTGATGGGCAATAGGGTGGCCTTCAATCTGAGGTTGATTTAAGGTCCGCCAACTCAGATCTAACTCAACCTTGCCACTGCAGGTCTATGGTCTTTCATATAACAGCAATATGCTCTCCTTTGTAATCGCCAACTAGCTCTAGATGAATAACTTGCCAAAATGAAACCTTAACCCGATCACCAAACTCAAGCCCTAACCTGAAATAAATTGAGATTTTTTATTAGCACTACTACAACCCTAGATAGGAATACAAAACTGAGGTGAGGGTTTGCATCCTACCTCAGATCAGCCAATTGAGGGGTTTCATACTCAACAGCTAGTCACTGGAAACGACAATTATGCAATAGGAAAAAGGATCATTCATACCAAAATTGAGAAATGGTACTTGCTACTATACCTTCCACACTTTTTGGACCCATAGGTCCTATTCTTGGCACCTGGTTTGAAAAATTAATATATTGTATATTTAAGTACTTATTAATTAATATCTATGTTTATATTTATGCGGTGTTAAGAAACACCCTTGTTTAGGAGGGCGCTAGAAGCCGACTCAAAGAGGAAGGGGCATGACACATCCCAAACAAAAGGGTTATGGACATCAATATGCTTCGTCCTCAAATGAACGGTTGAGTTCTTTGCTTGACATATGCCACTCTAACTATCACAATGAACTATAATGGGTCCTACCTCTAGCCCAACATTTGAACACAATCTCTTAAGTCAAATGGCTTCCTTACAAGCATGGGTTGCTGCCATGTACTCTACTTTTGTAGTGAAGAAAGCAACCATAGCCTATCACTTACTCATCCAACTAATTCCACCTCCAAACATAGTGAAAACATATCCACTGATGGATCTTCTATTGTCGACATCTCCAACCCAATTCGAATCACAAATTCACGAATACAAATCAAATGGCTTCCTTACAAGCATGGGTTGCTGCCATGTACTCTACTTTTGTAGTGAAGAAAGCAACCATAGCCTATCACTTACTCATCCAACTAATTCCACCTCCAAACATAGTGAAAACATATCCACTGATGGATCTTCTATTGTCGACATCTCCAACCCAATTCGAATCACAAATTCATGGATACAAATCGAATCTCTATCTCCTAAAGGATAACCATGATAGCATAAGGAATACTCAGATGCATAGTTGAAAAACTCGGACTCGGCAATAACTCGGCAAGTCCAAAAAATTTAAAAGCTCAGCAAAAACTCGGCAATTTTATTGAACATTTGAAAATGCATAAATTTTTAAAAATAATATTCAAAAACACACATATTACTAATTTTGTAGAGCATATTGTTGATTTCCATCATATATAAATCAAAATTAGAGTTTAATACATATCATAGACCAAAAACTGATATCAATCTCTAAATGAGTTACAATGCCACTTCCACTAGCCATGTCATATGTAGAAGTTACCTCATCTAAAGAGATTTTTGGCAATTTGTGCGGTAATAACATCTAAGTTAGCACACTCAAGAGTTATATTTCAAATTTCCAAGCCTTCATCACCCCCTCATTGTAATCAATTTTCTTTTTTGACAAGAGATCCTAATAACTAATGGGAATTTGGGAATGGAGATATCAATGGGGTTAGGGGCAGTGCCCCTCATGGGGGTTTGGGGGCAATGCCCCCAGTGGGGTCAAGCAGCAACGACCCTTATGGGGATTTGGGGGCAACGCCTCCAACGGGGTCAAAGGGCAACACCCCTTGTGGGGGCTTAGGGGCAATGCCCCCAACAGTGTCAAGGGGTAACGCCCCTTGTGGGGGTTTGGGGGCAATGCCCCCAATAGGGTCAAGGGGCAGCACCCCTTGTGGGGGTTTGGGGGCAACGCCACCAACGGGCTTGAGAGGTAGCATCCCTCACAAGGTTCGGGAGCAAAAGCCCAAATCAAGGCCTTTGAAACCACACAAACCTTCATTGCTAGTCGCCATGTCACCGCATGCCCTAAGTCACCAACCGTGTGTGAAATTTAAGTAAAAATCGCATTGGCAATAAAAAAATTATATAGATTTGGATGAGTTATTGAAAAAAAACTCACTTTTTTTCGTTGATTCATGAGTTTTACGCAAAAAAAATCCTTGCAAATATTTCAAAAACTCGTTAGTGAGTTATTGGGTGAGTAACTCGCCTAGCCATTTGGCTTGCGAGTATTCGCGAGTTTTGCAACAGACCTCAGAAGTACCCCACAAATACCTAAAGAACCTCTTCACTACAACCTAGTGTACTCATCTATGATTAGCCATAAATCGGCTCATTTCTCCAATGCCCTACCTTAAGCCACACTTTGGTGCTCAAGACTCCTAGTTTGGCTCTAATACCAAGTTATTTTTCATGAATCAGCCAAGACTTAAACTTGGGACCTCCCATGTGCATGTTGGGGTGCTCTACCACTATGCTACTAGCTCTCTTTGTGACAACTATGATATTTGGTACACTCATTATGGTATGGGTGTGGCTCATTCCTCCAACAAAGCTTTCCTAAGAGGGAGGATGGTATGTGACATACCATCCTCCCTCCCATTTTGTCATTATAAATTATGATGTAAATAGGTCGTTTCACTAAGAAGTTCATAAATTATGTAATGCTAGACATACAATGAAGCTCATATTTATGTAATGTTAGATGTAAGTAAGAATAGAATAGAATAGAATAGAATAGAATAGAATAGAATTTTAATTATCCACAAGGCTAAAGATGGCCTATGGGACAACAAACCCTGCCATTTTTTCTTTCTAACTTGCTTATCTGCTATTAAGCTTGATGATGAGCTCCCCCATTTTACCAACCTTCTCCTCTTTGAACAAATCATGTAAGGAAGTAGCTGCTAATGTACCCGTAATTGGCTATAGAATGTTCCTGTAAGCTTTGCATTCCATGATAAAGTGCTTTCTTCAGTGTTACCCTGAGTTTCTAGGATGGGGACGGCAGGGGATCATAGGATGCGTCCCCAAGTCCCTGATTTTTTAAGCCAATTTTGGGGACAGCTACGGGACGACAAAGGGGATGGCTTTATAAAATATAGGGAAAATTTTAAATATATAGGGAAATTTTAAATATTCATATGAAAATATGGCTAAAGCTTGCATATATACATTATAGAACCTTAACATATAACATTTGTGTTCAAAATTCATTGTCAATACTCGATATGCATTCAAAATTCAGAATTCAATGATTCATTGTCAATATGCATATTTAGGAAATTTGGAAAATCATCTTAAGCATTTTGATCACGTTTACCAGTTCTAGAAGAAAAAATACCATTCTAAGAGGTCTAAGCAAAGTTTTGGGGAATTAGAGATAGAATATCTTGATCATATAATCTCAGTAGAGATTAGTGTAGACACTCCCAACACAAAAGCTGTGATGTATAATCTCAAAAGGGATTAGAATATTCAATAGACCCTTCCAAAATAAAACCTGTGGTTGAATGATCAATCACACAAAAATTTCGATAATAACAATGACTCACCAAGATCTATGCCCATATTTTTTTTCCATTTTCTGACCTACTCTAAAAGGACTATTTAACATGGTCTGAAAATGGAAACCAAAGCTTTTAAAAGCTTAAGGAAGCACTACCATAGACTCCAGCCCTGACAAGCTCCAAATTTCTTCAAACCATTTGTAATAGAGTGTGGTAATCATGCAAGATGACACCCTATTACTGGAAAGTCAGAATTTAAAACACAGGGAGAAATTTATATCAGTTTATAATAAGTAAATATTGGCAATTATGCATTCCTTAGAAAAATAGAGGCAATATTTGCTAATGAACAAGATTCTAGTTAAAAATTAAAATAGATCACAATAGTCTTGAGTATCTCCAAAAAGAAGATCTTATCAACCAAGCGACAAAAGAGGATTGAAAAGACAGAAATGTTTAATTTGGATTTTGAGATTTTACATAGAGATAACATAATCAAGCAGCAGATGCTTTATCTAGTAGAGATTATAAACATATCAGCATATACAATTTCAATTATTATTCCAAAACTATTCAGGAGTGATTTTTTTTTAAAAGGCTGCCTGACCGACTGTCCCCGGGACGTCCTAGACGTCCCTTGCTATCCCTGGGACGGTTGGACATCCCCGACGCCAAGCAGCGCTGTCCCCTATTTTCCGGGACATTTCCGGCTCAAAATGGTAGATTGGGGATGCCTAGGGGACGTCCCCTAGCTGTCCCCGCATCTCTGAAACGCCACTAGGATAGGGACAGGAGATTTAGGCCCAAGGACGCGTCCCCCAATAACATAGGTTTTCTTTATTCAACTGCCCTAGCTATGTAAAAGATGCAAATTGTTTCCTTGCATTCTTCTTGAGGCCTCTTCCATCTACCTATTTTACATCGAAGACAATGTGAGCTAGTCCTCAATTGGGCTATTAGTATCTTTGCCCTCCAAGGGATATTTGCTCCCATGTAGGCCTTTTGTTGGTGATCATAATTGGGGCTATGAGTAAGTTCTTTGAATATTCTAGTTAGTGGTTTTAGGTGGATATTAGGTTCTAGCCAGGAAGCATTTTCCACGAGCTACCTCTTTGAATATTCTAGTTGGTGGTTTTTGGTGGATATTAGGTTCTAGTTAGGAAGCTTGTTCCACAAGCTACCTCTTTAAATATTCTAGTTAGTACTATTAGGTAGATATTAGGTTCTAGCTAGTAGCTTGTTCCACAAGCTAACTCTTTGAATTTTCTAGTTAGTGGTATTATGTGGATACCACTCTTAGAGTAACATCATGAGTGGAATACTACCGTAGCTTATATTAAAGATTTGTCTCCATAAGGAATCTAATCCTCCCTTTTATAACCATCCTATTTTGATATCAATATAAATCCACATTTATTTTCATGTCTCTTAGACAAAGAGCATTTTCTTGCACCTATGGTTTGCAGGTGTTGATGCGGTCCATATTTTAGCTCTGTAGGTGCCTCCAATCTTGGTTTATTTAGGATAGTCGTGTCTGATACCACTTGTAGCATACCACTTGTAGCATACCTGGTTTATTTAGCTCTGTAGGTGCCTCCAATCTTGGTTTATTTAGGATAGTCGTGTCTGATACCACTTGTAGCATACCTGCAATCTTAGGAACCAGAACTACACAAAAATAAGATCAAGGGGGGCACTTGTACATAGAGGAATATAGAATTACATCTGCAATCCAAAAGATGAATAAAATAGTTCTCAAATGATTATTTATGTAGATATGAAAATAGATTGTTAGAAAAAGTGTGTGTAAACACTTATTTAAAACAAAGCAAGTTGCTTCTCACACAGGCTACCCACATAACATACTGATGATACAACAAACCTACAAGTAACTTCATAGATAAGCCACATTACACAATCACATTGAGAGTAGCACTCAACTACCTCTATTAACTATCTACCTTACACAATTACCTAGCATCACTTACATATATAATAGGCATGTGATAAAGTATGAATTTCACAGTAAAACAGTTCATTTACATCATGAAAGATGTTAAAAAATACTAAAAACAATAAAATAGCTCTTTTACATCGTGAAAGATGTTAAAGATGTTTGAAGAAAACACTAAAATGTTGAACTCAGTTCAAACATTTGCAGGCGAGTGAGATTCCAGTGTTGTGGGTAAATTTTGACACAAAATGGATGAATTGCTACTATCACAATCTGATTGCCTATTGCCAGACAACCAATTTTCTCACTCTTCCTATGGTATCTTCCCCCTGCCACTATGTCTGTTACATAGTTAGATATTATAGTAGAATGAAATCCTACTGAGTGGGATAGTACAGAATGCGTGTTCAGTAGCATCTTAGGGTTGCACACTTATCTGCACAAAGGCTGTGATCACAAAGGTTGACAACTGCCATAAGTGCAACCACAATGTAATATCTGGGATGGCACTGCGACCAAGGAAAAATGGACAACAAAATGGATTATGTCACAATTCATCAGTCTTCAGCATGGATGCAGTCAAACAAGTAAGATATTGGGCATTGCTCATCATACAGCTGCTTACAATACCAAAGACTACCCATCAATGATTTTCCCAGTTCATAGACAAGATAGAGCAGAGATTGAAAAAGATTCCAGAAGGGGAAATATGTAATGAGAAATCAATAATTGCCACAGCTTGGTAGGAGAATTGCAGAGCTGCAAAGGCTTTCCCTTGATTGTCCTTTCCTCCATGCCTTAATGAAATGTAGACTTCGTTATAGTTAATAGCAGTTGCTTCAGTTCTGCAAGGTGTTCAGGTTATACAGCTATTTTGAAGAATGTCATTTCAGTGTCTCTATTCATGATAGACTTTGGTTGGCCATGGAATCTCTTAGTTGTTTTTGAAATTGTCTTCTTAGACAAGGTGGTTGCAGAAATTGCTCAGGTGCTTTCACAAGACCTTTCTTTTGTCTAAACCAGTGGTCCACAGAGACACATCCCTGGGTCCAACTACTCATCCCAGATGTCCAGGACATTTTCAAGATGGGAGACAAGGATGGGGATAGGGTCAATACATCCCTGTAAGAACCCTTATAGGTTCAAACTATTCTTTTTTTCTTTTGCTGCACTTAAACTCTTTAACTTTGTTTACAACAAGGGTTTATTATAACATGTAGTTTGAAAGGTTCCAGCATTAATAGCAAGAAATAAACTTGAACATAGATCTTAGGCAATCAACAAGATGAACATAAACAAGGATGATCATACCCAGCAATGATAGCTTGTCTTCTTTATTTAATTTGAAAACTGATTACAAACAAAGAGGGTTGGAAAGTACAAACAGCCAGGTTTGGTTTGAGTTCAGACCTTCAATTACATTCACTTGTGCCAAAACACAAGTCCAAACCCTAGCTTTATGAAGTGGGATGTTATGTCCAGCTGGGAATGATTGGAATGTGATTGTAGCAGAACGCTTGGGGTTGTAGATGCCCAAAAACTCTTCAGATATGATAATGAAATCTGGTTATACTTGAAGTTGGGAATCGCCAAAATTATCCTTCTTTGCCACACGAACCTCTTGAAAACCTCCTTCCAACAACTAAAGATGAAAGTGTCACAAAACAAAGTCACAATCTGCAACTAAAACTTCACCAAAGCAATCTGTTTAAGCTCTATGATGAATTTCTGTTTGAAATCATCTCTCATGGTGGAATGGGGTCATCACCATACAACTACATTCAAGGGAGCACCACCTTGAATCGACTGAAAACTATTTTCAGTCAAGAGACACCTCTCTCAAACTGTCTAAACAGAATTAGCAATAGCAAAAACATCCCTCTCTCAACCTCCCAAATTTTCTTAAACAAGATTCCACGCCCAAACCGCCCCAAGAAGAGGATCAGATTTGTTTTATTAAAATATTCACTTTACTTCAAGACTAAGAAACCTTAAACCGCCCTAAGCCAAGTTCATATTTTATTCCATTAAAATATTCGTTGCCTTCATCACTAAGGCACTCAAGTTGCCCTTGGGGAAAGATCAGATTTTCCTTTATTAAAATATTCATGACTTCATGGCTAAGTTTCCCAAACCGTCCTAGGAGAGGATCTAATTGCTTTTTGAATATTAAAATATTTTAATTTGGAAGTTTCCTTGAGCCGCCCAAGGGAGAGATCAGATTTGATCTTAAAATATTATATTTTGGTTGCTTGTCCCTTAAGTCTTCTAAACCGCCATAGGAAGGGGAATTCTTCTAGAAGCAGATCTGATTTGATGAGGTTGACTCACCTCCTTGTTTGCATGGTCTTGCAAATAGACCTCCTTGCTTGCTTTGACCTGCTTGTGTGCTTTGACTTACAAGTGGACCATGAGATAATGATAGAATAAGATCAACATTATGCTTTGCTTGGATTAAGCATAATTCCCTCTTAATTCTCTAAACACATCTTACCAAAATTTGATTCTCTTGGCCAAAATTATTCCCTAATCACGCCATCTAACCCACAGGAATGTTGGATGGGCCGTAATGTCCACACTCTCGATGTAACATCATGGTGGCACGATTCTAGCCCATCCAGCATTCCCATGGGTTAGAAGGCATAAAAGGGGATGAATTTTGGCGATAGGAAACAAATTTTGGTAGTGTATGAGAATTAGGAAGGTGTTAACCTTAAGCCAAGCAAAGCATAATGCTAATTTTCTTCCCACTTGCTGGTCAAAGCACACAAGGAGGTGAAAGCAAGCAAGGAGGTCTACTTGCTGGTCAAAGCAAGCAAGAAGGTCTATGTTGAGTCAAAGCAGGCAAGGAGGTCTCTTTGCCACACCAAGCAGACAAGGAGGACAAGCAAGCAAGGAGGTGAGTCACCTCACCCAAATCTGATCAGATTCTAGAAGCCTCCCTCTTCCTATGGCAGTTTAGGTAACTTAAGGGAGAAGCCACCATAAATTACTATTTTAAGACCAAGTCTGATCTCCTCCTTGGGGTGGCTGTAGGAAGCTTCCAAGATACATTTTTTAATCTCCAAAAAAGGCAAAAAGACAAACACAATCAGATTCTTCTAGAAGGCTTGGGGAAACTTAGCCTTGAAGCAAAAGAAATAGAATATTTTAAAAGGAGAAAATCTGATCTTCTTGGGGGACGACTTGAGTAGTGCCTTAGCTTTGAAGCAATGTGAATATTTTAATGAAAGACAATCTGATTCAACCCTAGGGCGCCCTTGCCTTAAGGTCTTATTTAAAGGAGGCTAGGGTAATAGGAAGGGCATGCTATTTGGTGATTCTATCTTATTTGCTGAGATATATCTTTTGACTGAAAGTGATTTCGGCCAATTCAAGGTGCTGCTCCCTTGAATTCAGTGGTTTGGTGTTGTTCCCATACCACCTAGTGAGGTGATTTCAGACAAAAATACACCATTGAGCTCAACTAGATTGCTTTAACACAGTACAGTTGTAGATTGCATCCTTATTTTGGTGGCACTTGCATCTCTCCTTGCTGATAGAAGAATTTCAAGAAGTTTTTGTGGCATAGTAGAGTATTTTGGGTGAATTCCAGCTTCACGTATAACCTGGTTTCGATACAGCAGACCTCAAACAGATTTCATCTTCGTATTTGAAGAGTTTCCAGTCATCTCCAAACTCCAGTGGGCTGCTACAGTCGATTTTTAGTCATCTCCAGCTAGGTATTTCATTCCACTTCACATAGCTAGGGTTTGGTCTTGTGTTTTGGCACAAGTGGATGTAACTGTGGTCTGAAATTTAAATCAGACCTGACTGTTTGTACTTCCAGCCCTCTTTAGTTGTAATCAGCTTCAAAACAAATAAGAAGGTTGAACTATCTTTATGGGGTATGTCCATCTATATACTTATGTGCCCTATTTAAATTGCTTAAAGACTATATTCAAGCTCATTTCTTTCTATTGTGCTTGGAATTTTTAAATCTGCATATTACAGTAAACCCTAGTTTAAAATCAAAGTTGAGAATAAATCAGAATTTTCAGACCAGCATAGAAAAAATTTCGGTTTGAACCTCATAAGGTTTCTCACAGTGGTATCAGAGCAAAAGTAATTGAATATTTTAAAAAAAGACAATCTAATTCAATCCTAGGGCGGCCTTGCCTTAAGGTCTTATTTAGAGGAGGCTGGGGTAATAGGAAGGTCATGCTATTTGGTGATTCTATCTTATTTGCTAAGAGATATCACTTGACTAAGAGTGATTTCAGCCAATTCAAGGTGTTGCTCCCTTGAATTCAGTGGTTTGGTGTTGTTCCCATACCACCTTGTGAGGTGATTTCAAACAGAAACTCACCACTGAGCTCAACCAAATTGCTTTTAGCACAACTCCAGTTGCAAATCAGGACCTTGATTTGTGGAAGAAGACATTTCAAGAAGGTTGCTTGACATAGAAGGCCATTTTGGGCGATTTCTACCTTCAAACATATTCAGATTTTCATTGCAGCAGATTTCAAGTTAACTTCATCACCATATCTGTGGAGATTTTGGCAACTAAATCCTCCAGAAGGCTGCAACAGCGTATTTCCAGTCATTTCCAGCTAGGTTTATCATCCCAAACACTTAGCTCATTCTCTTTTCTAGCAGCTAGGGTTTTATCTACTGCTTTGAGCACAAACTGGTTATCATTGAAGGTCTGGAACTTAAAATCAGACCTACAGATTGTAATATTCAGTATTTACTATTGTAACCAGCTTCTAGTAAAATAAAGAGAATATGCTATCTTGCTGGGTATGTTCTTGTTTATGTTCATCTTGATTGTTTGCATAACAAATCTATATTCAAATTCATTTTCTGTCATTATTGCTTTCAATCTACATGATATAATAAGTCCTTGTTGAAGGCATAAGTTAAAGACAAGTCTGAAACTTTCAGACCAGCAAATAGAAAGAAAAAGTTTTCAGTTGGAACCTGTAAGAGTTAATGAACTTGAATACATAGTTTTTTTGCAAACAGTCAAGATGAACATAAACAAGAACATACCCAGCAAGATAGCATATCCTCTTTATTTGACTAAAAGCTGGTTACAACAATAAATACTGAATATTACAATCTGTAGGTCTGATTTTAAGTTCCAGACCTTCAATGATACCCAATTTGTGCTCAAAGCACTAGATAAAACCCTAGCTGCTAGAAAAGAGAATGAGCTAAGTGTTTGGGATGATAAACCTAGCTAGAAATGACTGGAAATACGCTGTTGCAGCCTTCTGGAGGATGTAGTCGCCAAAATCTCCACAAATATGGTGATGAAGTTAACTTGAAATCTGTTGCAATGAAAATTTGAGTATGTTTGAAGGTAGAAATCGCCCAAAATGGCCTTCTATGTCAAGCAACCTTCTTGAAGTCTCTTCTTCCACAAATCAAAGTCCTGATCTGCAACTGGAGTTGTGCTAAAAGCAATCTGGTTGAGCTCAGTGGTGAGTTTCTGTTTGAAATCATCTCTCATGGTGGAATGGGGTCATCACCATACCACTGCATTCAAGGGAGCACCACCTTGAATCGACTGAAAACTATTTCCAGTCACAGAATTAGCAATACCAAAAACATCCCTCTCTCAACCTCCCAAATTTTCTTAAATAAGATTCCAAGCCCAAACCGCCCCAAGAAGAGGATTAGATTTGTTTTATTAAAATATTCACTTTACTTCAGGACTAAGGCACCTTAAACCGCCCTAAGCCAAGTTCATATTTTATTGCATTAAAATATTTGTTGCCTTCATCACTAAGGCACTCAAGTTGCCCTTGGGGAAAGATCAAATTTTCCTTTATTAAAATATTCATGACTTCATGGCTAAGTTTCCCAAACCGTCCTAGGAGAAGATCTGATTGCTTTTTGAATATTAAAATATTTCAATTTGGAAGCTTCCTTGAGCCGCCCAAGGGAGAGATCAGATTTGATCTTAAAATATTATATTTTGGTTGCTTGTCCCTTAAGTCTTCTAAACCGCCATAGGAAGGGGAATTCTTCTAGAAGCAGATCTGATTTGATGAGGTTGACTCACCTCCTTGTTTACTTTGTCCTCCTTGTTTGCGTGGTCTTGCAAATAGACCTCCTTGCTTGCTTTGACTAGCAAGTAGACCTCCTTGCTTGCTTTGACCTCCTTGTGTGCTTTGACTTACAAGTGGACCATGAGATAATGATAGAATAAGATCAACATTATGCTTTGCTTGGATTAAGGATAATTCCCTCTTAATTCTCTAAACACATCTTACCAAAATTTGATTCTCTTGGCCAAAATTATTCCCTAATCATGCCATCTAACCCACGGGAATGCTGGATGGGCTAGAATCAGGTCACCATGGTATCACTCCGAGAATGAGGACATTACAATCCCTCAACCCCACCTTGCCACACTGCATTGCTCAGGAATCACCCTAGACTAGTCATTTTATGCCTTATGTGTATGCAACTATGCATAATAGTCAAATTTAAAACAGGTGTAGAAATGAAGCAGGTAATGGTAGTGGAAACAGTAGAAATATAATTATTCATTAATTAGATATAAATGAATAGAATGTGAGGTAAGGCTCAGGTGTTTTTCTTTAAGTATTCCAATTTTTAAAGTGAGCCAATGCAGCAGCAGAATAGGCTGGAAGACAAGCATAGAAGCATCTTTACCTGGACTTGATCCTGTATCAAACTTGGCACAACTTTTGGTACCAACACTTGCTAATTGCTATGCACTGGCTGAAATCTAACATAAACAAACAAGGTTCTGAATCTGAAGGTTAAGTGGGTACTTTTTGTTATCCCAGATTTTTAACTTGTTAAAAATTAGGATAACCAATCAAAATTTTGATAAAATTTAAAGATTTTCTCTTCTAAGGCACGTATTACAAGGTGCCAAGATTAGCAAATCTCAATTTTAGGTCTACAGTCCTTTGGGTTATCACTTTTCTTTCATTCTTGTCCGTTTTCGTGAAATTCTGAGTCGTTTTTAGTGTGTTTTTGGTCAAATTCGGGTTTTTCTGACATCACTGCAAGTAGGAGTTTTTGAACTTGACTGCAAGTCAATTTTAGGAACTTTTTGTTTATATTGCAAGTGTAGGAACTTTTTAAGTCTTTTACAAGTTACTTTTTCATTTAAAGTTACTTGTAATAACTTCTCAAAATTTCGATTTTATTTTGAATGACTTGCAATAGCATTAAAAAGACCCGATTTTCACTTTAACTACTTGCAATTAGTTGAAAAAGACCCGATTTTCTTAAAGTTGCTTGCAATGACACTTAAAAAACCCGATTTCATTTTAAAGTAACTTGAAAACATATCAAAAAGGCCTGATTTTAATAAAGTTAATTGTAAATGCTTTGAAAAAGCCCGATTTTATTTTGAATGACTTGCAAAATGCTTGTAAAAGTCCGATCTCTCTTTTAAGTGACATTTTTACTTGTTTTGAGCTCTCAAAAACCCGACGCCATCCATGATTGAAGCAGTTTGAGTTCTAGTTCGCAGATTTTATAGATCCAGGAGCTTTAAAATCGGACTTTCAGCTGTTAATAATCAAGTCTTTTTCATTTTTCTGAGTTTGCAAATCACGTCTAGGGTTTTCTCTTCATTTTGGATTTTAAGGCTCTTCTTTCAAGTATGTTTTCCTTTATTTTAGTTATTTCTTTCTTATTGTTAGTATATGTTTATATGGCATCTTTGTTTCATTTCTGAAACTTTTTAAAACGCGTTTTTATTTGTCTTTCATGCGTTTTCTGGAAAATGCATTTTCTTTATTCAAAATGTTATTTTGATATGCTTTTATCTTTTCTAAAAACGTGTTTCTTTTCCTACTCCATACGTTTTTCTCCCCATTTACAAAAATGCGTTTCTTATATTCAAAAACTACTTATTCGCCTTTCATCCCTATTTTTAAACATCTCCTTTTCATGGTAAAATCTGAAGCCGACTTCCTAAATCCGTTTTCTTCTCATTACATTTTCCATATGCTTTCCATCTTACCTCCATTCTAAATACGCCCCATTCAAAACATGCCTCATATACAAAAACGCCTTTCCATTCACCATCCATTTTTACCCTATATCCATAGCATAAACATTTCTTTCAGCTGGAATTTTTTTTTTTTATTCCTTTTTCATATACCTTTCGTTTGCAGAATTCGCTATATACCTTAAAAACGCGTTTTTCTTCTTTTACCGTTCATTTCCATCTCATTTGTCTATCATATACCATTCATTTCATTTGTCTATCAGCTGAGAACATTTATCCTCCATTCTCTTTCATTTACATTTGCCCTTTCATTTCATAATCCCATTTCCATTCTCCTGAAAAGAAGAAAAAGAAATAAAAAAATGTTGCTTATAGAAGCAAATTGGGTTTTTGCCTACTCACTGCAAGTTGGAGATTTTAATAAAGAATGCAAGTTAAAAGTTTCCACTATTCACTTGCAATGACCTCTCAAAATCCCGACATGCACTATTCACTTGCAGCCGGCCTTCAAAATCCCGAAATGCCTTATAAATGCCTAAAAATTGGACTTTTTGCCGTTGACTGCAAACGCAAGTTGAAAATTCTGAGTTGCACTTTTCAAAGTTGCAATCTAACTTTTTCATTTATCATGAAAAGCACATGTCCTTTTCACTTGCAATCAGCCTCCAAAAACCCGAAATGAGTTATAATGCTCATTTTTTGCCCTCATACAGCCAAAACACCATTTTGAGTTTGAGCCTTCGCCATGTCTACGCCTGTAAACGTTGATGATGTCTTAACCTTATGGAACTTTCATCGCAGCCTTGCAGATTCTTGTTCGATGACGAAGGAACCTGCTTCTCCATCAAACAAAAAAATGAAGTACAAATACATCAAGTATCAGAATGAGATTCCTCCATCTCATGTTGTCTCGAACATTGAAGAAATCAGAGACACGGAGATTGGGCATGTTGATATGTCCGAGTTTTTGAAGAGAGCTGAGGAATCAACTTCTCATCATATGCAGTTGCTGCTGAGAAGTCATATTCATTTGGTTTCCTCTTTTCCTATTGCTGCCCTAGAGCCAGAGTTCGTCCTTGCGTGCACAGCTCACTTTGACAGAGAATCCAGAACCATTAAAGATGATGATGGGAATGTGGTTATTAGGCTTGATCCAAAAACTATCAATAAGGTTTTCAGAGTTCCAGACTCACCTATGTATTCAGATATTTCAGTAAAGAGTGCTCTAGATCATTATGAACAGAAGAAAGAAGATTGTAAACACATCAATACTAAATGGCTTCTCGTCGAACCTGTTTGTCTCGGTTGCCCAAGCTGTATCGATCTGACTTCAAAGAAGAGATCAATGATATAATCACTCTCTTGAGCAGGATGATTGGGTTGAAATTCTCCAATGTCTTTGAAAAGTGGATGTACAAATTCATAGCAGTGATTAGGAAGGCACAACACCCAATCTTCTGGGGAGAAATAATCAGTGATAGTCTATGTGAGCAGCTTGCACAAGTTCCTACCACGCTCACATTCTATATGAATTCCTATCTGGTTTACATAGCAGCTTCATTAAGGCAATTTCCAGGCCTTTCTACTGGAGGAGATAGATCATTAGTCCCAGTTTGGGAATACTATGATCAGCTGCCTTTGATTCCCAGCAGGATTCATTACAGAAGAGTCCAAGACGCATTCTTTGGTCACTTCATGTGCCTATTTGACAAAACCTTGCAGAACAACAGAGTATCAGATGCTGCTTGGAAAAAGGTCAATGAATATGGTTGTCTTTTTCTTCAGTTTCCTACTTTTACCTACATGAGAGTTGGCTGTTTTGAAGATCAGCCATACATGCTTCCGAAGTATCCAACTGATAAAATCATTCTAATGGAGCTGGCAAGACAGTTGATGACAGTGCATGCACGACAAGCTGTGCAACATAAAACTGGAGTGAGTATCTCGTCTCATAAACCATTACAGATTGGGAGATACTCCTTGACAAGTACCTCAAAGGCGAAAGCTATGGAAACCGAGATTCAGGAGATTAAATTAAAAAGATTCAAGGCAAGGGCAGATTTTGATTATAGAGGAATGAAAGACAAGATAAAGAGGGCCTTCACTCATGTACATCGCCTTGAAGATATTTGGGCAGACCTCCGAACAGAAAAGGACATCTATAAAATGGATTATTGCAGGCTCACTCTTGAACAAATTATAGATTTTAATCTGACTTTGATTCCAGAAGGAGTAATTGATGATGGGCTGATTTTAGATCCAGAATATGAACAAAGAGTTGTTGACGCTTCTATTCCAGCAATACAATGGTCTAATAAAGAATCAGTTTCTATCTTTAACAAATTTCAGTCAGTCTTGGCAAATACTAATTCTTGGCTCAAGAGTATAGGCATCAAAACTATAAAAATCAGGGTTAATAATGAAGATGATTCAGCTGGACCTGTTGGATTGAAATCAAAAGTCCGAGACAAGTCCAAGGAAGGTGCTTCTTCTTCAGGAACGAGGATTAAGCTGAGAGTCAACCGTGCTATAGAAAAACCTTTGAAGGAACCAACATTAAAAGGGAAGGAGGTTAAAGAGACGCAGATCCAAATCATCGATCAGCAAGAAGGAGAAGTTCTTCAGTCTCCTACTACTCTAAGTATAATGTCTCCACATATTGATGTTGCACCAGTATCAGTATTGTCTCCTATGTCTCAATTTGATAGTGATGTTGATTCCTTCTCAACGGTTTACGTTCCTTCTATTGAAGTTGTTCTTCATACATCAACTTCATCAACAGTGACTGCCTCTATAGAGAACATACATGATAATCTAGAGAATGTTTTTGATGCTAATCCGATGTATCCAAACACATCACAAATAACACTTCCTGAAATAGATACATCTGCTGCAAGTTTTGATTGTTTCATGGCTAATGCTAATCATAATACACCATCCAGTCAAGCTTTTGTTGCAATTCAAACTGAGACATCTCCTAGAGTAACAATCGTGGCTCAAAATGAATCTGTTGTTGTTTCAAATACGGTTGCTGTTTCAAATGTAGATATATTGGATCTTCCTCCATGGTTGAGTTCAGTCAGTCTAAAGAGAAAGAAACAGGCAATCTCTCCAGATGTATTTGATTTCCAGCAGTTAAAGAGATCAAAGCCAAAAGCTGCAAAGAAGGCTAAAACGGTTTCACGGGTAGTTGTGGACAGCAATAGAATGAAGTATGCAGAAATAGCTGAACCTCTTGCAAACAAGTCACCAGAAGAGATGCAAGTATCTGATTACAAATTCACAAGGGTGGATTTAGGCAAACAAACACATGCTGGTATGATGCAAGATGCTCAAAATTCAGTAACTGTTTTGACACATAGTTACAATGAACTTTTGGCAAAGAAGGAAAAACTGAAAGAAGAGAATTCACAGCTCATCTCAGTGATTCAGAAGATTGCCAACTCTTCAGAGCAAGTTAATCCATTAACTTCTTTCACCTCTGAAGAATCAGTCAAGCAATTGGAGAAAATTGCACAAAAGGCCAAAGCAATTGATTCCTAGGCAACACAGCTGATTGATCAAAGCATACCAGTAATTAAAAAGACATTACAAGTTCTGAATAATGTCAGAATAGCAAAAATAAAGATGAATCAGACTTTGGAAGTTTTCAAGCAAAGTTTGGATTCACTTGAAAAAGATTTGAAAATTTGGCATGAGATGGATCAAATCAAGCTAGAAATTCTATGCAACAATTCAATCCTACCAAACAGAGAAAAATACATAGAATTTGAAGAACTCATGACAAATAAGTCATTGGTTATTCAAGATCTCATCAAAGATGTCCAAGCTACACTAGAAATGAGTGATGAAGTTCAGCAAGACATCCTTTCTAGCTTTGAGAAAATCCCTTGCAGAATTTTGAATCATGAAGGAGAATTACTTGCAACTGATGTGCTCACTATAGAAATGGCAGCAAACCTTCGTCAAGAGCTAGAATCATAATAGTTTACCATGGATTCGATTCACAAGTTTGTTAATCATCAAATGATCCTTGATAAGATGCAAACTGTTTATGAGGATCATAGAGAAGCAACAATAGGATATTTTGACGTGATTTTGAAGACTGTTGTGGTTGCCAAGAACACACTAGGCCCCGATCCAAATGAGTTGCAGGAAATTATCAACAAATTTCAGTCTTTCAAAGCTAGGACTGAAATGGAATAAAATGTTTTATCTTTATGCATTTTGTTTTCAACAAACTACATGTAAAAACAAATTTTGTAATCGCAAGTGTTTCTTTCACTTGCAGTTTTGTAAATTGTCATTACATGTAATCAAGTTACAAGTCAAAATAGTTTAAGACTGTAATTTTGAATAAGTCAATTGCAAGTAGTTGGTGGTTGAGAGAATTTCTCAAGTTAGTTGGGATCCTCCCACCTTTTTCTCATGACCTCTCTCCTATAAATACTTGAGAGGGTCCTTTGTAAATATATCTTTTTGGCAAGCAAGAAAATTCTGCAGAAATTTGTACTCATAAAGACTTTGAGCTTTATAGTTATAAGTTGTTCATTTTCAAGTAATATCAAAGAGTTGCAGATTTCAGACTTTGTGTTGAAATCCTACTTTGCATCCATTGTGTTCTTATGTCATTTTGGAGCATTACTTTGTGATTATTTGAAGATTGTGGAAGATTGCTAGGAAGAACTTCAATTGAAATATTTTCAGACTTTGTGCTGTCAATGTTGAAGATTGAATTCATAATTTAGAAATTAAGAAGAATTACAAGTCTTTGTGCTTGTAACGATTCCCATTCATAGTAGTTAATAAATACATCATATTTGCAGACTTTGTGCTGTCTTATGTTGTATATTATCATTAGAATTATCTTTCAAAAAGGGTAGATAGGATTGCAGATTTTCAAGACTTTGCACTTGAGGTTGTTTTCCCGTCCGAAGGAAGTGACGGAAGTCTTTGAGCTTTCAGGAAACTTCATTTCCTTTCTACTGAATTTATTGCAAGCTGCTGTTAAAGTTTATTTAAAAGTCCATATTACTTTTTCTGTGAAAAGAAAAGAGTTTAATCTTTCCTGAAACAAGAGGAGAGATTATCGTTCCACCCATATTTGTTTTTAGTTAATTAGATAGGGGGAGCCTTCCCTTAAATAGGAGAGTTTAACTCACACACTGTGGTTGAAACCACCATTTTGCTAAACCTCCTAAGTTTACAAAATATTCAGCCAACACTTTTGAATCTTGATACTCTCCTTATTGCATTAGTGATCCATCAGATGAAGCCCTGGTAGCTTTCTCCTTCCTAATAAGAGCATATTTTTTACATATAACTGGGAATGTCTCCTCAAGTGCTCTCATAAACTCTCAATGTCTCTTTAATATCTATCACATTTGAGTTTCTGAAAGATCTCAGTCACTTCTATTACCACTTTTTGATGTCCTCTTAAGGCTTTTGGAAGTTTTCAAAGCAGGCAGCACCATCTCATCTTTATCATGTTTTCTATCCTCTTTATTAGGCCCAAGATTGGTACCTACTTTCCTTCTTTTACGTCTGATATTTTTCATTGTGCCCTTTGTCAACTCTTCCTTAGCCTAGTTCGAGCAATTTTTTCAATGTTTGAACTTTGGATTTTAAACTCAAAGGCAAAACATAACAAATGAAGGAGATCATTCCAAAGGTTGTACTAAGTCTGGACATACATTACATTGTCAAATTTATAATGGACATAATACAACTCGGAAATATAAATCTTACTATAATCATCCCATGGATAATGAGATCAATGGATCTTGTTGCATATTCAACACATTGTAGTTACTTTCTAAAATTTCAGCTTCTTTTAATTTGTTTATGTTATTTTTAATTTACTTGAATGTTATCAAATTCAAATATATATATATATAAAAATAGCCGTCCCCATAATTCAAAAAAACTTAGTTACTGGGTTCCCCTAAACCCACCCATACCTGTATGTGCTGAACCCAGGTGAACCCAAGGGCTGCCCAAAACAAAGAAAAAAAAATTAAAACATTTTTATAAACAAAAAAATGCCTACGTACATAATTTTGCCCTCAAGTTATAAAATTGTGAAAATGGCATATGTCATGAAAGTTTGTGTGGTTTCAAAGGCCTTAATTTGGGCTTGGTAGTGGGGGCTCTACCCCTTGACCTTAAACTCAGATAAACACTAGTTTAAACTTTATTGATGAAGATTAAATGTAGAGACACTTGCACAAAGCTTATTGTTTAAAAGTTATTATTGTTTATTAATTTATTATTCTTATAGTTATTATATTGAAGGCTGTTAAACAGATTGTTATGGGATGTATTATGGTAGTTATTTATGTTCATAAAATATGCACATCACATAGTATGACATGTTCAAAACACCTGCAATTATAGATTTATAAATACTCTTCTTTTTATGGAATTTGCTACCAAAGCCCTCTTATTAGTCGCTTTCCCATTATTACTTCATTTTTTACTACATTTATTGAATATAAAAATATTCCATCTATGATCAAATGTGTTATCTACCAAATCCTAGGGCAACCCCATAGCATTATGTAGAGTGCATCAATTTTTACTTGTGTAGCTGTCCAGGTAGATTATTTTGTCTATCTTTCATTATATGCGTTTTAACTTGCAAAATCTTCTTGAATGGCTGTAAATTTCATTGAGTGTGGCTGTCCAGGTAGATTATTTTGTCTATCTTTCATGATATGGATTTTAACTTGCAAAATCTTCTTGAATGGCTGTAAATTTCCAACATTATGTAGAGTGCATCAATTTTATTTTATTTTTGGCAAATCGCTATCAAAGAGGATAGCACTCTTTCTATTAATTTAAAGCACCAAATTACAGACACTTATTTCAACCCCAAAGTACAAAAACTCCTCTTTCTTAGAGGATCTTAATGTCATTGGATGCTTAAGTTTTGTTGAAGTTTTTTTCCTTTTGACCTCTGTCAATGCTTGCTCAATTTCAGGGGGAGCATTGCTATTTTGACCAGATAGAACGTCAACACATGCACTTGCAGCTACTGCTGTGGAACCTTCACTACCTTTAGAGAAAGCTGTAGAATCTGTAGCCTTTGTAGGTGAGTCCAAAGTACAATCCCTGTGAGGGGAAGGGGAGGAAGGAGTACTTTTCTTCGGAGAGACTTAAGATGTTCAATGAGTGCATCAATTTTTACTTGTGTAGCTGTCCAGGTAGATTATTTTATCTATCTTTCATGATATGGGTTTTAGCTTGCAAAATCTTCTTGAATGGCTGTAAATTTCCATTGAGTGTGGCTGTCCAGGTAGATTATTTTGTCTATCTTTCATGATATGGATTTTAACTTGCAAAATCTTCTTGAATGGCTGTAAATTTCCATTAATGGGTAAATTGTGCTTAGGACTGTTATGGTAATGATTGTAGAAAATTAGCGTGGGCCTGTTTAGACCTCACAGCTCTGTATTTTTTGTATTTCTCTATGCTCCATTAATATAAACTTGTCCTCTTTTTCTTGTTTAAAAAATGTGGGTAGGTCTGTGTGAGACGCATATATAAAATGTAAATAGAAAAACAATTCACTTGTAGAATGTTTGCATAAGGCGGGTCTCATGCATCAATTGGTGTCTCACTTAGCAGTGACCTAAAAGAGACTACCTTTGCCTTTATATATCCTCTCCAAAAAAAGGATTGATACATGATCTAGAAGAGGAGCGCACATTAAACTCAAGGAGCAAGGATATTTTGGAGGTGAGTGTTTAGAACTATTAATTGAAATTTTAAAATAACTTACATCCACTTAATCAGTTGTCTCTCTCATTACTGTTAAAAAGGTAATCGATAAGAAGGCAATTAGAAGGAATTCAAGATGGATGAAAATATAGAAGCAATAATCGCAAAAAAAATCACAAATTGCTACTGTTTGCAGGTTTTTCCCCTCAAAATATTGTGTTTTTTGCATAAGTTTTTTACTGCGATTTGACCCATTTTTTAAAGTTTAATTACAATTAAATCATCTGAAATGTTGGTTCTCCGGTTTCGACTGATTTTCAACTTTTTTTTGACATATCCACAATTTTTTTTGGATAGGGTTTTACACATGTTTGAAGGAATTTTACTTTATTTTTTCGCATTTTTTAAGGCATTATTTCACTGGAAGTGCCTAGAGCATTATACCTGCAAGTTACCTTCAGACTCTTCTTCCTGCACCAGATTTACCTGTGTTTTACTTGCAAAAGGCATTTTAATGCAACTCAACTGCCATGACAGGCAACGCATTTGCATTTTTTTACATTCACATCTTGCAGATTGGCCCACTTTACAAGGTTGACCATTGAAACTCATCAGAAACAATAAGGTGGTCTGTAATATATATTTTATATTTCAGTTTTAGTCTTTACATAATTGAAGTGTTTGTTTATTGCATATTCCTGATCTGACATAACAGATATTGTGCTGATTAGTAATGGAGCTTCCTTTTTTTCTGTTATAGCTTAAATTATTTTTCACTGCAAGAAACTAGTAATGGATAAATCTGTAAATTCAATGGAGAGAAAGAAGCTTTTGGTTAACTACTTAAGTAATAATTTGTTGAGCTTATGTCAACATGAACATTATTGTGACTCTGCAAGGAAAGAATGCTAGAAGCGCCACCAAGATAAGAAAATAGAATGTTTAGCAGCCTTGATTTCAAACATTCATTAACATCAGTATGCCAAGCGAAGTTGTGAAGTCAACTTTGAAAACTATAACCGACCTAATTAAATCCTTGTGTGAGCAGAGTTTTGTTAGAATTGACTATTCAAACAACAGATTTGTGGAGAATACAAAGATTATGAGTTGTTTAGGACATCTAATTTGAGAAAGAATAACGACAAAACATTATTTGTTGCCAAGTTCAAGGAACGTATAAGACACTCAAGATGGTTGCCACACATTTCAATGAAGATCATGTCAGTCATGATAAGGACGAACAAGGATTATTGTTGAAGAGATCACCAACTAGGGATAATTAATGGGGAGAATAAATGATCATGTGTTGATGAAGAGTTCCTCTAGTTTTGAGTCAAGACACCAGAAGATAACTCGAGACTAGGGGTATTGAATTTAACCTACAAAAGATTATTCATTTGCTTTAAAGAGAAGTTTGAAGATGTTTTTGTGTTCAAAATTTATATTTTAATAACATGTGGCAGTAGTCATAACAGTTTCACCCATTGTCAAAATTGTACTTAGCTCGAAATTGATCACTCTTGGACACAAGCATTTTGAATGTGATTGATCTATCAATCTAGTAATAGGATAGCAGATTGATTTAACACAGAATCAACGAAGTGTTGGAATTGATCCTATCTTTTATTGTTCCCTTTCGATTACAATCAAATTAATGGTGAGGATTCAATGGGTATGTAACATAATGTATGATTTTATATATAAGTAATATACTCACATTTAAGGCTTTTGCTGTTAGCTGGGTAGCCTCATGGAATTTATGCCAATTTTAAGTAGTAATTGTGTATATACTTATATATAAAATGTGCTAGCTGTTTCTATTATTTCTGATTGACCTATTGCAACTTGGCTGTTGATTTTACTTAACTGTTAGTAAGTTTTACCACATTACGCCTAAACCCAATATTCACTTCAAAGCAGTCAAAAAACAACTCATGCATATCGGATCTATTGTAGAAATTATCTGGCTGAATTATTGTCCAATATTCATAGGTCATTTACAAAAAACATAAAACATAGCTAGCACATTTTAGAGATAAATCTGTAGTAGCACATTTTAGAAAAAATTTACATCTTTAAATCAAGAGTCAAGATCAAAAATCACACAAAGGTGTTGTTTTTTGATGCACTACTTTGCAAAGGGCAAGGCACTAGTTCAACCAAGGTGACAAGACTTGCTACAAACTTCCTTGCATTGTAGACTCTTTGCTAACAAAAGATGAATATGAAGCGAATGTTTATTTCAAAGTGCCAAAGTACATTTTTTCTATGGGCTTTTCGGATGTGGCAAAACAGATGGTCAAATTTGTTAGATTCTACAGAAATGAAAATCTGAAACAAGATCTATTATCAGTCATAGATCACACAGACCCCAGCCAGCAAATGATCAAAGATCAAAATAGTAGAATGGAAAGAATATCCTAAAAAGAGAATTCACGAGACAAAAATGCAAGAGAATTTAGACAATGCTCACATTACTCCATCTAACTAGCAGATATGAGAGGTGAGTGCTGTATATATAGCAAAAATACAGGCATATACAACCAAGGGAAGTAATAACTCCAACCACCAAGAATAGACAGGAGTTTTACCTACGCGGTAGATGCCAAAATACATGGTTGGAAAAAGGAATGGTCCATGACTTAAATAAGGAGCACGGTATAAACTCATAGAGCAGGGATATTTTACAAATGGATATCCACAATTATTTATTGGAATGTCATAATTTACATCTATTTAATCAAATGTCTCTGTTAATAAGAGTCGACACGATGGGGCTATATTCAAATTGGTTATACAAATTCCAATCTGAATTTCCGCATACCTCACTGCTAAAAAAAAGCAAGTAATATTTAAAACCGCACTCCAGAATTCTCGGCCCAACTTCAAATTTAAAAATAAACGAATGAAAAAGAGGGCGAAAAAAATCATAGTCGTGTACCAATTCCAATCTGAATTTCCACATATCTCTCCGGAAAAAATAAAAACGATTGATATGTAAACCCCAATCCAGAAATGCAGAACCCAATTTCAAATTTAAACACAAACGAATGAAAATGGTAATGGGTATACAAATTCCAATATGAATTTCCGTGTACACACCTCATCGGTGAAGAGAATAAGCACAGTGGTGTTCAAAACACCTCTCCAGAATGGCAAAACCAACTAAAACTTTAAACATAAATAATGAAAAGGGCCAATAATAAACAAAAAAAAAAGGTTGGGTAACTTCAAAGTACCTGTATACAATTGACAATAAGGCCCGAAAAAAGGAAGAGCACTCCCATGGGAAGCACCACCACTGCAGAGGGAAGCTCCATTGCAATTAACTCTTTGTTCAATAAGACCTCCTCCTTTCTTAATAAGACTCCAAAATAATCAGGAAAATTCTCGCCCAGGGAAATGTCTTTTGCTTGTAAGATGCAACACTAAACCTTAAAAGCACAATGCAACCTCTGTGCTGAGAGAGAAAATTAAGGCCAATTAAAATCTCTCTTAAAATGAGAAGCTTTTCTTCTGCACTTTTGAAGGGAAATGTTTTGGCTTCTCCATCCAGATGTGTAGATCACTTTTTTTCCCTAACAATGGAAGGAGAGCGGAGCAGAACGCACACAGCGCGCATGTTGTTTGGGGTTGTTGACCAATAAGATGCCAAGGATAAGTGCCTGGTATAATTTTAATTGGCCGCCATCCATATTTAACGGCATCCACTGTTAACGTGTACTTTTTTTTTTTAATATATTGAATAAAATGCATGTTACAAAAGATAAAATGCAGTTATAAACTGTAAGGGGAAATAACGTGTAGTTTTTTAGGTCCCGGTGATCGTTAACGTGTAGTTTTGGGAGAAAAAGTGTTAAACGATCGAATTTATTGAGGTTTTGAATAAATATTGAGGAAAGGCGTACCCAATTGAATTTTCTATATATGAATGAATACCTAACTTTTACGGAAAGGTCAGAAATGCTTTGCTTGCTTTGTTTTTGTGAGCTTTTTGTGTGCGTTTTATATGTTCGCAACGCTTTTAACACTTAGTTTGTTGAATTTTGATGTAACTTTTTGCGTTAATTTTTAAGATATTATAAACGTCACTGGAGTTTAATAAAAATTGGATATATATATATATAGAAGGTTGTTTGTGATGTAACAATTAATGTATGAGTGACATATTTTTAATACAAGTTGATAAATGATATGAACTTAATTTGGTCATATATTTGCATAATTATACATTTGTAGGGATTGATCATAATTTTCAATTTAGTCATTTTTTTATATGGATCAGATTTGTAGGTACAAAATTGACCTCTTAATTTTTAAATCCAAATTTAAACACGGGTCCAAGCTAACTCTCTTCTTACTAGTTGTTACTTTTTGAGCATGAAAAATGTTAATTTGCATGCTAAGTGTTGTATAAAAGAACAAACCCTAATCCACTTTTATCATATGGGGTTAAGCAAAGATTCATTTGATTAATTTCAAGAGCATCACGTTGCATCATCAACTTACATGAGCATCAATAAACATACTATATGGTTGTTTGGTGTATTTCCAATCATTTAGAGTCATGATATTTCCACAATCAATGACAATTGAATTAGAAGCTTTTGGTAAAAACTCTACAAGAATTTTTACATCAACTTTTACCAAATGCTTTTTCTCGTTCAATCATTGTTGAAAGTGTTAATCTAGATCTAAGGATTTAACATAAGGAAAAGATCCTCACTTAGCGAACTCACAAAGGTGTTCAGCAACACTACCTATTCTTTAGACACAAGTTCCAAATAGTAATGTGAGCATAATTTAGATATTGTCTTGTCATTTATGACTATGTAGAAAGGTTTGTAAGTGGTAATGAAAAGGGTTGGATATTTTTTAAGTTAATGATGAAATTTAAACTATTTTTATAGATGAGATGAAAGATTGTTATTGGACCCCTCGGCCTTGGTTTGGACATTGACTAATCCTAGCTATTATGGGAACACAGGCGGGAAAGGGGAGTAGAAATTAGATCCAAATCTAGGAGCCCAATGACCCAGTAAGGGAACAAAGCCTATGAGAACATTGGATCAATAAAGATTTTAACTTGAGTGGTTGTTCAAACAACACCATCAATTAACCATTACATTGTGCCCTTAATTTTATTAATAAATTCATAGTTATACTTATTAATTGAAGGGAATTTGTAACTGTATAGAACTACTTCCACAGAAGCCCACATGAGATAATCATGCAAACAAGTATTCAAAATCCACAATGCAAAAGAATAGACAAATATACCATCGAGATGACATAAGATATATTCTAAGAAAATCTAGCCTCTAAAAGAATCCACACTCAATGTATTATCTCATGAACAAATATTACAATATGTTTACATAGTCTCTATGAATACATATTAAACATCAATCTCTCTACATGCACTCCATGTGAACAAGCAAATGAGAATCATGTAACCACACATCCCAATACATGCTTCCTCTCCTCACATGTGCAACCTACAAGAGATGTTCAAACTAGCCAACCTCAACAACTACTCATGTGCTCACTTATATAGAAATAAGCTTACATAAAACCACCGAATAGTACTACATAAACAATGTGACTAATACCATGACCTTACAAAACCATTTATCCCCTTATTTAATTTTTAGTAATAAGTTTTCCTAATATTAAATATTTTCCCAATGTGTAAACCCATATTAAATATTTATCCCAATATTACATACAACATATAAAGTGGCCCTGATAATGTTTAATCCATGTGATGTACACATCCCTAGATCCCCTAAGTGCACCACAAATAATAATAATTGTAGATACGTGAATTGTCCTAGTCTGTGAACTAGCATTTTAACACTAATATTCGTCTTTCCCTAATGATTAAATAATATTCAATTATTTAATTATTGTCTAAAATTGTATTTCCACTATTAATTAAATGACTTTATGTTATTTAATTAATTCCCAATAATAAATATTTATTAAATATTTAATTAACCCATATTAAATATTTATCCCAATGTTACATACAACATATAAAGTGGCCCCAATAATGTTTAATCCAAGTGATGTACACATCCCTAGATCCCCTAAGTGCAACACAAATAATAATAATTATAGATATGTGAATTGTCCTAGCCTGTGAACTAGCATTTTAACACTAATATTCGTCTTTCCCTAATGATTAAATAATGTTTAATTATTTAATTATTGTCTAAAATCATATTTCCACTATTAATTAAATGACTATGTTATTTAATTAATTCATTTTAATTAATCTCTCGACTAATTAAATAAATCTTATTTATCTTCTGATTAATTAAATAAATCCAATTTATTTAATTACATCTTTAATTATTTTTATTCTTCTAAATTAATCAAATAAATTAATATTATTTAATTAATCATCCGTTATCCCTTCCAAAATTAAATAATTATTATTTAATTATCCACTCTCCCACTTCCTAAATTAAATAATTACTTTATTATTTAATTATCCTTTAAATCTCTTAAACATTATTCATTCATTAATGATAAATAAAACATTTAATTTATTTATCTAAATCCCACTTGCACACTCCTTTAACAATTAATTCTCATGCAAATTCCTTATCCAGTTCTTATCTTCAAGATTAAATAATTTATTGTTTAATTAATTCTCACTTCTTAAATTAAGTAATTATTTTAATTATTTAATTTAATTCCTCAACATTATCTTCTTCTAAAAATAAATAAAATCGTTTATTTTATTTATTTAATTAATTCAATATTGCACATGTAAATAATAATTAAATTTATTTAATTATTAAATACTCATGCAAGTTCTCACTTCCTTAATTAAATAATTATTTTTAATTATTTAATTTATTCATCAATATTATCTTCTTCCAAGATAAATAAAATCATTTATTTTATTTATTTATCTAAATTTATCCATTCTCTAAATAAATAAAATTACTCATTTTATTTATTTAGCTCATCTTGCACATTCAATAATAATTAATTACTTTAATTAATTATCAATCTTCTCATACAAATATAAATTTATCTTCTATCTAACACTTTCTTCCACTTCATCTCTCATGCAATCAATTATCTCCATAATTAGTTGAGTCAACTCTATATTTAGCTCACTTATTTGGGTTAACTAATCCACCTCTTCATCTCAACAATCCTCCACCGTTGATCTTATCACTACACCTCTTAATCCTCACTGTTCATCAAATCTGAATTTCTATAAAATCAAGCATTCAACATCATACTAATCCAACCACATTCTTCGAGATTTTGCTATCACTATCATTCATTCATCTTGAGGAACCACATTCTTTGAGATTTTGCTATCTTACATCTATATTGAGCTTATTGCAGATTGTGCACATTCCATATATGAGAGCAAACAAGCAAAGTTGAGAAGAGCAATGGAGGGGAATCATTTTGGCTTTGGGTTTGAGATATTATTGTTTTATTTTGTGATTTACATTGTCATCGTGTGCTTCATTGTTAGATTAAGGTCTAATATGGCTTGATTTAGATAGCTATGATTGATATCAATGATTTCATGCCTACCTACCTGATTTTCCCTATGGACAATAATTTTACATTATAATATTATGCAAGGTAAACAACACATCTTTTCCCAGCACTAATTTCGTGGTTTAAATATTTCATAATATAATTGAGCCAAAATTTGAGCATTGAGATTTTTGATTTTATTAACATGATAATTGTGTGATCAATTACCATTAAAATTAGATTGCATTCAACTATTTTTGGTTAATTTAATCTCTTTTAACTAAGGTGTTAGAATACTTTTTAGTTGAAGGATAGTATTTTTCATGGTCATGGAAACGAGAATAGATTAAACTATTCTGAGGGAACCATTTTTAGTGTTCACTAGTTTAATCAAAGAATGTGCATTTTTATTCAAAACAATCATAAAGAAGGGAAAAGAGTTGTATTTTTTTATCATTTTGTAGCTAATTGTGGATATCTAGAAAGGAATCATTTATATAATCATTCATTATTTAAGTCAAGTCTATTTTTTTTCTTTGCTCATATATTGTTTTGATGAATTGTATGTGGTTTTTGTACTTAATGTAAAATCCTTGGAGGATAGGACTAGTTAATGAGGTTGAAGGGGTGTATGAAGGGTTCTCACATTTTTGACCTTGCATCTTTAAACCATGAAACCTTCCCTAGTTCTTAAAGTGCTCTACACCCTTTTAAATCCTAGTAATAGCCTATGAGTCTTGCAGGATAGGGTACAATCTAGGTTGAGGGGTCTAGAAAAATATATTGTCAAACCTAACATCCTAAACAATACTCAAACTTGACACTCAATTGCCAAACATAAACAACATCAAAATTCACTTGTATAAAAATGGAAGTACACCTTCAAAGGCTTATAATTGTGTTGATAAAATGAAACTATTATTAGAAAAAGTAGAAAAATAGCATAGGACTACTCAATGAACCAAAATAGATGAAGATCTAGTGATGATTATTCTTCTATTTATTCCCCTATTTTCCCAATGTTTTCCTCTCTTTAGATGGTCAAATGTTTTCTCCTTATAAATTTTCATGTCATTTTTTTATTTGCTATTGCATAAATATTCTTTGTTGTCCATAATTTAGAGAACATCCTCTTCCAAGAATGACGACCTACATTTTCTATCTATGTCCTCTTGTATATAAAAGTGATGTGGATAAATTTTTTGGATCTAAATGCTTGGGAAGAATCATTTTCATCATGACACATTGTTTGGCCACCAAAACTAATGGCTTTGATTTATCACTAGGTTATTTTATCCAATATATATTATTATTTAATCTCTTCGTCAACTTTACTTGATTCTAGATGAAAACCATGATGCTTTAACAACTACCAAATGTTTGATACAATGTTTGTAGGAGAATCATACCAACCAAGAAAACTATGTGATCCTTTAAATAATTAAATATTTGAAAGAAGTTGATCTAAACAAAAGACACCTCTAATTGTCCTTTGGGACCCACATCACCAAAATCATATTTACCAATGTTCATTCACAACTTACAATGAAGTCACCATAGTTGCTACTAAAGTGAGTTCATAGTATTTTTTAAGTCACATAGTATGAAGTTGTTGAAGTGACTTAAGTTGAAGTTATTAAAGTCCTTTGTTGTTGAAGTCACATAAACTAAATTTATTGAATATGTAACCATGTTCTCTTTTGTTTTTTAAGTCACCTAGAACATTATTTTAGCTTCCATTTTTTATCCAAATATGTCATTCCTCATAAAACCAACACACATAAAACTAAAAATATTCTCAATGTACCTTTATTTTATTTTTGGGTGATATAATATTGCTTGTGCACCCAAATGATCATACATCAAACATGTTGTCTAAGTCAAATACAATATGAGCTCTATCTATCATTTGAATATTTTATAAAATTTAGATATGATATTTCATGTTTAGCAACTTCATATGCATCCTCTCACATTGCTTCTTTAGTTGTTTTATTCTTCCACTTCACTTAGTACTTGCTATACTCTTACTCTACTCTTCTTAATTATAGTGTGTCTATCACTACTTCCACCTTATCTCATTCTTTCTTAGCGAACTATTATATCCATTTTCCCATTGATTGATTTAAATTTGCACTCTACTTTATACTTGTTGATCCCTTTTAGTCTTAGGGTAAAAATATACCACATAAAAAATTGAGAAGATATCCACTCCTTTTGTGATCTCTATCTCATAAGCATTTAGTATAAATTATCTCAAGGCTTGACAAGGCCCAATCTTCTTTCACTTTAGCTTGTTGTAGGTTCCCTAGGGAAACCATTCCTTTTGTAAATAAGTTAAAACTATTTTCCCAACTTTCAAATTCATGTTCTTTCATCTTGAGAACATGTTATTTGCACTTCATTGCACTCCTCTCCAAATTTCCTTTCACTTCCTTATGCAACTCATGCATAAAATATTCAAAATCCATACTATAACTCTTTTAAATCCAAAATTAGTTGTACTTTTCAACTTATATACCCCTTTAGAGTTGTAACCATACACGATATAAAAAGGTCTCTTTGTCATACCCCTATTAACTAGTTGTAAGAAAACTCAATTTGTGTCATTGTAGTATCCCATAGACTTGACATATTTCACACTAAACATTTGAATAGATTCATGAGGATTCTATTAACAACTTTTGTTCACCCATCCATTTGGGAATTAAAAAGATAAAATAAAACTCGGCTTAGTGTATAACATTTTCCACAAAGCACATTAGAAATAGTCTACAAATTTTGTATCACTATCTAAATTAATGCTTTTTCACAACTTATTAATCTTACTACCTCTTTGCAAAATAATGTAGCAACATAAGTGACATCACTCAAATTTTCACAAGGAATAAAGTGTGACTGTAGACACCTAAAATTGACCACTATTGTTTGGTCGATTTTATCCTATTTTTCATCTATTTTCCTATTGTCTATGTTAATTAAATAATGACTTATCATTTAATCAATATTCATTATTTATATCTTAATTCTTGTTGAAGTCATAAGGTAATTAATTTATTTAATTTACTTATCATGTACCATGGTATTCCATTCATCTATTAAATTAAATAAATATCCCTATTTATTTTATTTTATTCCTAAACCCTCATTTTCCCCTTTTCCTTTAAATATAAATTAAATTCAATCATTTAATTCCTATTTTCCTCTCACCTCATGTCCTATCGTTCAACTCTCCCACTTGCCCTGTAATCTTAATCCTAATCACTTACCTAGTCCCCTCTCTAATCATTTACACATTCCTAATCCATGATTAGGAAAATCTAATCCCCTTTCCATTTACTACCTATCCACTATTTCCTCTAAGCCTCAAAGGCTTTCCCCTTTTGGGAAAGGAACCCCACATGGGTCCTTGTCCCAAAGGTACACCCAAGGAATTTTAATTCCTTTATTCCCTTCCATCTTGGGAATGTAGGACAAGGAAGGCCTTTATGAAAAAGATCCTCCCATTCCCTAAGGTACTTCCCAAGTATCAATCTCCCTCTCAAGCCCTCACATTATGCCACTTCGCATAATCTCATGGATTGAGAGATCGCATGCACTCCTAGCCTTTGATCTTCACCATTTCATCCTATCCCTTCATTCATTTTTCCTCTCATTCATATATCTCAACACCTAGCCATTTTCAAAAAATATTGCAACTTTGAGAAATTGAGCATCAATATGTTGTTGAATTTTCATAAGCACACATCGTTGAATTTTCATAAGCACACATCCAATCGATTATTGAAATCACATCTACACAACAGGAGGTTCATCATACTTTGTTTTCATTGGATTTCATGATGGTTTGACCTATTTTCACCCTATCTTGAGTCTTTTGCTTTTTTTTTGTGTCAGCTATTTGGGTTTTATTACAATTTCCATTCACATTTAGCATGAATTTCATGCACACATTTTAAGCACGTCCAGTGGGACCCACATCATGGGTCAAATTGATCAAATATTTTCATACAAGGGTGAATGGGATCTTCTCTTGGGCAACCTGAAAGGTATAATTATGTTTGTAATTTCTAGTTTCTTGAGAAAAAATCATAAGTTTTTAGGTGTACTAATTATCTTTGGCATGTAATCACACTAACATCTTTATGCAACCTTAGTAGTCAAAGATTGGTGAAATTAAATCTTATTGATATTTTTTACAACACACAACCAAAGATGCTTGCTTTATCACTAATCTAGGAACACTTCAATTTTGCTAAAGGGTCAATTTACTTATGTTCTTTGTTGAGGATCATTTTTCAACATATGCTCCCCCCTTGCACTGTTTAATGAGCTTGGGTATCAAAAATCACAAATAAATCTAAGTCTTTTTGTATATTTCTAGGAGTGTTAGCTTGTGCATATTATCTCTCCTTGTGCTTTGTGTGAGCTTGGAGATTGGAAATACCTAGCATATCCTTCATTTTAGAAGGTCGGCTTAAGGATTTTATTCCCCCAAGGGACGAGTTCAACTGCATGAACCAACATGGTATATAGAGGGGGGAGAATGAAATTTGTACCCCAATTTAGTCATGTCATGTTTAGTGAAGCCCTGACACTCGAGTGATACCAAGCTAAGAGTGAAGAGTTGGTCTAGATGGCTAGTTGACATTTTTGACCCATGCTTGTGATGGGCTAGTGTTAATGGATGTGCCTCACATACCAAATGCTTTCTAGTTCTTCTTCAATCATTATTGAAAGTGTTAATCTAGATCTAAGGATTTAACATAAGGAAAAGATCCTCACTTAGTGACCTCACAAAGGTGTTCAACAACACTACCTATTCTTTAGACACAAGTTCCAAATAGTAAGGTGAGCATAATTTAGATAATGTCTTATCATGTTATGACTATGTAGAAAGGTTTGTAAGTGGTAATGAAAAAGGTTAGATATTTTTGAAGTTAATGATAAAATTTACTATTTTTATAGATGAGTTATGAAAGATTGTTATTGGATCCCTTGGCCTTGGTTTGGACATTGACTAATCCTAGCAATTATGGAAACATAAGTGGGAAAGGGGAATAGAAATTAGATCCAAATCTAGGAGCCTAATGACCCAGTAAGGGAACAAAGCCTATGAGAACATTGGATCAATAAAGATTTTAACTTGAGTAATTGTTCAAACAACATTATCAATTAACTGTTACATTGTGCCCTTAATTTTATTAATAAATTCATAGTTATATTTATTAATTGAAAGGGAATTTACAACCATATAGAATTGTTTCCATAGAAGCCCAGGGGAGATAATCATGCAAACAAGTATTCAAAATCCACAATGCAAAAGAATAGACAAATATATCATCAAGATGACACAAGATATATCCTGAGAAGATCTAGCCTCTAAAAGAATCCACATTCAATGCATTATCTCATGAGAAAATATTACATTGTGTATACATATGTAGTCTCTATGAATACATATTAAACATCAATCTCTCTACGTGCACTCCATGTGAACAAGTAAATGAGAATCATGTAACCACACACCCCAATACTTGATTCGTCTCCTCACATGTGCACACAAGAGATGTTCAAACTAGCCAACCTTAACAACTACTCATGTGCTTGCTTATATAAAAATAATCTTACATAAAACCACCAAGTAGTACTACATAAATGATGTGACTAATACCATGACCTTACAAAACCATTTATTCCCTTATTTAATTTTTGGTAATAAGTTTTCCTAATATTAAATATTTTCTCAATGTGTAAACCCATATTAAATATTTATCCCAATGTTGCATACAACATATAAAGTGGCCTCAATAATGTTTAATCCATGTGATGTACACATCCCTAGATCACCTAAGTGCACCACAAATAATATTAATTTTACATTATAATATTATGCAAGGTAAACAACGCATCTTTTCACAACATTAATTTTATGGTTTAAATATTTCATGATATAATTGAGAAAAAATTCGAGCATTGAGATTTTTGGTTTTATTAACACGATAATTATATGATCAATTACCATTAAAATTAGATTGCATGACTATTTTTGGTTAATTTAATCTCCTTTAACTAAGGTGTTAGAATACTTTTTAGTTGAAAGATAGTATTTTTCATGTCCATGGAAACAAGAATAGATTAAACTATTCTTAGGGAACCATTTTTAGTGTTCACTAGTTTAATCAAAGAATGTACATTTTTATTCAAAACTGTCTTAAAGAAGGAAAAAGAGTTGCATTTCTTTTTTATCATTTTGTAGCTAATTATGGATATCTTGGAAGGACTCGTTTATATATTCATTCATTACTTAAGTCAAGTCTAGTTTTTTCTTTGCTCATATATTGTTTTGATAAATTATGTTGTTTTTGTACTTAATGTGCAATCCTTGGAGGATAGGACTAGTTAATGAGGTTGAAGGGGTGTATGAAGGGATCTCACATTTTTGACCTTGCATTTTTAAACAATGAAACCTTCCCTAGTTCTTAAAGTGCTCTACACTCTTTTAAATCCTAGTAATAGCCTATGATGTAAGGAAAGCCTATGGATGCAGAACAAACTTTCCTAATGTCAAAACTCAGAGAAGAATGTAGATATGTCTTTAAACTTTACAATTACAGTTCATTAAGATGCACATGAAAGGAATAATAGAATAGAGAAATAAATTCAAACACAATTGACACCAGATTTATGTGGGAAAACCCTTACGGGAGAAAAAACCCACCACACCAAAAAAAATCACTTGTATTATAGTAATCAAATTACATGCAAGTTATAAACTCTCTTTTCAAATGTCAATATTTCAGCAGCAACATTTCCCTAATCAACCTTGTACAGAATAAATTTTGATCAATCTACGTTATGTCTCACTATTACAATGTATATACAACATACAATGATAAACATTAACAGATCATTTGATCATCTAACCATCGAACTATCAACGCTATCACAGTTACAATATGTTGCAATGTATATCAACAACCATGATCAATTCATTCTCTGTACAATCGATTCAGTTCAACTTCCTCTATAGAGCAACTGTCGAACTTCCCAGGCATTCAAACGGCCACCTTCCAAGTTAGAAACGTCCTCCACTTAACGGCTTACACCTCAGTAGTCCACTAAGTCCACGCTATTCACTTTACACCGTGCTACCACTGTGCACTCAACGGGCTCCCGAGGGGTGGCGGTATACCGTGCTATCTCCAGACAAGTTGAGGGCTCCCGAGGTATGGCGGTAACTGCACTATTGCTTGACTGTTGACAGGATTCTGCGGTATGGTGGTATATTGCACTACCGCTACACATCCAGCGAGCTCCTGCAGTATGGAAGTAACCACACTACCACACCTTAGTGTAAAGACACCTGCGATATGGTGGTATCCACCTCACTACCGCTCGACAATTGAGAAGCTCCCGCGGTATGGTGGTAATCGCACTACCGCTCCTCTCTCTCAATCACCTGGCAGTACAAAGGTACAAGCATAAACATAACACTTATGAATTCTTTGATGCTCGGTGAAAATACCAGGGTTATACCAGTGAGTTTGAGACACATTTTCTCAACAATCTCCCACTTGATGAAGAACTCACTGAACCCTTTTCAATACATGAAGTCACAGAATATTTCGGACCCCAATGCCCATCAAATTTGCACACCATCTGAACTTATCCGTGCTCATTAGATTTGTCAATGCATCAACAACATTCTTCAAAGTATCCACCTTTTCTAAACAAACCTTTCCATCCTCCACCATATCTCGTACAAAGTGATACTGCACATCAATATGTTTCGTCTTGGCATGGAAGGTTGGATTTTTTGCCAGACAAATGGCACTCTGATTGTCATAGCAAATAATAATCTACCCTGCATCAAAACCAATATCAGAACGACTTCCTTACAGGCATGAGTTGTTGCCAATACTCAGCCTCATTAGTAGATAAAGCGACTACAATCTGTCGCTTGCTCATCCGACTAACTGCACCACCATTCATCATGAAACTATATCCACTGGTGGATCTTCTACTTTAATGTGCCCCACCCAATCAGAATCCACATACCCATGAATGCTAAGATTCCTCTGTGATTCAACTGAATTACCATGGTAACACAAAGCATATTCTAAAGTGCCCTTCAGATATCTAAACACTCTTTTCACAGCATCCCAATGTGTCCTTCCTGGATTAGCCATAAATTGACTAAGAACTCCCACTACTTGGGAAATGTCTGGCCTTGTACAGACCATTGCATACATTAAACTTCCAACTGCACTAGCATAAGGCACTCTGGTCATGTCCTCCATCTCATTAGGATATTTTGGACAATCTTCAACAGATAGCTTCGTTCCCTGCAAAACTAGAACAACTAGCTGCTTGCAATTAGTCATACAAAATCTCTCCAGAACAGTATTAATATACTTACTCTGGCTGAGCTAAAGCTTTCTACTCTTCCTGTCCCTGGTTATTTCCATCCCTAGAATATACCTAGCTGCACCAAGATCTTTCATTTTGAACTTTGAAGACAACTGAGATTTTAGATCAGAAATCATAAACTTACTATTCCCTATGAACAACATATCATCAACATAGAGTGCAATAACAAGAACCCGATCATTTTCAGTCTTGAATTACACACAATGATCTGATTTCGATCTTACAAAACCCAGTGACAAAACAAAATGTCAATTTTTTGGTACCACATTCTAGGCGACTGTTTTAAACCATACAGAGATTTCTTTAACTTGCAAACCAGATTTTCTTTACCTTTTACCACAAAGTGCTCAGGCTAGGGACATATACATTTCTTCTTCAAGATCACCATGAAGAAATGTTGTCTTCACATCCATCTACTCAATCTCTAAGTCATATGTTGTTGCAAGTGACAAAAAAAATCTGATAGATGTCAGCTTCGCTATTGGAGAAATTTTTTTCCCATAGTCAATTCCCTCTACCTGGGAATATCCATTTGCAACCAACCTCACTTTATACTTCTCAACACTGCCATCTAGACCTATTTTCCTTTTAAATACCCATTTGCAGCCCACAGGCTTTCTACCTTCAGGCAATGGGCCCAGATCCCAAGTATCATTTTTCTTTAATGATGCCATTTCTTCATTCATGGCTTCCAACAAGGAATCTAAATCAGACATTTTAGTTGCCTCTTTTACAGTCCTAGGCTCATCAGTATTAGTAATCAAAGCATAGGCACAAGTAGAATCTAACATAAAGAACCCATACCTATCAGGTTGCTTCTTCTCACGTGTAGACCTCCTCACAGGCTGAGGCTGAAGTTGTGATTCTTCTTCAAAACTCTCAGAGTTGCTCAAACTCTCCTCAGTTTCAGGTACACTATCAATGTGTTGTTCCTCTTTTTTAGGAGTTAGAGGTATTTCAACAACATCATTTTCCTCTTTATTTTCTTTCATCCCTAACTATAGTTTCACTTAAGAAGGTTTCAACTCTCAAAAGATTACACTTTTGTTGTACACAACCTTTTCAATCACAGGATTTCAAAGCTTGTATCCTTTCACACCAATGTCATAGCCAATGAAGATACACTTAACAACTTTGTTCTCCAATTTAGATCTCTTCACATCTATCACATAAACATATGCTTCACAACCAAAGACATGAACATGTCTCAGAGAGGGCTTCTTACCAGACCAAGCTTCCATGGGCATTTTATCAACAAGTGTTGACGAAGGAGACCAATTCAACAAGTAACATGATGTAGCCACAACCTCAACCCAGAACTTCTGCTCTAGACCAGCATTGGTCAACATACTTCTTGCCTTCTCCATCAACATCATGTTCAACCTTTCAGCAAGTCCATTTTGTTGTGGAGTGTAAGGTGTTGTTTTATGCCTCTTAATTTCATGGTCTTTACAATACCTTTCAAATTCTGCAGAACAAAATTCACCACCATTATCTGTCCTTAAACACTTTATTTTCTTACCAGTTTGATTTTCAACCAAGTTCTTGAAATCTTTAAACTGATTGAACTCTTCTGATTTACTTTTTAGAAAATATACAAATGCCCTTCTCGAATAATCGTCAATGAAGGATACATAATATTTTGAATTTGACAACGAAGGAACATTTACTGGACCAAAAACATCAGAGTTAATATAATCTAGAACACTAGAAGATTTGTGAGGAATAGAGTAAAAAGAAACATGATGATGTTTACCATATATACAATGTTCACAGAATTCAAATTCCAGATTACAATCATCAAGCCCCTCAACTAGGTTTTTATTTTTCAAGGCTTTTAAACCTTTTTCACCAATGTGACTGAGCCTTTGATGCCAGAGCATAGTCTTCTCTACTGGGAGTTTCACCTCCAAAGAATTAGCCCCTACAGGGACTTCAGTCTCCTTTGCACGAACAAACTTTTGTGACTTTGCAGAGACATTGTTACATTGAACAATAAGTGCGTCCAACTTATACAGAGTACCTATTCGGGCACCCCTAGCCAGCACCATCAAGCCTCTAGTCATTTTATAGCCATTTCTAGAGAATGAGACTTGCATTCCAACATCATTTAGCTTACTTACAGAAAGTAAATTCTGAGCCAAACCTGGTATATGCATTACGCCATCAATTCCCTTAATTCTTCCATCAGGAAATTGAATTTTGACTCTTCCACGATCAACAATTTCCAAAGATGAATTGCTTGCCAAGTACACCTTTCCACCATCGTATTTTTCATACTTAGTAAACTAGTCTCTATGAGATGTCATGTGGAAATATGCTCCAGAATCAATCAGCCAGACATCATCTGATGCCCGAGTTTCCAAGGTTGCAATGAAGGCATTTGCATCACTCTGAGAAGAATCATTGTTGGAAGAGTTCTTCTTCTTCTTCTTTTTCTCCTCTTTGCTATCCTTTTGGACATAACCAGACTGCCCACAATTCTGGCACTTCACCTTGGACTTCTTGCTAGGAGACTTTGATCTCCCTTCTAATTTTGATTTGTATTTCTTGTCCTTCTTCTTGCCTTTTTCTTTCGATCTGCCTCGAACAACAAGAGCCTCCTTCGCCATCTCAGAAGATTTCCTTCTCATTTCTTCTGATAACAAAGAAGCAACACATCTTCTATCTTGAAAGTGGTTGTCGTGCTCTCAATCGCCATCACTAAATGATCCCTAGAATCAAGCAAAGAACACAACAAAAGCATACAACGATCTTAATCATCAATTTTCACACTCACAGATGTTAACTAAGCAATCAACGTGTTAAACGTATTCAGATAATCATCCATAGATGCCCCTTCCTCCATCTTCAAAGAGTATAACTTCTTCCTTAAGAAAAACTTATTCACCAAGGACTTGCCCTGATAAATGTCTCCAAGCTTCTTCCACAAAGAAGATGTGGATTTCTCTTCGTGAACGTTTAGGAGAATAGAGTCTGCCAAATAGAGTCTTATCAACCCTTTTTCCTTTCTGTCTGCGAGGTCCCAATCTTCTTGCTTCATGCCATTAGGTTTCATTCTAGACACAGCAAGCCAAAGATAATGATCCACCAACAGGTCTTCCATTTTGAGTTTCCACAACTCAAAATTGCTACCATTGACTTTCTTAATTTCAATCTTTCCTGATGTGCTTGTCATCTTAATCTACAATTTAAATTACCAGACTTCTACAAGACTCCCACTGAATAGAATTGACACAAAAAACTCAACCTACCCACAAGGATAACACAACTAGCCAGGCTCTGATACCACTTGTAAGGAAAGCCTATGGATGTGAAACAAACTTTCCTAATGTCAAAATTCAGAGAAGAATGTAGATATGTCTTTAAACTTTACAATTACAATTCATTAAGATGCACATGAAAGGAATAATAGAATAGAGAAATAAACTCAAACACAATTGACACCAGATTTATGTGGGAAAACCCTTACAGGAGAAAAACCCACCACACCAAAGAAAATCACTTGTATTATAGTAATCGAATTACATACACATTACAAACTCTCTTTTCAGATGTCAATATTTCAGCAGCAAAATTTCCCTGATCAACCTCGTACAAAATAAATTATGATCAATCTACGTTATGTCTCACTGTTACAATGCATATACATCATACAATGATAAACATTAATAGATCATTCGATCATCTAACCATTGAACTATCAACACTATCACAGTTACAATATGTTACAATGTATATCAACAACCATGATCAATTCATTCTTTGTAAAATCGATTCAGTTCAACTTCCTCTATAGAGCAATTGTTGAACTTCCCAGGCATTCAAACGACCACCTTCCAATTCAAAAATGTCCTCCACTTAACGGCTTACATCTCAGTAGTCCACTAAGTCTGCGCTATTCACTTTACACCGCACTACCGTTGCGCACTCAACATGCTCTCAAGAGGTGGCGATATACCGTGCTACCTCCAGACAAGTTGAGGGCTCCCGAGGTTGGCGGTAACTGCACTACTGCTTGATTGTTGATAGGCTTCCGCGATATGGTGGTATACCACACTACCGCTACAAATCCAGTGAACTCCTACAGTATGGCGATAACCGCACTACCACACCTCAGTGTAAAGACACCCATGGTATGGCGGTATCCACCGCACTACCACTCGATAGCTGAGAGGCTCCCACGGTATGGTAGTAACCGCACTACAACTCCTCTCTCTCAATCACCTAGCGGTATAGAGGTACAAGCATAAACATAACACTTATGAATTCTTTGTTGCTCGGTGACAGTACCAAGGTTATACTAGTGAGTTTGAGACACATTTTCTCAACATATAAGTCTCATGGGATAGTGGTACAATCTAGGTTGATGGGTTTAGAAAAATATATAGTCAAACCTAGCATCCTAAATAATACATAAAATTGACATTCAGTTGTCAAACATAAACAACATCAAAATTCACTTGTATTAAAATAGAACTACACCTTCAAAGGCTTATAATCATGTTGATAAAATGCAACTATATTAGAAAATGTAGAAAATAGCATAGGACTATTCTATGAGCCAAAATAGATGAATATCTAGTGATTCTTCTTCTTCTAGTTATTCACCTATTTTCCAATATTTTCCTCACTTTAGATGGTCAAATATTTTCTCCTTATAAATTTTCATGTCATTTTTTTTCTTTTCTACTACATAAATATTCTTTGTTGTCCATAATTTAGAGAACATCCTCTTCCAAAAATGACCACCTATATTTTTTATCTATGTATTCTTGTATGTAAAAGTGTTGTGGATAATTTTTTGGATCTAAATGCTTGGGAAGAATCATTTCCATCATGACACATAATTTGGCCACCAAAACTAATGGCTTTGATTTCTCACTAGGTTATTTTATCCAATATATATTACTATGTAATATCTCCATCAACTTTACTTGATTCTAGATGAAAACCATGATGAAGCTTTAACAACTACCAAATGTTTGATACAATGTTTGTAGGAGAATCATACCAACCAAGAAAACTATGTGATCCTTTAAATAATTAAATATTTGAAAGAAGTTGATCTAAACAAAAGACACCTCTAAGTTTCCTTTGGGATCCACATCACCAAATCATATTTATCAATGTTCATTCACAACTTATGATGAAGTCGCCATAGTTTCTACTAAAGTGAGTTCATAGTATTTTTTATGTCACATAGTTTGAAGTTGTTGAAGTGACTTAAGTTGAAGCTATTAAAGTCCTTTGTTATTGAAGTCCCATAATATAATGTTATTGAATATGTAACCATGTTCTCTTTTTTTTTTTAAGTCACCTAGAACATTCTTTTAACTTTCATGTTTTATCCAAATATGCCATTCCTCATAAAACCAACACACGTAAAACCAAAAATCTTCTCAAGCAACCTTTATTTTTTGGGGGTGATATAATATTGCTTATGCACCCAAATGATCCTACATCAAACATTAATTCCTCTCATATTGATTCTTTAGTTGTTTTATTCTTCCACTTCACTTAGTACTTACTATACTCTTCCTCTACTCTTCTTAATTATAGTGTGTTTATCACTACTTTCACCTCAACTTATTCTTTCTTAGTCAACTATTATATCCATTTTCCCATTGATTGATTTAATTTTGTACTCTACTTTCTACTTGTTGATCTTGTTGATGGTCAAAACAGCACAACAACATTAAACAGAATATTACTATTTTGTTTCTCTTGAAAGAGAAAGATAACACATAGATATCTAACTCCCAAGGTTCTAGTAATCGGTTCTTGACTATGCTGATTTCACTCAATGGTTGATGTAACTATAATGTTCAAGGGGCCTACTAGTGTTGAGCTTTTGGATTGTTATAAGATCAAACATATATTTAAACCTACTTTAATCGATGGTTTTAAAAAAATAGAAAAAGATAGATCAAAGCTATTTATACTGAAGAGAATGTTAATTCATCTAACTTAATCAGACTTGTTGCCTTCCAAGGAATCCCTAAACTAAAACTGTAGAATAAAATCAACTTGTAATTAATACACAGTTTCATTCATTCACAGTGAAAACTTTAACAGTAGATTGCAAATCACCATTTAAACAAAACATAAGATAAAATTTCATTCCTTGAAAGCTTTCCAAATCAAATAATTAACCCAAGATAAATACCATTCTGGAGCACAATATGAAATAGATTTAAATCTGACTGCTTCTACTGTTGGTGAAACAGATAAACAACATTTACAAATCTGGCAAGATCACCAATGTACAGAAAATCCATGTCTTCGAATTATCTCCATCTATACTAAGAAAACTGGAAGATACATCACTTCCTTTTGTTGAACTTAACTTCTGCTCTACTTCTACTCTCAAGTTTCTATACTTTCTAACCCTAACTTGCTAACCCTAACCAAAAAGAAGATGAAAAAGAAGATCCTATTACAAAGAAAAGAGATGTGTAGCTCTATTTGTATTGTCCTCCCTTTACAAAGAGGCAAAAGTGCCATATATACAAACGTGTCCAAGAAAAAGAGTTGGCCCCCGCTTTAGGGTTTACAAAATAAGTCAGTTACAGAAGGGTCGGCCCTAGAAGAGTTTGAACAAAGTCAAGGACGTATTAAATGCACATACCCTGTCCATGTCGGTGAAAGATCGCTCCCAGGCATGGTTTCCAGATCTTTTACAACCACCACATTAACTCGCAACCCTCGTGTCCGACCTCGAGACTTCTTTATAGAGCTACTTTGAATGTTCTGAAGCACTGTCATTAATGTTGATCTACTTTTGTCAGTAGACATCCTAGCTGTCATTGAGACTCGCGACTTCTTCTTCTTCCCTTCTGCTTTCCTCTCGTTCTAGATCTTTCTGCAAGTTGACCCCTTTGAGAAGCAGCATCTGACTTTCCTGTTTAGATCTTTACAGACAAACACCACTGTTCACCGAACCGATTCATCATCTTCGATCACAGAGTAGATCCATACCGCTCACAGTCTATTGATCTTCTTCACAAGAACGGTCACAATAGTCAAACTACCAATAGTTCACCCTCAGCTTCCTCTGATTGGTCGAACAATACCACGTAGGATTTTCAGACGGTCAAAAGTCATTCCAGCAGAGTCGCATGCCGATGAGACACTAGTCGTGTCTCCCCAATGCTACAATACTCCACAACAGCCATCGACATAACTTACAACTTTCGGCAAGAGGTCATAGCGAGCTGCAGGAGTCATACCAACATCCAAGACCATCACCCAGACTATCGCTATTAGCAAGATCGGCAAGACCTCTTGCCGAAGTCCACAGTAAACTCATCAGCAAGACTATCGCATTCGCTATGAGTCATATAGAGCCCTTCAGTCTTACCGATGTCAAAACACCTGTCGGCGAGACCAACAGTCATCGGCAAGAGATCATACCGAAAGCACCTACAACAGATACTACTCTGACCAGACCATCGGCAAGAGTCTCGGCGATGCTTAGCACGAACACATCCATCGGAAAGACCAACAAGTCGGAACAAGGTCTTAGCGAGCCTCTATGTCACACCAAAGGTCACACCGTCGGCGAGACTTCCTCGGTCGGCATGACTTCCAATGAGCCTTCAGGTCACACTGAAGGTCACACCATCGGCAAGACTTCATCAGTCGGCAAGACTCTCTAAAGGTCACACCTCTCTCCGACGCTAGTTGTCGCCAGGAGTCTTATCGAAGCCATATACCCATTGACAAGACTACAACCATCGGCAAGACATTATAGCGAGTGTAAACCATTCGGCCAAGAGTCTCCCCGATGACAACCTTGTGAACAACTGTTGACGAGAGTTCTCCCCGAGCGGAGAGAGATAGAAAACTCACAACGATCGAAATGTCTTTGCGATCTGAGCATTTCAAATGAATACAACACAACTGCCAGTCGACAAGACTTCCAGAGGGTCTCACCGACTTTATTCCTTCAGGAGTTTTATGCCAGATCTGACTGAGGTACACTTTCCAACAAACTCTCTTGAGAAACAACATAAGATGTTCCCGACATGTTTTAATCCTGCAATACAATGCCTTCATTAGTCCTCTAAAGCATAGAAAATACATCATTCTTCATCCTTCCTTTCATATATCCTTAGCAAAAAGAAACCCAACTCTGGCGGAGGCAGAACCAAATCCGAACCAGAAACATGCTCCCCTTAATACTGGTGGGAGCGGAGCCAAGATGAAACCGGAACTGGGACCGAAGTCAGAACGGGAACCGAACATGGAAATAACCATCATTTCCAAGTCTAGCCCACATTCTGGCTCTGCGTCCGCAAAAGGTAACGTAAGGATCAAAGACAAAAACAAATGTAGGCAGGATTGGAGCAAAAACTGATCCCGGGCGAAACACAACGGGGGCGGGAACAAAACGAAATTTGACACTGAAACTTTCCCAAGTTTCAGGCCCAAATTCCATCCCGATCCCACCTCCGACAACATACAAAGAGATGACAAAAAAGGACGAAAAAGAAAAAAGGGAAGGGAAGAAAAACACCTCGCGACCAAACGATTGGAACAAAAAGGAAAAACAAATGAGAAAGTTCGGCGGAATCGGGACCGGAACAAAACTAGAACCTGGAACTTAGAAAAGTTCCAGAGTTCAGTTTCATTCCGCGTCCTGCGTTTGCCAGATTAAAAGGAACAAACACAAAGGGAACCGGCGGAACCGAACCTGGAACCTAGAAAAGTTCCAGAGTTCGATTTCGGTCCCAGTTCCGCATTCGCTAGAACAACATTGAAAACGCCCAAGGCAAAAACAAAAGAGCGTGGAACCAGAACCAGGAACATAACGAAAACTAGAACTTGGAAGACATTCCGAAGTTCGGTTTCGGTCCCGGTTCCGCGTCCGCCAGAACAAAAAGGAAAAGGCCCAAGGAAGAAAGGAAAACTCCTAAGGCACAAAACACAAAACCAAAGGAAAACGACCAACAAACAGGAGAAAAGGACCAACCCAAATGTTAGTCGAAAACAACCAATGAAGAAGAAACAAAAAGAAAAGGCGAAGTCGGAGTCGGGATGGAAACCGAAGCAAAAACCTTGAAAGAGTTCAATGTTCAGATTTAGCTCCGGACCCGGCTCCGACAGAACAAAAGACAGACTTAGGAGGAAAAAAAAAGAACTCCTAAGACCCAACCAAACAACCAAAGGCGATGAAAACAAAAGAAAAGGGGGACCCATTTTGTTCCAAAATAAAATAAAATGGGGTGGTTATGCAAGGCATAACTGATCCCTTTTAGTAAGGGTAAAAAGATACCACATAAAAAATTGAGAAGATATCCACTCCTTTTGTGATCTCTATCTCATAAGAATTTAGTATAAATTTTCTCAAGACTTGACAAGGCCCAATCGTCTTCCATTTTAGCTTGTTGTAGGTTCCTTACAGAAACCATTCCTTTTGTAAATGAGCTAAAACTATTTTCACAACTTTCAAATTCTTTTTCTCTCATCTTAAGAACATGTTATTCATACTTCATTGCACTCTTTTCTAAATTTCCTTTCACTTCCTTATGCAACTCATGCATAAAATATTCAAAATCCTATACTAAAACACTTTTAAATCTAAAATTAGTTGTACTTCTCAAATTATATATCCCTTTAGGGTTGTAACCATACACAATATAAAAAGGTCTCTTTGTCATACCCCTATTAACTAAGTTGTAAGAAAACTCAATTTGTGTCACTGTAGTATCTCATAAACTTGACATATTTCTAGCTAAACATTTGAATAGATACGTGAGGATTTTATTAACAACTATTCACCCATCCATTTGGGAATTGAAAAGATGAAATAAAACTCAACTTAGTGTCTAACATTTTCCACAAAGCACATTAGAAATAGGCCACAAATTTTGTATCGTTGTCTAAATTGATGCTTTGTTGTAACTTATTTAATCTTACTACCTCTTTAAAGAATAATGTAGCAACACAAGTGGCATCACTCAAATTTTCACAAGGAATAAAGTGTGACTATAGACCCCTAAAATTGACCACTATTATTTGGTCAATTTGATCTTATTTTTCGTCTATTTTCCTATCGTCTATGTTAATTAAATAATGACTTATTATTTAATTAATATTCATTATTTTATTCTAATTCTTGTTGAAGTCATAAGGTAATTAATTTATTTAATTTACCTATCATGGACCATGGTATTCTATTCATCTATTAAATTAAATAAATATTCCTATTTATTCAATTTAATTCCTAAACCCTCATTTTCCCCTTTTCCTTTAAATAGGAATTAAATTTAATCATTTAATTCCTATTTTCTTCTCACCTCATGTCATATCGTCCAACTCTCCTAATTTCCCTTTAATCCCAATTCTAATCACTCACCTAGTCCCCTTCCTAATCATTTGCACATTCCTAATCCATGATTAGGAAAAACTAATCCCCTTTCCATTTACTACCTACCCACTGTTTCCTCTAAGACTCAAAGGCTTTCCCCTTTTGGGAAAGAAATCGCACATGGTTCCTTGTCCCAAAGGTACACCCAAGGAATTTTAAATTCCTTTGAATTCCCTTCCATCCCATACCTTGGGAATGCAAGACAAGGAAGGCCTTTATGAAAAAGATCCTCCCATTCCCTAAGGTACTTCCCAAGTATCAATCTCCCGCTCAAGCCCTCACATTGTGCCACTTGGCACAATCTCATGGCTTGAGAGATCACATGCACTCCTATCCTTTGATCTTCACCATTTCATCCTATCCCTCCATTCCTTTTTCCTCTCATTCATATATCTCAACACCTAGCCATTTTCAAAAAATATTGCAACTTTGAGCAATTGAGCATCGTTATGTTGAATTTTCATGAGCACACATATAATCAATTATTGTAGGAACATCTACACAACAAGAGGTTCAACATACTTTTTTTTCATTTGATTTCATGATGGTTTGACCTCTTTTCGCCCTATGTTGAGTGGTTTGCTTCTTCTTTTTTTTGTGTTATTTGGGTTTTATTACAATTTCCATTCACATTTAGCATCAGTTTCATGCACACATTTTAAGCATGCCTAGTGGGACCCACATCATGGGTCAAACTAATCAAATATGTTCATACAAGGGTGAATGGGATCTTCTATTGGGTGAACCTAAAAGGTATAATTATGTTTGTAATTTCTAGGTTCTTGATAAAAAATCATAAGTTTTTAGGTGTACTAATTTTCTTTGGCATGTGATCACACTAACATCTTTATGTAGCCTCAGTAGTCAAAGACTGATGGAATTAAATCTTAGCGATATTTTTACAGCATACAACCAAAGACACTTACTTTATCACTTATCTAGGAACACTTCAATTTTGCTAAAGGGTCAATTTACTTGTGTGCTTTGTTTAGAATCATTTTTCAACATATGCTCCCCCCTTGCACTGTTTAGTGAGCTTGGGGATCAAAAATCACAAATTGATCTAAGTCTTGTTGTGTATTATAGGAGTGTTAGCTTGTGCATATTCTCTCCTTGTGCTTCATGTGAGCTTGGAGATTATAAATGCCTAGCATATCCTTCCTTTTAGAAGGCCTTTTTGGGGATTTCATTCCCCCAAGGAACAAGCTCAACCATGTGAACTAACATGGTATATAAAGGGGGAGAACAAAATTTGTACTCCAATTTAGTCATGTCATGTTTAGCGAAGCTTTGACACTCGAGTGAATGGTTGGTCTAAATGGCTTAGCTGACATTTATGACCCACACTTTTGATGGGCTAGTGTTAATGGATGTGCCTCACGTACCCTCTTGGTATTTAGAGGATACATTAGATTGCATGTTTAGCCTAGCTTAATACCATTCAATTGTTAGTCAGTATGGTGCAGGGGATGAGTATTGTACCCTGAAGTTACTCATAATGTAATTTTGTGCATTAAGATAGAGCTTATTGAGGTATCACCTTTTGGACACCATTGATGAGAGATCCTTCATCCTTTGGAGACGTGATCTCTAGCTATCTAGACATAGGTAGATAATATTTTCACTTGCATTATGAGCCTACATTGATTGTCAATCCTACTTGACTAATCTAGGTTTGTCCAATTTGGCATGTCTTTTTGTGATTACCAGTGCATATCTTTAGTTTGTCTTGTCAGTTTTGGTTGATATCTTTGTGATTGCAGTCTTTAGTCCTTTTGTTGTCTATGTCCAATTTTCAACCTTGGGTGAATCTTCTCTACACTTGGGTGAATTTTTTTTGCTCGGGTGAATTTTCATGTGCAGTAAATCCATACTCCAATCACTATCCTCATTGGGATAATTTTCTCTTTGTTGGATGAATCCACCTTGGCATAATATTTAGACCAATCATAAACCTATATAGGTGAATTTGAATCGCATTGGGTGTGTGCTCTATTGTTGGGTGATTCCATGACTTGCATAGCTTAATATACTTTGGTTTGGGTGAATCCATTCTCCATACAAATTCTAAAGAGCAAACCCTTCTAATCCAAGATAGCCAATGTTCTTCTAAGATGAACTCCACAAATGATTTTTTTTTGCTTCATATCCATCCCATACCAATTATTTTCATCACATCACCCTTTAAAAACTTAATCAAAATATCACCCTCTTAGTATAAGGACATCCCTAAACACATCTTATCATCACCTAAATCATCCTAATAAAAAATATAGCCTCTAATCACTTGTTTGAGAACCTAAATCCTAAATCCAACCATCATCATAACACTTTCTTAGGAACTTTTCCTATCCTAAGTTGTTCATCCCTCATTCAAGCTATTTCACCTCAAGCCAGAGGTATAGTTTGCTTTGAAATCAAATTTTATTGAGAACTTATCCTATCTCAAGTATAATTTCAACCATTTAAATCAACATAGGGTCTCAATCATAGTTTGAGTATTAAATCAAATATCCAAATCCAGCATCAAATAATATTTGTTTAGTCTTGTCCTTGGGCTTAGATGTTGCAAATTATTGTCACTGATGTCAAAGCTCTAGTATGAGAGAGAGTGTTAGTTACTATGGTCCTCTCATGTATGTTCATGGGTTGGAGCATCTATGCATGGTTCTCTAGTTGTTTGGTCTTCTTTGGACAAATCAGTGTTAGGGTTTCATGCTCTATTTTCTAGGGTTTTGTCCTAATTCTTCAAACCCTAAGTGTTTTAGAATGGGTGTGCACTTTATGCTCTATTTTGTTGTTGACTTCCTCCAGGCGGTTTTCAGTCGGTTATGTTGGGAATAGGATGCCATTTAATTGCAATCCTAAACATATTTCATGTATCTCCTAAGTCCTTATAACCTTAAAACAAATAAAATTTAATTAGATCTACAATATCATAGTTTTACAAGTTTTAAAGCTACATTATTAGCTTCATTTTCAACATTTGGTATCAGAGCTAATAGTTGGGTAGAGTTTGGGATGCCTTTCTCTTAAAATTTTGAAGGTTTTTTGGCTGTAGTGGGAGCTTTTACTATTGTGTTATTGCTGATTTATAAAAGAAGTGTGTTACAATGAGTTCTAATTCTCGTTTAGATATTGAAAGATTTAATGGATCTAGTTATGAGATGTGGAAACTAAAAATGGAGGATCTCCTTGAAGAGAGAAATCAGTGGTTAGTTGTTTGTAATGAGACAAAGTCACCTACAACGATGTCAGATGAGGATTGGGCTAAGCTTGGTAAGAAGGAAAGAGGGACCATAAGATTATATCTTGTTGATGTTGTTCTCTTGAATGTTTCAGATGAAACTACCACATATAAACTATGGAAGAGAATAGGCGATATCTATCAAACCAAAAGTCTTACTAATAAGTTGTATCTGAAAAGAGAGTTGTATTCTTTAAAGATGAAAGATGGTGATTCTGTTGCACGTCATTTAAATGCTTTTAATTTGATTTTAAGCCAATTAGCATTTGTAGATGTAAAGCTAGAAGATGAAGATAAATGCATTTTGTTACTTTGTTCTTTACCAGAGTCTTGGAAAAATCTAATTGTTGCTATCAATGGTAGTAGTGTAGATCCTAAGATGGACAATATAATTCCTATTCTCCTATCAGAGGAGATGAGGAGGAAGTCTAAAACGGGATCCCAAGATGCCTTGTTTGTAAGAGGTAGGCCTAAGGAAAGGGAACCTACGGGAGATAAGAAAGGAAAGGGTAAGTCCAAAGGATGGTCTAAAACCCTTGGTAAGAGTAAGGTAAAGTGTTGGAATTTTGGAAAACTTGGACATATAAAGAAGGATTGTAAGAGCAAGAAAAAGATTTTTGATGCTTCTACAGAGAAATCCTCGGATCACAGTAATGATGCATTGGTCATTTCCTCTAATACTGTTTGTGATAACTCTTGGCTTATTGATTCAGGTTGCTCCTTTCATATGACTCCTAACAAGGAGTGGTTCACTAAGTATACTGCATATGATGGTGGGAATGTCTTCTTTGGAAATAATAGCACAACAAAGGTTGTGGGAAAAGGAGAGGTAAAGTTGTGTTTCAGTGATGGTAGTGTTAAGACCCTTAATGATGTTTTACATATTCCAAGACTTGTTAGAAATCTACTTTTTGTATCTAAGTTCAATGATTCTGGAATGCATGTGATATTTGACAAAGGTGGTTATAGTTTGGTGAAAGGGAATATGGTGGTTGCTATAGGATCTCGGATTGGGACTTTGTTTAAGCTGAATACCTCCAATTTGAATAAATCGACCAATGTAACTAAAGTGAAAAATACATGTATGTTGTGGCACCATAGATTGGGCCACATTGGTGAAAAAAGTCTTAGGACCATTCTTAATAAGAAATTGGTTGACAGTATTCCTGATTATAATATTGGAAAAAATGATTTTTTTTAGCATTGTGTGTTTGGAAAGCAATCTAGATCTTCATTTCCTAATGGAACAAATAAAGCTAAAAGATTATTAGAGGTTATTCATTCAGATGTAATGGGCCCTTTGGATATTGACTCTATTGGAAAATATAGATATTATGTTACATTTATTGATGATGTCTCGAGATACACTTGGATCTATTTTATGCATAAAAAATCTGATATGTTTAATAAGTTAAAGAATTTAAAGCTTTGGTTGAGAAACAATCAAATCGTAAGATAAAAGTGTTGAGATTAGATAATGGTGGTGAATATTGTTCTAGGGAATTTAATGATTATTGTAAGCATGTAGGAATTGTGAGGCAGAAAACTACTCCATATACACCTTAACAAAATGGAGTAGCAGAAAGGATGAACCGAACCTTAATGGAAAGAGCTAGGAGTATGTTAAGTAGTGCTAAGCTAGATCAGTGCCTTTGGGCTGAGGATGTAAGTACTTCTTGTTATTTAATCAATAGATCCCCTAGTTCATCTATTGAAGATTAAACTCCTTATGAAATGTGGTTAGGTAGGAAACCTAGTATTACAAATTTAAGGATCTTTGGTTGTGAGGCTTTTGTTCATGTGCCTAATGAAAAGCGATCTAAGTTGGATCCAAAAGCACAAAAATGCATATTCATGGGTTATAGTGAAAATGTAAAAGGTTACAAGCTTTGGAATCCTCCAACCCAAAAAATTACTTTATCTAGAGATGCAATTTTTCAAGGAATTTAGAACTTATTCAGGAGAAGAACAACCAAAGGAGGACACTTCTTGAATAGTGCATTTTGAGATAAATACTGAGAAGCAAGAAGATGCACATGTTGAAGAACAATTGGATGGATTGCATGAGGAGAGTTCACAAAGTTCTTATGAGATAGATGCTCGTGATGAACATATTGAGGAACAAGAAGAACCCCCTTTGAGAAGATCCACAAGACAACAAAATCCCATTGATAGGTATAGTCCACCTGATTTTTGTTGTATATTTTCTTTGATGAGTACTAATGATGAACCTAGATCTTATAGGGAAGCTATGTCTTTAGATGAGAACAAACTTTGGTCACAAGCTATGCATGAGGAAATGGATTCCTTGGATACTTGTGACACATGGGATCTTGAGAGTTTTCCCAAAGGAAGAAAGTGTAAGGAAAGCTAAGGTGCGAAACTAACTCTCCTAACGTCAAAACCTCAGGGAAGAATGCAAAGGTGCTTTTATATTTTCAATTACAGTCCAATTAAGATACACTTGAAAGAAATAACAAAAACAAATAAATGACCATACACACATTAACACCAGATTTACGTGGGACAACCCTTACAGGAGAAAAACCCACCACACCAAGAAAAACCCCTTTGTATTACAGTAAACAAAATTACATACAGAGTATGGGCTTCACTCTCTGATGTCAAATTACAGTAGCATACACAATGATCAACCTCGTATAGAACATTCAAGTTACAATGCTCTCATAATTGAATTCACATTGATTACTCAACTGTTCATCGAACTGTTCATCCCACTGATCGTCCAACAAAACATCATCATCAATCTCTGAGTATATCCATGTCATCCCTGGTCTGTTGAACTTCCTCACAGGAACGACCACAACAGTCTAACTTCCAATGGTTCCCATTCTGCTCACTGATTGGTCGAAGTCACACCACGTAGGATAGTCTTTCAATCGGTCAAGGCGTTCAAACAGTGTTCGCATGTCGGTGAGACACTAGCCGTGTCTCCCTGATGCCACAAAGCCCAACCATCGATATCGCCTAGAGTCATCACCTTCGGCAAGAGGTTACACCAAGTTCAAAAGCAGTCGGTGAGACAAACCATATCACTAAGATGTCATACCGATGACCACCACACGTAGCGCTATTCGACAAGACTATCGCTATTCGGTGAGAGGTCATACCGATGTTCAAAAGTCACATAGACATTAGCATTCCCATCGGTGAGACTATCGCTATTCAGAACAAGGTCTTGGTGAGCCTTCATGTCACACTGAAATGTCCTATCGTCGGTGAGACTTCATCCGTCGCTAAGAGTCACTCCGTAGGTTCCAAGTCACCTCCGAGATCATCCTTCGCCAGGAGTCATACTGAAAACAGAATACATCATCGGTGAGACAAACCTCCATCGCTAAGATTTCTTACCGAAGCCTTCATGTTACACTGATGACTCCAAGTGTATAACCATTCGGCGAGGCATCTCTTGTCAGTAAGAATTCATACCGAACTTTCATATCTTTCCCTGATAACTGTTGTCGCCACAGGTCTCCCCGACAACCACTATGAACCACAGTCGGCGAGAGTTCTTACCGGGCGGAGAGAGATCACAATGACAAGAAATGTCACAGTGACAACTCCAGTCAATAAGACAACAACAAGGTCTTAGTGACCTGAACATTCCACAAGATTGCACAATTGCTAGTTGGCCAGACAATAAGGATGTCACACCGACTTGGCTCTTTTAGAGGTTTCAACCTGTGAGATTGAGTCACACAATTCCAAAAATCTCCCACTTGACGAAGATCACACAAGCACCTCCAGAGCACAACAAAACTACTGAAATTCATGGGCATTGAGGCCCATCAAACTGGCACACCAGCTGAACTTGTCTGTGCTCACTGGCTTCGTCAATGCATCTGCAACATTCTCCAGAGTATCCAATTTTTCTAAAGAGACCTTTCCATCCTCCACCATATCTCGTACAAAATGATACTGCACATCAATATGTTTCATCCTGGCATGGAAATTAGGATTCTTCGCCAAACAAATAGCACTCTGAATATCACAATAAATTGTTATTTTCCCTGCATCAAAACCAATGTTAGAACACAAACGTTTTAGCCAAATTGCTTCTTTACAGGCATGTGTTGCTTCCATGTATTCTGCCTATGTAGTGGACAAAGCGACTATAGCTTGTCGCTTACTCATCCAACTAACTGCACCACCATTCATCATGAAAATATATCCACCGGTGGATATCCTGCTATCAATGTCCCCTGCCCAATCAGAATCCACATAGCCTCGAATGCTGAGAGTCCTCTATGATTCAACCAAATTTCCATGGTAACACAATGCATATTCTGAAGTGCCCTTCAAATATTTGAATACTCTTTTCATAGCATCCCAATGTGTTCTTCCAGGATTAGCCATAAACCGACTAAGTACTCCCACTGCTTGGGCAATGTATGGCCTTGTACAGACCATTGCATACATTAGACTGCCAACCGCATTAGCATAAGGTACAGTGGTCATGTCCTTCATCTTAGTAGGAGATTTTGGACAGTTTTCAACAGATAGCTTCGTTCCCTGCAAAACTGGAACAACTAGCTACTTACAATCATTCATGCAAAATCTCTCTAGAACAGTCTTGATATACTTACTCTGACTGAGCCAAAGTTTTCTACTATTCCTATCCCTGGTTATTTCCATTCCTATAATATACCTTGCTGCACCAAGATCTTTCATTTTGAACTTTGTAGAAAACTGAGACTTAAGATCAGAAATCATTAACTTACTATTGCCTATGAACAACATATCATCAACATAGAGAGCAATAATAAGAACTCGATCACTTTCAGCTTTGTAATACACACAATGATCAGATTTTGATCTTACAAATCCTAATGACAAAACAAAAGTGTCAAAATTCTGGTACCACATTCTAGGAGACTGCTTTAATCCATACAAATATTTTTTCAACTTGCAAACCAATTTTCTTTACCTTTCTCCACAAAGTGCTCAGGTGGGACATATAAATTTCTTCTTCAAGATCACCATGAAGAAATGTTGTCTTCACATCCATCTGTTCAATCTCTAAGTCATACGCTGCTGCAAGTGACAAAAGGAATCTGATAGATGTCAGCTTAGCTACAGGAGAAAAAATCTCCCCATAATCAATTCCCTCTACGGGAATAACCCTTCGCAACCAACCTCGCCTTGTACTTTTCCACTGCCATCTAGACCAATTTTCTTTTTAAATACCCATTTGCACCAATAGCTTTTTCGCCTTCGGCAAGGGCACCAAACTCCAAGTATCATTCTTTTCTAATGATGCCATTTCTTCATTCATGGCTTCCAACCAAGAGTTTGAATCAGACATTCTAAATGCCTCTTTCATAGTCCTAGGCTCATCAGACTAGAAATTAAAGCATAGGCACAAGTAGAATCTATCTACCTATCACTTGCTGAGGATGAGGTTGTTCTTCTTCATCAGAACTCTCAGAACTACTTGAGCTCTCCTCAGTTTCAGGTACATTTTGAATTTTGAATTTCTCTTTATCTAGTGTCGAGGAATTTCAACTACATCCTTTTTTTTTCTGATTTTGTCTTTGATTGCAGATCCAAGGTAGAAGGCTTCACTCACGAAAGATAACACTTCTGTTGTATAGAACCTTCTCCGTATCAGGATTCCAAAGCTTGTATCCTTTTATGCCAGCACTATAACCAATAAAAATACATTTGACAGCCTTGTTCTCCAATTTAGATCTTTTCTCATTCGACACATGTGCATATGCCTCACAGCCAAAGACTCGAATGTGTCTCAGAGAGGGATTCTTTCCAGACCATGCTTCCAAAGGTGTTTTCTCAACAAGAGTAGAATTAGGAGAATGATTTATCGAGTAACATGTTGTAGCAACTGCCTCAGCCCAGAAATTCTCCTCCAAGCCAGCATTGCTCAACATACTTCGTGCTCTTTCCATCACTGTCCTGTTGAACCTTTCTGCAACTCCATTTTGCTGCGGAGTGTAAGGTGTAGTTTTATGTCTTTTAATCCCATGATCTTTACAATACCTCTCAAATTCATCAGAACAAAATTCACCGCCATTATCAGTCCTTAAACATTTTATTTTTCTTCCAGTCTGATTTTCTACAAGGTTTTTAAATTCCTTGAACTGACTAAAACTTCTGATTTACTTTTCAAAAAATAGACAAATGCCCTTCTTGAATAATCATCAATAAATGATACATAGTACTTTGAATTAGACAAAGAAGGAACATTCACTGGACCAAAAACATCAAATGTATATAATCAAGCAAACCAGAAGATTTGTGAGGGCTAGAATAAAATGAAACACGGTGTTGTTTACCATATATACAATGTTCACAAAATTTGAATTCGAGGTTACAATCATCAAGCCCCTCAACCAGGTTTTTATTCTTCAAGGTTTTTAAACCTTTCTCTCCAATGTGGCCTAGCCTATGATGCCAAAGCATAGTATTTTCTGCTTGGAAGTTTAACTTCCATAGAGTTTACACTATCAGGAACTTTTTCCTCTTTTCCCCCATGAGTAGCTTTCTGTGACTTGGTAGAGACACTATTGCATTGCACATCATGTGCATCAAGCTTATACAAGGTACCAATACGAGCACCTCTTGCTAGCACCATAGAGCCTCTAGTCATCTTGCAGCCATTTCCAGAGAATGTGACTTGCACTCCAATATCATTCAACATACTAACATAAAATAGATTTCAACCCAGACCTGGTATATGCATTACATCATTGATTCCCTTCACTCTTCCATCAAGGAATTTAATTCTGACTCTTCCACGACCAACTATTTACAAAGATGAATCACTTGCCAAATACACCTTTCCACCATCGTATTTTTCATACTTCGTGAACTAGTCTCTATGAGATGTCATGTGGAAAGATGCTCCAGAATCAATCAGCTAGACATCATCTGATGCCTGTGTAGCCAAGGTTGCAATGAAGGCGTCTGCATCACTCTGAGATGAATCATTGTCGAAAGAATTCTTCTTCTTCTTCTTCTTTTCTCCTCTTTACAATCCTTTCAGACATGATCAGGTTGCCCACAATTCCAACACTTCACCTTGGACTTCTTGCCAGGAGACTTTGATCTCCCTTCTGATTTGGATTTGGACTTCTTGTCCTTCTTCTTGCCTTTTTTTTGATCTGCCTCTAACAGCAAGAGCCTCCTTTGCTATCTCGAATATTTTCTTCTCATCTCTTCGATAACAAAGAAGCAACAACATCTTCCATCTTAAAAGTGGATGTCGTACTCCCAATAGCCATCACCAGGTGATCCCAAGAATCTGGCAAAGAACATAATAACAGCATACAACGATCTTCTTCATCAATCTTCACACCCATAGATGTTAACTGTGCAATTAGCATGTTGAAAGCGTTCAAATGATCAGCAATGGACCCTCCTTCCTGCATTCTCAAAGAGTACAACTTCTTCCTCAAGAATAATTTATTCACCAAGGACTTGCCCTGATAAATAGCTGCCAGTCTTTTCCACAAGGAAGATGCAGTCTTTTCTTCATGAACATTCAGGAGAACAAAGTTTGCTAAATAGAGCCTTATCAGCCCCTTTGATTTTCTATCTGCAAGGTCCCAATCCTCCTGCTTCATGCCTGTAGGCTTCGTTCCAGACACAACAATCCAAAGATCATGATCAACCAAAAGATCTTCCATTTTAAGTTTCCACAACTCAAAATTACTGCCATTGAATTTCTCAATTTCAATCTTTCCTGACGTGCTTGCCATCTTAACTTGTAATTCAAATTACCAAACTTCTACAAGACTCCCACTGAATAGAATTGACACAAAAAACCCAATGTACCCACAAGGATAACACAACTGGCCAGGCTCTGATACCACTTGTAAGGAAAGCTAAGGTGCAGAACTAACTCTCCTAACGTCAAAACCTCAGGGAAGAATGCAGAGGTGCTTTTATATTTTCAATTACAGTCCAATTAAGATACACTTGAAAGAAATAACAGAAACAAAGAAATGACCATACACACATGAACACCAGATTTACGTGGGAAAACCCTTACGGGAGAAAAACCCACCACACCAAGAAAAACCCCTTTGTATTACAGTAAACAAAATTACATATAGAGTACAGCTTCACTCTCTGATGTCAAATTACAGCAGCATACACAATGATCAACCTTGTACAGAACATTCAAGTTACAATGCTCTCAGAATTGAATTCACACTGATTAGTCAACTGTTCATCAAATTGTTCATCCCACTGATCGTCCAACCAAACATCATCATCAATCTCTGAGTATATCCATGTCATCCCTGGTCTGTTGAACTTCCTCACAGGAATGGCCACAACAGTCTAACTTCCAACGGTTCCCATTCTACTCACTGATTGGTCAAAGTCACACCATGTAGGATAGTCTTTCAATCGGTCAAGGCGTTCAAACAGTGTTCGCATGTCGGTGAGACACTAGCCGTGTCTCCCCAATGCCACAAAGCCCAACCGTCGATATCACCCAGAGTCATCACCTTCGGTAAGAGGTTACACTGAGTTCAAAAGTAGTCGACGAGAGAAACCATATCGCTAAGACGTCATACCGATGACCACCACATGTAGCGCTATTCGACAAGACTATCGCTATTCGGTGAGAGGTCATACTGATGTTCAAAATTCACATAGACATCAACATTCCCATCGGCGAGACTATTGCTATTTGGAACAATGTCTTGGCGAGCCTTCATGTCACACCGAAATGTCCTACCATCGGCGAGACTTCATCTGTTGCTAAGAGTTACTCCGTAGGTTCCAAGTCACCTTGAGATCATCCTTCGCCAGGAGTGATACCGACAACAGACTACATCATCGACGAGACAAACCTCCATCACTAAGAGTTCTTACCCAAGCCTTCGTGTTACACTGATGACTACAAGTGTATAACCATTCAGCGAGACATCTCTTGTCGATAAGACTTCATACCAAACGTTCATATCTTTCCCCGATAACTGTTGTCGCCACAGGTCTCCTCGACAACCACTATGAACCACAGTCGGCGAGAGTTCTTACCAGGCAGAGAGAGATCACAATGACAAGAAATGTCACAACGACAACTGCATTCAGTAAGACAACAACAAGGTCTCAGTGACCTGAACATTCCACAAGATTGCACAACTGCTAGTCGGCTAGACAATAAGGATGTCACACCGACTTGGCTCTTTTAGAGGTTTCAGCCTGTGAGATTGAGTCACACAATTCCAACAGAAAGGCCATTGATTGTAAATGAATCTTTAAAAAGAAAATTGGAGCAGACAGTAATATCGAAAGGTATAAGGATAGATTAGTAGCCAAGGGCGGCTCCCAGAGAGAGGGAGTTGGCTTTAATGAAATCTTCTCTCTTGTTGCTAAATTAAATTCTATTAGATTCTTTTTATCTATTGTTGTTGCTTACGATTTTTGAGATAGAGCAAATGGATGTGAAAACTGCTTTCTTACATGGGAATCTTGATGAGGAGATTTATATGAGGCAACCTGATGGTTTTGTTGTAAAAGGAAAAGAATAAGTGATTTGCAGGTTAAAGAGATCTTTATATGGATTGAAATAGTCACCAAGAATGTGGTACTAGAAGCTTGATGCTTTTGCATTGAAAATTGGTTATGTTAGGAGTGAGGAAGATCATTGCGTTTACATAAAAGTTATTAATGATCAACTTTTAATTATTATCTTGTATGTTGATGACATGTTGTTTATTGGTAAAAACAAGGTAATGATCAAAGAATTGAAAGCACAACTCTCTAGCACATTTGAGATGAAAGATATAGGGGCTATGAAATATATCCTTGGTATGGAGATCAACAGAGATAGAGGTAACAAAAAGCTTTGCTTAAGTCAAAGCAACTATGTTGATACTATTTTGAAATTGTTTAACATGCAGGAAAGTAAACCAATTAATATTCCTTTACCAGTTGGCACGAAGTTAAGTTTAGACATGAGTCCTAAATCTGATTTTGATCATGAGGAAATGTCTAAAATTCCATATGCTAGTGCAGTTGGTAGCTTAATGTATGCAATGGTCTGTACAAGACTAGATATAGCCCAAGTAGTGGGAGTTCTAAGTAGGTTTATGTCTAACCCTGGTAAAGAACATTGGACTTATGTTAAGAGGGTGTTTAGATATTTACGAGGTACTTCTGATTATTGTTTGGTTTATCATGGTGCTAATGATATTGATATTACACACAAATCATTGGACATATAGGGTTTTGTTTATTCAGATTGGGTAGGAGACCTGGATAGTCAGAGGTGGACAAGTGGCTATGTGTTTACTTTGTTTGGAGTTGCGGTTAGTTGGATGAGTAAGAGGCAGCCCACGGTTGCTTTTTCCACCCACAAAAGTAGAGTACATGGCTGCTACACATGCCTCTAAAGAGGCAGTTTGGTTACAGAGACTTGAGAAAGGTATTGGTTTTAATTGCAAGCAAATTAAACTTGAATGTGATAGTCATAGTGTTATTTGTTTAGCCAAAAATCCTATGTATCATGCTTGTACTAAGCATGTTGATTTTTAGTATCACTTTGTGTGAGAAATGGTTGAGAGTGGGAAGGTATTGATTGAGAAAGTTGACACTTTGATCAATGTTGCAGATTATCTTAAGAAACCAGTTCCTACAAATAAGTTCTCTTGGTGCAAGAAGGCCATTAGCCTTGAGTCCTGTACTTGATTTATAATTAATGATTCCTTGTTTAGAATAATTGCAATGTATAATGCCAAGTGGGAGAATGTTGGGAATATGATGTCATTTAATTGTAATCCTAAACATATTTCATGTATCTCCTAAGTCCTTGGAAAGTGTTCCCCAACACTAGGATTAGAAAGAGATTAAATTCAAATGAAATGAACATGTAAATTGACATTTGTAATTATTCCTAAATGATAGGAACATGTGAGGGCATCCAAGAAGAGTTCCTAAAGAATAGGAGCACATGGGGCATCCACATCACTGATACATTTTGACTCAAAATCCGACAAAAATTTGTCAGAATTTTGACGAACTTTCATCAGAATTATTTTGTTGATTTTCTGACGAACTTTGAAACGTCAAAATTCTGACCTAGCCAACGATGGTGGGTCAAAATTTTGACGTTTCAAAGTTCGTCGAAAAATTGACGAAATAATTCCGATGAACTTTTTTCGGATTTTGAGTCAAAATGTATCAGTGCATGGAAGGTGGAAACCCACTTTTCTTAAGTTAACTGTTTGGAGAATAGATAACACTTCAGTAATGCATGTAAAGATCCTATAAGTCAGGGATTGATATTTACATGAGTTCAATTCAATTCAATTTAGTTATCTTTAGTTGCATGTAGTTAGTTTCGGTTGAATGCTAGTTGAATTCAGTTGACTTGAGTTGCATGTCTAATGACTTCAGTTGCATGAAAGATAACAGGTGGACACATTCAGTTAAGTGGGGATGATCAATCATGCATAATGTTTGCATGAATTGATGAAGAGATATGTTTCAGTTAACAGAGATTGAGTTGGACCCACCTTGGGCACCCAAGTTGGCATCTTGGAGTTAACACCTTTTGCATGAGAAGATATTTACAAGGCTGAGTTAAGTGGGCCCATTCTTGGGCGCCAACTTTGCGGAGAAGCTTGGAAGATATTTTCTTGACCAACGATCAGTTAGGAGTTCAGTTTGGGGTGCCTAAATTGAAGAGACATTGGTTTTGACTTCATGTTACATGATGGAACTGCACTTGCACAAAATAGGCGTAGGTTTTTGAGAGGAGTTTCAAGCTCTTGTAATTGATAATTCTTTGGAGTTTTCAATGCTCATTATTGTCTATTAATTGCAACAAGTTGAAAAGAGTTTTATCAAAGTTTATTGCAGGTTGTGAAGAAGAATTGTTGAAGGAAAAAGAAGCATATCAAGCAAAGGATTGATACAATGTTATTATAATCTTGTTCTAAGGTTAAATAATACAAGCACTATTGATTTTGGTGGTGTAGTTTTTTTCCCAAAAGGTTTTCTCCACATATTTTTTATGTCACTTCTATCTTCTTGTCTCATTCTTCTACAATCTTCTGTCTACTTCTACAATTGGTAAAATTGATCTAAACAGATAATCATACACAAAGAATTTGTAACAAAGAACACTTAATTAGATATATAATCTCATAGTTTTACAGGTTTTAAAGCTACATTATTACCTTCATTTTCAACAAGTTAAGTGACATATTTTGTTTATAGGACATGTTTGTTTACTAGCCTTGCTTATCGCTTGCCTTGGTTCAGAAATATTTCCTAAGTCGAAAGTATAAAGTAAATGTTCTAGGTGGTCCCCATGAAGAGTTTTTCGCATAAGACTTTTACTTCACGGAATTGTTTGTTCTCAAGATTGTGCCTCCACGAATATGCAAAATAGTGACACATGTACTCTAGTGTTTGATCTGGAGGGGTCCTAAAGTTTTTGTTGCTTTGCACATGGATTTTGTTATGCAATGTTCATTTCACGAGTGTGCAAAATGCTGACAAGTGTCATGTCTGTGCACGAGGGCATTTTGTGTTTGTGCTAGCTTTGGGTGAATTGTGCTGATGTGATATATGCTTTGTAAGATTAGTGACCAACGCAAAGGGTGCTCCAGATCAACGGTCACCGCATAATCGCATTTTCGATCTACTCTGACAATGTTAAGTTTGTGACGGTACAATATGGCGACGCCTGTCCATGGTGATGTAAGCCAACAATAGTTTCAAAAATGAGAGGTGGAGTTTCAGATGGACCAAGGCCTCTAGGAACTTTTTGCTAAAGGTTCAATTGGGAATATTTTCTCTCAAAAAACATCAGAGACCAGAACTAAAATTGGATATTAGACATTTTTATTTTTTAGTGGAAATTATAACGTTAGGAACCAAAACTAAAAGCAGACATTGGACACCTATCAAATAGGTCTGATCGAGAATATTTTCCCCACATGGACTTTAGGGAATGGAACCAAAATCGGATTTTGGTCATATTTTGAAAGTGGCCTATTGGGTTTTGAAATCATGTGGGGATCATTGGATGGTCGGGATTTGGAGATCAAAATACCCCGTGGAATTTTGAACACAAAATATTCGCTCAAGGTCTAAAAGCGATCTGTTTGTTTTCCGCAAAGATTGAAGATCAACATATGTGATTCAAATGTGTTCCAATGGCTATTTCCTAGTTTGAACTCTACTCTACATAAGCCAACATGGTTTCATTTGGAAATATTTTCTAGGCTAACTTGTGTTTGATCAATGGATGTGATTTTTGGTTTGGGTTGACATAGTTGTATTATCTATCACCTAGGTCGATATTTATGCAAATTTCCATGGCGTTGTGAAGTATGGTATGAGGCGACTATATAGTTCTGTGTATGTACATGATTATGTACTCCAATCAAGCTATTCATGATCAATATTTCATGTTAGAGGATGTTTAGGTGATGGTGAGTGGGGCATGTATGTGAAGCTATGAAATTGACAAAATAGAATTCAAAAATCACTTTGTAAGTGCATGACAGAGATCTTGATGTAATCTGGAATTCATCTTTCTATACTGAGGTTGTTGCCTCTTGTATTTTGTGGCCAAAGCTACTATTCTAGTGAGGTTGGTGCATGTTATATGTTGAGGTTGGTGCCTCTTGTGTTGTGGGTTAGTGCTTAGATTAGGGACTATTATCTCCAACAAATTGGGGCCTACAAATCATATGTATTATCTGATATTTCTTTGTGAGCCTTGGATTTGTGTAGTAGATCCAAGCAGCTTTTCTCACCATGATTTTTCCCTTTAGATTTTCCACACAAATATGTTGTTATTGTATGTGCATGTTTTCATTTTTATCTCTAATGCTCTCAATGATGTTGGAAATATGATGCCATTTAATTGCAATCCTAAACATATTTCATGTATCTCCTAAGTCCTTGGAAAGTGTTCCCTAACACTAGGATTAGAAAGAGATTAAATTCAAATGAAATGAACATGTAAATTAACATTTTTAATTATTCCTAAATGATAGGAACATGTGGGGACATCCAAGAAGAGCTCCTACAAATAGGAGCACACATAGGGTGCCCACATGGGAGGTGGAACAAACCTTGTTTCAGTTAACTATTTGGTGAATTGATAACTCTTATGTAATGCATGTCTTGTTCCTAAAAAGTAGGGATTAATATTTACAATGTATGTGGAGTGGCACTATTAGTTCAGTTTCAGTTTAGTTCACTTTAATTCAGTTCATTTCAATTCAGTTCAGTTCAGTTTCAGTTCAGTTTAGTTTAGTTTAGTTTAGTTTAGTTTAGTTATGGTTCAGTTATCTTTAGTTGCATGTAGTTGACTTTAGTTGACTTGAGTTGCATGACTAATGACTTCAATTGCATGACAGATAACAAGTTGATACTTTCAGTTAACAGGGGGTGATCAATCATGCATGATATTTGTATGAATGCTGGAGAGATATGTTTTAGTTAACAAAGATTGACTTGGACCCACCTTGGGCGCCCAAGTTGAGATCTTGGAGTTAACACCTTTGCATGAGAAGATATTTACAAGGCTTAGTTAAGTGGGGCCCATTCTTGGACGCCAACTTTGAGAAGCTTACAAGATATCTTTGAAACCAACAATCAGTGAAGACTTTAGTTTGTGACGCCCAAATTGATGAAGGACTTGGTTTGACATTATTTTTCATGATAGAACTCTACTTGCACAAGAATGGCATAGATATTTTTGAGGAGCTTTATCCTCTTGTAATTGTCAACTCTTTGGAGTTTACAATGTTCACAATTGTCTATTTATTGCAGCAAGTTGAAGAGATTTCTAAGGGAGTACTTTTGTGAAGCATGGCACAGGATGTGTGGATTCATGCTTGGACACATGAGAGTTTATTGCAAGTTGTGAAGAAGAATTGTTGAAGGAAAAAGAAGCATCTCAAGCAAGGATTGCTAAAGAATTATTGTAATCTTGTTCTAAGGTTGAAAAATAAAAGCACCTTTGATTCTGGTGGTGGAGTTTTTTCCCAAAAGGGTTTCTCCATGGTATATGTTGTGTCACTTCTTCTTCTGGTCTTATTCTTCTACAATCTTCAGTCTACTTCTACAATTGGTAAAATGAATCTAAACAAATAATCATATACAAAGAAATTATAATAAAGAACACTTAATTAGATATACAATCTCATAGTTTTACAAAGTGTTAAGCTACATAATTACCTCCATTTTTCAACATTTGGTATCAGAGCTAACGGTTGGGTAGAGTTTGTGACACCTTTCTCTAAAAAGTTTGAAGGTTTTTTGGTTGTAGTGGGGGCTTTTACTATTGTGTTATTGCATATTTGTAAAAGAAGTATGTTACAATGTATTTGGGCTGATGTCTGTAAGACCTGGTATGGCTTGCTCAATCCCTGAAAGGAAAGGGGTGTAAGAGAGGAGTTCTCCTAGGTGGTAAGGGGAAGGTAGTTGGGTTAAACTAGTTATTGGGTTAGAGTTAGTGGATTAACCTTTAGTGGTCTTTAACATATGGTTTTGTGCTAGTTGAATTGGTCCATGGTTTTGGAGCTCATGGTTTTGCATGTATGGATGATCTTCATTCAAGAGATGGCTATCATGATGTCATGAATAACTTGGTTACATGTTGTAGTGGGAGTTATTTGATAGTGATGGTTTGATATTTATCTTGTTGCCATGTATAGCTTGGTATCACAGTTCAGTGGGAGCTTTGGTAGGATATGGTTATCTTCATGTGATTTGAAGAGGTTTTAACATATTGTTTCATGGAGGACCCTTAGAGTCTTTGGTAAAGGTGTTATTGTTCTTCATTTGGAGAGGATGTAGTTCTCTTTGGTTTTGAGTATTAATCATTTTCTTGGAGCTTCATGATTATGCAGGTTGCATTCGAAGTTGGCATGGATTGATTGGTGGGTGCTCATGGATACTAGAGAGACTTAGGTTAGGCCAGATATTTCTTATGTTAAGAGATATATGTTGGAATGGTTACTTGTAAGAAAATATTTTTCAATAGTAAAGACTGAGAAGCCTACACTTGAAAATGGATGTGAGTCCATCAATAGACCTGATGAGAAGATTGTATTTATTGAAAGCCTATATTGCTTGGTGTTGTATGCATAATACAATCTTGTATCCCACTCTTGGTCTACTCAGCAGGTAAAATGATCTAAAAGGTGTTGCCTGCCTGATTATTAGATGCATTATTAATATGTATCTTGTCTTCTCTTATGAATTAGTCTTGAGAAGTAGATGCATGATTTTATGTATTTTAGATGTTCTCCTTGCAATCTTGAACTTGAGTTAGTTATGAGGATTTGGGTAGGAGAGGTACAAGAGATAGTTAGTGTCTTTGTGCATATTCCCTTGTGTTTGTGGGAATGTTTGGCTAAGTTTGATCTACTTTCTGTGAGAGGTTTACATCTAAGTTTTACCATATTTCATTATAAGTTGAATGGTTAGATGTTGATATCCTTTCAATTTGGGAGTGTTGAAGGAGATCTTACTTTACACAGTTTGACACTATGATAGAGGAGTTAGCCACGTCATTTATGTGAAGTGTTATAGGAGGACTTGTTAATGTTGTGATCTTGTTTTCAGATTTGACATTACTTGTGTAGTGGGAGTTACAGAAGGTATATGTGTTTTGTATGAGAGGGGTACCTCTTTTGGACTAGTTACACTTTACTACAGTGAGTTACTTCAGAGGTTTTTATCGCATGTCTATGTGTGTTGTTACCTTGAAGTATTATGTTACAGGATGGTGGATATACAAGGACTTGTTTGCAGATTAGTATCATGATGTCATGGAGAGCTTGGATACACATGTTTGGTGTGAGCTTATGACAGTGATGTGGTTTTGGTTGTGTACATCATGATGCCATGGGTTGCTCAGTATCGCGGTTCAGTGGGAGCATTTGACAATGATGTGGTTCCATTTTTGATGGTTGTCTTACCTGGATAAGTTCTCTTGGTTTTGAGTATTAATCATTTGCTTGGAGCTTCATGATTATGCAGGTTGCATTTGAAGTTGGCATGGATTGATTAGTTGGTGCAGGAAGGCCATTGGACTTGAGTCGTGTACTTGATTTATAAAAATGATTCCTTGTTTAGAATAATTGCAATGTATAATCTCAAGTGGGAGAATGTTGGAAATGGGATACCATTTAATTGCAATCCTAAACATATTTCATGTATCTCCTAAGTCCTTGGAAAGTGTTCCCCAACACTAGGATTCGAAAGAGATTAAATTCAAATGAAATGACCATGTAAATTGAAATTTGTAATTATTCCTAAATGATAGGAACATGTGGGGACATCCAAGAAGATATCCTACAAAATAGGAGCACATGGGGCACCCACATGGGAGGTGGAATACACCTTGTTTCAGTTAACTGTTTGGTGAATTGATAACTCTTATGTAATGCATGTATTGTTCCTAAAAAGTAGGGATTGAAATTTACAATGTATGTGGAGTGGCACTATGAGTTCAATTTCAGTTCAATTAAGTTTAGTTTAGTTTAGTTTAGTTCAATTCAGTTCAGTTTAGTTTCAGTTTAGTTCAATTCAGTTCAGTTCAGTTCAGTTATGGTTCAGTTCTCTTCAGTTGCATGTAGTTAGTTTGAGTTGCATGTAGTTGAATTTAGTTGCATGACTAATGACTTCATTTGCATGACAAATAATAGGTTGTTACTTTCAATTAACAGGGGGTGATCAATCATGCATGATGTTTGCATGAATTGTGGAGAGATATGTTTCAGTTAACAAAGATTGACTTGGACCCACCTTGGGCGCCCAAGTTGAGATCTTGGAGTTAACACCTTTGCATGAGAAGATATTTACAAGGATCAGTTAAGTGGGTCCCATTCTTGGGTGCCAACTTTGAGGAGAAGCTTACAAGATATCTTTGAAACCAACAATCAGTTAAGACTTCAGTTTGGGACGCCCAAATTGATGAAGGACTTGGTTTGACATTATTTTTCACAGTAGAACTCTACTTGCACAAGAATGGCGTAGATATTTGTAAGGAGCTTTATCCTCTTGTAATTGTCAACTCTTTGGAGTTTACAATGTTCACAATTGTCTATTTATTGCGGCAAGTTGAAGAGAGTTCTAAGGGAGTACTTTTGTGAAGCATGGCACAGGATCTACGGATTCATGCTTGGACACATGAGAGTTTATTGCAAGTTGTGAAGAAGAATTGTTGAAGGAAAAAGAAGCATCTCAAACAAGGATTGATAAAGAATTATTGTAATCTTGTTCTAAGGTTAAATAATACAAGCACTATTGATTCTGGTGGTGGATTTTTTTCTCGAAAGGGTTTCTCCACAGTATATGTTGTGTCACTTCTATCTTCTGGTCTTATTCTTCTACAATCTTTTGTCTACTTCTACAATTGGTAAAATGAATCTAAACAGATAATCATATACAAAGAAATTGTAACAAAGAACACTTAATTAGATCTATAATCACATAGTTTTACAAAGTATTAAGCTACATAATTACCTTCATTTTCAACAAATGATGCTTGAAGTGATTTGATACTTAATTATTTTTTATTGGAGTTAAAATTTTAATGATATCTTGATTCACCCCCCTCTTAGTATATTTATTTTCAACAATTGGTATTAGAGCTAAGTTCCTTGGTGTAATTTAACAACTAAAAGTAGATCTTGGATTTGAACACATGGGTGGCCATGATGGATCACACTCAACCAAGGCACCATAGTTTGATGGTTCTAATTATGCCTTCTAGAGCATAAGGATGGAATCATACCTAACATCATTAGGGTTTGATGTTTGGAAATCAGTTGTGAATGGTTCTATTTCCCCTACAACTCCTCCAACAGATCCAACTGAGAAGAAATGTTGTGAGTATAATGCTAAAGCCAAGAATTCTATTTTGAGTGGCCCTTACAAATTTTGAAATTTTCAAAGTTATACACATCAATTTTGCTAAGGACATTGAGGATAATCTTCATAGAATCTATGAAGGTGATGATAAGGTCAATAAAGCTAAGATACAAACTTAGAGAAGCATGTTTGAAAATTTGAAGATGAAAGAAGAAAAGAAAATTACTGATTATCCGATTCGTGTGGATGAAATTGGCAATGCCATCAGAGGGCTTGGAGAAGAATTGATAGAGCCTATAATTATCAATAAAATACTTAGATTTCTCTCCCTAGGGTATGATGCATTTTTTTTTTCTATTGATGAAGCTAGAGATTTGAATAAGTTTTCTATGGATGATTTGTTTGGATCTCTCACTACCTATGAAATGAGGAATGCTAACAAAGAGACATCAAAGAGAGAAGTTGCTTTCAAAGCATTAAAAATGGATTAAAATGAAGAATCTAATCCTTGCAATGGCTCTAAAGATGAAGAAGCCAATTTTGTGAGGAAGCTAAAAAAGGCTTTGGCAAGTATAAAGGCAAGTTACCCTTAAAATGTTTTAATTGTGGTAAAGTTGGTCACTTTGCTTCTAAGTGTCTTTTTGGTGAGAATCAAAGTAATTTGATCAAACAAAAAAAAAACTTTCATAAGCACAAGAGGAACCTTTGTTCAAAAGAGGATTATGACTTGTCTAAGGAAAGTGATTAATGTGTTTCTGAAGGAGGAGAAATTCTATTCATGGCATCTGAAGTTTTGGAAGGTGAAAAAAATCATAAGAAGAGGGTGAAGACTTACTTAATCCTGATGAAGAAGAATGTGAAGTACATCTTGAAGGAGAACTCGTCTCTACATTAAATAACTTGAAAGAAAAAAGGAAAGAAAATAAAAAAGTGAAAGGGAAACTTGAAGAATATAAAAGATTGACTATTGATTTGAAAGTTTAGATAGAGGAGACAAAGAGAATAGAAGATGTTTTGTCAAAAAAAATTGAAAGAAAAAGATGTGGATTGTGAAAATATTGAGACAAAGATTGTATCTTTGAGAAAATATTTAGAAAATTCCAAGTGTCAATTGGAAAAAAACTTAAAAGGCACTGAAATTCTAGATGAGATCCTAAGTTGCCAAAGGTCACCTTTCATCAAGACTAGTATTGGGTTTAGTGAAGGTCAAAATATAGCTACAAAGAAATCTGATAAGAATGCTTCTAGTAGTTCAAAGGTTGATCAATTTAAGAAGACTGAAGATAAGAAGGAAGAAAAGGGCTTCACCAAAGTCAACAATCAGAAGAGAAGATCGAGAGGTCCAATTTTGCAAGGCAATCCTTTACAACTAGGTCAAACTAATCTTTCTTTGGTTATATTTTTGCATGCAATCATTTTGGGAATAAGGCAATAGATTGTAGAAGATATCCCATAAGGAGAAATAATCTTGTGAGCAACAATCTTGGGCATAAGGAAATTTTTTGTAGATGTGACTTCCAAAAGCCTCCTAGACAAGAGACGAAAGAGAATGTGAATATCTCTAATAATCAGAAAGAAAAACCTAAAAAGGAATGAAATGCAAAGAATAAAAATTAGAAGCCAAAGAATTCTATGATTGCTCAAGTTTCATTTCATGCTCAAGAGAATCCATGGATAATTGATAGTGGGTGCTCTAGCCACATGAGTGAAGATAAAAGTAAGTTCATTAGCTTAAAGAAATGGAATGGTGGCTCTATCAAATTTGGTGATAATACCCCTGCAAGGATTCGTGGAAGACTAAAAATCATGATGTTTTGTATGTAGGACTAAAACAAATATTTTGAGTGTAATTCAGATGTGTGACAAGGGCTACAATTTCATATTTCATGCTCAAGGATGTGACATCAAGAAAAATGGAAAACTTGTTGCAAAAGCAAGTAGATCTGAAGAAAACTTGTACAATCTTACTAAAGCCTATGGAAGAAGTTGTCTTTTAGGACAATTAGATGAGATTTGGCTATATCACGAAAGAATGGGTCATATCAACTTTGATAATCTTGTAAAGATCTGTTCCAAGCATGTTGTGAGAGACTTGCCAAAGATTACTAGGCCTGCAAACACCTTCTGCAAAGAATGTCAAATAGGAAAACAAAAAAAGGGAAAGATTCAAGAAAAAAGGACCACTCTACTATAGAACCATTGCAATTGATTCATACAGACTTGTGTGGACCAACAAGAACACAAGCCATGAAAGGAGAAAGGTATTTTATGCTATTCATTGATGATTTTACTAGAATGACTTGGGTAGCTTTCTTGAGAGAAAAATTTTAAGCCTTTAATAAGTTCAAAATATTTAAGGCTATGGTTGAAAATAAAATGGGATCAAATATAAAGTGTCCAAGGTCTAACAAAGGTGGTGAGTTTACCTCTAATGAGTTTGAATATTTTTGTGAAGAACATGAAATCAAAATATAGTACTCTGCTGCCAAACTCCTCAACAAAATGGAGTAGAAAATATAAAGAATAGAACTGTTCAGGAGATGGCTAGGACAATGATGAATGAGGCCAAATTGTCTGATGTATACTAGAGAGAAGCAATTTATACTACTGTGCATATCCTTAATAAAGGACTGATGAGGTTCAATGACTACAAGACACCTTATGAGCTATGGTATGGCAGACTTGTATTTTTCAAGCACTTCAGGACATTTGGAAGCAAATGCTACATTAGAAGGGATGAAGAAAAATTGAGAAAAATTGAGACTAGATCAGATGAAGGTATCTTTCTTGGCTATTCACCAAGGATCAAAGCATACATATATTATAACAAAAGACTACATAAAATTGTTGAAAGTATAAATGTAAAAATTGATGAGAATCTACACCATCTACCACAAACTAAGAGGGATCAACATCTTGAATCATTAGTTAGTATGGAAGAAGAAGAAGATGAAATTTCAAATGAAAAAGTTTAAAATTTAGAGAGTACAAAAAACCTAGCTAAGTATGTTAAAAAAAATCATTATGAAAAATAGATTCTAGGAAACAAGGATGATGGAGTTATGCCTAGGAGAAGACTAGCTAGGATGGATGAATAGGTAAACTTATGTTTTTTATCTAAAATTTAGCCTAAGATTTTTTCAGAGGCCAACAAAGATGAAAATTGGATTAATGCAATGGAAGAAGAGCTAAATCAGATTGAAAAGAATGATACTTGGGAATGTGTTCCAAGACCCAAGAACAAGAATGCAATTGGCACCAAATGGGTATTTAGAAACAAAGTAAATGAAGATGGAAAGGTAATGAGGAACAAAGCAAGATTGGTCTGTAAAGGATATGCTCAGGTAGAAGAAATTGACTTTGAAGAAAATTTTGCTCCTATGGCTAGAATAGAAGAAATTAGGATGTTCTTGGAATATTTAGTCTATAAGAACTTCAAGGTTTATTAGATGGATGTCAAGTCAACATTTCTTAATGGAAATATTGAAGAGGAAGTATCCATTGAGCAACCTGAAGGATTTCAATTGTTTGAGAATAAGGAGTATGTTTTCAATTTGAAAAAGGAATTGTATGGATTTTTTATCACGGAATCTAGCAGCGCTCGTTCCACGGATAACCCCCCTACGAAACTTGTCTGTTTCCTAGGTTCGTGAAGTTCAAGCAAGCAAAACGAGGTGATTTTCAAGCCACCTCAAAATGTGTTCCAAAGCCTCAAACAGTCAGTTTGAGCATCCCCCTATGTTCGCCTCGCGAAGACCTTCGAAATGAGCTCCTTCGTGAAGTCTCATTGTTCATACTTAGTTAAATTGTGAAATATGCAGTTGCACTCAAAAAGTGTGCTCCTACTTACAAGCCAAAAAAATTGACTAAGAGTTGAAAGTGCAGGGGTGCCAAAAATCAGCACCCCTGCATGAAAGTGATTTGCCAAAATGTGCAGAAGCGCTAAAAAAGTGCGCTCTTACACATGGTTGCCAAACTTAGCCAATTTTTGGCTCAGGCGCACTTCTTCATGTTATTTGCATTTTTCGCTTATCGTGCCACTTTTTATGCCTCAATTAATTGGGTGACTTGAGTTAGGTTTTTTGTGTTTCCCATTCACTTAAAAGTGATTTTATTGTTTCATTTTCATTGTTTGTGATCTTCAACTTCATTCCTCTTTGTTGGGCGCCCATCTACCTCCTCCAAAAACACGTTTTTTGTAAGAGCTCCTTCTTGGTCGAGCTAGGGTTTCCATTTCTTGTTTCAGGTATGGTTTCTTATTTTCTCCCTTCGTCCCTTCCTTTTATGAGTGCGTTTTAAACTTATTATGATTTGTAAATACGTTTTTAGTTGTCACATTTTTGTGTTCTCCAAAAACGTGTTTTCCTCATGCTCTTTCTCATGCCCGCGCGTGAGTTCTCTTCATTCCATCGCGTTTGTTTCTCTTCTCTTCATCACGCATTTGTGGCTTTCTTCTTTTGGTCAGTTTCTTGTTTGTCATCACCAAGGGGTTTTGGTTTGTGTGTTCCTCCCTTCTACCTCTATCTTCTTCTCTTTCCTTGTAGAAGTTGATGCGCATGGGTTCTTCATATGAGAAACTCATTTTTACTACTGAGTTCTACTCCTAAACTATGGCACACTTTTCATTCAACCTTGCATCACGTCAATCTCCATGCCACAAAATGCAGTAGCGCTGAAATTTTGTGCCATAACACCAAGTTGTTGTCCCCAAATGTAGAAGTGCTAAAAAGGTGCACCCTAACATCATGAGAAATTCCCTAACACTGAGAAGTGCAAGAGTACTGATTTTTAGTGCCCCTGCACCAAAGTCAGCTTCCTCAAAATGCAAGGGCGCCAATTTTCAGCGCCCTTACACTTTTCACAAATTTTCCATGAAATACTTCAAACTTTCCAGTTTCGTCCCGAACCTCGCTCCTTCCACTTTGTGCATCATTTTGTGTGCCTTGTCATCCACTCCACGCTTGCTCATCATCGTTACTCACCTCACACATTCCCATGTTGTTTAACGACTAACATTTGTTCTGACTCCACATCTTGTAGTCTCTTTTCAAGATCCTCAAAGTTGATCGATCAAAGATTCAGTTGCTCTCAGATGACTGCTATAAAACCTCCATCTTCTTCAAAAGAAAAAGGAAAAACGAAATATAAGTATCAAGGTGTCTATCCACCAACTATAGTGATCTCCAGGGTGGAAGAAATAAAAGACACAGAGGTTGGTCATCAAGACTTGGTTGATTTTGCAGAGAAAACTGAGAAGAAGCCTCTTCTTGATCTGATGGGAGCAATTGTACATAGTAACTTGCATTTGGTAGCTATGTTCCCTACTGCTACACACAATACAAAATTTGTCCTTCAAGTGGCATCCCACTACATCAGGGAAAGCAAAAGTGTGATTGATTCTTCTGGGCACGAGATTTTAAGACTTGACCCTGACTTCTTTGATATTGTGTTTAAAGTTCCTCAAATGGAGAAGTAAATTGACATCTCGATACAAAAAGCACAAGAAGTCTTTGACACTAATCCCAACAAGGCTAAAAACCTAATAAATAGCCAATGGTTGAAGAAGCCTAGACAAACTATTTCCAGATGGCCAAAGGGACTCCTGCGAAGTGATTTGAAAGATGATGTCAAAGATATGATCACATTTTTAAGCAGAGTGAAGGGCTTTCCTGAATCATCCACCTTTCATGATTGGATGTATGAATACATCAGGATTATAAGAAGACAAAAAGTTCACATTGACTAGGGAAAACAAACCAGCGATGAAATACATGAGCAACTGATCAATGCACCTTCTACATTAAAATTTTATATGACTTCTTATCTGTGTATGCAACAACTGTAATGAGGCAATTTCCAGGTCTATCCACAAAAGGGAATCAGATGTTGGTACCTGTGTATAAATTCTTCTATCAACTAGAATTGAAGGAAAGCTTCCATCATTTTAGGCGGGTTATTGATGCTTTCTTTGCACCTTTTCTTTTCAATTTTGATCCAGCTCTCGAGAGGAGAAGGGTATCTGATGAGGCCTATAAGGTGGTAAGTAAAGTTGGATGCTTATTTCTACAATTCCCAACATTTACTTATTTGAGAGTAGGGTGCTACACTGATTGCCCTTACATGCTGCCACGATATCCTTCAGACAAGTGGGTTCTCATGGAGTTGTGCAGATAGCTGATTTTAGTGCATAAAGAACGAAGAAATAATCACAAGCGTGGATTCAAGTTCCCACTGACAATCGACAAATATACTATCCCAATTGTACAAAAAGTCAAATCTGTTTATGCTGAGATGCAAATCATGACAATTAGGACCTACAGAGATGAAGAAGCCATTCACAAAATAGATTATTGTAGGTTGACCGTGCAACAGATCAAAGACCTTGATATTGCTGACCTACCAGAGGATTTTATAGATCCTGGCGATATCATGAATGTTGTCTATGATGAACAAGAGGTTTCTAAAAGGTGTTGCCCACAATTCAATGGTCTAGGAAAGAAAGTACTAGCATGAGAGAGAGATTGGCGCCAATCCTATCCAATACTATAGAATGGTTACATAAGCATGGTTTTGAAATGAAAAGTTTCAGAACATATTCGAAAGGAGAAGAATCCAAAGCAGAAGCTCACCGACAGTAAGAACTTTGCATGAAAAATAAATTAGCAGCTGTTCCCACTTCTTCACGAAGAGGTCCTAGGATCAAGTTTACTGTTGGCAAGAAAGATACCCAGGTCATCCCATAAGGAGAAACCACGAAATCTGATCCATCTCACTCTAAAGGTAAAAAGGTTATTTCAGAGGAGATAGATTCTGATGAAGAAGGTACTTCCACTGACCAATCCGCTGAAGATGAAGACTCAACAGAAGCAGACTCCGATGCAGAAGAAGTTTCTAAAAGTGGACAAGAGTCTGAAGAAGATTCTGAAGAAGAATCTGAAGGTGATTCTGAAGGTGAACCAAAATTGGAGAGACAAGAGGGTGCTCAACATGAACCCATGCATGATCAAGAAAGAACTATGTCTCCACCTAAGAATGTAGTTGAGGAAATTCCTAGAACGTCATCGCCTGTGATTTCCAGTCTTCCTCATACCCCTCCAAATTCGAGTACTCCTCCACCTCCTATTCCCTCATCACCCATTCCTACCACATGCATTCCTACAGTAGAGGTATCCACTATTCCTGCAATATCAACCCCGCTTGATACTCCCTCGGTGACAAGCATTCATACAATTGATATACTGTTAAGTCCTCCATCATCCATTCCTAGCCTTTCTTCACCGATGTATGATATCACTTCTGAAACTGAATTCAATCAGTTCATGAATGAGTCAATGCATGATCAGCTCAATGTGTAGTCTACATGAGCAATGATGACAGACACTTCTCCTATTGTCACAATACCCATGGTAACTTCAAAGGTGAAAATGATGACCGAGTTGATAGTGAATCTAGAAGTTCACACCTCCTTCCTTCCCCCTTGGTTGATATCTCAAGTATCGAAGTGAAAAAAGCAAATGATCTCTCCTAAGGAGCTCGACCTCGAAGAGTAGTCCCTCCAAAGGCTAAAGGGAAGAAAATGGAAAAAGTATACTCAAGGCTAAACGTTGACAAGACTGGCCACAAGTATGCGGAGATTGGCATACCACCGCGAGAAGAAGGAGATGTCAATATGGAGGACTACATGGTAACAAGAGTCTAGCTTGGAAAGGTTACCAATGAAAGTGCAAAAGCAGATGTGCAAGTGACATTGGATATCTTGGCTGGAAGACTGGATAAAATGGAGCAAGCTTGCAATATGTACAAACAGAGGGTAGAGCATTATGCCACTGTTGTAAAGAGACTTGCAGGATCTCCAACTAATGCACAACCGCTGACAGTGGTAAGTATTGAGGACCCAACTGTCAAGAAAGCTGAAAAGTTCACCTCCAAAGGCAGGGTGTTGTATGATTTCGTTGAGAAGATCATAGAACATAGATCTCAGATCATAATTGCTACGGACGAGAAAACTACTTTGTTGGCCAAGCTCACCATAGAGCTTGATAAAGAAAAAAGTGTACTTTCCCAAGAGCGTAGAGATATGGAAAAGTGTCTGCTGTCATGGTCACAGATGAAGCAGGTAAAGCTCAGTAAATTGGTGGAAGCCAAGGTAATTCCCGAAAAAGAAAAGTTCATTGAGGTAAGAGAATCTTTGAAGCACTGAATTCAAGTGATTCAATCTCTTACGAAAGATCTCCACCAAGTGTAGGAAGATGTTGAAGGGCATTGTGTTATTCTTGAAAAAGGTATCAAGGAGTTGCTAGGACAAATTCTTGAGGAAAATTGTATCTTCCTACCAGCCATAGAAATATCCCAGATCTTCAAGGAAGCCATCATGAAGTTGATTGACAATGCAAAAAATTTAGAAGCCTCTCTGAACGTCATTTGTGATACAAGGCTCACATTGGATAAACTGAAAATGCATCTTGATAGGTGCAAGAAGGTTCACTCATCTACCATGAGATCGATCACGAGAATTCACACCATTGTGGATTACACCGTTGGTCCGGATGAGAAGTTTGTGCAGGAGACCAGGAAAAATACAAAGACTTCTATGCCCAAAGCAAGGAAACATGAAGGTTACTGATCTCCAGTGTTAGACATTTTTGATGCATCCTTTTATGCATCTTGTAAATATTTTCTGACATTTTATGTCTTTTTGTAAATTGTAATTGCACCAAGTTTGAGATGTAATATTTTGAAAACAAATTACACTTTAACTCTGGTCAAAGTTAGGTGAGATCTCCTTGAATCGCTCACCTAACTTTCGTTGATCTTCTAAAGTTAGTTTCCTAATTTTTCTCATCCCTCTTTCAATAAATATGAGGGATTTCTATTGTATTAAAGATCTTTTAGCATTTTGCAACAAAGTGCTGCCCTTTTTGAAACAAATTGTGAAACTTTGTGTTCATACTTTGCAAACAAAATCAGATCAATAAAGAAGAAGATTGCAAACCAAAATTTGTGTTGGATTCGATAATCTTGTGAATTGATCTCTTTTGGTGGTAATTAGTAAGTAATATCTGAAAGACTCTAAGCAATTCATGTAAACTTTGTGTTACATCTTTTACATAGATTTACATTTGTGTTCTGGTTAACTATGGTTGGATGATCTACAAGACTTTGCGCTTGTAATTTTTCATGCTCTTTGGATATTTTGGTTGGATAATCTACAAGACTTTGCACTTGTAATTGTTCATGTTGTTTGAGGAATTGTTGCATCTAAGAAGACTTTGTGCTTCTAATGCGACAAATGAGACATCTATCACAAATCCACCATTGATAAAGCTACAAAATGACTTTGTGCCTTCATGAGCTTTCCACTTTATTTTACTTGTTTATTGTTAATTACTTCTAGTATCTCTATGCTTTGCTTTGAAAAGATAGAGGTATTGGTATTACTACTAGTTGATTATTTAAAGTTATTAAGAATTTAGAACTTCCAACAGTGAAGCATTATAAACATCTTCTCACAAAAAAGAGAGAAGGATGAATGTAACACACCCCCCCCACTTCATAAGTATTGCGTACATTGTGTAATTACTTTATTTGTTTTACCATCACTTCCGTTAGCAGTAAGAAGGGCGCCTCCCCTTTTCTGAGAGAAGAGATTCATATCTCACATAGTTGTGGCTGAAGTCCTAGTTGTGTAATATATCAAAAAGTTGATTACATAATTTTCACCCAACATGATTGAAACAAGACCCTAGGGGTTGGTATTCCAGATTGGACAAGTATCTACAACAACAAAGATTCAAAAGAGGGATTGAAGATAGAAATATTTACATCAAAACAAAAGGTGAGTATAAATTGATTGTTGTTGTCTATGTTGATGAAATTATCTTTGCTGGAAGTAATAACAAAATGTGTAAGAAGCTTGCATAAGAGATGCAAAAAGAATTTGAGATGTCTATGCTTGGTGAATTGTCATTTTTCTTGGTCTGCAAATCACTTAGTCAAATAATGGAATTTTCATATGTCAAATCAAGTATGTCAAAGAGATGTTGAAGAAATTCAAGATGGAAGACAACAAACTAGTAGGCACACCAATGGTTACATGATGCAAGCTAAGCAAGGATGATGAGTCACCTAAAGCAAATCAGATTCTATACAGATCAATGATTCAAAGCCTATTATATTTGACTGCATCTAGACCTAACATTATGCAAGCAGTATGCATGGTATCAAGATTTCAAGCAACACCTAAGGAAATGCATGTTAAGACAGTAAAAAGGATTTTTAGATGCTTGAAGAATACCATTGACTATGGTCTTGGTATCATAGAGGTGATGACTTTACTCTAACAAATTACATAGATGTTGATTTGGTAGGATGTGTTGATGATAGAAGAAGTACCAATGGTTGAACATTTTTCACAGATTGGTGTTATGGCTAAGCAAGAAACAAGTTTCAGTGTCAATATCTACAGTAGAAGCAAAATATATTGTTGCAACATCTTGTTGTACTCAAGTACTTTGGATGAAACAAACATTGAAGGATATAAAAGTTGAGTATAATGAACCTATTTCCATTCTTTGTGATAATACTAGTACAATTAACATTTTAAAGAATCCAATGATGCATTCAAGAAAAAAGAACATTTCAATCAAGCATCATTTTCTAAGAGAGAAGGTTGTAGATTAGGAGGTCAAATTAGAGTATGTGGCCAATAAGGATCAAACTACATATATCTTTACAAAACCTCTTCCCAAGGAAACTTTTGAGTATCTCAAGTTGAAGCTAGGAGTGACATCTCCTTCTTCCCTTCAATAAGCATTCAGATGAAGCACTAGTTCAAGGGGAGTATTCCTTGGTGTATTTCCCTTAAGGGGAGTGTTGAAGAGAGTTATTGTGGTTGTACTATTGAACAAAAATGGGGAGTACTATGAAGCCTTTTCCATTGATGTCCAAGGGGGGTAATTTAGGGATGAGATATTAAGGGGGAGAGGCATGCTACATATAAGGGGGAGAAAATTTTAGTTGTATTGTTTAGTTGTTTTACCATAAATGATAAAGGGGGAGATTGTTGCAAATTATTGTTATTGATGTCAAGTTGTCATTGATGTCAATTTGTTATTAAGAAATTTTTGGTTACTCTGGTCCTCTCATGTATGTTCATGGCTTGGAGCATCTCTGCATGGTTCTCTATTTTTTTGGTCTTCTTTGGAATGATCAGTGTTAGGGTTTCATGCTCTATTTTCTAGGGTTTTTCCCCAAGTCTTCAAAACCCTAAGTGTTTTAGAATGGCCATGCACTTTATGTTCTTTTTTGTTGTTTACTTTCTCCAAGCAATTTTTGGTCGGTTAAGTGACATCTTATGTCTCTAGGAAATGTTCATTTATCGACCTTGCTTACCACTTGCCTTGGTTCAAAAATATTTTCCTATCTAAAGTATAAAGCAAATGTTTCAGGTGGGCCCCATGAAGATTTGTTTCGAGTTCAAAAATATTTTTTTTCAAGATGGTGCCTCTGTGAGTATGTGAAATGGTGACATGTGTACTCTAGTGTATGAGCTAGAGGGATCCTAAAGTTTTTGTGACTTCACACACAATTTTTTTTATGCAGTGTTTGTTTTGTGAATGTGTGAAATACTAATAGGTTCCATGTGTGTGTGCGAGCACATTTTGTGTTTGTGTCAACTTTAGGTAAACTACATTGATATGATATATTCTTTGTAAGATCATCAGCCAACACAAAGGGTGCTCCAAATCAACGGTCACTGCACAAGTGCATTTTCGATCCATTCTGACATTGTTAAGTTTGCAACGGTGCGATATGGCAATGTGTGTCCGTGGTGAAATAAGCTAAGAGTATTTTCAAAAGTGAGACATAGAGTTTCAGATGGACCAAGGCCTCTAGGAAATTTTTGCTAAAGTTCCAAATGGAAATATTTTATTTGAACGAACATTAGAGACTAGAACTAAAATTGGATATTAGACACATTTTTATTTTTAGTGGAAATTATCATGTTGGGGATCAAAACTAAAAGTATAAATTGGACACCTATCAAATAGGTATGATCGGGAATATTTCCCCACATGGACTTTGGGGAACAGGATCAAAATCAAATTTTGGTCATGTTTTGAAAGTGGCCTATTAGGTTTTAAAATCCCATAGGGATCATTAAATGGTCAATATTTGGAGATCAAAATAGCTCATTGAATTTTCAACATGAAATATTCACTCAAGGTTTAAATAGATCCATTCATTTTTTTGTGAAGATTGAAGATCAATGGATGCAATTCAAACATGTTCCAACAAATATTTCTTGGTTTGAACTCTGCTCTACACATGTTGACATGGCTACATTTGGAAATATTTCTCTAAGCTAACTTGTGTTTGATCAATGGATCTAATTTTTGGTCTAGGCCAACACAATTGTATTATTTATCACCCAGATTGGTATTTATGCAAATTATTATGGTGTTGTGAAGTATGGGTATGAGGTGACTATATAGTTCTATGTCTATATATGATTATGTAATTTGGCTAAGCTATTCATGATCAATATTTCATGTTAGAGGATGCTTAGGTGATGCTGAGCGGGGCATGTATGTGAAGCTATGAAATTGACAAAGAAGAATTGAAAAATCACTTTGTAAGTGTATGATAGCTTGAGGTAGATTTGGGATGGCAAACAAGAAGGAGATCCCTATGTTTGATGCCACAAACTATGCATTCTGGAAGACAAAGATGAAAGGCTATCTGGTTTACCTTGGATATGATGTCTGGAAATCGGTGAAGACTCAATATACAATAACTACAAATGGACTGAGCACAAGTGATGAGATCAAGGCCTATGAAAAAAATAGTAAATCAAGGTTTGTTCTTTTGAGTGGTCTTGCAAATTCTAAATTCATAAAAGTTATGGATTTGAAAACTGCTAAAGAAATTTGGGATAATTTGGAAAGTATTTATGAAGGAGATGATATGGTCAAACAAGCTAAGATGCAAAACTTGAAAACCACATTTGAGAACTTAAGGATGTTTGAAGATGAAAAAATTACAAGCTATATGCAAAGGATAGATGAAGTGGTGAGCTCCATCAGAGGTCTTGGAGGTAAGGTCAAAGAACCTAAAGTGGTAAAGAAAATTCTTAGAACCCTTACTAAAGCTGACAGTTATAAAGTTGTCACTATTGAGGAATCTCAAAATCTAGATCAGTATTCTAAAGATCAATTGTATGGCTCTTTAACTACATTTGAGATGAGAGAGTTTGGTACTAACAATGATGCAAATGTTGAGACTGCTTTTAAGGCTGAAAAATCAGAAAAGATTGAAGGTTCAAATTAGGATGATATTGATGATGTGGAAGCTAACTTTGTGAGAAGGATGAAAAAGGGCATTGGTAGGTACAAAGGTAAATTGCTTTTCAAATGTTTCAGTTGTGGAAAAATAGGTCACTATGCCTCAAGATGTCCAAACAGAAGTATGAACAATAAGAATAAGGAAAATAAAGGTAAGATGATCAAGAAAAGCTATTATGTTAGAGAAGATGCAAGTATTTCTGATGATGAATTTGATTATGGAGGTTATGATGATAATGAATGATTGTTCATGGATTTAAAAGATGATTTCGTTTCTGCTAACTCTAAAAGATGTGTGAAGGAAAGTGCTTCAGAGACAAAGGATAAGACTGAAGGTACTTTGGTATCTGCTTTTCATGTTAGATAAGATAAGAGCTATTGGATCATTGACAGTGGCTACTAAAATCATATGACCGAAGACAAGAGTAAGTTTGTTAAACTTTAAAAGTATGATGGAGGACTTGTTAGATTTGGAGATGATTCAGGTTCTAAGATTTGTGGAATAGGTTCAATTAGTTTTGATGGCAAGCATAATACTGATAATGTTTACTATGTCAAGGGTTTAAGGCATAACCATTTGAGTGTTGGAAAAATGTGTAACAAAGTATATAATCTTATGTTTTAGGATGATGGATGTGAGATCAGAAAAGGGTCCGAAATTGTGATTGTTACTGGAAAAAGGATAGATGGAAATGTTTATTTGCTCAAGGGTGTTGATGGTCATTGTTTCATGACTCAGATTAATGAAAGATGGTTATGGCACAAGAGGATGTGTCACATCAATTTTGATAACTTGGTTAGAATCAGTTCAGTTCAAGCAGTAAGAGATTTTCCAAGGATTACAAAGCCTATCATTGTTGTTTGCAAAGAGTGTTAGTTTGGAAAACAAACAAGAAGTTTCAAGGGTAAAGAACAATCTTCTACTGGATTGTTGGAATTGGTGCATACAGACCTTTGTGGTCCAAAAAGAGTGAGAAGTCTTCAAGGTGAAATGTATTTCATGCTTTTGATTGATGATTATTCTAGAGTGACATGGGTTACTTTTTTTAGGAAAAAATATGAAGCCTTAGATATATTCGAAGCATTTAAAGCTATGGTTGAGAATGAGATGGATATGAAGATCAAATGTTTGAGGTTTGATAGAGGTGGAGAATTCACCTCCAATGAATTTAAAATGTTTTGTGAGAATCATGGCATAAAGAGGCACTTGTCTGCCCCTAAGACTCCTCAACAAAATGGAGTGGTTGAAAGGAAAAATAGGACTGTTCAAGAAGCTGCAAGGACTGTGATGAAAGAGGCTAACCTACTGAAAGTGTATTGGAGAGAAGAAATTCATACTGTTGTTTAAATAGTTAATAGAGTTCAAGTAAAAGCAAACAACACAAAGACTCCCTATGAGTCGTGGTATGGAAGGATCCCTATTGTCAAGTACTTTAGAGCATTTGGAAGCAAATGCTATTTCAGAAGAGATGATGAAAAATTAGGAAAGTTTGATGCAAGGTTTGATGAAGGTATATTCCTCAAATATTCTACTAAAAAAAAAGCTTATAGATGTTACAACAAAAGGCTAAGAAATATTGTTGAGAGTGAAAGTGTCAAAGTTGATGAAGGTTTGCAAAATTTAGTGGTGATAAATGGATATGAATTATATGAACCTACCTGTAGAGAAGAAGAAGAAAAAGCTAAGGAACAGGAAGTACAAGATGAAGAGGAAGAAGCTCTGAAAAAAACCCCTAAGTATGTGTAGAGAAATCATTCTGAAGAACAAATCATTGGAGACAAAAGCAAAGGTGTGTTGACAAGAAGAAGAGTTGTTGAAGAAGAGGTAAATTTGTGTCTACTTTCTAAAGTTGAACCTAAAATAGTGATTGAGGCATGCAAAGGTGAACATTGGATGAAAGCAATGGAAGAAGAACTTATGCAGGTTAAGAAGAAACAAACTTGGGAACTTGTCCCGAGACCTGAAAACAAAAACATAATTGGATCTAAGTGGGTATTCAAAAACAAACTAAATGAGAATGGATAAGTGGTAAGGAATAAGGCAATACTTGTGTGTAAAGGCTATTCAAAATTTGAGGGAATAGACTTCGAGGATACATTTGCTCCAGTGGCTAGAATGGAAGCTATTAGGATGTTTTTGGCATTTGCAACACATAAGGATTTCAAAGTTTTTAGATGGATGTGAAGTCTACTTTCTTGAATGGATAGTTGGAAGAAGTATACATGGAACAAACAAAAGGATTTCAGCTATCAAATAAACCTAATATGGTTTCCAGATTGAAGAAGGATTTATATGGATTGAAGCAAGCTCCTAGAGCTTGGTATGCAAGGTTGGATGAGTATTTGATACAACAAGGATTCAATAAAGATACCACAAATAGTAATCTTTACTTGAAAGTTGAAAAAGATCAAATCTTGATTATGGTTATGTATGTTGATGACATAATTTTTGGAGGTAATGGAGCTATGTGTAAGAAGTTTATAGAAGAGATGCAAAAAGAGTTTGAGATGTCTATGTTAGGGGAGATGAATTTCTTCCTTGGGATACAAATCAATCAAACAAATAGAGACATATTCATTTCATAATCAAAGTATGTCAAGGAAATGTTGAAGAAGTTTGGAATGGAAGACTCCAAACCAGTATGTGCTCCTATGGTTATTGGCTGCAAATTGAGCAAGAATGATAAATCCCCTAAGGCTGATCAGAGCAAGTATAGATCTATAATTGGTAGACTGCTATATCTAACTGATACTAGACTGGATATCATACATGCAGTTTGTCCTATGGCTAGATTTCAAGAAGATCCTAGAGAGTCACATGTTGTAGCAGTGAAGAAGATATTTAGATACTTAAAGAGTATTTCGGATCATGGCTTGTGGTATCCAAAGGATACTAATTTCACATTGAGTGCTTACACATATGCAGATTGGGTTGGTTGTGTTGATGAAAGAAAAAAGTACAAGTGGTGGTGCATTCTTTCTTGCATATAGATTAGTGTCATGGCTAAGCAAGAAACAAGATTTAGTTTCTTTATCTACTGCAGAGGCTAAGTACATTGCAGCTGCATCTTGTTGCACACAAGTGTTATGGATGAGGTAAATATTGAAGGATATTAGAGTGGTGTACGATGAGCCTATTTCTATCTTTTGTGACAATACAAGTGCAATAAACATTTCAAAGAATCTAGTGATGCATTCAAGGACAAAACATATTTCAATCAGATATCACTTTCTAAGAGAGAAGGTTTTGGAGAATGAAGTGAAGCTTGAGTATGTGCCCACAAAGGATCAGATTGCTGATATATTCACTAAGGATCTTCCTAAGGATAATTTTGAGTATCTCCAGGAGAAGTTGGGGGTTATTTCCCCCCATTCTTTGAAGTAGATGCATAAGGAGATGCATCAGTCCAGTGGATCTCAAGATATATCCCTTATTCTGGTATGATGTTTATGGATACCTCTTAGGGGGAGTAGGTAGTGGAATTACTGATGTGGTACAAATTGGTGTGCGCCCCTAAGGGGGAGTATTTAGAGCTATAAAGGAAAGGTGTTGCTAAGTAGTTATAAGAAGATTGTGTAATGTCAAAGGGGGAGAATAATGCAAAAAAAAATCTTTTCCATTGATGTCAAATGGGGAGAGATTATCATGTGAAAAATTTATGAACACAGAGGGAGAGAGAAAAATATCTCAGGGAGAGAGAGAATCATGTAAGAGGGAGACTGAGTAAAGAGTAAAGAGAAAGGGAAACATGTATGTTCAGAGCTATTTGTGTCTTTGATGGTTTTTCACATCATGTGTTTCCATCAATGACAAAGGGGGAAATTATTGCAAGTATGTGCAGATTGGTGTTTTCATTGATGTCAACAAGCTTATGTTGTCATTGGTGTCAACTTTATGTGTTGAGGGAGATTGGTGTTGAGGATGAACAGTTGGTGTTGTCTATACTTTGATTTGTTACATTATGTTGTCATCATTTAAGCTATAGGCGTTAACCTCTAGTGTTACTTAATAAGCTTCTATCTATGGATGTTATGCTGAAGATGATGTGGATGTGTCTCTGGTGCTTGGTTTCCAAGTGGTTTTGAGATATTTTGATAAAAAGAGGAAATAGTGTGTTGCAGTGCTGTTTTGGATTACAGAGAGATGTTCTAGTTTTGCTCTGCATTTCTTCTAGGTTGAAGATATGCCTATACGATTTGGATATGTTGGTGGGATGTGTTCAGAGGTGTTATATTCAAGATATTATATGCTAGATAATCATATAGTAGAAGTTGTGTTCACCAGTGTGTGACTATGATTTGCAAAGGTGTCTGGGAGAAATGTTTCTACTTCACATTTCTCTACGGTTATGCTTCAAAGTCTTGCGATTATGAAGGTGTGTTGATGGTGTTGGTAGTTTACCTCAATCAAGAGGATTTGAGGTTTTGTACTTCAAAAGATGGTTTTTCAAGTAACAGTATATGGCAAAGTAGTCTGAGTGTACTAGGTTTGTGTTGGAAGAATGACTAGGTTATCTATATGTTGTCATTGATGTCACTATGTTGGTAGTTTGATCTGGTACTCTTAAACCTGTGCGTATAACTATTTTAGCCTCTTCGGTGGCTGATCTGGTATTTTTGGTTGCCCCTCCGGTATTCTAGTCCGTATTTCTCCACAGTTGACAATTATTGATTGTAGTGTTGGGAAACTACTTATGGATGTTAAAGGAGTGCATGATCAGGATATTTCGTGTTTTCGTGCTTGCACAATAAAGTGACATTATTTTGTTGGTTGCATTGAAGACTATTCCTGGCCGACTTGTTAAGATAATTTTGATATGATATGAAAACTTATGTGAGATCTATTTCTTGGTCCAAGCCAATACAATGTATCGTGCTAACAGTCAAATTATATTTTGAAAATATTTTGTGGAGCCAACAGTTGATATCCTTTATATTGAATTGCATCTAAATTGGTGCTTGTGATGAAGATCAGATATATATAAGTATATGGCGAACAGTTTCAAAGCGAGAGTAGTGAAGAGAAGTAATTTTGTGTAGACAATAGAAAAGAGACGAAAGAAATATATTGAGCGAGTAATAAGTGTGAATGTGTAGTCAGAAAGACAACAGTGGTGAGCATCTTCGAAACTGTATCAACACATGATAGGTGCATCTTTCTAGTTCATTTTTGGGCTGTAAAGCCTTATTCTATTTTTATATAATCCTGTGTAGGCAGTGAGCCTCCTTGTTGGACAATGAGTCCTTTTTGCAAGAAGTGATCCTTTGTACTTGGACAGTGAGTCCTTTTAGCAGTGAGCCTCTTTTGAAAATATTATATAGTGTGAGTTAACCCTTACCGTGGTTTTTCCCTTGTTGGGTTTTCCATGTAAAAATATGGTGTTCATTGTGTTGATTTAGTTTCTATCATTCATGTTTCATGCTTATATTTAATAACATAATGTTGTGGTTGAAGATTTGATAAGTGATAAAGTTTTAAGTTTAAATTTTTCTGACAACTGATTCACCCCCCCCTCTTAGTTGTCTCGTGCCTGTTTAACAATTGGTATTAGAGCTTGTGGTTCCTTGTGTAGAGCTTAACTGCTTGAGGAGGATCCTAAAGGCTAGTTGAATGGATGATAAAGGAGAGCTCTAGACTGCTCTTGAAGATCTTGACAAAGTGGAAAGAGAAAACAAAGATCTGAAAGAGAATCTTGATGAAGCAAATGAATGTGTTCAAAAATTGAAGGAACAGTTGAAGAAATTTAAGGAAAGACACAAAGAAGTAAGTGAACAACTGAAACAGGAGATAATTGGACTGAAAGTGACAGTAGAAGAGAAGAAGAGGATTGAAGAATGTCTTAATACAATGGTGCAGAACAAGTTTGATGAATGTTCCAGACTCGAGTAGGAGATAGTAAACTTAACGGTGGATCTAGAGAAGGCTAAACTATATGAAAGTAATTTCAGATCTAGCTCTGGTAAACTTGAAGAATTGCTTGTAGGACAAAAACCATGTAAAGAAAAAGGTGGCTTAGGAGTTGATATCGGTGAAATTTCTAAAGATGTGAAGAAGAATCAAGGCAAGAGGAAGCAGAGAAGGAATTTTGCAAGAAGACCGCTTGTGAGATAGCCTAATGCACAAAGATATCCCTCTTTTGATGGTGTTTGTTTTTCTTGTAACAAATATGGTCATAAAGCAACTGAATGCAAGAGCAGGATGAATCAGTTTTCTGGTTCTCTTTTTGAAAGATGTTTTGAATGTGGGAAGTTTGGACACAAGGCTACATAATGTAGATCTCAAGTGAGTATGTTCAATTAGGTAATGAGGAACAGGTTTAATGAAGGCATATTGAATAAATTCTTTAATGGATACTATTATAATTGCAATAAATTTGGACATATAGAAAATTAGTGTAGATCAAGGAATAGTGGAGGTTAGTCTAATTAGAAAGACGTGATCTGTTATAACTACAACAAACCTAGACATGTATCTAAAGATTACAAGAATAAGAAAGAAAATAAGTCTGCTCCGAAAGAGAAGAGTGAACTAGTAAAGAAGATTGAAAAAGAAGAGATGAAGCAAGAAATGGATAAGGTATGAAAGAAGAAAGAAGAAGAAGAAAAACTTGAGACTCCTGATGTGTTTGTATCCTCATCTAGTATAGATGGCTTATTCAAAATTTAGACCTAGCATGGTCTTAGGGGGAGCATTATCAGAAAATCATAAAAACCCCCTAGAAGAATGGCGTGTCAGAGGTTGGCACGTGGTTGAAATGTGAAGAATGTTCATTCAGAGGTTTTGGAAAAAGAACTAGAGAAAAATTTGCTGGCATAAGGATTTGCGGATCGAATTAGGTTTTTTTGTGCTAAGTGAAGTATGTGTTTAGCATATTTTTCTGTTTCCGCATTTAATGCGTTTAGGGCAAGCTCGACGAAGGATAAGTAAAAATTTGTGACACTTTTTGGTTAATTGTGCATTTGAAGTATTTGGAAGGTGCTCTGAAGAAATCTTGAGGCATGCTCAAAGTCTTTCTCAAGGGAATTCGAAGATTGATTTAGGTAATCTAGAAACCTTTTTCTCTGATTGCAAAAGGAAAAAAGGAAATTGAAAAAGTTTCACTGAATTTTAAAAGAAGCATAGCAATGGATAGCGGATTATGTGGTGTTACCTCTCTGAAGCTAAAAAGGGTCGAAGTAGAAGAATATGATCATAGGAAAATGAAAGCAATTGAACTAGGGTTGAGTGAAGTCGAATTATAGAATATAAAAACCCTAGGGATGGATTTATGGAGTGAATTTATGTGGATTATAGATAAAGAGGTTATCTTGTTTTTGTTGAGCTATGTTAAGGATGGAAGCATTGTTTTGGACAAACCCTATTTGATTTCAAAGGAAGCAATCGAAGCGATCACTAGATTATGCAACATTGGAGAACTCCCTAGAAAGAAAACTGTGAAGTATAAAGATGTGGTGGAGCTGAATGGCATCAACATAGATCTTAGAACACTATTGATTGATACACTTGTGACTCGACCGTTAGGTATGTTACATATGGTATCTCGTACAAAATTTATTTCAGAAACCGTGAAAGCTCAAATTCAACTATCGTCATACATATTTCCCACATGATGGTTAAGGAGAACAAATAGTTTGATTTATGTAGCTTGCTACTTGAGAATTTGCTTGAAAATGTTTGAATGTCATTGGTTGAGAATTATCCCTTTCATTTCAGATCCTTGCTGGTATGTCTGGTGTTTTACTTTTTGAATTCTCTACCCGAAAAAGATAATGTGATGTGGGAATCTGGTATCCCTATTGGGAAGAAAATTTATAGATAACTAGAGTCTTTGGAAGATGATGTGAATATGTACAGATCATATTTCTCATTTTTGCGAGCAAACCCTTGCTCCAATATATCTGCATCAAGTCGATTTGAAGTGGGTTCTTCCTCCGAAAAAAGAGAGATGGAGGTTGTTATCAGTGATTCCCCTCTGGAATAGAAAAGGAGAAAAGAGATAACTGAAGATATCATTGGCATTTTAGACGAGAAGGAGAAAAAGTCTCTGAGTGGCACTGAATCACCTGATCCTAATGACATCCAGACTATAATAGTTGAAGGAAAAATGAAGAAGATCGGTGAACTATGGAGTGTTGCCTCACTTGTTGAAAAACTGAAAATTGATGATGCTCTGGTAGATTATCTACTTCGGAAAGGAATTGAAGTATCTATTGTTTCTAATTTATTGCCAGAAAATCTAATTGAGATTGTTGAAGGAGGATGTTGCTTGAAGGTCTGAAAGGACATAAGATGGGAATCTTGGTTGAAAGGAGAAAAGGCTATGTAGAGATTGTCTGAATTGATTGTGGAAACAAAGAAGTGTGTTAAAGAAATTTTAGATATTTACAAGTATTGTCTTCGGTGGCCTGTAGCTGTAGATAATTTTAGAAGAAAAATTGAAGCGATTGAAGTCAAGGTGAACAACATTGGAAAGAATTTTGATATATTCGAAGATAAAGAAGGGAAGAATACGATAAGAGTTGGTGAACTATAGGTTGAACTAATCATTACACAAAGATAGAGAGATTATGTGACAAATACCTTCTGGCTTCTTAAAGAAATTGCTGAAGTTCGGTTAGAGCATCTTTCTAGAATTCTTATTGATGCTGAAGATGTTGAGAAACAATGTTATGTTGTAGCTTTGTCACCCTCTTTTACTCTGTTGGGATTATTGGAAAGTACATACACAAAGATGGAGTCTGTTGTTTTTAATTGAAAGAAGTTGTATTGAGTTCTCAAGGAAATGTATAAGAAGGTATTCCAGGTGAAGAATGTCATCTTCACTTAATTTCTGCTTAAATGTTTTGGATTGTTGGAAGCTTTTGAAGCTTTTTGGAAATATTTTGAAATTTTGATGTCACCATGTTTACACTATTTTTTTGGGCGCCCTTTTCCATTGATTTCAAAGAGGGAGAGTGTTGGAGACAATGGAGAGAGTTAAAAGTTTTTGAGGAAAGAAGGGGAATTTTTGTTTACATGTTGCCATCAATGACAAAGGGGGAGATTGTTGGAAGAATGACTAGGTTATCTATATGTTGTCATTGATGTCACCATGTTGGTAGTTTGATCTGGTACTCTTAAACTGGTGCATATAACTGTTTTATCCTCTCCGATGGTTGATCCGGTATTTTTGCTTGCCCCTCTAGTATTCTAGTCCACATTTCTCCACAGTTGACAATTGTTGATTGTGGTGTTGGGAAACTACTTATGGATGTTAAAGGCATGCATGATCAGGATATTTCATGTTTTTGTGCTCGTATAGACATTATTATGTTGGTTGTGCTAAAGACTATTCCTGGCTGACTTGTTAAGATAATTTTGATATCATATGAAAACTTATGTGAGATCTATTTCTTGGTCCTATTGGAAATTGTGCCTCAACTTGCTGGCTTGTATCTCTGTTCAAGTCTTCATTGTCAGTCGATCACTGGAGTTCTTAAGTTCGTAACCTAAGTCGCGGAGTGTGGAAGTTTCGTAACCTCCCGAATGATCGATCTCCTTTGTTGTCGCAACATCGGTGATTTCTATAACTTGTAACCTAAGTCACGGAGTTTGGAAGTTTCATAACTTCCTGACTGGGCGACAATGGTATCAGCTTGTCGCGAGATTTGGTAAACTCATAACCAGTAGTGGGAGTTATGAAGTGTGTGTTTTCTCTGACTGAGCGACAGTGATATCAACTTGTCGTGGGAATTGGTAAGTTCGTAACTTGTATGCGGTGGTTATGAAGTTTGAGTTTTCTCCGACTGGGTGATAGTGGTTGCGGTGATTGGTAAATTCGTGACTTGTATGTGGTGGTTATGAAGTTATCATTTTGAGCGATGCGCCGATGGGAGTTCACTTTTGTGGGGCCATGTTGATGGTTGGTTTGACCGCAGGTGTACGAGTGAGTTGGTAATCAAAAGGGATAACTTGTGGATACCTAAAGTCTTTGGGATTTTGTTTATTAACTAATGACTGTTAATATTCCCCGCCAATGTGGGATAATGTCAACAGTTGAGCTTCTTGGCAGTTGAGCGAACCAAATCGGTTTGGATAATAGATTCCTGGAAATCGAAGGGTCGAAGTGAATATAGCAAATAAGAAGAACGATAAACTGATGGGAATTGTGTGTTGAGCAGACTGTATGTTGAAAGAACATTGTAACAGTGCTGTGATTGACTGTGTGGTTGGCTGATTGTAATGCTACTGTGTAATATCAGAGAAATAATATATGTGAAGGAGGGATCTGTAACTTTATTGTAATTTGTTTTTACTGTGAATAAAGTGACTTATCTTTGGTGGTGGGTTTTTCTCCTGAAAGGGTTTTCCCACGTAAATCTGGTGTCTATTCTTTGTTGATATTATTGTCTATTCTTGTATGTGTGAATCTTAATGCTTTGTAGTTTGAAATTAAAAGTACTCCTACATTATTCTCCTGTGAATTGACATTAGGAAAGCAATTTCTGCACTAGAGTCTTTCCTTACAAGTGGTATTAGAGCCTGGCCATTTGTGTTATCCTTGTAGGTTGGTTGGGTTTTTTGTGTCAATTCTATTCAGTGGGAGTCTTGTAGAAGTCTGGTAATTGTCAAATTACATATTGAGATGGCACTAGCAAGTACATCTAGAAAGATTGAAATTGAGAAATTCAATGGCATCAATTTTGAGTTGTGGAAACTCAAAATGGAAGATCTATTGGTTGATCGTGATCTTTGGATTGTTGTGTCTGGAATGAAACCTTTTGGCATGAAGCAAGAAGATTGGGATCTTGCAGATCGAAAATCAAAGGGGCTGATAAGGCTCTGTTTGGCAGAATCCATCCTTCTTAATGTGCATGAAGAGAAGACTGCAACCTCCTTGAGGAAAAGACTTGGAGATATTTATTAGGGAAATTCCTTGGTAAACAAGTTATTCTTGAGGAAGAAGCTATATTCTTTGAAAATGTAGGAAGGAGCATCTGTTGCTGATCACTTGAATACTTTTAACATGCTGATTGCTCAGTTAACATATGTGGGTGTGAAGATTGAAGAAGAAGATCGTTGTATGTTGCTATTATGTTCTTTGTCTGATTCTTGGGATCACTTGGTGATGGCCATTGGGAGTACAACATCCACTTTTAAGATGGAATATGTTGTTGCTTCTTTGTTATCAGAAGAAATGAGAAGAAAATATTCTGAGATGGCGAAGGAGGCTCTTGCTGTTTGAGGCCGATCGAAAGAAAAAGACAAGAAGGACAAGAAATCCAAATTGAAATCAGAAAGGGAGATCAAAGTCTCTTGGAAAAAAGTCCAAGGTGAAGTGTTGGAACTGTGGGTAGCCTGGTCATGTACGAAAGGATTGCAAAGAGGAGAAAAAGAAGAAGAAGAACTCTTCTGACAATGATTCTTCTTGGAGTGAAGTAGATGCCTTCATTGCAGCCTTGGAAACTTAGGCATCATGATGTCTGGTTGATTTATTCTGAGCATTTTCCATGACATATCATAGAGACTGGTTCACAAAGTATGAAAAATATGATGGTGGAAAGGTGTACTTGGCAAGTGATTCATCCCTAGATATAGTTGGTCATGGAAGAGTCAGAATTTAGTTCCCTGATGGAAGGGTGAAGGGAATCAATGATGTTATGCATATACCAGGTCTGGCTCAAAATTTACTTTCTGTTAGTAGGTTGAATGATGCTGGTGTACAAGTCTCTTTTTCTAATGGTGTTTGTAAGATGGCAAGAGGCTCTATGTTCTTGGAAAAGGGTGCTCGAATTGGTACTCTGTATAAGTTGGACGCTAATGCAGTTCAATGCAATAGTGCTTCTGTAAAATCATGTAAATCTATAGGGAAAGAGGTGATTGTTCCAACAGGAGTTAATTCTTTGGAGATGAAGCTTCCAACTAAGAAAATAATGTTGTGGCATCACAGGCTAGGCCACATTGGAGAAAGAGGTTTAAAAACCTTGAAAAATAAAAACTTGGTTGAAGGGCTTGATGACTATAACATTGAATTCAATTTTGTGAACATTGTATATATGGTAAACAACACGTGTTTCATTTTATTCCAGTCCTCATAAATCTTTTGGTATACTTGATTACATTCATTCTGATGTGTTTGGTCTAGTAAATGTTCCTTCGTTATTGAATTCTAAATATTATGTTTCTTTTATTGATGACTATTCGAGAAGGGAATTTGTGTATTTTTTAAAGAGTAAATTAGAAGTGTTCAGTCATTTTAAGGAATTTAAAAACCTTGTGGAAAATTAGACTGGAAGGAAAATAAAATGTTTAAGGACTGACAATGGTGGTGAGTTTTGTTTTGATGAGTTTGAAAGGTACAGTAAACATCATGGAATTAAAAGACATAAGACTACACCCTATACTCCGCAACAAAATGGAGTTGCTGAAAGGTTTGATAGGACAGTGATGGAAAGAGCACGAAGTATGTTGAGCAGTGCTAGCTTGGAGGAGAAGTTCTGGGCTGAGGCAGTTGCAACATGTTATTTATTAAAGTGTTCTCCTAATTCTGCTCTTGTTGAGAAGACACCTTTGGAAGCATGGTCTGGTAAGAAGCCCTCTCTTAGACACATTAGAGTTTTTGGCTATGAGGCATATGCATATGTGCCGAATGAACAAAGATCTAAGTTGGAGAACAAAGCTGTCAAATGTATATTTATTGACTATAGTGCTGGCATAAAAGGATACAAGCTTTGGAACCCTGTGACTGAGAAGGTTTTGTACAACAAAAAAATTATTTTTTGTGAGTTGAAGCCTTCTACTTTGGATCTGCAGCTAGAGATAAAGTCATAAAATAAAATGAATATAGTTGAAATTCCTTCGACACCAAATAAAGTGGAATTAAAAATTCAAAAAGTACCTAAATTTGAGGAGAGCTCGAGCAGTTCTGAGAGTTCTAAAGAAGAAGAACAACCTCAGCCTCAACCCTTGAGGAGGTCAACACGTGAAAGAAAGCAACCTAGTACGTATGGTTTTCTATGTTAGATTCTACTTGTGCCTATGCTTTGATTACTAGCACTGATGAGCCTAGGACTGTTAAAGAGGCAATTAATATGCTTGATGCAAACTCTTGGTTGGAAGCCGTGAATAAAGAAAATGACATCATTAGAAAAGAATGACACTTGGGTTTGGTGCCCTTGCCTGAAGGCAGAAAAGCTATTGCGTAAATGGGTATTTAAAAAGAAAATAAGTCTGGATGGCGGTGTTGAAAAGTATAAGGAAGGTTGGTTGCGAAAGGTTATTCAGGTAGAGGGAATTGATTATGGAGAAATCTTTTCTCCGTAGCTAAGCTGACATCTATCAGATTTCTTTTGTCACTTGTAGTAGTGTATGACTTAGAGATAGAACAGATGGATGTGAAGACAAATTTCTTCATGGTGATCTTGAAGAAGAAATTTATATGTCCCAGCCTAAGCACTATGTGGAAAAAGTTAAAGAACATCTGGTATGCAAGTTGAAAAAATATCTGTATGGATTAAAACAATCTCCTAGAATGTGGTACAAAAAGTTTGACACATTTGTTTTGTCTTTGGGATTTGTAAGATCAAAATCTGATCATTGTGTATTTCAAATATGAAAATGATCGTGTCTTATTTATTTCCCTGTAGGTGGATGACATGTTCATTGGGAATAGTAAGCTTATGATTTCTAATCTAAAATCTCAGTTGTCTGCAAAGTTCAAAATGAAAGATCTTGGTGCAGCCAGGTATATTCTAGGGATGGAAATAACTAGGGACAAAAAGAGCACAAAACTTTGGCTCAACCATAGTAAGTATATTAACTTTGTTATGGAGAGATTTGGTATGATTATTACAAGCAACTAGTTGTTCTAGTTTTGTAGGGAACAAAACTATCTGTTGAATATTGTCCAAAATATCCTACTGAGATGGAGGACATGACCAAAGTACCTTATGCAAGTTTAGTTGGCAGCTTAATGTATGCAATGGTCTGCACAAGGCCAGACATTTCCCAAGCAGTGGGTGTTCTTAGCCGGTTTATGGCGAATCCAGGAAGGCCACATTGGGATGTTGTGAAAATAGTTTTTAGATATTTAAAAGGTACATCACAGTACACTTTGTGTTATCAGGGTAACTCGATTGGATCACAACATTCTCTCAACATTAGAGGTTATGTGGATTCTGATTGGGCAAGGGACCTTGACAGCCGTAGATCCACCAGTGGATATATTTTCATATTGAGTGGTGGTGCAATTAGTTGGATGAGTCAGTGGCAGGCTGTAGTTGCTCTATCCACTACTAAATCTGAATACATGGCAGCAACACATGCCTACAAAGAAGTTGTATGGCTTAAAAATTTGTGTTCTGATGGTGGGTTCAGTACAAGGCAAATTTTAATTTGCTGTGCTAGTTAGAGTGCTATTTTTTTGGCGAAAAATCCAACTTTCCATGCTAAGACAAAACATATTGATGTGCAGTATCATTTTGTACGAGATATGGTGGATGATGGAAAGGTTTGTTTAGAAAAGGTGGATACTCTAAAAAATGTTTCAGATGCGTTGACAAAGCTCGTGACCACAAAAAAGTATAGGTGGTGTGTTAGTTCGATGGGCCTTGGAGCCCATGACCTTCATTAACTTTGAGTTTGGAGGAAGCCAATAAGTCTTCGTCAAGTGGGAGATTGTTGGAAATTGTGCCTCAACTTGCTGGCTTGTATCTCTGTTCAAGTCTTCATTGTCAGTTGATCGCTGGAGTTCTTAAGTTCGTAACCTAAGTCGTGAAGTGTGGAAGTTTCGTAACCTCCTGACTGACTGATCTCCTTTATTGTCGCAACATCAGTGATTTCTATAACTTGTAACCTAAGTCGTGGAGTTTGGAAGTTTCGTAACTTCCTGAATGGGTGACAATGGTATCGGCTTGTCATGGGATTTGGTAAACTCATAACCAATAGTGGGAGTTATGAAGTTTTTGTTTTCCCTGACTGAGCGACAGTGATATCGGCTTGTCATGGGAATTGGTAAGTTCGTAACTTGTATGCGGTGGTTATGAAGTTTGAGTTTTCTCTGATTGGGCGATAGTGGTCGCAGGGATTGGTAAATTTGTAACTTGTATGAGGTGGTTATGGAGTTATCATTTTGAGCAACGTGTCAATGGGAGTTCACTTTTGTGGGGCCATGCCGATGGTGGTTTGACTGCGGGTGTACAAGTGAGTTGGTAATCAAAAGGGCTAACTTGTGGATACCTAAAGTCTTCGGGATTTTGTTTATAAACTAATGATTGTTAATAGTCCCTGCCAATGTGGGATAATGTCGACGATTGAGCTTCTTGGTAGTTGAGCGAACCAAATCAGTTTGGACAATAGATTCCTAGAAATTGAAGGGTCAAAGTGAATATAGCAAATAAGAAGAACGACAGACTGATGGGAATTGTGTGTTGAGCGGACTGTATGTTGAAAGAACATTGTAATAGTGTTACAATTGATTATGTAAGTTGGCTGATTGTAATGCTACTATGTAATATCAGAGAACTAATACCTGTGAAGGAGGGATTTTTAACTTTATTGTAATTTATTTTTACTGTGAATAAAGTGACTTCTCTTTGGTGGTGGGTTTTTCTCCCAAAAGGGTTTTCCCACGTAAATCTGGTGTCTATTCTCTGTTGATATTATTGTCTATTCTTGTATGTGTGAATCTTAATGCTCTATAGTTTGAAATTAAATGTACTCCTACATTATTCTCCTATGAATTGACATTAGGAAAGCGATTTCCGCACTAGAGTCTTTCCTTATAGGTCCGAGCCGACATAATGTATCATGCTAACGGTCAAATTGCATTTTGAAAATATTTTGTGGAGCCAAAAGTTGATATCCTTTATATTGAATTGCATCTAATTAGGCCGACCTAATTGGTGCTTGTGATGAAGATCGAATATATATATATATATATATATATATATATATATATATATATATATATATATATATATATATATATATATATATATATGGCAAACAGTTTCAAAGTGAGAGTAGTGAATAGAAGTAAATTTGTGTAGACAATAGAAAAGAGATAGAAGAAATATATTGAGTGAGTAATAAGTATGAATGTGTAGTCAGAAAGACAACAGTGGTGAGCATCTCCGAAACTGTATCAACACATGATAGGTGCATCTTTCCAGTTCATTTTTGGACTGTAAAGCCTTATTCTATTTTTGTATAGTCCTATGTAGGGAGTGAGCCTCCTTGTTGGGCAATGAGTCCTTTTTTTAGATAGTGAGCCTTTGTACTTGGACAATGAGTCCTTCTTTTGGCAGTGAGCCTCTTTTGAAAATATTATATAGTGTGAGTTAACCCTCACCGTGGTTTTTCCCTTATTGGGTTTTCCAAGTAAAAATTTGGTGTTCATTGTGTTCATTTACTTTCTGTCATTCATGTTTCATGCTTATATTTAATAATAGATGGTGCGGCTGAAGATTTGATAAGTGATAAAGTTTTAAGTTTAAATTTGTGTGACAACTGATTCACCCCTGTCCTTTCAGTTGTCTTGCGCCTGTTTAACAGTTTGTACATTCTTCAGGTGGAAGTTGTTGTGAAGGAGTTTGTTGGATTTTAGAGTGTTTGAGGAATATTCTAGAACATGCTCAAGTGTGGTGTGTGGTTTTCAATTCGTCATTGGGTTTGTGGAATCATGTACTTAAAATTTTAATGATGTTTGCACAGGTAATGACCGACCTAGTGTTTACACTGCATGTGAAGGATAAATATTGTTTGTGGTAGTATGTGGTGAAGTGGTGTTGTTGATTTGGGTCACAATTAAGTTTTGATGTGGTCCACATTCAATTCTATCCACCATGGAAGTGTTTTGGCATCAACCTAATTTGAATTTTCATGTTTGAGGTGCATAACCGATCTTGGAAAGGGTTTCAAGGTTGAGGACGGTATAAGTATGAGTTGAATTGTTGAAGGAGGTCAAGATAGATGAAAGTGTAAAGTGTGTGATGTGAATGATGCAAATTGTAGAATTGTAAGGTGCAAAATTGAGTAGAGTAGTGCATGCTTTCAAGTGTTGGATTACTGGATGTAGTGAGCAGAAGGTGTCTGCAATCATTCAAATAGATTGCAAAGGTGTTGGAGCTATTGTGGTGGATTTTCTATTGCATTGAGATCATGTTCTCTGTGTAACATTTATTCTCTATCTTCTTTTTCTATTTCGGTAGTGAGCCTTGGCTATGAGCCTTTCAAGGCAGTGTGCTCCTTCTGGTAGTGAGCCTTTGTATTCGATTTTGCAATTACTTCTATTATGAGCTAATCCTCACCATGTTTTTCTCTTGGGTTTTCCATGTAAATATGGTGTTCTCTTGTGCATGGTGTTGAAGTTGTTTTAGTTTTCTTTATTTCCATTTCATGTTATTTCATCATAATAGATTAAGAGTTGAATGAATTCTTGTGGACCTAAATATTAATGAGGGTTTTGATGTTTTGATAAGATACAACTGATTCAACCCCCCTCTTCGTTGTCTTGTTCATTCAACAATTGGTATTAAAGCTTGGGTCATGCATTTGAACCCCTCACTTGTGTTGGGGGGATTGTTGAAAGGTGTGCGCCCTTGGTCTCCTTGTGTTGTGTAGTGTAGCGCTCGGGTTCATGACATGGCTTAACCGCCTCTGGTGGATTCATTAACTTTGGCGATTGTATTAGGCATTAATAGGTCGATCTTTTGGTGTAATGACAACCATCTTTGCAACAATAAGGTTGTTTCCTCTTGTATTCTGTGGTTGAAGCCATTGTTTTAGTGAGGTTGGTGCCTGCTATATGTTGAGGTTGGTGCCTCTCGTGCTTTAGATTAGTGCTCAAATTGGGGATTGTTGTCTCCAGTAGGTTGGTGCCTACAAATCATATATCTAATATTTATTTTTTAGGTTGGATTTGGGTAGTAGATCCAAGCAACTCTTCTCACCATGGTTTTTCCCTTTAGGGTTTCCACATAAATCTGGTGGGGTAAAAGCACAAACTTGTGTCACACTTTATAAAGGAATTGACTAACAACAACAAAAAATTATGAACTTCAACCACATAAAAGTGGTCTTGATGTTTTGAATTTAAAAATGATGTAAACTAATGAAAGGTAGAAATATTGATGAAGTTTAATCCTATAATTTTTTAGATTTTTTAAAAATTGTTTTGATTATTTTTTTTATCAATTTAAGATTATATTTTGGAATGCTGAAAAATTTCAGGAAAAGTGATGTTCACTTGATGTCAAGAAACAAATAGAAAAAAGCTTCATTTTCCCCTAATTTCTTTTGTCTAAATAGGTGCTTCAATGTCTAGTGCATGGAAAAAAAGTTTGAAATTTTGATGTATATTTTTCTCGTAATAACATTTTAAAGTCAAACTTTTCAGAATTTGACAGTTTTCATTGGACGTCAACTATTGTCTATTTTTTAATCATTTTCTAAAAATAAATTATACCCTTTTGAAAAGAACTCTCTTCTCTAGTGCACCATATGCTTTTCAAAAAAAATTAGTATGTTTTACTATTTTTAAAAATTTCTAATCAACCTCTTAACTTTAACAACCTACTTGCATTATTTTAAAAATAAAATATATTAAAACTAATCAAAATATTAAAAAAATTACATATTTAGATTCACCACTCTAAGCTCTACAAAAGGGTATTTTTCTTTTAAAAAAAATATCATTCTGACTAAAGAAATACTTAGTTGAAGTTGAAAGCTTTAGAAAATTTTGAAAAAGTTGAGTTGGTTGCCAACAAGGATGCCACATAGATAGTTTCGGTAGAAAGTTTTTCGACCAAAACCCTTTCTACTAAATCCATGCATATAAAATAAGCCAGTTTCAAAGCGGCAAAGGGAAAAATTTAATTTTTTTGGATTTGGGCGAAACATATTCGGTTGGAACTCTATGTGCCACGTATAGGCCACGTGGTTTCGACCGAAACATTTTCGGCCAAATTTTTTTCACTCAAAACTATTTAGTTGGCCGAAAGTGTGACACAACTTTGTGCTTTTACTTGGTGTTATTGTGTGTTTGTGTTTTTATTGTTGTCTCTAATGCTCTCAATGATGCTTGAAGTGATTTGATACTTAACTATTTTTTTTTGGACTTAAAATTTTAATGATATACTGATTCACCCCCCTCTTAGTATATTTATGTTCAACATTAGAGTCATCATACTTCACCTAATAAATCACCCAACCTTCATAACCACACATTTATAGTTTAGAAAAATTATGAAGCAACAACAAGAACAACCCTCACAATACACTATCAGTTTGCCTGGAAACGAAGAACCCCAACACTCCAACATACAAGTGGGACCATTCAATCCTACTCATCCTCATGATCTAGTCTCCATTGAGGACAAGAGTCTCCCAACCCAAGATTTCTCCTAGCATTCAAGATTTCTTAGACAATCCCACTAATATGGATATAATAGACTACCTCATAGACATGAATAAAGATATGAACCTAGCCAATATTCTTATGTGTGATGCTAAATTTCCACCAAGTTTTGACACATCCCAATTCTCAAATAGTATGAGACCTACTACCCCTCAGGCTCCTCCTAAAAATCTATGGGGACCTGTACTTGAGTTTGGAAATGATGTAGCAATTTAGGTAATTACTTCTCTCATCTAGATTCCTAAAATAGGAATTGGATCAAAACTTAGTCCTATTCATGGATATTATCCTATGTCCTCTTCTCAGGTTCCTATTTTACTGCCACAAAACATCCAACCATCCATCCCCAAAATATTGATCCTGTAGTGTCATAAAATTACACCCTGTGGAAATTTCATACTTGCACATTTAGCCTACTGCATTTATGGCACCTTGTTGTATTAATGAAAAAAACCTACGAGTCAAAATTCCATGATTCCAACTTCATAGGGGACAATGATGAAGTTTCAGTAGTTCGGATACCTCATTTCTTGCAAATTTTTGAGTAGGATGATTGTGTGACATGCTAGCTTCCCCAAATTTTCTGAGTTTCAAATGAGGGAATCTCATATTCTTTTCCTATGACATACGCCATTGTGGTAGGAACATGAGTGTAATGAATCTTCCCACCCATGCAACCTCACAAAACTTCTCTTCTCACTCACTCTCTCATTTATTCTCACTCTCTCTCGTTCGATCTTGCTCTCTTGCTCTATTTTCTCTTCTACATCTTTTCTCTCTTGCTCTCTACAGTGAATCTTTCTTGGATTCTTGTCTCAACAACAAAAACCAAAGCTCTCTTTCAAGCAAGAACATCTCATCTATCAATCCAAGATGGGAGTCAAACTATTGGTAATGATCTTATCTATTTTGTCTCGTCTATTTGTCTTGTCTATTACATTCGTTAGAGGGGCTCTCCTCCACAACGAGGTTTGTTTCTATCACACGTCTATTAAATTTTATGTAATTTTGTCTATTTCTATCTATCTAGCTATCCATGGAGGTGGAAACACAAAAATGAGGGTTTGATTGAGGCAAGCACCAAAACAACCCCAACATTTTTCCCTATTCTTCTTGTGTGCAGATGTACAAACTCACAGAGTTGGGTATTGCAAATTTAAGGTTTTTATCCTCTAGTTTGATAGGGATGACAACGTGGGGCACATACATCCCTATGACATGTTGTCGTCCATGGATGAGGATTTTCCCTTCTAAGGGTAGAATCTGTAAGTTTTAAGCTTTATATTTTTTGTAATCTTTATCTTGTAATTCTATATCAGTTTCTGTTAATTAGAATTTTTACCATTCTTGTTCCTAATAGCTTAATATTTCATTTAATAAATTTATTCCAATATTCTTCATTTTATACTTTTTTGCTTGAGCTTTGTACTTTGAGGTAACTGAGGGCTATTTGCTCCTTGTAGACTCTATTTGTCTTGATATGTGGGAGTAGCGAATCCTCTCCTTTACATTTTGGTGAACCCGACGCGAACCAAATCATGTCAAATCTTTTTTCTTCAAAACTTTAATTATTTTGACAATGCATTCTATAAACAAGATTTTGGTATGTTGGATGATTCCCTAGATGATTTCTTAGAGGTATCTCCTTCTATTTGAAGATCTCATGAACAAACTTCTTCATCAAAATCATCTTCTTCTTTGCAAGTTGAAGAGTCTGTGAATGTAGTTGTAGACTTTGCTGCCCCTCAAAGGTCTAAGAGACCCATCATTTACGTGACTTTGAGTAGCCCGTCTCGTAAAATAATTCACTCTATTTGTGGGGTTCTTATCACTAATGACATGCCAGACCTTTACACAAGATTCATGCAATCTAAGGCTTCCTCCTATTGAGTGGTAGCCCACACTTATAATACTAGAAGGAATAAATAAAATATTAATCAACCCACATCTATACCACCTTCTCAACCAAGCCTTCCTCAAGCACCTAAACTACAACTAAAGCACTTGACGAGCACGATCTTGTCAAGAAACTTCATGTTACTCTTGTCAAGATCTCACTATGGAATTTGCTTCAGACTACTCTGGTTTACCAAGGTATGCTTTAGGAAACCTTGAAAAATATTCTTTTGCCTTTTTTTTCTAAGCTGACAGATGTGAATGTGTTGACATCTCATATTTGTACGGATTCACCGAATATTACGATCTATCCACATGAACTCCCACCTCCGGAAGTACATAAGCAAGCAAATCCTCTAATGATAATTGTCAAAATTAATAACAATGGTATTAGGCATGCTCTCATTGATACTGATTCTATTCTCAATGTATTTAGCTTGACTTGTTACCTAAAATTAAAATTAATTCATCTTCTAGATTGCTACTTCTTTGTATATTCATGGATTCAATAACGTTGGTCAACAAGCCTTCGACACGATAATATTTCCTTTGATATTGGGACCCATTACTGTAACCACCCTATTTTATGTTGTGCCATGCCCTTTACCTTAAAAAATTCTCTTGGGAATACCATGGATTCATGATTTAGGAGCAATCACTTCTACCTTACAGTATTCGATTAAATTTGTTGCTAGCAACAAAGTAGTTACAATGAAGGTTGACCCTAATGCTATACACCTTTATGAGATGGCAGTTGTTGGTTGAGCTTGAGATGCTTCTACTCTTAAATTTTTTATTCCTTTCCTATCTTCTAATGCATTGACATCTAATCCGCTAGTTTCTATCCCAAAGGCTACTCTTGAGATGGATGTCCCTAAGGAAGATCGACCTGAAGCAGGGAATCCTAAGTCTACCCCTTCTACTTCTAAATTGAACACATGTCTTAGTGACAATTGGGGACCCTTGGACTTTATTGAATTCTTTATCAATGAGTATAAAGTGGATCCTATCCACCTAGATATTCTAACGATCTCATACACCTTTGTCAAGAAATATGATTGTCCTTTCACTAAGGAGGATGAACATGCTCTTGCGAAGGAGGATGATTACACCCCTATTGAGGAAGATAATCATGCTTCTATTAAGGAGTCTAGTGTTTGTATTCCTGCTAAGAAGGGTGATCATGTAAAGGAGTATGATACTCATAGTTGGGATCACACTCTTTATGTTGATCCTCCTCCTTCCCAAGAATTGCAAACACATGATTATGGCCATGGTTTTAATATCCTTCTTGAATATGGTTATGGAGGTAGTGGTTATAGGTGGAATGAAAAAGGTATTAAAGTCTCCATTGAGTTTGATTTTTGTGGGTATAAAATTATACTTGGATACCGTCATATGAAGTCTAAGAGGAAATCATGGTTGGATGTCAACATGATTTCCATCAAACCTCCTCCTCTCAAATAAATTCATCCTAAATTTATTGAAAACAAGGTAGACTCTAATGAAATTCCTCTGTATGTTTTCTCTTTGGAGGAAGCACTAGAGGAATTCTTAGTTGCCTACTCTCACTTACCTTCTTATCACCCTAAACGACGATTCCCATATCGCTTGAATAAACAAGCATACTTTGGACAATCCATTATGAGTATTGATGAAAGGTCCCTTTATCTAATGTGGATGATAATATTCCTATATCTCATCTTGAATATTGTAGTACTCTCTTTAAGGGGGATAATTTTGATGTTTTCATGGATCCTAAGTCTTTTGAAAAAGTGATTAAGATTAGAAAATGTCTTTCTTCAAAAGAATCTAAACAACATTTTGATTTGTTACATTCTCATCCTGATATCTTCACTTAGTCATATGAGGACATGCCTGGTATTGATGAGTCCATGGTGGTTCGCAATATCGTTTTATGTCTTGGTGCTAATCTTGTTAAATAAAAGATCCGTAAGATAAATCCCAAGGTTGCCTTATTAGTCAAGACTGAGATAGAAAAGCTACTAAAAGCTAGTTTTATCCGTCCTATTGACTATTCACCTTGGATATCAAATGTAGTCACCATCAGTAAGCTTGATGGTTGTATTTGTATTTGCATTTATTTTTGTGATCTCAATAAGGATTCTCTTAAGGATGATTTTTTGTTACCCAATATCAATATGATTGTGGAATCAATTGTAGGCCATGCCTTATTGTCCTTCATGGATGGCTTCTCGGGCTATAATCAAATTTATGTATTAAACTGGAAGATCAGTATAAGACAACCTTCACCACCCCTTGGGGTACCTCTTATTATGTAGTCATGTCGTTTGGATTAAAGAATACTGGAGCAACTTACCAATGGGAGATTACTTATCTTTCATGATTTCATTCACAAAATCTTAGAAGATTACATTGATGACATCTTGGCTAAGTCTATGACTCATCAAGATCACATTGTAAATCTTCATATTATCTTTGAAAGGATTCAGTGTCATAAAATGAGACTAAATCCTCTTAAGTGTGTCTTTGGCATAGATGTTGACAAGCTTTTAAGATTTATTGAATCTCTCATCATGGAATTGGAGTCGACACAAATAAAATTGATGCAATATTTAACATGCCACCACCTAAAATCATCTCTCAACTACATAGTTTGCAAGGGAAGACTTGTGCAATTCATAGATTTGTATCTTAGTTGGTTGATCGTACCCTTTCATTCATGCATTTGTTTAAGAAAGACGTTCACTTCAGATGGGATGATGAGTGCGAAAAAGCTTTCAAGTCAATCAAAAATTATTTGGTCAATCCTCCCATCTTGATTTCGGCTATGCAGGATAGACCCTTTTTACTTTATATCTCCACATCACCTCATGCCTTAGCAGCTTTATTAGCTCAACATGATGATGATGGAAAAGAAAGGGTGGTCTACTACATTAGACATAAACTGATTGATTATGAAACTCGATATTCTGCCATGGAGAAATGATGTCTCACTCTCACTTTTGTAATGCAAAAGTTATGACATTATCTTCTTCATGCTGAAACCCATGTAATTGTAAAATGTGATCTTCTTAAACATTTATTTACTAGAATCATCTTTCTGGAAGGTTGGAAAAATGGGTAATATTACTCTCTAGTTTGATATCAAATTTGTAACTTAGAAAGCAATTAAAGTTCAATTTGTCGCTAATAAATTGGTGGAAGCTCTCTCATCTCACTCCTTCCCTAATCTAGATTTATTTTCGGATGAAAATCTCTTCGCGTTAGACCATGAACCTATATGGGAGATGTATTTCGATGGATCAAAATGTCAAACTGGCTTTAGGGCAGGTGTAGTTTTAATATCTCCTGAAGGTAAGCTAGTTCCTCTATCATTTTGATTAGAATTTCATTACACTAATAACATCACCAAGCACAAAGACCTTATTGCTGACTTGTGTATTGTAATTGCATTGAACATTAAATATCTTCACATTCATGGTGATTATGAACTTATTGTAAATCAATTCATGAGAACATATTAGGCTAAGTAGAGTAATCTATCTCAATAATTGGATTTGTCTTTATCCTTGCTTGATAATTTTTCTTCTTTCATGATATACAATGTCCCTAAGAGAGAAAATCACCACATGGATGCAATGATGAGCACAACTCCCCTTGTATCTTTAAATGATGGTGTAGAAGAGTACCACTTTTTGGTTCATATTATCTGCTTTCTTTCTATCTTAGATCGACCTGAACACGATGGTCTAGTGTGTGCTCACATAGAATCAAGGGAATGGTATTCTCACATTTATAATTATCTAAAGACTAGAAATTTTCCCAACGATGTGACTAAAAACACTCACACTCGGATACAAATTTTTTTAGTTTGATAAATTATACTATATGATGTTCTCTATAAAAAATCCTATAATGGTTTTCTTCTTCAGTGTCTCACTAAGGCTAGAACACCCCTTGCCCTCCAAAAATCTCATTTGGGCTCTAGGGGTGGACATTGTGGTGGTAAATACTTGGTACATAAACTGATTGATATGGGATAATTTTGGAAACTAATGGAGTAGGAATCCTTTGCATTTGTCAAGAAGTGTCCTCAATGTCAACAACACATCAATCTCATTCGAGTTCCTGAACAAGAGCTTCAAATTTATTAGACCTCTCCTTGGCCACTTGCAAAATGGGGGTTGGATATTATCGATAAAATATCACCTCCTTCTTCTAAGGGACATACCTTCATCATTACCACTACAAATTACTTTACAAAGTGGATCAAAGCTATTCCACTTTGATCCACTAATGCTATAGCAATTTGTAGCTTTCTTCTAAACAATATAATTGCTCACTTTGGATTTCCTTTTACCCTTGTTTCTGATAATGGAACTTCATTTAAGAACAAAAAGGTGAAGCAATTCCTCAAAAAATTTCATATTTATCATTGATTTTCTACATCGTATTATCCTCAGTTTAATGGCCAAGCTGAAGCATCTAATAAAACTCTTGAGTTAAATCTTCCAAAAACAATAAATAAACATAGTAAAGACTGTCATACTCAATTGACGTATGCCTTGTGGCCTATTGTACAAGCATTTGTATGGCTATGGGTACAACCTCGTACAACCTCATGTATGGTGTTGAGGCTATCATGCCTTTAGAGTTGGAAATTTTGTCTTTACGAGTTTCCCTTAAAGGGTTAATTGATGATGACACTTACGATGTTGAACATTTAAACCAACTTGAGTTGTTTGATGAGCATCAATTGCAAGCCCTCCAACATCTCCAAGCTTATCAATGATCCATTTCTAAACATTACAATCAAGGTGTTATTTCTTGAACTTTCGAGATAGGTGATCTTGTTCTCTATGAGAATTAGGGGAATATAAACGTGCCACTTGATCAGAAGGGGAATTTCAACCCTAATTAGTTAGGTCCTTACATAATCACCTCTATGTATGGTTTTGGTGCATATGGACTATCATCTATGGATGGTATGCCTCTAAAAGAACCGGTCAATGCAATGCATCTTCATTGATACTATGCATAGGGTCTATGTGGTATGCTCATAACACTTGTCCCTCCTCAAGGATTGTAGTTTGTTATGCTATTACATTTCTTCATTGACACATTATCTTCTTAGTTTGTGTTATGATGTGAACATGTGTATGTAATTAATTTCTTTAATTAGGAATTATATATACATGTGTTTTATTATATTGTGTATTCGTGCATTGTATTTGATTAAATCTTTTGGTTAGGAAATTAGATCATCATTGTGCTTAATTAAGCATACATCCAATGCGTGTATTAAATCATGATAGCATATAATCTAATCATACATCCATAAACATATATCCATCATATAATCATACGTGAAACCAAAATACACATAAGAAAACCATGATACCGTTCAAAAATATCATGAACATGTATCACACCATAGTGTCAAAATGTGGTGTTTGTATATCTGTATAACCTAAATTATGAATTTGAAAACTTTAATCTCAAGTGTCATTTTTATAAATTCGTACTTGGCCCATGTGATTCACACAATTTTGAATCTTACCCAAGGTGGGAGATGGAAGAATATAAGGATCAAGAAAAACATGTGGAAGTCAACACATGTGATAACATACATGATTTAGGTTATGTGCCCACTTTTAGTGAAAAAAGCACCATTTGTACCTTTTTCATTGCTTAAGGAATAACTAGGTCAAAGTGAGTCCAAAAAGAAGAGGAAAAGTAGAAGGCATGCAATTTTCACTATTATAAATATTTATTTGATTATTTAAGACACACACATTAAAATGACAAAATAAATAAAATGCCTTGACATTAGGTAACACCTATTTTACTTTCACCTATAGAATATGATTAATATGACATACTTAAATTCACTTTCAACTTTAGAAAGACAAGGATCATGTTATACTCAATTATGATATTATATTTTTATATTTAATAATGTTTTTATCAAATTTAATGTTATGTTATAGCTCTATTTGCAAGCAAAAACAATGACATTCCAAGTGGAGTAGTTTCATCCCCTTATTGTCCATTTGAACAATTCTTCTTGTGCAATTGGTTATATTCACCTAGATTAGTGATGGTACAACTAACTTAGTTGAGGAAGAGGCCATGGAGACATTGGTACTATTGGCACTTGTCACATAGTTGCTTGACCTTCTCTCCTCTACATTCTAGGATTTCATTTCATAATAGTGTTATTTGATCTTTTCTATGAGGTAGGCTTAGTGATAATGGAAAATGAGCAATTGTGCTATAAGATAGGTTGATGCATTTGTTCCCTTGTTATTTCATCATTGATGTCCCAACAATAACAACCTTTAGGGAGAAGAGAGAAAAAATAAGATGAGTGGAGAAGGCATGAGAGTTTATATTTGAGTTTGTAGCATCCAATTGTTGCTGGACAATAGAGGGAAAGTGAAACAAGTTTGATGATCCTATGCCTCCCTTTATGGGTTACTTGGCACTAACAACTAGATGTTATTTTGGAATGCTTATAATTTTATAGTTGTATATGCTTGGTGGCACTTTGTGTATAATTTTTTGATGTATTTTTGTACTTCTAACCTTGCATATATATTTCTAAAATTCTATACTCTTTGTGAATTATGGTCTTATAAATTGGTGCAAAAAAAATGCTTATGACAATTTTTTGAGGTGAAGGTGGTCCAATAAAAAATTAAAACCTGTAAAATGTATAATTTAGAATATTCACCTCAAGTAATAAGAGAAACTATTGTATAGGATTTGAAAGTTCATGTGCAGGTGAAGAATAGGGAGGGGATTAAAGATAATCAACCATTATTTAATTATAAATTTGTCATATAGTTGTATATTTTATCTTTCTTATTTTTTATTTACTAGAATTGTTATCATGAGTATTGCACCCTAACCAAGTGTAAAACTCATCTATCCTGTGAAACATTGGATCATCTTCAAGCTATGGGTCACTTATGGTGAATATGAACCTCCAAAGAGGGTTGGTTCCCTTAATCGACCTCCTAAAAACTATTATCTTGATTAGGAAAAGGGATAGAAGAACTAAAATGAAAAGATTACTAACCCTTGGAGGTGATGCACCAAAAAATACAAGACTTATACTTGCTGGTCCAACTCACTTCTCTCAAAAAATCAACTTTACCCTGTGCACAACTCAGTTTTCACAAACTCACAAAACAATCTTTCATAAAAATGTTATATTTCAGGTTCTTGAAGGAAAACTAAAATTTTTCACAACTAAAACTATTGAAAGAAATAACACAACCTATGATTTGTATAACTTTTTCTTATTCTAGTATAAAATGTTTTATAATGAGACATAATTTAAGGATTTTGCATTCATAATCACAAAAAGTAGATCAAACCATATACACAATCACTCAAGACATGAATCTAGAGAAGGAAAATATGTTGCTTTTGTTGAAATAGTAGAAGCTTCTACTGATACAAATATGAAAATGCTATTTGAGAATACATAAATTCTGCTCTATATCTCTCAAAAGGACTTAAAATCTCTTCTCTTTTGTATAAGGAAAAAAAGAGGAATGAAAGAACTAACTCTAAAAGAGTTGAAAGTCTAGCTTTATAGAAAAACTCCTCAGATTACTGAATCTGAACCTCGTGGAAGATGTTGAGCTTGCATGAATGTGGAACAGGATGTGAAATGGAAGCAAAATCATGCAAACTTTGGTGATGAGAGTTGACTTGAACTATTGACTTGTTGACCTTTGCATGCTCCTTAAAGTGTGGTCCAACTAAACTTGAACTAATCCTCTAAAAAAAACATGAAATTGATTGGAGTTGATGTCTTCAATCAATTTTCATGAGGTATTCAATTTTCTAGGCATACAAGGCAAAAAAGCCTCTATTTTAAGACTCCTAATTGCCTCAAAATGCATGATTTTAGCTTCAAACTCCTCTCAACTCCAATTGTATCCATGTAGGATTCTCAAAAAGGCTTAAACTACTTATAAGTGCACCAAAATTGAGTGTTTAACTCCCCTCAGCTTGATAAAGATCATGTATTATGATGTGTCATTTAGAGTTGGTTGTGGATAAGTAGGTGTTCAAGGTGGCATAGGAGAAACTTCATATTTATTAAAATGATGGATGATTTTCTACTTTTCCTTAAAAACATCACCTAGGTTCACTTGACCTGTAGTTGTCCTCATCTTTTCACATGAGATGATTATGACAAGATAAAATTTTAATAAAAAACCTTTGTATTTTATCAATTGTCATGCTCAAAACTCATAGTGACTGTCACTTCTTAGGACTATCAGTTTCATCTTGCTTAGACTGTCACAGTTGCTTTGTGATTTGTTTTGAAGATCTTTATGCATGCTTTTTCATAAACTTTGCACCCCCTTTCTCTACAATACAATCATGAATTATGAATTATGACCCTTTCATATTGACAACTAGGTCATATGGGAACCAAATTTTCTCTCTATTCACTTGACAACATTATCTTTATTTGCCAATCCTTATAGCTCTGACTATCTTTGTCCTTGACTGTCATGCATTATTCCTTTCCTTATTACTTGTCTATTTTATCTTAAAGACTGCCTTCTTTGAATTTCATAATCACTGCCATTGTTTGCACAGTCCTTAGGTTATATGATTGTCCTAGCTTTACACTTAATGCCCATGATGACAATCATCAATCACATAGTCCTAGATTTCATTATCAAGAACACTGCCTTTGAAACTTGTCATTTATTGCCTTGACTTCACAAGGTCATGCATCATTGTCATCAAATTCTAACCTCCATCCTTCTTTTCCCTCTATCCCTCCTTTGCAAGGTGGCTATCTTACTTGTTGGTATGACTGTTATTTGCTAATGTTTGCTTGATGTGAATTGTCCTCACATTGATTTAAAAATGTATTCATTAACTCTAACCTCTTTATCTTTTTAACAAGGACTTTCCTATGTATTATACCTTAGACTACGCCTTTTAAAATCTTGGCACTATGTTTTCTTTGTCCTATGCAACTATGGACACTGTCACTTTGGTCTTGAAAGCTTAGGGTTTTAAATGAAACCCTCTATGTATACCCTATAAACATGACTATCCCTAACTATATTTCCTTCATATGACAGTAGTTGATTACCATTTGGCTTCATATGACAATCTTTTATATGACTTGAATTCCTTTTCTGTCCATTAATGGGTGACTGCAACCTTTTGTCTTGTATTTATTTTATTTTATTGAAATTCGCTTTATTTCCAAAGGATTCCTTGGAGAGCCATTGAAACCTGAATGCTTGGGATTGTCATCTTCCATTCTTTGTCGTATTGATCCTCTCCTTTACAAACTCCGCCATGATAGTTAATGATTTCCTTTGAATGCTTGAACTCTGACATAACAATAAATGACTGCCCACCTTCACAACTTGCTACTGTCCTCCTTTGTGATGGAAAATCATTCTTTTGGGATTGTCCTATATGTCTCAAACCTACCATCTCCCTTTTTTTATTAGCTTTCATAGTGTAGACTGAGGATTGTCAGTGTGTGTTGATTACACTTGATCCATGATGAATTAAAGCATAATTTAGCCACTAAACCTCAATCTCAAACAAGATCATTCACATTGAAAGTTAAACTAAGCATTTATTGAAACTGAAAATTACAAACTACAAAAACAATTAAATTCCTATTCTAACCCATTTGAAACTTATCCTATTTTGGAATTGGTGTCGTGTTGATGTGGAACAAGGACCCTTTCCCAATCCCGTGATTAGTGAGCCCGTTTCAATTGATTCTATTGAATAGAATCGATGAAACCATTGTGATAAATTGATGAAAACATGATTTATGCTAAGTTGAACATGATGCAAGCTAAATTAACATGATTTTATGGTAAAAATGATCTAAATATGCAATTGCTAAGCTAATTCCAAGCTAAAAAATGGAAACCCTAGTTTAAAAAAAAGCTAAGATGGATGCATGGAATCCATTAATGGAAGCTTGAAGCTATTATGCAACTAAAAATAAACTAAAATTAGCTAAAAAGTGAGTAAATTGAGAGTGTGAATGCAAGTGGATTCAATATCATAATTTGCAATTGAAAGATGGATCCATTTGTCTTTAAATAGTGTTCTATTTATAGGAGAGCAAATGAGAAATGAAGGGTTGAGATTGAAAAAAGCTAATCAACGGTCTAGGATGGAGGAAATAGAAGGCATGGATCATGGATTCTCCTCAATAGGTGAGAATGCAAGATGAGAATTAATCAAGGGCTCACACTTGTTCCCAACAAACACACTTTTGACCTACACACACAGGTCACAAGGTGACTTGCTCAAGAGGTCACAAGTTTAACTTGTTCAAGAAGCCAAGTAAGATGACTAGAGGAGAGAGAATATTCTTTAGAATATTCTCATGGGTGAGGATAAATATATTTTGCAAATTAAAAGAAAGTTTTAATTGTGCAAAAAAAAGGATTAGGAATATTCCCCTATGTGATGTGAAATATTGGATCAATTTAAATAAAAATCAAACACATTAATAAGACATTAAATCAAAAAGCTGAAAAGGAAACAAAATGTGCAAACCGTAACAACAGCTTCCTGAAACCGTCTTATCTTCCTCTAACTTCAGCATTTTGTTAGTTTCCAGATAGCTCTCAGATCAGCAGATCAAGCTCAACAAAAGGACAGATAAAGAACGAGATTCTAAAATGCACACTATGCTGAAAATGCAAAAACTATGCTAAGATGCTAGGATGAGAATATGGCTATGATATTGAAACTGGTATGAATGCAATGCTGATTTGCATATTCATAGTGTATGCGTGCGTAAGTGAGGATACGAAGTGTAACCAAAGCTTGGATTTGCGCCAGAATTTATAGAGTTTTCGAATGGATTTGATTGGCTAAATCAATCGACGGTCCGTATTAAGCTTGTTTCGAACGGACGGCGGGATATCTTCGAAAGTGGAAGAGAAGGATGGAAGGTTTCCCTTTTCTTCAATTTTTGTCATTGAGTTTCGAAGGGAAACTTCCATTTCGAAGGATGAGATGCGAATTTGGAAGGGCGAGTTAACATGAGTTAGAAATTAAATAAATATATTTATTTAATTTGGGAAGTGGAGATGAAAATGGCAACCCACATAATTAAATAACTCATATTTAATTATGTTTAAAAATGAAATTAGGGTGAGGTGGAAAATATTAAATAAAATATTTAATATTTTAATTCGATTATGGGATGAAGAATATTTCATTATTCGAATATTCAAAATATTCGAACTTTAGAACCAAATGATAATTAAATATAAATAAATTATAAAAAATTATTTAATTTAATCAAGCGAAAGATAAAAGGTGAGATGAAGAAGATACTCCATTGTTTAAATATTCAAAATATTTAAACTTTAGAATAGAATGATAATTAAATATAAATAAATTATAAAAATTTATTTAATTTAATTAAGCGAAAGGCGGAAATGTTAATAATTAAAATGAAATTATTACGGTAGAAGAATTTAGAAAATGAACAATATAAATAAATAATTAAATTTATTTATATGTAGATGACATTAGAGGAATTAATTAAATAAATCATATTTAATTAATTAACAAGCTTAATCATGACCATTTTTAGATGTATACATTTTGCCCCTCTTTGAAGTGATGTGTAAAACACATTGCTTCAAAGAAAAATAAGATTTTGCCCCTGATGTGCTTTCGATATTTCTGCTGATGATGCCCCATCAGGAGGTAAATTACGAATGAGAGAGAGAGTGATTTAACTCACGATAAATGGTGAAAAAGAATGTCCATTTTGAAAATAAAGTCAAATTTTACCCATGTTTGACCTTTAAAAGGTAAAAAGGTTGAAAAAGACAAGTCATTTGCACTTTTGACTTTGGTGAAAACTGTAGCTGTGAGAGTGACATCGCGACATGGAGATTCCCTATCATCGCCATCGATTCGAGAGATCACGCAGATATCAGAGGCCAGCTGCTTACGGACCACCGGTGAGTTGATCTATCCTCTTGTGCATTCGAATTTTTCCGTTTGAATCAAAATTTTCATGTTTTTTGGCAGATTTAGATTTTAAAATTACGTTTGCGCGCATATAGAAAAGTTTAGGTGCTTTCGAAAAAAACAGGCGTGCTTAGGGTAGAAACAAACGCGCATAGAGCAGAAGTTTGAGATTGCTAGGAAATTTAGCGCATATCGTAAAAACTAGCGCGCATATAGGATAGGTTTGAAAATTTTAGGGGTAGAGCATTTTTAGGCTAAACAGGCGCGCATAGAGCAAAAACGCGCATCCAACAAAAATAGTGGCGCATAGGATGAGTGAAGTGGCGCATACAGGAAAATGTGCATTGGGGGTCTGTTTAAGCACATAGGGTGAAAACAACGACACATATGGGAAAACGCGCATCCCGTAAAAAGAATGACACATATGGTAAAATAGGCAGAATGAATGTTTTGATAAAAATGATGATTTGTATTGCTTCCTTAGTCAATAGATAGGTAAATTGTTGTGTCATCATGCTAATATCGATAGAAATGATAGAAAAATCGAATGATTGATTGATAACTTTGCTTCCTAGGATAGAAAAACAAAGAGTAAATTGAACTGATAACTTTGCTTCTTAGAGTAGAAAACAAAGAGTAAATGATTGATATGACTGCTAATAAATGTGCTTTCTGCGATAGAAAACAAATAGTAATTGATTGTAGGACAGATTTGATATGATATCCAGCTAGATAGAGTTGATTTGATTTTGATTGATAGGACGGATTGTGTGATATGAGTAGTTGATTTGATGCATTGATATGAGTCATTAATATGGGTCTGATATAGTTCACATGATATGAATCACTGATAGATACGAGTCTAATTGATGTTGTTTAAATGATTGATATGATTGGTATGATTGATATGAATCTGATGAAATATGCTTGTGATGAAAATATGAGGTTTTCAAAAATCTCCAGATTAGAGAGCGACATTCAGTAGGATGGGATAGGATCCCTGAGTTGACACCTGCTGACATAGTGTTGATTGATACCTGTGGTCTGAGATCCTTGTTGGCGATGCCGCCCATTAGGGTCAATAGAGGATTGTTGACGGCACTTGCAGAGCGATGGCACTCAGAGCACAACACCTTTCACATGCTGACCGGTGAGGTGATAGTGACTCTTAAGGACATGTACATGATATTAGGTATCCCTGTGGTTGGAGACCTTGTGTATTATGATCACAAGGAGCTGGGGGCACAAATGTGTTGAGGAGAGTATATGGAGATGCACATATAGCCAGGTACTGGGTACCATGGGCTAATTTTCGAGGATATCCAGCCTTGCCAGCAGTTTTGGGTGCTTTCATTGGAGGTCTCCTTTGTCTGGATCACCGGGCAAAGGGATTGTTAGTGGGTTGGGGCAGGATTCTAGAGCAAATGATGCTACAGCCGTGGCGATATGCGTGGGGGAGCTGCATGTTAGCTCATCTTTATCACGATTTGCACTAGGTGGTGTACAGAGGGTCCTCCAGTTTGTCATACAGGGTGACATTATTACAGATCTGGGCATGGGAGCATTTTGCTGTGACGAGACCGTCGTGCCCCAGAGTTAGGCCACCAGGTAGGCCATATATCTATATGTATGCTATGTTCCTTACCTAGCCCAAGCTGGGCAAGGTAGATTACTGGAGGCGTCTTTTGGATGATATAGATACAATCATATGGTGACCATATCTGGATTGCGAGCCATGGGCTATCGATGACATAGAGATGCCGTACATATGTATTTCACAGTTCCTGATAGGGAGGACTCCCTTCATTTTGGAGAGATTTTTGGCATTGCGGGTGCAGAGGCAGTTCAGATTTATGCAGGGGATGCCGTAGGGGGTTGCACATTATGCCCGGAGCAGAGATGAGGCCGGATGGGGGCCATGTATTTCGTATTAGGCCGCATATACAGAGTTCATGGCACAGTTCCAGATTGGGATCACAGCGCAGATATTATTGATGCCGGATTGCCTGAGAGCATCAGATATTTCCATACGCATCCCTTTTCCTGTCTACCGCCCTGATGAGCCAAAGACCGATTTGTAGTACCGCACCAAAGGCGGGGACGAGGATGTAGGCCAGGAAAGAGGGAGCGCTTGGAGGAGAGGAGGCGGAAGAGTGGGAGGATGAGGAGCCTAGATGATGATGATGATGGTGGAGATGATCGCGGAGAGGGGGACATGTGCCGAGGAGATCGACCGATATTCCGAGGGTGTTCAACATGCTGCATGACCGAGACAGGATAGGATGACAGATAAAGGATCTAGATGGAATCCTCTCACAATGGTACGATTGCCACACCCCGTGCCCAAAAGTGACATTACAGGGCAGCAGTGGTCGGCTTTACGAGTTAATGGGCGCAGCATTATCAGGGTTCATTGCGCAAATTATAGACACAGCCAGCAATGTGCATCGTGCATTAGCATAGGCACTCTGCACTCCACTGCTAGCCCAGTGATCACAGAGATGCATATAGACGCATAACATAGGAGGCCGAGGGCGTATCAGAGACTCCATGGGCATCAGAGAGAGTGCTGGCCATTGCGGATTCCATTGGCCGGTGGGTATGGAGATGGCGAGGGAGGTTGAGTATTAAGGTGGTCGATATTAGAGTTGTGTCCTCTAGAGCACGAGAGCCATAAATCTTGATCCCATAGCAGACGAGAGCATATCACGCACACATACCCGTGAGTGTGGAGGATAAAATTGGCATTCCGTGATGTGCACCAAAGCATGCACTCACCTTCTAGACCAGCACCATCAGGAGCATCTACCAGCTAGACTTTATGATGTATATTATTTTTGGAGCATGTATATGCCATTTCTGATGTATTGGACATTTTAGTTTCATTGGACATTTGGACATTTGTATCATTTTTGATGAGCGATGATATGCAGTGGTGATGATTATTTTGATGTTGATCTGATGTGGATTTATGATGTGATGATGTGATATGCATTTATTTCTATGTGTTTATTCATTTGAATGATTTTGATGAATACCCTGATATGGAGGATTATTTGATTATGATGTTTTATTATGATGATGATGATTTGATGATGTGTACTAATGATGTCATGCAGATGAATGATTTATGAGGTGTATATGGAATGTTTATTATTTTTGGATTTTTCAATGCAGATAAAAGATGAAAAATGAATGTTGTGTTCATGATATGCATTATGATATGATGTGATGTGAAATGATGAGTAGATAAAATGTTATGACATGAGATGATATGAATAATGATGTGAAATTGAGATGAATACGAGTGATAAAAGGATAAAATGATGATGAAATATAATGATTTGTAATTAGAATAAATGGATAAATGAAATGATAAATGAGATTATAATGTTTGAAATGATAAAATGATAAACGAAATGCGGAATGAAACGTTAAATTATAATGTAATTAGAATGAATGTACAAACATATGATATGAAATGTTAAATGAATAGGTGATAATGAAATGAAATTGTTAAATGATATGATATGAAATGTTAAATGAATAGGTGATAATGAAATGAAATTGTTAAATGATATGATATGAAATGTTAAATGAATAGGTGATAATGAAATGAAATTGTTAAATGATATGATAAATAATGTTAAATGGATAGGTGATAATGAAATGAAATTGTTAAATGATATGATAAATAATGTTAAATGGATAGTGATAATGAAATGAATGATAATGATAGTGAAGTGATATGTTTTGATAACGATAATGGAATGAATGATAATGATGTAATGAATAATGAGTGAAATGAGGTGATAATGAGATGGTAATGACATGAATGAAATGATAAAATATGAGATGAATGATGATGCAATAAATGGAAATGATAATGAAATAATGAAAATATGACAATATAATAATAATGAATGGAGGGAATGAATGATAAATGAATGAAATGAAATGACTATAATATAATGATAATGAATGAAATGATAAATGAATGAAATGATAATGGGAATGAATGATAAATAATGAAATGATTATAAAATGGTAATGAAGCGTATATGAAACTAATATGAGTGATAATGATAAATGTGATGATTCAAATGATAATGATAATGCAAAATGAAATGAACGAAATAACTATAATGGTAATGCGATGTTAAGATGATAATAATGAAATGATGGAATGATAATATTAAATGATAATGATATAAAGCGAAATTGTTAAATGATAATGATAATGAAGTAATAATGAATGGCTAATGAGATGAAATGGAAATGATAAAACAATATGGAATGAAAATGATATGGATATGAATGGAATGAGGACAAATATGAAATGATAAAGAAAAATGAAATGCAAATGGAATGTTGATGAAATGGAAAATGCAACTAATATGAAATGATGAAATGATAATGGAAATGCAACAATGAAAATGAATGGAATGGTGAGATGATAATGATGAAATGATAATGACACAAATGTTCGCATTGTCCTCCACAAATAGTCCAAAGAAATGACAACGATTGACCTTTCAAAAACTCTCGATGCAAATCCAATATGTAGTTATGTACAATGACCGAAAATGAGATGCAAGTAAATGAAACCGACCTCTTTGTTGAGCCTTTTAGTGGAGCCTGCTTAAATCATCATAGAGCGTTTGAAAATGTTGGAAGTGTGTACAAGCATCAGAGGGGAAATTAGCACCAATGATGACCTGAGTACAACTTTCATGATTTTTGATATAGCAAGTGAACACAAGCATCTAAGTATAATTGAACCGAGATGACCTAAGCATTGCTTGCATGAACAGACAAAGACTAACCACCCTCTGATGCAAATTTGGAACTATCATCAATGATAATTTTTGAAAAATCATGTCTCGCGACATATTTGCAACAAATAAATGATTAACCTCAATACAGCAGACAAAGAAAATTCATCCTTTTTCCTTGCCACTCTAGTTCAGTACATCATCGAAAGGTGTCTGTAGAAATGATATCGTGTACAACCATTTTTTTCAAAAATGAACACTGATTCCAAACATTAGTTAGATTAGAGATCATCCAGATATGAGTCATGATAAGGTACGCAACTGAAAGCTACTGTGATACGGATCAATGATTGGATGTTTGATTTGGTTGTTTTGTTTGCGTGATTGGTTTCAATGTCATTTTCCTACTGTTTTGGTAAAATCTGAAAGTTGATTGCCCCCAAAGATGCACGGTTTGCCCTTGATATCAACATAACTTACAAAACAATATGTACAATAATTAATCCATGATAAGACATTATCGCTCAAGGCAAATGATGATAGCATGGTGCTAGTGTGACCCTAAGATGGTGGAAAAGATGCATGAAAATGAAGGCTAAAAAGTTAAGTGTAGAACATGAACTAATAGATGGAGAGTTACAAATAGCGTCTATTTGCCAGATTTTCACTATTTGTTTTTATTGCATTTTTCGTGTCAATAGGCTGCCTATCACCAGGTTTTCACCCTCTATAACTTTTTTTATTTATTTTTAATTTTTTTTTGTTTTTTTTTTTTATGCCATCAGATGCCCTCGTTGCCGTTTTCACCTCGTATAAACCATTTTTCAGACTTTTTCTCATCGCTTTGGATTTCTTCTCGTGACTTTTTCTGGATTTTTTGTTTTCTTCAACTTTTCTACTATTTTGGATTTCTTCGGACTTTTCTGATTTTTTTGTTTTTCTTCAGGACTTTTTTTGATTTTTTTTTGTGATTTTGGATTTTTCAGGACTTTTTCTCGACTTTTTGATTTTTAAGATGATAACCGCCTTAGACATAATACTTTTTCAGGTGCATGTTGTTGATAGGTTCGTCAAATAGGTCCCCCTCCGACATTGATAGCTTGTATGCTCCTGAACCATAGACTACGATAACCACATAAGGACCTAGCCAATTTGGTTTGAACTTTCCTTTCTTCTCTCTGTCTTATTGATTGCATAGATTCTCTTTCAGAACAAGATCACCCACCTAAAAGGTACGTGGCTTTACTTTTGGTTATAGCTGCGAGACATCATTTGTTGATATGCTTTTAGATGATCAGCTACTCTTTGTCTCTTCTCATCTAGGAGTTCCAGTTCTTGGAGTCGGGAGACTCTGTATTCATTATCTGTTGTAAGGCTTTCAATGATACTCTGAGCGAGGGAATTCCACTTCTAAGGGCAATATGGCCTCTGCATCCATAGACAAGAGCGAATGGTGTTGCTCCTATTGGTGTGCGATGCTGGTTCTGTAGGCCCATAGAGCAGGATTGAGTTGAACGTGCCAATCCTTCCCTGAAGCATTCACAGTCTTCTTCAAGATTTTCAATATCATTTTATTTGAGGCCTCTGCTTGGCCATTTCCTTGTGGATAATACGGTGTTGAATATCTATGCTGAATGTGAAATTTCTCACAAAGTTCATCAACATCCTAATTTTTGAATGGACGTCCATTATCCGTAATAATGGAGTTGGGAATGCCATACTGACAAATGATATAGTTGAGTATGAATGATGATATTTGTTTTCGGTAACTTTAGTAAGAGGGACTGCCTCAATCCACTTGGTAAAATATTCAGTAGCTGTGATGATGAACTTATGCCCATTTGATGAAGAAGGATGAATCTTGCCCACTAGATCTAACCCCCATTGAGAAAATGGCCAGGTTGGTGTAAATGGTTGAAGTTCTTGTGCAGGAGCATGAATGAGATTCCCATGAATCTGACATTTTGAACAGGTTTTCACAAAAGTGAATGATTCCCTCTCCATTGTAGGCTAGTAGTAACCCATTCTAATCAATTTAGATAAGGTTAGTCCACAAAATAGTACCACAGATACCACCATGAACGTAAAGCTTTGTCAGTTCCTAGGGTCAAACATGGAGCAATGTAATCAAGCCATGTAAAAGATAGGAAAGAGGTAGTGAGTGGATTGGCGGATAAAATTGCATTTTTGGTTACGAGATAAATCGGGTGGTAAGATGTCATCTTTGAGATAGGCATAAATTTTTTCGTACCAAGGCGAATTGGATCCTACCAAATGACAAATGATTTGCTTTCAGGTGTATCATATGCAGGTGTAAATGATTGATTCCACCAGAAATTCATAACATTTGAGTTTCTGGGAGTTGTAAAAATGATGCATTGTAGCCATGGCGTTAGCTGCTTTATTACCAAGCCTTGGAATTTGTGTAAATTTTATGTCCACAAAATATTTCTTGAAATTATCAACCATCTTTTTATATGGTAATAGTTTCTCATCTTTGGTTTGATAGTCATCATTGATCTGATAGATGACTAGCTGTGAGTCACCATACACCTGTAATTCTGTTATTCTCCATTCCAGTGCTATTTTGAGTCTAGTGATCAATGCTTCATATTCGACTATGTTGTTGGTGCATGGAAACATCAGCCTATATGATCGAGGAATGGTGTGTCCTTGAGGGGTGACAAAAAGTATACTTGCCCCCGATCCATGTTGAGTGAAAGAACCATCAAAATATAGAGACCATGTTTGTTTTGATTCTGCAGTGAAGACATCAGCATCTGGAAATTCAATGTGCAGGGGATGATTTGCTTGTAATGGTGCTTTAGCTAATTGATCGGCGATAACTTGTCCTTTGATTGCCTTGCGATCCACATAATGTATATCAAACTCACTCATAATCATTACCCACTTTGCTAACCTTCTGTCAATGAAGCTTTGCTTAACAAATACTTGAGTGGATCAATCTTTGAAACCAGATTGATTGTATGGGTTAGCATGTAATGCCGAAACTTCTGTGAAGCAAAAACTACTGCCAGGCAAGCCTTTTCAATAGAAGTGTAGTTGAGCTCATGACTTGTTAGTGTTATACTAATGTAGTAGATTGCACGTTCCTTTCCTGTAGAGTCTTCTTGTGCTAACAGTGCCCCCATAGATGTCTTGTTGCGGCAATATATAAGATGAGTGGTTTGTCTGGATTTGGTGGTATGAGAACTGGTGGAGTCATCAGATACTGTTTGATTTGTTGAAATGCTAATTCACATTTGTCATCCCATTTGAAAGGAACATTCTTGTGCAATAGATGTGTGAAAGGTAAACTTTTATCGGCCAATTGTGCAATGAACCTCCGTATAGATTGAAGTCGTCCTTGCAGTGATCTCAACTGACCGAGTTCTTTGGTGGAGGAATTTCCATAATTTCTTGTACTTTTTCAGGATCTACTTCAATTCCTTTTTTGAAACAATGTACCCCAAGAGTTTAGATTTGACCCCAAAAACACATTTCTTAGGGTTGATTTGAATTTCTCTAGTCTTGCAAATATTTTGGATAATATTTCAAGATGTCCTTCTCTGGTGTATGATTTGGCCAATATGTCATCCACATAATCTTCCATGAAGACATGCATCATGTCATGAAAGATTGTAGTCATGGCTCTTTGGTAGGTAGCCCCAACATTCTTTAGACCAAAAGGCATGACGTTCCAACAATAAGTTCCCCATGGACATGTGAAAGCTGTTTTGTCCTAGTCTTCAGGTGCATGATTTGGTTATATCTAGAAAAACCATCCAAATTTCGGCATGGCCAGCTGAGATCAACTATAGTGTCGATGTTTGGCAATGGGAAGTCATCCTTAGGACATGCTTTATTGAGATCTCTGAAATCCGTGCATATTCTCATAGTTTTATCTGGTTTGGATACAGGCACAATGTTGATCCATTCTACATAGTCGATTGGTCTGATGAAGCCCACATCAAGAAGTTTTCTCAGTTCTTCCTTAACTAATAATGCAACATGTGGGTGCATCTTTCTGAGTTTTTGTTTCACCGGCTTGGCCCCTGGTTTGATAGACAAGTGATGCATGATAAGATCAGGATCAAGACCAGGCATGTCAGCATAAGACCATGCAAAATTGACCTAACTTTCCTGAACTCTGGTATTTCTTTCTCTGTCATTGATGCAGCTAACTATAAAATTCCTGAAGTCTCAAGATCGACAACATTTGTAGGCTCAGAATAGGCGATCGCTCATGGTACTCCGGGAGAGTGTCACCCATCGTCTGGTGCCTCAAAGAGGTTTTCACCATCAGATACACTCTTTATTTTATCTTTTGTTTGATCTAATACTGCCAGATTCTGGTTTTCACCACATCTTTCTTAGCCGCAGCTGAAACTTGACACTCTCCTGATCAAAAACTCTATGTCGAAAATCGCTGGTCAACATTTGCCTCTGCGGAAAGGAAGTTTATGATAGACATTTGGAATGCATGGGTATGTCAATGGTGATTTGATTCATCAGGATGAACTAAGAGGGAGAGTATCTCAGGTTGGTGAAATCAGCTGGTTAAGGTCATAACAGAGTGGTCTGTAGCTGAGGTATGAGGTGTCCATTACATGGTCTTGCATTTAGATCTTTCAGTATCGAGAATCCCATTTGGTTCAGATTGAACCCTGAACCTTCCTTCAATTAGAGTTGGAGCGTATTGGTGTATTACATCAACCTCTTTGTCCCTCCAGAACTCATTATTGTAAATGGTGTCCCATTCATATTTAACAGAGTCTGTGTCAGAATTGTTTTCCAAGAAGTTTTGAACTATTGTCAAACATAAAAGGCCTTCTTAATGCCTAGTGCCCATTGTTTTTCTTTGGAGTAGTGGTAAATCCAAAATATTCAGTAGCTGTGATGATGAACTTATGCCCATTTGATCTTTGAGCATTTCTTGTGCGAGGAATCTGACATTTTGAACAGGTTTTCACAAAAGTGAATGATTCCCTCTCCATTGTAGGCTAGTAGTAACCCATTCTAATCAATTTCTTAGATAAGGTTAGTCCACTTGAATGAGTACCACAGATACCACCATGAACTTCTTGTAAAGCTTTGTCAGATTCCTCGAATTCAAGACATCGGAGTAAAGTACCATCAAGACCACAATGATAAAGGGTATCAGCGATAAGAGTGTAGCGAGCGGATTGGCGGATAAAATTGCATTTTTGGTTACGGGATAAATCGGGTGGTAAGATTTCATCTTTGAGATAGGCATAAATTTTTCCGTACCAAGGCGAATCGGATCCTACCAAATGACAAATGATTTGGATTTCAGGTGTATCATATGCAGGTGTAAATGATTGTTCCACCAGAAATTCATAACGATTCTGAGTTTCTGGGAGTTGTAAAAATGATGCAATCATAGCCATGGCGTTAGCTGCTTTATTATCAAGCCTTGGAATTTGTGTAAATTTTATGTCCACAAAATATTTCTTGAAATCATCAATCATCTTTTTATATGGTAATAGTTTCTCATCTTTGGTTTGATAGTCATCATTGATCTGATAGATGACTAGCTGCGAGTCACCATACACCTGTAATTCTGTTATTCTCCATTCCAGTGCTATTTTGAGTCCAGTGATCAATGCTTCATATTCAACTATGTTGTTGGTGCATGGAAACATCAGCCTATATGATCGAGGAATGGTGTGTCTTTGAGGGGTGACAAAAAGTATACCTGCCCTGGATCCATGTTGAGTGAAAGAACCATCAAAATATAGAGACCATGTTTGTTTCGATTCTGCAGTGAAGACATCAGCATCTGGAAATTCAATGTGCAGGGGATGATCTGCTTGTAATGGTGCTTCAGCTAATTGATCGGCGATAACTTGTCCTTTGATTGCCTTGCGATCCACATAATGTATATCAAACTCACTCAGAATCATTACCCACTTTGCTAACCTTCCTGTCAATGAAGCTTTGCTTAACAAATACTTGAGTGGATCAATCTTTGAAACCATATTGATTGTATGGGTTAGCATGTAATGTCGAAACTTCTGTGAAGCAAAAACTACTGCCAGGCAAGCCTTTTCAATAGAAGTGTAGTTGAGCTCATGACTTGTTAGTGTTCTACTAATGTAGTAGATTGCACGTTCCTTTCTTGTAGAGTCTTCTTGTGCTAACAGTGCCCCCATAGATGTCTTTGTTGCGGCAATATATAAGATGAGTGGTTTGTCTGGATTTGGTGGTATGAGAACTGGTGGAGTCATCAGATACTGTTTGATTTGTTGAAATGCTAATTCACATTTGTCATCCCATTTGAAAGGAACATTCTTGTGCAATAGATGTGTGAAAGGTAAACTTTTATCAGCCAATTGTGCAATGAACCTCCGTATAGAATGAAGTCGTCCTTGCAGTGATCTCAACTGACTGATGTTCTTTGGTGGAGGCATTTCCATAATTTCTTGTACTTTTTCAGGATCTACTTCATTTCCTTTTTTTGAAACAATGTACCCCAAGAGTTTTCCAGATTTGACCCCAAAAACATATTTCTTAGGGTTGAGGCGAACTTTGAATTTCTCTAGTCTTGCAAATATTTTGGATAATATTTCAAGATGTCCTTCTCTGGTGTATGATTTGGCCAATATGTCATCCACATAATCTTCCATGAAGACATGCATCATGTCATGAATGATTGTAGTCATGGCTCTTTGGTAGGTAGCCCTAGCATTCTTTAGACCAAAAGGAAAAACGTTCCAACAATAAGTTCCCCATGGACATGTGAAAGCTATTTTCTCCTAGTCTTCAGGTGCAATCTTGATTTGGTTATATCCAGAAAAACCATCCATTAATGAATACATGGCATGGCCAGCTGTCAGATCAACTATAGTGTCGATGTTTGGCAATGGGAAGTCATCCTTAGGACATGCTTTATTGAGATCTCTGAAATCCGTGCATATTCTCACAGTTTTATCTAGTTTGGATATAGGCACAATGTTGGAGATCCATTCTGCATAGTTGATTGGTCTGATGAAGCCCACATCAAGAAGTTTTCTCAGTTCTTCCTTAACTAATAATGCTTCATGTGGGTGCATCTTTCTGAGTTTTTATTTCACCGGCTTGGCCCCTGGTTTGATAGACAAGTGATGCATGATAAGATCAGGATCAAGACCAGGCATGTCAGCATAAGACCATGCAAAATTGACCTGATTTGCTTTCAGGAATTCCATGAACTCTGGTATTTCTTTCTCTGTCATTGATGCAGCTAACTATAAAATTCTTGGTTTGTCTGAAGTCTCAAGATCGACAGCATTTGTAGGCTCAATCAGAATAGGCGATCGCTCATGGTAGTGCTCCGGGAGAGTGTCAAGATTCCAATCGTCTTGTGCCTCAAAGAGGTTTTCACCATCGGATACACTCTTTATTTTATCTTTTGTTTGATCTAATACTGCTAGATTCTGGTTTTCACCATTAGATCTTTCTTTTTTGTTTTTACTTTTGCAGCTGGGAAACTTGACACTCTCCTGATCAAAAACTCTATGTCGAAAATTGCTGGTGGAATAATCATTTGTATCCTCTGCGGAAAGGAAGTTTACGATAGCTTCATCACTTGGAAACATGGGTATGTCAATAGGTTTGGTTGAATCCCAATCAATGAGATTAGGATGAACTAAAGGGAGAGTATCGTCAGGTTGTGTGAAATCAGCTATGGTTAAGGTCATAACAGAGTGGTCTGTAGGATCCGAGGTATGAGGTGGGTCAATGATGATACTGTCCTCATGATAGTTTGTTCGTTTAGATCTGACTCAGTATCACTAGAATCATAGTCGATTTGTGGTTCAGATTCTTGTGGTTGGGACCCTGAACCTTGACCTTCAATTAGAGTTGGAGCGTACTGGTGTATTACATCAACCTCTTTGTCCCTCCAGAACTCATTATTGTAAATGGTGTCCCATTCATATTCAACAGAGTTTGTGTCAGAATTGTTTTCCAAGAAGTTCTGAATTGTTGTCAAACATGCTTCTTGTGAACCTGAGCCTTCTTGCAATGCGAAGACAGTGCCATGCAGTTGTTTTTCTTTGGAGTGAGTATCATAACCCAATCCAGTTTTCTCTTTTGCAGCAAGTCCGCGGAGGTGAATGGGTTCAACTACTCCTTCCTTCCTTTTTCCGATAGGTCCTTCATCATAACCCATCTTCTGCATGATTGAATATCCTTTTCCATATTTGTCTGTGGGTAATTTGATATTAGAGACTGCTTCATCTTCATCTTTATAGAGCCAGTTTAGAATCTCTGTATCCTCAGGATTTTCCATGGGAAATTTTTCTTTAATGAATTGTCCATTGAATTTTGTGATTGGCTCTATTGGTGTTTGCTTTGATGTTGATGCTGCTGATATTTGATGTTCCGTGATAGATGGTTGTCCATGTGATTGAGGTGATGTAGGTAAATTGGAAAGGCAAAGAGAGTATTCTCCAACGCCATGATCCTTGAATTTCAGCTTTTTGTCAAAACTATTGGTCAATTGACTAATTTGTGTGTCAATTTTTAGAGAAGTACTAGCATGAGCTTCTCGATTATTAGGGACCAAAGTATCTTGACTGGCTTTTATGTTGGCACAAGTTTGAATGTTGGAATTATCAGCAGGTATTGTGATTTCCTGTCCATCATAAGGAAACTTGAGACATTGATGATAAGTTGATGGGACAGCTTGCATTTCATGGATCCAAGGACGACCCAACAAGATGTTATATGCAAGATCACGGTCCAGTACTTGACAGAAAGTATTCTTTATAACAGGGCCCACTCTGATTGGCAGCATGATTAGACCCTTAGATGCTCTTTCTTCATCATCATAAGCTTTTATGGTAATCTTTCTTCTGAAATCAATGGAGTCCTCAGAAAATCCTAAGGCTTTGACCAACTTCAAGGTACAGATGTTCAAACCAGCACCTCCATCTATTAGAACTCGTCTGATACGAAACTTGTGGATCATGACTTCTAAGTACAATGATGAATTATGGGGATGAGTTATGGAAATGTCATCTTTATCAGAGAATGAGAGACAAGTGGGTGAGGACAAATTCCCAACCATGGCTTGAAATTGATTCACATCCAATTCAGTGGATACATTAGTTTCAACGAGGGCTTTGTCTCGAATTTCTTTATGGGCTGGGGAAATCTTTAATAGTTCCAGAATGGAAATTTGAGCCGGGGTTTTTTGAAGCTGATTAACCAAATCATATTTATGTTGAGGTGGAGGTTCAGTGGATTTTGAAGAGGCGCCCTTTAAGACAACTTTGGCTTGCGCTCTTGTTGTTGCGTTGACTTCTCTATATTCCACCTTTTTGTTGACTTTAATGACATTTACCCGCTCATCGTCTGCGTAGAGATGGTTGATTACATGATCATCATTGATATGATTCACATTTTTTTCAGAAGATTCACCCTTTTGATAATTAGGAAATGGATTGCGGAATGCTTGGTGATCTACGTTGGTTTTTTGATTTCCTTCTACTGTAATGATTTCATTGTCAATTAAGTCTTGAATTGCATTTTTCAAGGCTTGGCAGTTGTTTGTGCGATGACCTTTACACCGATGATAATCACAATAGTATGCCTCATTCCATGATGGAGGCTTTACACTGGGTTCATAATTTCGTTGAGGCGGAAAAGTAATGAAATTTTTGGCTATCAACTCTTTGAGTGTGGATTCTAAGGATTGTCCCAATGAAGTAAAAGTTATTCTATTCAAGAAGAATGAAAATTTTTGTGGATTTGAATTCGAGGTGTTCCCTAAGGAATTTTGATTGTTATTGTTTCCTTGATAACCTGGGTTGTTTGAAGTCCCTTGATGGGGAGTAGAGTGTTGATTTGTATTGTTCCTCTGAGAAGGAGGATTATTTCCATGATTTGTAATCGAGTTGAAATTGTTGTTGTGACTGTTTGGAGTACTGAGGACAAATGGTTTGGTCGAGGCATGATTCGCGTCAACAACACCATCATTCACCATATTTTTGTTGCGAGTCCAGAATTTGGACTTGTCCTGATTATTGTGATGGTTGGATGAGCTAGGATTTTCTTTGTCATGTTTTATTATGCCTCTTTTGACCAAAGCATTTTCAATGGTTAAGGCATCTTCAATCATTTTCTCAAAAGAAGAAGGACAATGTAAGTTCAAGTGATAGCTCATTTCTGAATTTAAACTGTTGATGAAAGTAACCATCTTTTCCTTTTCAGGAACAAGACGTGGATATCTGGCAAACATTCTTCTCCATCTTTGAAGAAATGTAATGAAAGGTTCACCAGGTTTCTGTGCAACTTTACAAAGATCTATCATGGTGATCTGATGTTGTATGTTGTAAGTATATTGTGATATGAATAGGTTGATCAATTCTTCAAATGTTCTGACGGGAGGTGTGATCTTAGATAACCATTCCATAGAGTGTACTCCAAGACTCCTAGGAAACAGTCGCATCAAGTAAGTATCTTCGTGAGCGAATTCCAATGTCAGGTTTATGAAGTCTCTAACGTGATCGATTGGATCCATTTTCCCATTATAGCGATCAAATTTTGGCATTTCACAATGCTTGGGAAAAGGAATCATGTTTAAACTTCTGTCGAAAGGATAAGGACAAATGTCCTCGAGAGTGTATTTCTTTGTGGTTGTTCCCCCTTGTAATTCTCTAACTTGTCCTTGAAGTGCCTTGATTTGTTGGGTCAGGGCACTAAGATCAGAAAGGGGTGTCTCTTCAGGTTTGTTTTTCAAGTTTTCAGTGTCAAAGTCGTGAGGCAATTTAGCCCCTTGTTCGACTAGATAGCGAAAATATTTTTCTTTATCTCGCTGCAAGATCTTTTCAATGGCTTTATGGAATTTTGGATCTTGTTTAGCCTCCCTAAGACGTTCCTCATCTTGTTCCTCATCACTATCCACATGGTTTTTATCTCTGTAATTATGAAATGGGTTTTCTTCTCTATTGTCTATATTGTTGAAAAGTGGATTTTGATTTATGCTGAAAATGGGATTACTACTTTCTCCTTCTTCTTGAGTGTTTTGAATATGACTTTCCTTTTGGATTGTATCCTTCAGTTTATTATGTTGAGATCTTGTGGAGATAGGCATATGTTTTTGAAAATTCTTCTAAACTTAGATCACGGTTTTGACAAGTGCGATGGTGATGATATGATCAAGGATGTTCCTAACTTATTGATTGTGGCTTCCAGTTGATGAAGGATTTCAGAATCCTATTTGGGGAAGTTGAACCAAAAATTAGAAAGCTGTTTTGAAAGGTGCACTCTAAAAGATTTTGATCTTCGTTTTTAAAGAAATTCTCTCAAGATCTTTGAAGAATATGGCTGGGGTGTGAAGGATATTCTATGGAAGGTTGTGGTATGTTGTCAAATTCAAGAGGTTGGTTATGATTATGCCATTGTGATAGAGCTATTCTTTGATAATAAGCTTGGGAATCTAAGGGATCTATAGCATATTCATCAGTGAATCCTCTAACAAAATCTGATATCTGTGAAGAAATCCTCGATAGTGAAGCAAGACTTGTCGACTTTTGTACAAGATTTTTCTCTTTTGCAGTGTTTTCTTGTATCCTAATGGTTTCTTAGGTTTTCTGATTCTTTTAGACAATGATTTCTTGGGAAACTTTGTTGACTTCTAATCTCTAAGCATGGGAATGTTATTGGGAATGTTGTTGAACCAATGGTATGAAAAACTCTTAAGTGGCTTTCAGTTGTTGTTCTTCATGTTCTTTTTGGATGATCTCTTTATCTGAATTAATGTAAGGGAAGACACAACAAACATTTTTGAAAACAGTTGTTCTTAAAGCCCTATACTAACATGAATTGTTTGATCAAGAAATGTTTTTCATCAAATGTTTTCACAGGTTTTTGCACATGAAAGACAGTTCAGACAGACTCACTCTTAAGTGCTCAAGTAGGTCATTCTAGTAATCAACAACCCACATCTTAGAATTGCGTCGACTCACACAGCCGTGTCACCCCCAAAGGGGCGCCCGTGTTTTGTCTTTTCCAGGCGTACTCAGAGTTACAGAAGTGGATACTGGATCCCCTGAGCAAACGGTCCTTGGCAGTTATATGGTGAGTGTCTTGGGGGAAGATTCTTCCCTCCCCTTGCACTGTGATTATTAGAATGTTTGGCAACTGACTCGGCTGGCCACTACACTAGGTTCGTAGTAAGGATTTCCGTTCGTGTGGCAATAATAAACTCCCTCAGGAGACCTCCCAACCTTTAGAACAAAGGCTTTGGGGATGGTTATCTTGCACACTACCGGCAAAAGAGGGTTTCCCCAGATTTGCTTTAAATTTTATAGTGGGGTGGAATAGCCTGGCTTTGGCTTGAACCCACTTGAGTCGTTCCCGTAGGGTGAGTACTTTTTCCCACTACGACAGACTCTCTAAAGGATGTAATTGAAACAATAACATTGCATGAAAATTAAAAAGGCAAGTCTGGTATTTTGATCACCTAGTTAAGGGGAGAGCATAAACCTATTGCCACATTCAAAGCAAGCAGATGTTCTTTTTAAATTCCAAATAACAATGATCTAATCTAAGTGAAGATATTGCTTCACCAAAAACAGATTGTTCAATTTTATCTGCATAAATCATTGTTTGGTGACTATCTTAGATTGCTTCATTTTATCTAGATGTGGCTACCCTAGGATTGCTTCATTTTAGAATTTAGAAAAAGAAAAAGAATTCTATCTGCGGAATGCGTCAGACTCAGAATTCTGTGATTTTGTTACAGTCTATATGCGCCCGAACAGAAGCTCTATGCGCCGGAAAATATATGCGCCGTAACAGAAGCTAAATGCGCCGGAATAGATGCTATATGCACGCAAATAGATGCAATATGCGCCTAAACAAATGCTATATGCGCGCAAACAGATGCAATATAAGCCTAAATAGAAACTAGATGTGTCGCAAGAATGATTTAAATGTTTTAAAATAGTTACTGTGTATGCAAAAAGGAAGACTATATGCGCGCAAACATTTACTCTATGCGCGTTAACAATAACGGGATGCGCGTTAACAGTCACGGGATGCGCTCTGAAATCTTGCAAAATAAAAAAGTTAAAAATCCCCGAATGCGCGTCAGAAAATTTCGAATGCGCCTAAACGCCAAATTTTTCCTGAAAAGCCGATTCCAGAATGCGGAAACTGTCAAAACAATCTTACAGAACATGTTAAATTCGTGGGTTCGAGCCCCACGGTGGGCACCATTTTATGTGTGATGTGAAATATTGGATCAATTTAAATAAAAATCAAACACATATTAATAAGACATTAAATCGAAAAGCTGAAAAGGAAACAGAATGTGCAAACCGTAACAATAGCTTCCTGAAACCGTCTTATCTTCCTCTAACTTCAACGTTTTGTTGGTTTCCAGATAGCTCTCAGATCAACAGATCAAGCTCAACAAAAGGACAGCTAAAGAACGAGATTCTAAAATGCACACTATGCTGAAAATGCAAAAGCTATGCTAAGATGCTAGGATGAGAATATGGCTATGATATTGAAACTGGTATGAATGCAATGCTGATTTGCGTGTTCATAGTGTATGTGTGCGTAAGTGAGTATACAAAGTGTAACCAAAGCTTGGATTTGCACCAAAATTTATAGAGTTTTTGAACGGATTTGATTGGCTGAATTGATCGACGGTCCGGATTAAGCTTGTTTCGAATGGACGGCGGGAGATCTTCGAAAGTGGAAGAGGAGGATGGAAGGTTTCCCTTTTCTTCAATTTTTGTCATTGAGTTTCGAAGGGAAACTTCCATTTCGAAGGATGAGATGCGAATTTGGAAGGGCGAGTTAGCATGAGTTAGAAATTAAATAAATATATTTATTTAATTTGGGAAGTGGAGATGAAAATGGCAACCCACATAATCAAATAACTCATATTTAATTATGTTTAAAAATGAAATTAGGGTGAGGTGGAAAATATTAAATAAAATATTTAATATTTTAATTCGATTATGGGATGAAGAATATTCCAGTATTCGAATATTCAAAATATTCGAACTTTAGAACCAAATGATAATTAAATATAAATAAATTATAAAAATTTATTTAATTTAATCAAGCGAAAGATAAAAGGTGAGATGAAGAAGATATTCCATTGTTTAAATATTCAAAATATTTAAACTTTAGAATAGAATGATAATTAAATATAAATAAATTATAAAAATTTATTTAATTTAATTAGGCGAAAGGCGGAAATGTTAATAATTAAAATGAAATTATTACAGTAGAAGAATTTAGAAAATGAACGATATAAATAAATAATTAAATTTATTTATATGTAGATGACATTAGAGGAATTAATTAAATAAATCATATTTAATTAATTAACAAGCTTAATCATGACCATTTTTAGACATATACGTCCCCAATTTGGAAGAAAATTAGTTTAATTGTTAATTAAACAAGGTTTAATCATGCAATTAGGGGATTTGAAGAATTAAAATGATATTCATTAAATGAAATGATTTAATGAAAGGGGGGAAGGTGAGATTATATTTAATTAAATAACTTAGGGTTATTTAATTAAACAAGACAAATTTAGGGAATTAAATTAAATATTTTGATCTATTTAATTTAATGAGATGAAATGTTAGCGTGAAAGGGGGATGAATTCCTGATCAAATGTGTTAGGTTAATAGATGAAAATAATGCAATTAATTAATTAGCTAGGCTAATTCAATTAATTAAGCAAAAAAAGGATGGGTTTTGAGAGGAAATGATGTTAGTAAACCTGATTCAAGTGTATGATACCATCTAGGATAATTTTTTATTGTCTACATTTTGCCCCTCTTTGAAGTGAGGTACCTATTGCTTCGATTCAAAGAATAACGCTCCTTGGATAAGAACTGCTACTTAAATCAAAATATAAAAAATTTCTGATTTTTTCTAATGCCCCAATAGAAGGATAAAGTTGATTCCTTGCTGCCTCGAGAAATTGGGTGGAAATTTTGAATTTTGGGTTGATTTCTTAATAAAGGTAAAAGCTACCCCAAGAGATCCAGAAAGGCTTTCAGATGCAAGAATTATGCCAAAAACACAAAAAATGATCCAAAATAAGGTCTAGTTTGGAAAAATTGGTGAAAATGATGATAAACCCTAGCTTGAATGTGAAATTAGGGCAAAAAACCCTAATTTTCTAGCATAAATAAGCCAAGATGGGTCACTTTCAATTCATTTGTGCATTCACACCATAGAGATTCTTGCTATTTTGAGCTTTGACCCTCCAAAAAAATGGCACGACGACAGCTCCCACGACACATTTCTGACCGAGTTCAAGAGTATCAACGGATTCCAGGCTCAGGCTTTTGGTACGTTGCATATGTGCCCGTTGTTCAGACTCATTTAGCTATGATGACTACTCTATGTGAGAGATGGCACAGTGAGACTTCATCGTTTCACCTCCCGACAGGCGAGGCGACAGTTACCTTAGAGGATGTATGGCGTATTCTGCGTTTGTAAATACATGGCGAGTAGGTGATAAATGATGTCGATGCCAGAAATGATGCCTATCACATGGTGATGGATTTGGAGAACATCTCCCTAGTCACATCACAGATCAACCTCGAGTTGTATAGAGGTCACGTGCCCACGTTTCGATTGATTATTGTAGCCATCATTTTAGGTTTGGTCGCTCCAAATCGACGGAGTAGAGGGTTCAACCTAGGATGGGGCCTGACATGGCACTAGATGCTTCACAGGAGGACTTTGTCTGCATGGGGGCCAATGATGCTGGCCTCATTATATCATGACATGCATGACTTTGTTTATTACGACGACATAGCCATTAGTGCAGGGGTGACCCTACTTCACATTTGGGCATGGGAGCATATAGCTGTGCTCCGACCGATAATGCAGATGGCCGATGTTGAGCTGGATGATCCGGTGATTTAGTGATACATAGGTGCCATTACCCTATGGGACACAGGGCAGATTGGGCTCCCGTATTGGTGACGAGTGTTGGATGACATGACAGTCTTCAAATGGCTACCCTGGCTACAGATGCCAAGGTGGTATGATGATGCTTAGCATTTTTTCTTTACCAAACAAACCCTATACATGTAGGGTCACGAGCATACGGTCATAGAGCGATACCTACCAGACAAAGTGGCATGACAGTTTGACGAGCATCAGGACAGGCTCGATGATGCTTACAGAGAAATTTTTGCTAGGTTTTCTTGAGAGGTGCCCACATGGGGACCCACCATTCCATCTCCAGGGTAGTGGAGGGATTCAAGCAGTTGGTAGCTCAGCCATGGGCCTATGACTAGGGTTAGGCGGTCGCATAGACAATGCCTACTTATGATGCATGGTTCACACCTCCTCGGTGTTTGACAGATCCAGTGGGTGCTCCTTCACGAGGGAGACCTAGAGGGAGAGGAGTAGGCAGGGAAAAGGAGAAGGATAGGGACAGGGTGGCCAGGTTGGCCAAGATGGATAGGTTCTGGGGGCCCCACCAGTTGGTTAGCAGCTTCCTTAGCAACCTCTGATTTAGCAGCAGGTAAGACAACAACAAGTAGGACGGAAGCAGGTAGCACTGCCACCACCACCTGATGCGAGAGACATTCAAATACAACAACTGCAACAACAGGTGCGGGATTTGACAAGTGAACGGGATCAGACCCACCAATAGATTTTGGCTATTATTACTGAGCGAGACCAAGCCAGACAACAGGTGGTGGCCATCACAGCAGAGAGAGACCATGTCAGGCAACATTTATAGGCTGTGACTATTGAGAGGGACCAGGAGATTGGTCGGTGACAATAGTTAGAGGCCCTTACATCAGCTACCCAGGGCAGGACTGTATCCGCTAGATTGTACATAGAGGCTGTGACTGAGGCAACATATTTTAGGATGCATTACCACTGAGGTGTGCCAGCACCACTGAGACAACTTGATTATTTGTAGCGTAGCGATGCATGACCCAGGGCTGAGGATCAACCAGAGAGGCAGGTCGGAGGGGGGAGTGGCCATCAAGGCTAGCTTCTAGTGTACATACACTTTTTGATTTTGTTGCCCCATTCTTTGACACAAATATACATTCATGGGCTCCTTTTTGACAACCTCTTGGATATTGTATTTATGATTGATATCAATACATTGATCCAAATTTTGTACCATGAGATTCATTTTTTGATATATATATGATGCAGATATGGATTCTATATGATGTGGTCAATATTATGATTTTTATAGATATCTTTATCATATGATATACGATGATACATGAGATGTAATGAGATATTATGATATGCATGGATGCAATATTATATTTTTTAGTATCTTTTCATGATATGATATGGGATGGATAATATGATATGCAAATGATATGATGCATTTCTTTTTATGTTTTTTTTTTATGCAGTTTTATGAGATGATCATGTATGCATATGTATGTATGGATGGTTAATGCAAATGTTTATAATAATGCAATGCATGTGTATGTATGGATGGTTAATGCAATGTATGCTTATAATATGATATGCGATGATTTAAGATGCTTAGAATAAAAACTCTATATTATTCATCACAACTCAAATGATAAGGATGATGCAAAATGTATGATGTGATATGCAATGATTATACTGTGATGTATGCTTTATGATATGTTATGATTATGAAATGAATGTATGTTGATGATTTGTGGATGTAGGATGGATGCATTGATGATGTTTTTGTTGACTGTCATGATACAAGATTAGCACAAATAGTAGAATAAGGAATGGATGACCATTGATTTTGATGATTGTTTAAAAAAATACAAGTCTATGATCCACAAAGACTTTATTAGAGATGGTGATGAGACATGCATAATGAGGATGAATGCAGGATGATGAATTGCTCACATTTTGGGATTGGGATTTTTTCGTCATTCCTTATTGTTTGATATAATACATAGACATGATGCATCAAGGTATTGATAACCAGGATGACGTTGTATCTAGTGTAATGGGATTTGACTTTGAAAATAGATAGGATAGTTCCTATTCACATCTTGACATATAGAAACCTTGTTGGAATGTAAGTTAGAAGCTTAGAATATATTGGACCAAAACATACGCAATAGTAAACAACATACTCCAAAAAGCCTTCCTACACACAACTAAGCAAGTATGCGCCAAGATTATTTTACAAGAGTATCCACAAGCACAACAAACGAAAGATCATGATCGATGCCCCATTCCTTTCTCTCTAAATCATTTTGATAGACATCATCGAGAGGTCCTCGAAATGGGTTATTAAGATAAATCATAAGAAAAGATCAAATACAAATAGTTAGTGTTATCTATATCTCTTTCCTATTTAATTTAGCTAAGGTGATGCTTGATACTGATGTCCATCGCAAGAAGGATACATCCTAGTGTAGACATGGAAAATGTACCGATTGATCCTGTATACCTGATCTTGATTTTCCTAACACCGCTTTGTCCTGGATCATCTCCTTTGCTAATCGTTTAATTGAATAATCTGTATTTGATTAAATCCACCACATTTCATCTCTTAATTAAATAAATCATTATTTATCTGATTAAGTCATCATCTCCTGTTAATTAAATAAATCAATTTTATTTAATTGATCTTGTAGTCTCTATTTAATTAAATAATTCGCTTTATTTAATTAAATCTCCAAGGTCATTCTATTAAATTAAATAAATCAATCTTTATTTAATTTAATCTAACATCATCTCCTTTTAATTAAATAAATCAAAATCTTTATTTAATTAAGTCTACATCATATTCCTCTCATTTTGATTTAAATTAATCCAAAAATCTAAATCAAAATGGTCAAATCAACTAACCTCCTTTTAAAATTAATCAAATCCTAATTAATCTTAATCTCAATCACCAAATCCTCTAGATTTTGCAACTTGCTCATGAAAATTATTTCAATTGATTTATTAAATCCTCAATTACTTTAAAAAAAGCATCAATGTTGGAATATTCTCCATATTTGAAAAATCCCTCCAAAAGGGTTTGTACATCCAACAAGGCATTTAAACCTCTTACATGTCCTTTTGCCTTGAGCCAAGTGGCATTAACTTCATTTTCTCCTCCCTCCAACATTCCATTTCATCAATTTTGAAATTCCACTTAATTGCATTTAATTGCACAATGACCAAAATGTGCTCCACCTTTGTCCACTCACATGTTGACAAGTGGCACTTGGTCATTGGTTGGTGTTTGATCCCACATTCATCCCTTTTGCCTGATTCTCCATCACTCTCATCTATAAATAAGAGGCTCTCACTTTGATTTTGGATCCACAACTTCATGCAAAGACATTATCTTGAGATTTTGAATTTGCTTCATCCGTTGTTCACCCATTTTCATAGTTTTTATTAAGTTTCATAGCTAGGTTATGTGAAAATTGCATCAAGGAGCTTCAATCTTCATCAAGTCATCACAAAGCTTACAAGGGATTGGGAAAGGGACATTTTCCACATCAAAATATTACCAATTCCCCCATGGGATTGCGAGTTTGCTTGCATTAGATAGGATTTGATAGTTTTAGATTGTGTTCTTCATTTCCATTTCCTATTTTGTGCATTTCAAATGAATTATATAGGGAATGTTGATTTAACTTGCATATTGATCTAATTGTGTGATTGTTTCTCATGTTTGTGCAGGTCTAACATTGAGATTCACATTTTGGCGCTAGAAGGCGAATCCCAATAATCTAACACATTTTTTTGTGAAATTATGTGGTTTTTGAACTTTTTGGTGCCTACAGAAAACTACGTCGCTATTAGTCCAACAATGCCATACAATGACGCTACCAATCCAGCGGCACCATACAACAATGCTGCAAACTCCAAACTTCATCACTGAGGTCTTCCCACCCAAAAATTTGAATCTCAAACTGCGATGCTAGACCACTTTTCTATCACTAAAGTTCTAAATTCCAAACAACGTCGGTTGCTCAAAATAGCGCCATAATCATGCTCACTAGTCCTGCTACAGAGTGCCGTTGTTAGTCCTAGCGGCACCATATAGCACCGTTGACCTCTTCAAACTGTGCCGCATCCGCAGACTGTGCCGCTGGAGTTGGGTAAAAGGCATTTTCAGATTAATTTTAACATGTGCTTTTTTATTTTGGTTGCTTTTGACTACTAATTGGCTTTTGACCTCTATTTTTGTAGTTTTGACAAGTTTTTGTAGGTTGGCTTGATCGAAGGTGAAGGAGGAAACAAAGGAAAAGGATTCTCTATGACATTATCATCTCATTATATCAAGTGTTTTTAAACGCTGTGGGGAGAAGTTACAATCCCTCTTCTAAGGATTTGCTATCTTTCATGCTTTTAGGACTCAATAGATTTCAATTTGGGTTTAAAAAGAACAAGACAAAAGGATTAAAAAGAACCTTAGGCAACTTACTAGATTTTGTTTAAGGTTTAACAATTGAACAAGCAACTTTCATATTTAGTTTGGTGCTTAAAAGGAATCCAATTATTGCTTTGAGGGATTAAAAATGAACATGTGCTTCTATGCTTTGTAATCTCTTATCCAAAGTAGTATTAGCTAAAAGACGTATGCGCTTCTCTCACGCCTCACAGTGATCTTGAGAATCAAAAGGTTTTTTGTGATATTAAGTTCTATAAGTGATTACCTCCACACTTCAATTTGGGATTCTTAAAATTGAACAAAATCTTGCAAGTGTGAGTGGAGTGTATCGTGTGTGTTCTCTCTTTGTTTCTCAACAAAGATCAATCAAACTACGGATGTACTTGCTCACTTTTGACTATCTTTAGAGGGCCTGCCTTGTGGGAAAAAGTAATCACCTAAGGGAATGACCCAACCGGGAACATGCTAAAGCCAAGCGACTTCCAACTAGTATATAAGTGTGGGTACTTGAAGAAAGTTCAAGTATCACAAGGCTTGTTCCGAAAAGAAGGGAAACAATGGCTTCTTGCCGCATGGATGATCCCCCATGAACGAAATGCCTATATTAGACCCCTTTGTATAAAAGACAAAAATCCTTAATCTATTTGTTGGTGCAAGAACGGTCGTTTTAAAGCCACCCCACATTTTTACGGATTTTAGTAGATATGAGAAGTATTCCAAGGGAGTTTCATGGGTAATGATGCTTGGTTGACCCCAGAAGCGAGTGCATTGTAAGGGGGAGCTTGTGTGGTCAAGCATCTAATCATCCGCTAAAAATAGGCGTAGCTGGATTTATCCAAGTGGGGATTCAACAAATATTGCCTTTTTATCCATAGGGTTGTGCATGTTCTTAGAATCAAAACACTTTGCTTGGATCTTAAACATTGGGAAACAAACATTCAACATGATCATCAAATTTCAAACCCTTTAGGAAGTAAATACCTTTGAAAAAATTCAAGTGTTATTGCTTTCCCTAGGGATTCTATCCTTAGAGGCTTCTAAACATTTGAATTTATATCTCCATTTACTCACTAAATTCAACAATAGGGAACCTTTTCCTTAATTTCCTTGATTTCCACATAATGGACCTTGTGGGATGAGAAGAAATTGGGACATTGGACATTTAGTTTGAAAACCTAATCAAGAATTGTTTGTGGTAAAAAGAACCCACTAAGCAAAGATAAGAAACAATTGGACCCCACACATGTGCTCTTCCAAATGATTTCCCACAAAATCAAAATCCGAAAACCAAAGTCCAAAGGTCTTAGTCAAAGGGCTCACAAGAAAATGTTGTCTATGCTTTGCGAGTTTAGAGAAAGATTGACCTTCAACTTTTACAAACGTGCATCAAGGAACAATCCAAATTTGTATTCATTTTACTATTGTCAAAATCCAAGTCTCTTTCAAAGGTTTGAGTATCTCACATAGGGAGTATTAGCATGTTCTTCAACACCTTGGTCTAGTAAACAAAGTCTCTCTAAGTCTCTTAGGATCAAAATCAAAACTTTCATTCATCCTTCAAACATCAAAATCAAAATTCACCTCACCAACAAATCTTGGAAATCTTGAAAAAATCCTCTATGCTAAACTTTGGGAAAATCCTCTTGAAATAAAAAAAACAAAACAAATCCAAATCATCTTGTTTGACTATGTGTGTGTAGATGAATCCTTCTTTGCACACTTAGTCAAATTATCATCTTGTGGAAAAGTTCACTCTAAGACAACATCCAACCTCTTAGAGTTTGTGAGTTCATTATCCCAAATCAAAATCAAATCAAACCAATCCAACATCAAAATCCAAAATCAAATCAAGCAATCAATCCAAAAGTCCTAAAGTTTAGTATCCTCCTCAAGGTTTCTTAAGAGTTCCAATCATTCATATCTCATCATCTCATCACCATCCTTTTGATCCTTAGTATCTTAGACTTTCTTTTTTGCACCTAAAGATTAGATCAATCCAAAGAATTAGAGGTTCATCTCTTACATTCTTGAAAATAGACCCTCATTTTATGGTTCAAACTAGATCTCAATACAAGAAGAACATGGAAATGAACAAAGAAACATCAACTTCGAGTGATTTTTGTCAAACCAATTACGAAATCAATCCTGTTGGATCAAGCAATCCCCTAACCAATCTTCATCTATCATCACAAAATCTTCAAGAGGAAGGTCAAGTGGAAGACATAACCAATAATGTCTTAGGGATGACACAAGATAAAATTATTCAAATGGTCCAAAATCCCAAAACTCACTGAATTGTAAATACCATGATGAGACTCAATCCCTCCCAATACATGCTTGAATTAGGTAAAGAAGGGGCTAAACTCCCTTCCAATTTTGATGTAAGCACTATTGTGGAGAAACCTCCTGAGATCATGCCCCCAATTTCATCCACACACCCAATATCATCCACACCTCCATTTCAAAGCATCACTCAAAGCATCCCACAAATCATATCATCCATTGCTCCAACTCAACCAATTGTTAACAAGGGGAGCTCATTGCTTCGCGCACTACAAACACACCCCCTTGTAAACAACCAATATTTGGATGCGAACACTATCTTGGGTCAATCCCTCCCATTGAATTCATTACACTCACATGTTCCGCTCACCTTTCAAGACCCCAATGACCCATCATCATCTTTTCACACAACATGACATATCCTCTCAACACACAAACCTCTCTCCCTATGGCATTGCAAGAAGAAGGTGGGCTATTTGGACCAAGGGGCATCTTTGACCCTTCATCTTCATCATTTCCTCAAGGGAGTACACCACCCATTTTTCCACCACTTCCACCTTTGCCATTAACATCCACACCACCTCTCGGTTTGGGGTACCTCCTTTACTACCACTCAATCAAAGTCAAAACAACCCCCTGATCATCAATCAAAATATTGTACCAAATCCTTCGGTCTTTCCATCAATATCGCAACAACAAATGACAACCATCGAAGCAACCTAAGCAATCATGACACCATCCATAAACCCGGTCTCTCTCAAGGACCAACCATATCAATTGCACCATCTACCACACAAGTCCCCACCATCAATATGATAGTACCTTTCATCATGGAAACAAACACCATCCCGAATCTGCCACCGCCACCTCCTCCAAAATAAAACATGGCAAAACCATATAGCATCACATTGCAAGCAACTCAACATGTTGCCTATCAAAAATCACTTCAACAAATTCAGAACCAACAAGCTGCACAACTAGCTGCTCAACAAGCGCAAGAACAAGCCGCTCAAGCCACACAACAAGTGCATCAAGCACAACAAGCACAATGGGCTGCTCAAGCCCAAGCCTTATTACAACAATAACAAGCTGTCCAAGCTGCGCAAGCAGCTCAAGCCGCACAGGCTGCACAAGCTGCCCAACAGGCGCAAGATCAAGCTCAGGCACAAGCCCAATACCAAGCTCAACAAGTGCAAGTGCAAGATCAATACCAGTCACAACTACAAGCAGCCCAACAACAAGCATATCAACAAGCCCTATAACAGTACCAAGCACAATATGAAGAAACATTACTACCCCAACAACAAGCATTGTTGGCACAACAACAACAAGACCAATAACAAGCGTTGGCGCAACAACAACAAGACCAACAAAAACAAGTGTTGTTGGAGCAACAACAAGTGTTGTTGGAGCAAAAACAAGTGTTGTTGGAGCAACAACAAATGTAGGCATATCAAAAAGCCTTGATCACACAACAAAGCTTGCAACAAAACACCACCAACACACCCAACACTCCACCCATCACTCAAACACCTCAACCACTTCAAAACACATTCACTCCACCCCCTAATCCAAAAGATGACGTGAAAGCACAAATCAAATTGCTCTCATAGCAAGTGCTCGATCTCCAATCAGGGAAAACAACAAAGACACCAAGCAACTTGTGCCCCTATCCGTTCGACAGGAGCCTTGCGATGGTACCATTCCCCAAGGGGTTTGAAATCCATAAGTTCAACAAATACCGTGGGACAGGAAACCCTGAAGATCACATTAGGGAATTTGAAGTACATTGCATGGAGGTCGCATCTGACGATACGTATCTGATGCGGCTATTTCCTCAAAGTTTGGCTAGCCCCGCCATGGAGTGGTTTTCTCGCCTCCCTCTTGGCATCAAAAAGTTCCAAGAGATCGTAGACGCATTTATAAAAAAATACGCCTTCAATATCAGTATGGATGTTAGTCTAGACGAACTATCTGTGCTTAAACAAGCTAAGGGGGAATCATTCGCTTCCTTGTTGCAAAGATGGTGATCCAAGGCCAATAGGAGCAAATGGGCCATGCTTGAAGAACACAAAGTTTGCATCATCATTACCAACCTTGAGAAAACCTTGGCATTCCATCTTAAGGTACAATGTATCACCACTTATGACCAACTGATCCCCAAGGCGCTCAATATCGAATGAGCCCTTATTGCACAAGGGGAAACACCTACATATCAAGAAAATCAAGATAATCGCCCATCCACTAGCTATAATAAGAAACCACACACATGGACAGGAAACAAAAATGTCACCAATGATGGTGTGGTGGATGCCAAGGTCATAATCAGTGCTCCCAAACAAAACACCCAAACCTACCAACAACCACAAAACAATAATCGAAACAACACGCAAGCTAATGTGGTATCACAACAACCACCCAACAATCAAGTCAAGAATCTAAATAATCAAGGAGTACCACCTCCACGTAACAGGAATCCCCCCAAGCAGAAGTACACTGTCCTTGGGGAACCAATTAAAGTAGTCATGGAGAAACTAATAAACAAAAATCTCATAAATATTCCCACTTATGAGAACTATCAGGAATCCCAAATGAAACCACCATGTTACAATGAGAATCACCTTTGTGATTTCCACAAAATAAATGGGCACACAATAGCCAATTGCATGAGGTTGAAAAATCTGATCCAAGACCTCATTGATGATAAAATCATAAATGTTGAGCAACCAGTTGGGAATCAGAACTTCAAAATATACACGAATCCGATGTCGAATCATAACCAAGGGAATAACTATGGAAAACAAAAGTATGCCAATATGAAACATGTGTATGATCATGTTGTCGTCCATTGATGAAATGGTCACTGTTGTTAGCATCAAAGGAGCCAAAAATAATTATGGAGTCACCACACGTGGTGGAAAAGTCACCATTGCTGGGTCATCATAGCCACCTAGAGCATCCACTTCAAATCTGAGAACCATTCCTAATGGCTACAATGTCCTAGACCAGTTGAAAAGAACCCTAGCTTAGATCTCCATCATGGAGTTGCTGAAGATATCACTCACCCATAGGAAATTCCTACAGGAAGCATTGACTTCATCCACCATCTCCACAGATCTTGATGCTGGCCAGTTCTAAGCTCTGGTCGGGAATATCACCACCTCAAGCCTCCTAACATTCTCTGATCAGGAATTTTCTGCCCAACCATCTCACAATCGTGCACTCCCCCTAACATTGTAGAATGAAGAAGAGTACTTTCATCATAGGAGAATTACCTCAATCTCCTAGGACCCACAGGCAAACCCAACTAGCTAAAACATCATCCCATACCTTCAAAGTAGACCCTTCTAGATTCAGAAGTTGGGGGGATCTAAGTTGGGAAATAGTAGACGAAAGAGACATATCCAGTCTCTTCTATCAAGATGAAAGGACCATGCCTGATCTTCTAATGGATGAAAGCAACAAAGGTCTACAAATGATGCTTGGTATGAGCTATGACAAAAACAAGAAGCTCAGGCAGAATGACAACGACCTATTTGAACCCCTCATTCCAGAGAAGCAACTAAGAAATATTGGTCTCGGATGTACCCCTCTAAAGTTGACCATACTTGGAAAAGGTGCCTTGGTTAGAAAGGTCAAAACTCCCCCTCAACTATCAGCAACTGCCCTTCAATTACCAGTATCCACAGGTCTACCCTTAGACAACTTTACCTTTGACATAAATGATGTGTGTAGTAGTGATGAGAATCCCATAACTGACTTGCCTATGATTTTTGAAGATTCCTCCCTGCTCATGATTAGTACCTTGTATTTTGAGTCAGACCATCAAACCCATGAAATAAACCTAGTCTACCCCCAGCTCATCGATTACAACCAATGAGGACCACAATTTTGGACACTTTCAAAAATGATGAGGCACTCTTGGAATTCATGGGATTACGGGATATGGTACCATATGGAGATCACAAGGCTGGGTTTGACATCATATTGGACAGACAAGCCTATTATAGGGAAACAATTGAATCCTTCAGTCGCAAAAGTGAAAATCTGAATATAATCTCTAAGTCTTTGAGTGAAAACCACACTGTGGCACTCTCTGACCCGAAAACAGTAAAAATAAAGGACGTATCCGATAGTGAAAACCTCTCTGAGGCACTGAAGGATGAAGGATTCAATCTTCCTCTCAGTGCAATTCATCAAGAGAAGTCAACAATATTAGTCGAGAAGTGCAATCCAGTCAACTTGGGAACAGAGGAACAACCACACATAACATTCTATGTCGAGTCACTTCTCATAGAAGAACACAAACTTTTAGCTACGTTCCTGAAGGAAAGAAAGATAAACTTTGCATGGACCTATGTCGACATGCCTGAGATTGATCTAGAGGTTGGGGTTCATCACCTAGTTGTATATCTCGAAGCAAAGCCAGTCAAACAAAAGCTCAGGAAGATGCATCCTTAGATAGCATTGTTGGTCAAAATGGAATTGCAAAAGCTCCTAGATGTAGGATTCATACGGTCGATAGATTATCCAGAGTGGGTCTCTAATATCATACTTGGTTCAAAGCCCACTGGGGGCATCCATATCTACATGAACTTTAAAGACCTCAACAAGGCATGTCCCAAGGATTACTTTCCACTTTCAAACATTGACATGATCGTGGATATGGTGGAAAGACATGGGATGATATCATTGATGGACGGGTTCTTAGGCTACAACCAGATCATGATAGCTAAAGAAGACCAACATAAAATGGTCTTCACTTGCCCATTGGGGACATATTTCTGGAATATGATGTCATTTGGATTGAAGAATGCGGGGGCCACCTATCAGAAGGCCATGACACTAATATTTCATGACATGATCCACAAAACTGTGGAAGACTATGTGGATGATATATTGGCTAAATCCAAGAAAAGACGAGATCACATAGCCGCATTGGGATCCATCTTTGATAGGTTAGAGGAATATAAAGTCAGACTCAACCCAAAGAAGTGTGTCTTCAGAGTACAATCAGGAAAACTCCTTGGGTACATCATGTCCATGAGAGGAATTGAGATAGATCCTGCTAAGGTCAAAGCCATTCTCGAAATGGAGGCACCTAAAACACTGAAACAACTAAGGGGTTTGCAAGGAAGACTCCAGTCCATCCACTGATTCATAGCTCAACTAGCAGACAAGGCTATCCCCTACTCTCATCTACTCCACAAGGGGGTAGCATACAAGTGGGATGAAAAGTGTGATCAATACTTCAACAAGATCAAGGAATACTTACTCACGCCGCCAGTCCTCATGCCGCCAATTCGAGGCAAACCCTTGATCTTATACATATTAGCAACAATGACAACTCTCGTCGCTCTCCTAGCACAACACAATGAAAATGCAAAAGAGAGAGCTATCTATTATATCAACAGAACTATGGTGAGCTATGAATTGAACTATACATCCATTGAAAAATCTTGTCTTGCAGTTGTGTTTGCAACACAAAAATTTAGACATTACATGCTAGCCCATCAAATAAAGCTCATTGCAAAGATAGACCCCCTTAAGTACTTGCTTTCCAAAGCAACACTTACAGGGAAGACAACAAAGTGGGTTATGATCCTCACATAGCATGACATTGAGTATGTGGAACACAAGACCATCAAAGGACAAGCAATTGTAGATTAGTTGGTAGAGGCACCAATATATGCAGAGAATCCACTTGTCTCAGAATTCCCTGACAAATCAATCTTAATGTAAGTATAGCAGATCACTAGAAAATATACTTTGATGGATCCTACACACAACATGGGTCGGGAGCAGGGATCTTCTTCATCACCCCACAAGGGGATTGCGTTCTGAAATCATACAAGTTGTCGTTCTCCTACACAAATAACATTGCAGAATACGGACTCTTGTCATAGGGCTAAGAATGTTAGTGCAATGGTAGATAATGGCACTAAAGGTCTACAAGGATTAATAGCTCATAATCAATCAAGTCAACAATGAGTATCAAACAAGGGACGACAAGCTAACTCTATACAAGAAATTGGTCGAAAGTCTTAAGGATTTCTTCATTGATATCACATTTGAGCATCTACAACAACAAACAACAGAGTGGCAGATGCAATGGATACAATCAGATCACTCCTAGAAATCCCACGCAACATCCCAAAGAAAGAATTCCTCGTAGAGCAGCTTCTCGTGCCTACATTCGAGGTACCGAAGTCTAAATTTATGTGCAAAATCATTGGTCCCGGTGATCCCTAGTACCATGATAAATACACTTATCTAAGAATAGGAGTCCTCCCAGCCAACATAACCCTGAACCTCAAGAGAGACTTTATCAAAAAAACATCTCGTTTAGTCATCCTAGGAGATACCCTTTACCGTAGAAGCATTAAAGGAACCTTATTACGTTGCCTAAATGCTAAGGAGGCATTGATTGACTTAACCGAGGTACAAAACAACATTTGTGGTTCACACTCGAGTGGTATGACCTTGGCCAAGAAATTGTTGAGGATGGGGTAGTATTGACCCATAATAGAAAGAGAAGCATATGACTATGTCAAAAGGTGTCTACAATGTCAGCAGCATGGGGACCTCATCCATGCACCAACTCAAGAGCTCCACCCAATTGTCACAACATGGCCCTTTTCACAGTGGGGGCTCAATCTCATTGGAAAAATCACCCCCACTTCATCCAGTGGACACAATTTTATCATCACTTCCACTAAGTACTTCACCAAGTGGGTGGAAGCCATCCCCATGGATTATATCATTGGAAAGCAGATATCAAAGTTCATCCTAAACTACTTAATATGCCGCTACGGTGTCCCTCAAGCCATTATCTCAGATAACGGGACACCTTTCAAAATTAAAGATGTTTGTGACCTATGCCAAAAATTCAAAATCCAACATTGCTTTTCCACTCCGTATTATCCCCAAGGAAACAACCAAATTGAGTCTACAAATAAGACCATCTTGAAAATCCTCAAGAAGACAGTCAATGAAGCTGGTTGTGATTGAAACCTTCAATTGAATCCCACCCTATGGGCCTATCGAACAAGTATTCACACACCAACAGGTGCCACCCCTTCTCCCTGGTCTACAGATCAAAAGCCATATTACCCATCAAGATTGAGCTCCCGTCACTAAGAATATCATTGTAAGATCTCATCACAGATGAAAAATATCGGGTGTCAAGATTAAATGAGTTGGAATTATTGGATGAGTGGCGTATGGAGGCCTTAAACCATTTGTAGGTGTATCAAAACTGACTCAAGCAGAGTTATAACAAGAAGACCAGGAGTTGGACCTTCCAATTTAGGGAACTTGTGCTCAAGGAGAATCAAAAGAACGTTCCAAATCTAGATGGAAAAGGTAAATTTGAACCCAATTGGTTGGGACCGTTTGTCATCACAAGAAGTTACAAGTCAGGGGCATATCAATTATCAACACTCGAAGGGGAGCCTCTGCAGGAGCCCATGAACAACTCCCATCTCAAAAAGTTTTTATGCCTAATCCTTCCAGGGTATAAAACCAAAAATACAAAAGAAAATTAGAAAATGTCCTAAAAGAATGGTCACCTTGATGAAAACCTGGAAAATAGGCATCTTGGTGACAACAAAAAAAATAAAAAAAAAATCCAAAAAAAAAAGAAAAATGATTGAAAATAGTAAAGAGAAAAATCGTCCTCTAGTGAAAACCACTTCGATGGCGCTTTGGGAAAATACCTTGGTGAAAACCTGGCAAACAGGCGCCTTGTGTAAATAAGCACTTTCCATCCACCAAGATCTCCACGACTTGTTCCCCTTCATCCATCCATTACGCTTTCATCATCCATCACATTCCATCATCCATCGCATCATTCGCGTTCACATCATAGCTTGGTCCTATGCTCGTGTCATGATCCCTCCTAGTACTACTTGACCCATCCTCAAGGTCAGTATATCCTGCCTATGTCAGAGTAGTCTATTGCTTCATGCTGGGGGAATTTTCTCATCAGATCAGATTCGTGTATATTCTTGAAGCCTTCCCTAAATCAAAAAATCCAAAAACATCAGAAAATCAAAGAAATCCAAAAACATTCAAAAAACCAAAAAGATCCAAAAACATTCAAAATCCAAAAATAGGTCAAAAAGTCAATCGAAAAAATAAAAAACAAAGTCATCTCATCAAACTACGTTGTTTCTGAGCTTTGAATGTAGGCAAGGTTGATCTTTGATCATCCCCCGAGACACTTAGGTCAGTCCTTTAGGAATCCGTCACAATAAACTAACAATCCATTTGTTCATTTCTCATTAATAATCGAGTCATCTTGTCAAACTATGTCATTTCTGAGCTTTGAACATAGGCAAGGTTGATCTTTGATCATCCCCCGAGACACTTAGGTCAGTCCTTTAGGAGTCTGCCATAGTAAACTGGCAATCCATTTGTTCATATCTCATCAATAATCGAGTCTGTGTTAGTCGAACTACGCGGTCTCTTGCGTGTATAATGTAGGCAAGGCTAATCTATTGATCAACCCCTGAGGCCCCTAGGATAGGTCTTTAGGTTAGTCTCTTGGTCAAAATCTTAGAAAACCCCAAAACAGTGGAAAATTTGAAAATCAAAACATTTGTAAAACATCTTGAAAATACCAAAAACAACCTCATAACATTTCAGAAAACATAAAAAAATCCAAATATTTGAAAAAATCCATCCGTCCCCATCTTGCTTTCACCTGCAATAACCATCACTCATAATAAACAATTGTCATCCTCAACCATTGGTAACACAATCAGAAACAAGTCTAGCAGGTTACAAAGTGGAAAATCAAAACATGAAAGTCTCAAGTCTAGGTCAGTAAGTAAACAAGTTGGTCAACTCTTTGTGTCAATAGCCTATCATCCAATCAGTCACAAATCAATCATCTGATAACATCATGTCCTAGGATGCATCCTTCCTACAAAGGACATCAACATCAGGCATCACTGTAGTTTAGTCTTGGCTAGCGGTATTGAAGAACATTAGCTTGTTTGTTTACTTTATCTTTGTCCTTTTGACTTATCTTATTGCACTCATTTTGATGACCTCTCGATGATGTCCAAACAAAAGGATTTAGAGAGAAAGGAATGGGGAAACGATCATTATCTTTTTATATGTTGTGCTTGTTGGATATGCTTATAATATAACCTTGGTCATGCGTGCTTTGTTTGGTTTGTAGGGAGGATGTTTTACGTATCTTGTTGACCGAATAGGAAGGCTTGCCTTTCTATGTTTGGTCCGAGATGTTTGGAATATCTGAATTACATTCTGAATAAGGTTCTATATGCCAGGTGTGAATAGGAGTACTTCTATCTGATTGTTGAGTCAAAGTCCATCACACTAGGTGCAACACCATCTTGGTTCTTTATACCTTGATGCATCGTGCCTATGTGTATTATCAAACATAAGGTAAATGGCCCTTTTAAAGTTCCAATTCTTGGTAAGCAAATCATCATCATCATCTGTTGGCTTGTTGGATTCTCTTCTTTCTTCTATCTTCTTTCCGTGCTAACATGGTACCATGACAATCAATCATCATCGCTATTGCATCCATCCTGCATCCACAAACCATTAGCATAATGCGTATCATATCATGACATATAGGAGACATTGATCATCTCACATGCATTACAGTTCATCATTTGCATCATAATATAGATTGGTTATTCTAAGCATTTCACGAACCATACATTTGCATTCATTGCATAAGCATAAAAGGAACCATCACATAGGCATTATTAACTCATATCATGTACATCATTAAAGCATCCATTGCATCATCACATATACATCATAATATCATTCATTTGCATTCATTACATCACATACATATCATCTGTTTGCATCGTCATATAAGCATTATCATACCATGTACATCATATCACATCATATACATAGACATCATCCTTAAATGCATCATCATATCATATCATGTGCATCATCATGACATCCATAAGTACATCACCATCTCATACATGAGAAAGATAATGAAAAAGAAAAAGATTGCATCTCATACATTTTATCATTATCGTCCATTAAGTGCATAATATAGATCTGTTAGTCTAAACATTTGCATATCATAACATTTACATTATCCATACGTCATCATAAAAGTGCATGGAAAAGATACTGAAAAAGAAGTGCATCCATAAATCACTGCATCACATCATAAACATCAAATAGAAACATGCATCACATTACATCACATAAATCATTGCATCACATATAGACCATCGCATATAGAAAGTAAAACATCCATCCATAATGCATAAATAAGATAAAGACACATCATATATTGGATCGAATCATCTCATATATCATCAAAATAATAATACACTGTCATGGTACAAAATCAGGATCAAATGTGTATATCAATCAATATAGTACAATCACCCACGGGGCTATAAAAAATGAGCTCGGGGATCTCAAAAGAATAATAAATAAGATAGCCCTGCTGGCTAATCCCCTTGCCACTTGGCCTCTCCCCGTGCTCCTCTAGAGGCCTATATCTAGTATGTTGTGAATAATTTGGGACCCGAGCTGCTCGAGGCACTGCCTAGTGGTGATGCACCCAATAGTACTCGCCCTCTTTGATGGCCTCTTGGTATACCCGCATGGATACTATGCTCCTGGAGGAGGATGCAACCATACTTTCTAACTGCTATCGTTGACCCATCTCATGTGCTGCCTGTAGCTCGACAGCCTGCCGCTGTTGGATAGCCTGATCTCTCTCAGTTGTTAGGGCCAAGACCTGCTATCTCACCTGGTCCCTCTCTGCCGTGAGCACGTGGATATGACCCTGTAACTGTAAGATCTATCCATCCCTTAGGTTTGGCTGTGGTGGTGGATGGACTGGTGGCTGGTCCTGATGACCATCTCTCGGTGGGGTCTGCTGCATGTCCTGGTCCTGATGACCATCCCTGGGCTGATCCTGGACATCCCTTTGGTCTTTGTGCTGCTCAAGCTACTACTTTGGCTGTCGTGGAGGTGTACCACCTCCTCCTCTGCCCCTGCCATCGTCCCCGTCACTGTTCCTCTTGCCTCCTCACCCTCGCCCTGCTGATCGGCCTCTGGGTCTCCTCCGCGACAAAAGTGCACCAAGTACTGTCAATCTCATTGGCAGACGGATTCAATCCCTGTAGGCCTAGGTCATCCCTGGGTTTGCTGGTCCCTGATCATAAGGCCATGGCCTGGCCACCAGCTGCCTGAAACTCTGTATTGCCTCGTCTACTGGGATGCTATGACCCCATGTCGTCTCCCTCATAGTACGTGCGAAGATGGTCACGTACTGGTCATCGAGACGGTCCAATGTGTCCCCAAAATGTCGTGCTACCTTGTCAGGAAGGTATCTCTCGATCATCGTGTGCTCGTGGCCCTGCATCAAATGGTCCTACCTGGCAAAGAATAACTGTTGAACATCATCATACTAGGCCAACATCCCAAGATAAGGCCTCCAAGTGAAAACTGTCATCTCATCGATGACCCTCCTCTAGTGGTAGATGCCTGCTACCCCTGTGTGTGAGAAGGTAAGTGCACTCCTGTATCTCCAGATGACGGGGTCATCCAGCTTCATGTTTATCGGTGTAACTCTCATGGGTGGAGCACTGCAATGTGCTCTAAGGCCCAAATGTGTAGTAGTGTAACGCCTGATCCGATGACCTGGCTATCACAATACATGAACTCATGAAGATCATGGTAGAGGGAGGCCAGCATCACTGGCCCCCATGCGAAGCACTCTCTTCGTCAGAGCATCCGCTCCCAGGCCAGACCCCATCCCGGGCTGAAGTATTGGCCATGCCGATTTGGTGCCATGAGCCCTGAAATGATGGCATCTACAATCAATCAGAAAGACGATACCTGACCTCTGTACTGCTCTAGCTCAATCTGTCCCTCTGAGAAGACGATCTTGTCTAGGCCCATAATCTCGAAGCAGTTGTCTCTCCTGACCTCCACATCATAGATAACTCTCTCTCCATGGATTGACAATCGTAGAATGTGCCACACGTCCTCTAGGGTCACTGTGGCCTCGCCTGTGGGGAAGTGAAATGAAGATGTCTCGCTATGCTAGTGCTTCGCCAATGCTGTCATCATGCCAAGGTGCGTCCTGATCACTGGGTCATAGGAAACGTACCATAATCCAATCACCCCTAGGTGCTCCTGGAGTACCTCGTGCGAAGGGGGATCCTACGACAATCTGCTCAAAATAGAAGATCTGTGCTCTCACGAGTGGACTAGCTCCATGTCCTCCTGCATCAGGAAAGTCACTGTCAAGCTTCGTAAAAAATTGGGATCCTGTTTAAAGTTTGCGCGACCAAAACAACAAATGCATTGCTATTTTCATATGCGTCGCTATTTGAAAGTTCCAAACTGTGTTGTTGGAAGCCAAAAAGTTCCAAACTCTGCCATCGCGGCGCAATTTGATAGCGATCCAATTTAACCCCTGGACCTAAATTCCAAACAAGATCATCGCAACATTGTTTGCAAGTGCGACGTACTTTGCAGCTAAACCCTAATTTCTAAACTCCACCGCCACGATGCAACTCTCATCAGTGGCACAATTTATGCCTGCACGACGCCGATTTAAGGTTTTCAATGGCTCTATATAGCACCACTTGACTTCGTTGACCTCTAGACCCTAATTAATGTGCTCAAAAATTGAAAACAAAGGTCGGGACAAGATGACTTACTGCTGGTCCAGTGCCAGGAAGCCTTTGGAACACTCACACACACTTGGAAATGTGTCATGGAAGCATGCGTTGCACCATCTTGATCAGTCCTTAGAGCTCAAATCACAAGAATCGCTAAGGATAGCAAATGAATTGGAAGTGGCCCCTCGAGGCCTATTTAAGCCTAAAAGTTAGGATTTTTTGACCCTGTTTAGCCGTCCAGCTAGGGTTTTGGACCCCCGAGTCTGTTTTTGCCCAACCAAGGGTCGTTTTGCATCATTTTTTTTGCGTTTTTGCATGTTTTTGGCATCCTAGAGCCTTTCTAGACCCATTCGGCACCTTGTCCTCTTTTTTCGTGAGATCACCCAAAAATTGAATTTTTTGTCTGATCTCTCGAGGGGCAGTATAGCAGCATGTTTCTTCTCGCCGGGGTAGCAATGGGGCATTTTAAAAATCAAAAGGTTTTTTTTGCGAGGTTATTCTTTGATCCAACGTAGCGGGTACATTGCTTCAAAGAGGGGCAACATGTAGACATGGAAAATGTACCAATTGATCCTGTATACCTAATCTTGATTTTACTAACACCGCTTCGTCCTGGATCATCTCCTTTGCTAATCGTTTAATAAAATAATCTGTATTTCATTAAATCCACCACATTTCATCTCTTAATTAAATAAATCAATTTTATTTAATTGATCTTGTAGTCTCTATTTAATTAAATAATTCACTTTATTTAATTAAATCTCTAAGGTCATTCTATTAAATTAAATAAATCAATCTTTATTTAATTTAATCTAACATCATCTCCTTTTAATTAAATAAATCAAAATCTTTATTTAACTAATTCTACATCATATTCCTCTCATTTTGATTTAAATTAATCCAAAAATCTAAATCAAAATGGTTAAATCAACTAACCTCCTCTTAAAATTAATCAAATCCCAATTAATCTTAATCTCAATCACCAAATCCTCTAGAATTTGCAACTTGCTCATGAAAATCATTTCAATTGATTTATTAAATCCTCAATTACTTTCAAAAAGGCATCAATGTTGGAATATTCTCCATATTTGAAAAATCCCTCCAAAAGGGTTTGTACATCCAACAAGGCATTTAAACCTCTTACATGTCATTTTTCCTTGAGCCAAGTGGCATTAACTTCATTTTCTCCTCCCTCCAACATGTCATTTCATCAATTTTGAAATTCCACTTAATTGCATTTAATTGCACAATGACCAAAATGTGCTCCACCTTTGTCCACTCACATGTTGACAAGTGGCACTTGGTCATTGGTTGGTGTTTGATCCCACATTCATTCCTTTTGCCTCATTCTCCATCACTCTCATCTATAAATAAGAGGCTCTCACTTTTATTTTGGATCCACAACTTCATGCAAATACATTATCTAGAGATTTTGAATTTGCTTCATCCGTTGTTCATCCATTTTCATAGTTTTTATTAAGTTTCATAGCTAGGTTATGTGAAAATTGCATCAAGGAGCTTCAATCTTCATCAAGTCATCACAAAGCTTACAAGGGATTGGGAAAGGGCCATTTTCCACATCAAAGTGGCACCAATTCCCCCATGGGATTGCGATTTTGCTTGCATTAGATAGGATTTGATAGTTTTTGATTGTGTTCTTCATTTCCATTTCCCATTTGTGCATTTCAAATGAATTATATGGGGAATGTTTATTTAACTTGCATATTGATCTAATTGTGTGATTGTTTCTCATGTTTGTGCAGGCCTAACATTGACATTTACACCTAGGACATGTTGATCAGGTAATTGTTTGATGTTAGGATGATGATGAGCTTTATGATAAATCGTTGATATAAACTTCACTGACACATTTACCTATGATCTAGACTTTAGATTTTGACACTTAGGTTCTCACTTTACGGCTTGATATACTTGTTTTCTATTTGTTTTGCCAAAGGGTGAAGGTGACGATTGATTTATTATGGGTGAAAGTTATTGCAGGTGAAAGCGAGATGGGATGGGTGGTTTTGGAATTTTTGGAATATTTCAATGTTTTGGTATTTTGAAGATGTTTTGAGGCTGTTTTTGGTCTTTTTGAAAGTTTATGTGGTTTTCGGTGATTTGAGGCTATTTAGGGCTTTTTCTGAAGATATTTGAGGTTGTTTAGGTCTTTTTGAATTTTTTTTGGTGTTTTTGGATTTTCATATTTCAAATGTTTTTGGCTTTTCTGATATTTGAATGTTTTTGTGTTTTCTAAATACTTGGATGTTTTAGGATTTTTTGAATATTTGGATGTTTTTGTGTTTTTTGAATATTTGGATGTTTTGAGGTTTTTGAGAGTTTTTCGACCAAGAACCTAACCTAAAGACCTATCCTAGGGGTCTCGGGGGCTGATCAAAGATAAGCCTTTCATACGTTATACACGTAGAGACCATGTAGTTCGACTGACTCGACTTATTGACAAGATGAAGATATGAACATGTGATGGAATGTCAGTTTATTATGACAGACTCCTAAAGGACTGACCTAGGATGTCTCGGGGGCACATCAATAATGGCCTTGCCTACTATTTTTTTGGATTTTTGATGTTCAACCTTTTTAGGATTTTGATGTGTTTTGGATTTTGGATTTTGAATTTTCTGAATATTTTTGGATTTTAGCTGTATTGGATTTTGCAAATGTTTTTGTATTTTCAACTATACAAGATTTGGATGTTTTTTGGCTTTTCGATGAGATTTTATGAATGTTTTTGGTATTTTCGATGACTTTAAGATATACAAGAACTCGATGTGATCCATAAAAAATTCCCCCAACGTGACATGTTAGACTACTTCGGTAAAGGCAGGACAAACTAACCTTTGGAATATGCCAAGTAGTACTAGAGGGATCACGATACTTCATAACATCAAGCCATCATAAGGATGCAAATAGGCGATGGATAAATGGTGGTGCAAAGAATGATAAGACCAAAGAGCCAAACAATAGACAAAGGTGCTTTATTTATGCAAGGTGCCTGTTTTCCAGGTTTTCACCAAGGTACTTTCCCAAAGTGCCACCAAAGTGGTTTTCACTAGAGGATGATTTTTTTCTTTACTTTTTCAATCCTTTTTCTCTTTTTTTTTGGATTTTGATTTTTTTTTGTATTTTCAGATTTACACCCTTCAAGACTAGGCATAAAACCTTTTAAGATGCAAGCTGTTGTTTGGTTCCTGCAAGGGTTCACTTGTAGGTGTTGACAATTGATATACTCTTGATCCATAACTTGTGATGACAAAGGGACCCAACCAGTTAGGCTCGAACTTTCCTTTATTGTACCGATCTGGAAGATTCTTTTGATTTTATTTTAGGAGAAGATCCCCTACTTGGAAATACTGACATTTGATCCTCTTGTTATAGCTCCATTTCAGTTGGTTTTGATATACTTGCAAGTGATTGAAGGTGTCAAGACGACACTCATCTAGAATTCTAACTCGTTTAGCTGAGATACTCTATATTCTTTATCTGTGATTAAGTTCTGTAATGGCACTCACAATGATGGGAGCTCAACCTCAATAGGCAGGATGGCTTCTAATCCATAGACCAAGGAGAAAGGGGTTGCACTTGTAGGCGTGCAGATACTGGTTTGATAGGCTCAGAGAGTGAGATTTAGCTACAGATGCCAATCACGACCAACTTCATTGACTGTTTTCTTTAGGATTTTTAGGATAGTTTTGTTTGTAGCCTCAGCTTGGCCATTGCCTTTGGGGATAATATGGGGTAGAGAATCAGTGTTGGATGTTGAATCTTTGGCACAACTCTTTCACATTCTGATTCTTAAAGGGTGTTCTGTTGTCTGAGATGAGGGTTTATGGAACACCATAATGACAAATTAGATAGTTTAGAATAAATTTAGCAATTTTTTTCCCTGTTATGTAGGTCATGGGAATGGCTTAAACCCATTTGGTAAAATACTTTGTGGTTGTAATGATAAATTTGTGACCATTGGATGAGGTGGGAGTGATTTTTCCTATGAGGTCAAGTCCCCACTGTGCGAAAGGCTAGGGTGTGATCATGGGTTGCAACTCTTGAGTTGGGGCATGGATATGATCTCCATGTTGTTGATATTGGACATATATCTGTATGTAATGATGAGATTCCTTTTCTATGGTTGACCAATAGTACCTTTTCCTCAATAGTTTCTTAGCTAACGTCATACTGCTAGAATGGGACCCACATACGCCATCATGTATTTCTTTTAAAGTAGTTAAGACTTCCTCTTGGTTAAGACATCATAGCAATGCCCCTTCAATGCTTCGGCGGTAAAGGGTATCACCTAAGATCACAAATCAGGATACCTTTTTAACAAAGGTATTTTTAAGGTTTGAGGTGATATCAGATGGGAGGGTTCCTCTGCTTAGGTAGGTAAAGATGTCATGGTACCACGGGGATCTAGGACCAACAATGACACACAAATTCTAGTTCAGGGATCTCAAAAGTTGGTACGAGAAGTTGTTCTATCGAGAATTCACATTGGAGGACGTTGTTCGACATGTCTATTAGTGATCAGATCATTGTCATGGCATCTGCTGCTCTGTTGTTTATGCAAGGAATCTACTCAAAAGTTATGTCTATAAAAAGGTCCTTGAGACTGTCTACCATATTTTTGTAAGGAGTGAGCTTATTATCCTTAGTTTGATAGTCATCATTGAATTGGTTGATAATTGACTGTGAGTCTCCATAGACTTTCATCTGTTGAATCTTCCATTGAATTGCTATCCTTAGACCTGTGATTAGGGCTTCGTACTCAACAATGTTGTTAGTATAGGGAAATGATAGACGGTATGAATTTGGAATGCAATCAACTTGAGGGGTGATGAAAAGAATGCCTGCTTCAAATCCATGTTGGGTGAACAATCCATCAAAGTACATCTTCCACTGAGCTATGAGGTTGATAAGGAACACTAACTCATTGGGGAATTCTCTCTACATCGATGGGTGCTTCTGCCAGTTGGTCTATAATCACTTGTCCTTTGATTTACTTGTGCTCCACATACTCTATGTCAAACTATGTTAAGATCATTACCCATTTGGCCATTCATCTTGTGAGAGTTGCTTTGGATAATAGGTATTTTAATGGGTCAATCTTTGCAATGAACTTAATTTGATGTGACAACATGTAGTGCCTAAAATTTTGTGAAGCAAAAACTACTTCTAGGCATGCTTTCTCAATAGGTGAATAGTTCATTTCATAGCCCACCAAAGTTCTGTTGATGTAGTAAATAGCTCTTTCCTTTCAGTTTTCATCATGTTGTGCCAATAGAGCTCCTAGTGCTACTGGTGTTGCTGAGATATATAGGATCGGTGGTTTTTTTGGTATTGGTGGCATAAGCATTGGAGATGTTAGTAGATAGTCTTTGATCTATTGGAAAGATTTATCACACTTCTCATCCCACTTGTCGGTTATCCCTTTATGAAGATGCGAAAAAGGGGTGGATTTTATCTAATAGTTGCACTATGAACCTTTTGATGGACTGTAGTCTTCCTTGTAACCCTCTTGTCTACTTTAGTGTTTGTGGTGGTTCCATGTCTAGCATGGATTTTACCTTTTCCAGATCAATTTCTATCCCTCTTTGTGAGACGATGAAGCCCAAAATTTTCCTTGATGTGACCCCAAAGACACTTTTTTGGATTTAGCCTTACTTTTTATTCTTCTAGCCTATCAAAGATGGGTCTTAAGACTTGTATGTGCTCACTTCTTTTCTTTGATTTTTCCAAAATATCGTCCACATAATCTCCTGCTCACTTCTTTTGTATGAAAAATGAGGGTCATTTCTCTTTTATAGGTTGCTCCTGCATTCTTTAGCCCAATGGCATCACATTCAAGCAATAGGTCCCCCATGGACAAGTGAATGCAACTTTGTGTTGATCTTCCTTGGCGATTATGATTTGATTGTAGCCTGAAAAACCATCCATGAGGGATTTCATTTCATGCCCAACTATTAAGTCCATAATGAGGTCGATATTAGGAAGAGAGAAATCATCCTTCAGACATGCCTTGTTTAAGTCTCTAAAATCAGTGCATATTCTGATGCCCCTAGTGGGTTTTGAGACTGGTACTAGGTTTGAAACCCACTCAGGATAATCTATTGGTCAGGTGAATCCAACGTCTAGAAGCTTCTGTAACTTGAGTTTGACCAAAAGTGCTATATGAGGGTGCATGTTTCTTAATTTATGCTTGAATGGCTTAGCTTCAAGATAGATTGCTAAGTGACACACAACTACTTCAGGATCAAGGCCTGGCATATCTGTGTATGAACATGCAAAGTTATCTCTTTGCTCTTTCAGGAATGCTGCTAGGTTCTTTTGTTCTTCATCTAGCAAGGATTCAACATAGAAGGTGATCTTAGGTGCTTCTTCTATTCCCACATTGACTGGTGTGGCCTTTTCTGCTAGGATTACTAACTTCTTTGGATGCATTGCACTAAGGAGGAGATTGAATCCCTCATCCTTGAGCGTCTCAAAGAGGTTTTCATCGTCGGATGCATCCTTTGTTTTTACTATTTTAGGATCAGAGAGTTCCACCAAGTGGTTTTCACTCAAGGATCTGCATGTTAGTTGCATTTCATTAATCTTGTGACTGAAGGATTCAATCATCTCACATAGTATGCCTATGTGTCCAGTTCTATGTAAAAACCCAATTTGTGATATACCCATAGTAAGCTATCACAGAGTCCCATGAATTCTCAGATTGCTTCATCATTTTTGAAGAAATCAAGAATTGGTGGTCCCTATTGGTCCATGTCAATGAGTTAAGGATATACTAGGCATATTTCGGTTGGTTGATTGTTTGGAACAAAGGATGTTATGGATATCATAAAGAGGGTATTGTTCTCAAATAGGTTGGAAAAATCAAGAGAGAAGTCATCTAAGGTCGTATCACATGATGTAGGTAACCAAGAGGAATCCTCAACCTGTTTAGTAGAAGTACCTTTTCCAATAAGGGTGACCTTGCTAGTGGTACAACCTAGACCAAGATTCTTTAGTCATTTGTCAGGAATGATGGGTTCTAGCAAACCATTATTATTCTGTCGTAGCTTCTCATTCTTGTTGTATCCCCAATTCTGGATGAGCTGCAAAACTTTGTTATCATCTTCCATGGGAAGAATAGGGACATGTCGTTCATCCTAATAGAGGAGTTTAGAGACATCTTCTTCATTGATATCTTCCTGGGTCAAATCCCCCCACTTGGTGAAGATAGTGGCTGCCATCTTGATTGTTTTGGGTTCTTTGGTGCTAGATGTGGGTTTCCCATGAGATTGGGGAGAAATAGGTAACTCTCCTAAGACAAAAGTGTCTTTCAATAGCTTGTAGTTCCCACAATCATCTTGGATCACTGCTTTGACGTCGGGTATACTCTGCACAATAATTTTTTTTGCTTGTGAGGTAGATGCAAGGGATGATGGGTCAAAAAATGAGGTAGATGGTGTAGGCCCCTCATCATTCTTGGGTATTTGGGGTATTTTATAGAATTTTTCCTCAAGATTCTTGCAATAGTAAAAAGGCTCAAGATCTCCATGGATAGTAATTTCTCTTCCCTTGAAAGGAAAATTCACACATTGATGATAAGTCGAGGCTACAACTTTTAAAGCATGGATCCATGGTCGACCAAGCAAGATGTTATAAGGAAGATCAAGTTCCAACACTTGACATGTAATTTCTACAATGAGAGGGCCTACTTGGATGGGAAGTGTAATGATTCCTTGTGATACCCATTCTTGGTCGTTGTATGCCCTGATGGTGGTACTCTTTGTCCTCTCAGTAATATCCTTTGAATAGCCCATATTTTTGATCAAACGAAGGGAGAAAATGATCAATCCAACACCTCCATCTACTAAGAATCTTTTGACTTTGTTCTTATGAATGATAACCTCAAGGTGTAAAGCACAGTTAAAAGAGGGTTGTGATGGCAGGTCTTGCTCGAAGAAGGTGAGAAGATGATTAGTGATATGGCCTACCATAGCTTGAAACTGATTGTTATCAATATCCTCAGGAACAAATGACTCTGATAAAGCTTTCTCCAAGATTTCCCTATGTGCAGATGATAGCCTCAATAGTTCTAGGACTGATATCTGTGCGAGGGTCTTTTTGAGCTGTTCTAAGAGATTGTACTTGTTGGTACTTGATGTTGGTGAAGTAGGCTGTGCCCTAGTTTGGGGTGGGAAACCTTTGATGGTGAATTTACCACATCATGTGGTGAATCCACACTCTACACTATTCCCTTTAATGGTGACGATAGCGATGATGTTATCATAGGAAGCAACTACATTGGAATAGGTATGTTATATGTTTGTGTAATCCTTAGCTTTTCCAGTGTTGTTTTCTTTGTTATGATATGGCATAGGGTTCTTATATATCTTAAGATCTTGGTTCCTAGATGGTACCTCAACAAATATAGTATCGTTCTTTATGAGGTCTTGGATAATGTTCTTGAGCCTCATGCAGTTTACTGTTTTGTGTCCTTTGATCTTGTGAAAATCACAAAGGTCCTTCTCGTTGTACCAAGATGGTTTCTCTTGTGGTTCTTGGTAGTTTTCAAAGTTAGGAAGTGTGATTAGATTTGACTCTACCAAATTTTTCATGATAGTTTCGATGGGTCCATATAGCTGTGTACTTGCATTTAGGATAGTTGTTCTTGTTAGGGGTTTGCCTTTGCATTTCGGTGTTGTTGATCTGATTTTTCTAAGGTGTTGTTTGTTGCATAGTTGGTTGTATGTTAGCAACTTGATTGTTGTTTGGCCTTGAAGCACTCAAGATTACCTTAGTGTCTACCAAACTATTATTTGTTACGTTCTTGTTCTTAGCCCAGACACGAGGCTTGTCATTTGAACTAGTTGATGGGCAATTGTCTTTGTAAGCTTGAGTATTTCCCTATGAAGTTAGAGCTCTCTCGATGTTAAGGGCTCTAGGGACAAGCTCGTCATATGATGTGATGCACTACATTTTCAAGTGGAAGGATAGGTTTGGATCTAGATTGGCGACAATGATTCCCACTTGTTGTTCATCGAGAAGAGGCCACTTGCTCTTATTAGCTCTCTGTCTCCATCATTGTAAGAAATTAGTGAAAGTTTTTCCTTTGTTTTTCCTAAGAGTATATAATTCCTCTAGACTGACATCCATGTCAAGATTGAAGGAGAAATGATCGATAAATTTATCAGTAATTTATTGAAAAGTTTTGATACCGAGAGTCAGATGAGAAAACCAATCCATAGCAGGACCTGTTAAACTTTGAGGGAAGAGGCACATCAAATATGAATCATTGTAATCCACCTCCATGCACATGACATTAAATTATTTGATATGGTCCACATGAATTCCTTGCCCTCTATACTTATCAAATTTGGGTATTTCAAAACTAGGAGGGAATGGTACCATTGTGATGTTTCGATTGAATGGATATGAACACAAGTTCTGTGTATGGGGCCTCTTTGCCTTGCCCATGTGAAGGTCCTACATTTCTTGTGAGAGCGCCTTAAATTGTGATGCTAGATCATCTTACGAGTTGGGTGGAGGAACATATGGTGGGATGATGGATGAATTGTATGGGGTGTATGGTGGTGTAGGATTCAGTGAAGGTGATTGGGGTATTGATGTATATGTTCCTAATGCATTTGGATTGACGATGTTCGATTGAGGATTATAATAGGAACCTTGTTGTTGTTGGGCATATTGTTGAGGTAGTAAGGCTTTCTTTTGAGCTGGTTGTTGTTGTTGTTGTGCCCACTAGGGCTTGCTATTGGGCCTACTATTGTTGTTGTACTGCTAAAGCTCCTTAATGGGCTTGATGTTGTTGTTGTACCGCTAATGCTGCTTGTTGTTGTTGTTAATGTGATAATGTTGCTTGCTGTACTGCTAAGGCTGCTTGATGCTGTTGTAGTTGTTGTTGTGTTAAGGCTGCTTGTTGTGCTACTAAGGCTACTTGCTATTGTTGTTGTCGTGCTAAGGCTACTTGTTGTTGTTGTTGTTGTTGTGCCGCTAAGGCTTGTTGATAGGCTTGTTGTGCTTGTTGTAAGGCTAAGGTGTGCGCTTGCAATGAGGGATCGGGTGTCTATTGGGACATCAGTGGAAGATTATGGATATTGATGTCTTGAGTGGGTAACGGATTGGTGATGAGATGTTGGGGATTCCCTTGGTTCAACATTCCTTATAAGATAGTAGATTGGGGTGGAGGAATGTATGTTTGAGATCCTGTTTGATTTGGCATAGTAAAGGGGACTGTGGGAAAAGATGAAGATGGTGCCATTAGATTATGCGATGCAAATGACACACTAGGACCTTTAGTCCATTAATTAGAAAGGCTTCCTTGTCCCATGTCTTGAGGATTTCCTTGTGTTAGGGATGTAGATAATGTATTACTCGTGTTGGCAAGATTTGTTACCAAGGGATTGCTTTGATATGGGTTGATAATGGATGTGATGGATGTGTTTTGTGAAACCAATGGTATGGATGAACTAATTGGAGGATTAGGTAAGGATTTCCCCATTTGCTTTAAGGGTTGACTATGTGGTATGGTACCGATATACCCTTGTGTGCTATTTTGAGATACTTGGTCCACACTACTTTTCTAGACATACTTGTGGTACTCATGGGTATGGATGAAGAAGGATTTCCTTGATATGTGGAAGTCATGGTGGAGTAATGAAGGTCAAGAGGTGTGTACGACTATTTAGGATCTTCGATAATGGGAGGAGCACCAAAGGTAGGTGTCCAAGTGGTTGTGTGAGATGGAGGATTGGTTTCAAGTGTACCCACAAGTGTGTTGCTTTCAAATGAAAGAGCATGACCAAAGTCTTGAGGAAGGCTTGTTGCAATATTGGGAATGTAGGTTTGATGTAGCCCTAGTGATGGAGTTGTGGAGTCCTATGTCAAATTCTGTGCAACAAATGATGGGAAGACAAGAGCTACATTTTCAAAGGCTTGATGTTTCATGAGTTCTTCCATAGTGAGTTCAAATAGATTGTTTGTGATATCTTCCATCTCATATGGCCCCGATGGTGATGAAGGTTGTTGTGACAGGGTAACTTGACATCTCAGATCGAATTCTAAAGGATTTGGATCACTTGAGGTAAATGTAACTTTTGTTTTCTCCATGATTCTCTTTTGTTGTGATCTCATTTTTACCATAAATTTTGTGTCACCTTTGGGAGAGTTGTGTTGTGATTTATGATGTTTGAACTCTCTAGTTGAATCAAATCTAGGTAAAAGGGATGCTCTAAGTTTTTTGGGAGCAATGGTGATAATGGGGAATGAAAAGATGGGCGATGTGGGAAGTGATCTTTGTAAACATTTTGGGACAACACTTTTGACTTGAGTTTGATGTTTTGATGTTGGGATAAATGATGTTGATGAACTTGTAAACCTTTAGGGTAGAATCATGACCTTCAAGATAAACTAGTTCAAAGATGATAACTAACTCCACTAAATGCATGGAAAAGGATACATTTCACATACAAAATAGCCAAGTTAGGGGGTTGATTTGATAGATGTTTAAGTCACTAAGTGTTGGTGTATTCAATTTTTTTTGCAAAGATAGGTGAAGTGGAGGATGCAATTTTGATGAAGGGGTGGATGAGATGTTTGACCAAATTTTGACTTAAAGTGAACCTTTATTTTGACAAGACCAAGGTGGTGAGAATGATGCTAGACCTCTAAAGTTTTTAAATTCTAAAGAGTATGGATATGGGTATGTAAATATGTTTGGTTCCTCCTAGATCGAGCATAATGGTTTTTTTACAAGAGGTTGCAATTGTGATAAAGTATTAAGGCCCACTTCCTACTGAACTTGGAATTACAATACCTACATCTGTAATGGCGATTTGTAGATCTTCCCCTACGAATTTTGATTTTGTGATAGATCATTTAGAAAAAAATCAAGTTTATGGAAGAAAGGAAGATATTTATTGCCATGCAAGTGGTGGTAATGTGGGCCTTCTAGCCTTAATATCAACTTGTTCCCCTTCTTCGTCTAAAATGGTTGCTGCATTTCTCCACTGGCTAGGTGTTTCTTTGGTTTCAAAAGTGAAGCTTCTTAAACTGCTAGTAAGATCAATTTGTTCTTTGTTAATGAGTTCAAAGTTTGGTTGAATGATAGCACCTGGAAGATCAGGTTGTTCAACGGGAGCGATCGGTCTCCAAATAGTCATGTGGGGTTCATTTGTCAATTTATCTTGCTTAAGTGAATTTATTTTACCACAATCACTTGTCTTGATTAAGTTTTCAAACTAAATGTTTATGTCAAAAACATCATAACTTTCACAATGTCCATTTCGTGAAAATCATGAGGTTGAAGGCATAATTGCTTATGTTGTCTTTGGAAAATATGGATTTGAGATATAAGTCAAGATATTTAGAAATCTCTAAGGATAGAATCCTTAGGACAAGGAGTAATATCAAGGATTTTTCAAAAGATATCCATATTTAAACTTGTAGACATCCAAATTTGGACACTTTCATTTGTCCAAATTTATCCCTTTTCGTCTAAACATCCTCTTATTTGCATTAATTAAGTAATATCATTATTATTTAATTAATACCTTCTAAAGTTTTTCTAATCCCTAAGGTATCTAGTTAAATAATTAAATACCTTACTCTTCAATCCCCCCTTTCATCAAACATTTATTTAATTCCTCACATGTCACATCTTTTTCTTAATCTTAATCAACCTCCTAATCTCATCATTAGGGATGTGCACATGCCTAATTCTTGATTATGACATGTCACATCCTTCAACTTTTGCAGGTTGGTTTCTAATCTTCATTAACTACTAATTACCTTCTAATCACTGATCAGTTAAGTCTATTCAATACCTTGGTCAACACTCCCCATCCCCCAAGGAATTTTTAATTCCTTTTTATTCACCCAAGATTCCTCTCTTCCCCATGTGAATTTTTAATTCGCATTTATCCTTTCAAGACTCTTTATCCCCATGCAAGCCTTCTAGAACCTTTGACCTCTCACATCACCCACATGTGTCAAAATCCTACCTTTTTGGAAACCTTGTCTTATCCACTAGATTATTCCAATCATGTGAATTTTGAATTCACATTTATTTTCCCAACTACTTTCCTCTTCCCCATGGAAATTTTTGAGGAATTCTAAAATTCCTCAAGTGTCACTTTCATTCTCACTTGGGGACAAGAAGTTCCTTTTTGAGGAAATCTTCTCATCTCCCAATGTACTTTCAAGGTACATTTCATTCTTCCACATCACATGTCCTTCTTCCACCTCACCTACACCTCATCACATACTTAGCCACTTAACCTTCCACATGCCAAGATGTGAGGGCTTGTGAGTCCTCAACTCACCATAGCCCTTCATCTTGGCCATGGTGGCTCAATCCTGGCCATTGAATTCTCTAGAGAATTCAATTTCCTCTATAAATACCCCCTCTTCTAATGCATTTAAGGGAATTAGCCATTTTTACACCCTCATGCTATCAAATTGTCTAATCATTTTGTAAGCATCATCTTCTATTTTCCAAGCCATAAAACCATCACTAGTATTAACATCTTAGTTCAATTTCATTTTGGCCATTGTAGATTCATTAAGACTCCATTACCTTGCATCCACATTGTCCATCTTGCATCCACCCCTTCATTTCACAACCATCCAAGGAGCACACAAGTCAACAACATCAAGGGCCAACCAAGGAGCTACACAAAGGGGCATAATCTTTATCTTGTTGTTATCTTTTCTTTGTGTTTTATTCCTTAGGCTAATCATTTGAAGTGATTCTTGTGTTTTCCTTTTTGCATTGTTATTTTGCATACTTAGTTAGGGTAAAATAACTAGGATCACAAAACCAAAGTGTTTGAAATTTTGAGGAAGATAGTGAATGTTTGTTTTTGTATCATTTTGGAGCCAAACAAAGTATTAAATTGACTCACAATCATTTGCAACCCTAGTTTTGAAATGGCTATACTCATTGAATCCCCACTCGTATTTCTCCAAACATTAAGACATTGTGAATAGTTAGAGATTTGGCGACACTGGCTCCCCTACATGACACACACTTCTCCAGACCACCAAATCTCTAAATCCTTAAAATCCAAAGATCAAAAGGATTTTTCTGTTTCAACAATGAATAGTACAAATGTGGGGCAGTTTTAGAACGACTGTTCTTGCACCAACAAGTATTAAGGATTTTGGCTTCTAAACTAGGGTTCATAGTAAGGGCTTCCAGTTTAGGGGATACTATGATAAACTTCATCAAGAGGTCTCCCAATGCTTAGAACAAGGGATTTACACATCATAAAGATACTGGGGGAGAGCTATCATGTACCACATCCCATTGATCACAATTTTCATTGCAACCACACATTTATATAGCGGTTTGGAAGAACTTGGCTTTAGTTCATTACCGCTTTGGTCATTCCCTCCTTTCAAAGCGGGAAGGCAATCCCTCTAAGGATAAACAATAGTGAGGAAGTACATCTGTAGTTCGATTATCTCCATTTGTATGAACAAAGAGAGAACACACGCTATTCCTTTTTCTCACACTCGCAAGGGGTTCATTTTTAATCCAAATTGAAAGATGTAGGTGATTATACAAAGTGTTAAGGAATGTTTCTATTTCTCAAGGTCACCAAATGGCACGAGAGAATTGCATACGCATTCAATGACATAAGTGTAAATAACAAAACATAACAAACAGTTGTAAATTTTAACCCCTAAGTTAAGATGAATTCATTTTATGCAGCAAACAAAATATGAAGTTGCCTTGTTCAATTTTAAATGCAAAAGACAATGATGAGATGAGGGTTCGATTTTAGTCCCGTTTGAGCATTCGTTTTAACCCAATTGAAATTTAGTGAGGTCCTAAAGTATAAAGTAGAAAGCATAAGAAATTGGGTTATAATTGCCCCAAAAGCGTCAAACACTTGTTACAATCATAGAATTTCAAGATAGGAAGGCTTTCTTCACTTTAGCTCCATGTCGTCCAACCTACAAAACCCTATTACTCTAGCAACCAAAATAATGTTAGAAGTGCATTAGTGATCTGACGAATCGAGAAATTTAAAGCACATGTCGAAAGAATGATCATAAAACTTTTTACTAGATTGGGCATCATTGAACACAATAGTGTTGCGATTTGAAATATGAGCGTCGCTCTGGTGAATTTGGGCGTCGCTTCGCAACAAAAACAGAGAGCACGATAGCGTCACAATTTTACCGGGCGTCACTCTAGTGAATTTGGGGTGTCATCGTTTAAAATCTTCGATACCTCTATATTAAATCAATATCGCTATTTATTTAATCAACGTCACGGTTTGAAATAGCGATAGCGTCACTATATAGTGACACACTTCAAAGGTGTTGTTGTATTTGATTTGGGTGTCGTTGTATCCTGCAAAAAAACAAACAAAATTCGAGATAGAAACTGGTTAAATTATCGGTTTTCCTTCCTTCTAGCGCTAGAATGTGGACTGAGGATTCTCAGTGTGGGTTGATTACACTTGATCCATGATGAACTGAAGCATAATTTAGCCACTAAACCTCAATCTCAAACAAGATCATTCAAATTGAAAGTTAAACTAAGCATTTATTGAAACTAAAATTACAAACTACAAAAACAGTTAAATTCCTATTTTAACCCATTTGAAACTTATCCTATTTTGGAATTGGTGTCATGTTGATGTGGAACAACAATCCTTTCCAAATCCTATGATTAGTGAGCTTGTTTCAATCGATTCTATTGAAGAGAATTGATGAAACCATTGTGATAAATTGATGAAAACATGACTTATGCTAAGTTGAACATGATGCAAGCTAAATTAACATGATTTTATGGTAAAAATGATCTAAATATGCAATTGTTAAGCTAATATAAGCTAATTCTAAGCTAAAAAATGGAAACCCTAGTTTATAAACAAGATAAGATGGATGCATGGAAGCCATTAATGGAAGCTTGAAGCTATTATGCAACTAAAAATGAACTAAAATTAGCTAAAAAGTGAGTAAATTGAGAGTGCGAATGCAAGTGGATTCAATAGCATAAGTTTGCAATTGAAAGATGGATCTATTTATCTCCAAATAGTGTTCTATTTCTAGGAGAGCAAATGAGAAATGAAGGGTTGAGATTGAAAAAGCTAATCAATGGTCCAAGATGGAGGAAATAGAAGGTATGGACCATGGATTCTCATCAATGGGTGAGAATGCAAGATGAGAATTAATCAAGGGCTCACACTTGTTCCCAACAAACACACTTTTGACCTACACACACAGGTCACAAGGTGACTTGCTCAAGAGGTCACAAATTTAACTTGTTCAAGAAGCCAAGTGAGATGATTGGAGGAGAGAATATTCTAAATATTCTCATGGGTGAGGATAAAGATATTTTGCAAATTAAAAGAAAGTTTTAATTGTGCAAAAAAAGGATAAGGAATACCTTTTGGAGAAAAATTAGTTTAATTGTTAATTAAATAAGGTTTAATCATGCAATTAGGGGATTTGAAGAATTAAAATGATATTCATTAAATGAAATGATTTAATGAAAGGGGGAAAGGTGAGATGATATTTAATTAAATAACTTAGGGTTATTTAATTGAATAAGATGACTTTAGGGAATTAAATTAAATATTTTGATCTATTTAATTTAATGAGATGAAATGTTAGCATGAAAGGGGGATGAATTAACTCGATTAAATGCGTCAGATTAATAGAGAAAAATGATGCAATTAATTAATTAGCTAGGATAATTCAATTAATTAAGTGAAAAGAGGATGGGTTTCGAGAGGAAATGATGTTAGTAAACATGATTTGAGTGTATGATCTATCATCTAGGGAATTTTTCAGTGTCTACACATAGTACCCAAAATAGTCATACTTTTGCATGCTTAGGGGTTTTGAACTTAGTCATGAAGGATTGCCCTATGATGACTATGCTGTCCTCTTTAACATTTGCTATTGTCATTGTCTTTGACTAATTAAAACTTCTAATCCTTGCTTTTTCCTTTTTTACACTAGTCATATTTTCGTTGCACATGCTTAACATCCTCTATATCAGTTGCATCATAGCTTCTTATCCTGATCGATTTTTGGTATTGTAGACCTATCATCTCATGTAGACTTTCTTCTCACTAAATACAAAGAGTTATCTCTATGTTTCCATAATGCTTCTATGTTTTGATCCCTAAAAGCATCTAAACCAAGCTTTACGTCAAGTTTTCCACATGGAGGAGCATTCACTATAAGACAAATGCTAGCCCTCCCACTCCTTACTTGCCTTGATTCCATCTCTACTTTCTCTAAATCATTGCTTGTATCATTGCTAATATGCACTAGAGGATCAGGAGAACCCTTATGATTCTGGGGCTTAGGAGAATGCTTGGGCTCTTTATTTTGAGAAGGCACCACATGCGCATCATCCTCAGAAGACATGTGATCATCTATAGGACAAGTCATGCATTGTTCAACCTTTGGAAGGGTTTCATGGTATTCATCTTTAACAGGTTCAAGTATTTTATCTTGTTCATATATACCACTTCCATTTGACATTGTGTTAGATGCAATTCTACTTTGTAAGGATAAAGTTGCAGCCTCTTCAACACATAAAATGGATTCAAGTTGCTTAAGCTATGTTTGTATATGCAACCAATATGGTTCCAAAGAACCTTCATATGATCAAAGTTCTTTACAATCAACAAAGCACATTTGTGCCTCTGCCACATACCTCAGTTACAAGGTTGGAGCTTGAACATAATCATTAGTCCCTTCAAGAGCCTTGAATATTTGTGACAAGGTTTCAATCCATTTAAGAAGCTCAAAAGGATTGAGCCTTCAGACACATGATATTGGAAACAATAGGATCTAGGAAATTCATGAATGCAACACATCATTTACACATAAAATCCTATGCTCCTCACATGAAACCCTATGTCAAACTGCCCTAAAAACCTTCTAAGACATATGAATCTTCATCAATATAAATCATACTTGGAAAAGGATGAAAACCATGTAGAATCTCATCTTGAAATGATTTGAACGCATGAGGATAATCTACATACTCTCCTTTTACATGCTTGACATGGTCTTTCATCTGCAACTCCCTCTCTTGCAATCATGCAATTAACAAAGTGAAACTAGTAGCGGTAAAACCTAAAACCTCCTTCTCCACGTGAGCTTTCTTTGATTTTGCTTTTTCCTCCATACTTGGCACCTAAACAAGAGCTTTCTCTTTTGCAACGTGAGTTCTCCCTTGCTTTGGTGTATAGTGAGGAATAATGTTTTTTAAAAGAAAACTTTTAACATGATCTTTTAAATTAAAAGATCAACCCCCTCTTTTAATTTTTTTTACTAAAAGCTTTTACATTACTCAAACTTAAGTAATGATAAAAAGACCAACACCCTTTTTTCCAAGGAAAAAATATTTTAAGAAAAAAAAATGTTAAAACAAGACATGTTTTAAAATAATTGTTCAAAAACACGAAAAATAAACTACAAGAATATTATAATTAAATGACTAAAATTTTATAATTATTGATATATACATAAAAAAATCTATGTAAAAATGTAGAGAGATATAAGATGCTAATCGTGCAGTTTTTTTTTTAAAGATTGGTGTGCTCTTTCGCAAATGTCCAAGCCTTTATGTATAGATAATATTGGTGATGAAATTTTGTCTCTCACCTTCTTGTTGCTTTTAGTAGTTACTTAAAAAAACCCCAACTTTATGTTCTTAGTTTAATAAAGAAATAAAATAGATATTCTAAATGGTCACTATTACTTTCATGCATTATTCAAAGTTAAACTAGGAATTAACAAGAAAATGGATAACTAAACATATTAGAAAATATTTTCTATCCTCGTCATTTTCTTGAACTTGTCTCTTACATGCTTATCCTTTAATTAAAAAAAAATATTATAAAAAAATGAAATAAGAATGGGCGCTACAATAAGCCTTGCCCCTTAACCAAAGGTATCTTACACTGGCCTTTGGTTAATCTATTCTCCTTCAAAGTGTTTTACTTATAGTATCATTTATGGTTAGTTGGGTTTTTAGTTTTAGATTTCATTATAGTTTTTAATTTTCCAAAGACATTAATTCCTCTTAACCCAACCCCAAGCTTTTACTTTAGGATTTTTGACATATTGTTTGGTTATTTTTGCTTGCATTTCTTTTTACCTCCAATATGAAACATTTTTCCTATCGTCAAAAATTATATTAATCTAAACATAAGAATACTTGTAAAATTTAACAAAATTAAATACTCCAATAGGGAAAATACATTTAACACATGATTTGTTGTGGGAAACCCTTTCACAAAAAAATTAGCAACCAATAGCATCACTTTGATTATATTTGTAGTAATGAAAAAATTATAATATAAGAGATATCTTGATTGTGCTATCGAGGGGAATTCAACTCTGACCCTTCCTAGAGAAATTCTAGTAATATGCACCTATTTTAACAACCAACAACATATTCCATCCCAAGCACTTTATTATTAACAAGAGACAAAAAAAAACTTACTATGGAAATCTACTAATAAAACTTAGCATGACATTTCCTAAGGTGGGTGCTCAAGTTTGGCTCTACACCCAATAGTCATTACAACCTCCAAGAAAAAACCCATATGAGTCTTATATAATTTTTGAGCTTAAGATGAATTATTTTCATGTCCCCCATTCACATTAAATGAATTTCCCCAATGTTATATACAAGAACATGTTGACCCTAGTTTGTTGTTCCATCAAAAGATCGATCTATCAACGCCTGATACAAATGGTAGAGACATGGATCACATGGGAGGTGGTTAGTCCCTTGTCACGAATCCTGAGGGGAGCATTGATCATCTACCAACAATCTCCCCCTCAACATTACTCGAGGGGATTCAAACCCATGACCCAATGCTCTGATACCAATTGTTGGCCCCAATTTTTTGTTGCGTCAATAGATTGATCTATCAACGCCCAATACAAATGGTAGAGACATGGATTACACATGAGGCTTTTCACGAATCCTGAGGGGAGCACTGACTATTTGCCAACAAAACAAACCTATGAAAATATTCTACTACCCGAAGTGTGGCATTTCACATTAGGTGTCCACCACAACTTTTCATAATATAATAGTTATGCAAAGTTTAAAAATCCTTTCTCAAAAATTCTCACACTTGTATATATTGCATAAGGAATTAATGTAGGCAAAAAAAATCCGGTTTCTTAAGGGAGACATCTTCATAATTGTCTTGCTCCATAAGAACTTCTTTGTGCTTATTAGCTTAGTCAAAGAAGTTTTAACATTATCTAAAACATTCAACTTCTCAATCATTACCATATTGTCCTCCACCATGTCATGAACTGAACTAATTGTCTTGTTCCATAAGAACAAAATAATATTGCACATCAATGTTCTTTATTTGCATGTCAAAAATAGGGTACCTGGCCAAACTAATAGCACTCTACCTATCATAGTCAATTTTTAATAAATTCTTAGGCCAACATCTAAACATAATATCTAAAGCCACACTTCCTCCCTACAAGCATGACTAGCTATTATGTACTCAAATTTTATTGTTGAAAGAGAAACCATAACTTTGTTTTTCTCATCCAACTCACTACACCATTGAACATGTTAAACAAAATCACTAGTAGATCTCTTTCTATCAATATTACCTACTCAATTTGTTAGAAAATTCATATGCAGTGTAGAACAAACAAAGAAAAACAATAAGCAACACACAAATTTATGTGAAAAACTTGGTAAAATTATACTAGAAAAACCCATAGACAAAGATCTTTCATAATTTATTTCTCAAGAAAAATATACAGTTAAAACAATCTTAAAATTGTACAAAAATATGACTTCGAAAATGCATTATAATATAATATAATATTATATTATGACATATAATATTATAATAAATTATAAAATATTATAAATATAATATAATATATTTATAATTTTTTTATTTTTTTAAATTTTTTTTAAAGAAAGGGGTAAATGTGGGTGGTAGGGAGGGCGCCACTCCATCTCCCGTACGCTTGTATGGAGTGGCCAGGTGGCAGTTTTCTAGGGTTTGAGGCTGAGTTGGCGCCACGGTTCACGTGGCTTTGGGGAACTCTCTAGACTACGTAATTAAATGATTGCCCATTAGCATAGTGAAATGTGCATCATCCTTCACCAGACGGTTGCCAGCCCATACATATTTATTGCTGAGCATGCATAGATGGCTTTCATTGTAGTTGGCGGTGGTTATATTTCCTAAGTGGAGTGGAGGATTTTTGTATTCACATTCTGTATGTTTAGTATCCCGTTTGGCCATGAGCAGGATTATTTTGTTGCTATTGATGAAGGAGTTGGAGATGGGCGATATGGTCACTCCAGTGTAGCTGAAGAGCTCAAAGCGGCAAATGGCCTTCGAAGGCCAGGTTTCCTCCCTTCGGCTGCAATGAATCATTAGACATCCGAATTATCTAACCTTTGCCGCAATTAAATGCATTGTCGGGAAAGGTTTTATGGAGGATGCAAAAGGCTATCGACTGGATTCTGATATCTCTTCCCGTGTCTTGGCTGGCTTACTCAACATTGGTGTGTCTAATGCAGATTTGAGGGTCATTATGAAGAGGCTTTTTCAAAAAGACATGCTGGTGGGCCTGGACAAAGCTTTGGCCGTCGCCTCGTTGGGCAAAGGCATACCCCACCCTCGTGATTTGGCTCTTCTGAATGACCCAGAGGCGCTAGTGAGGTTCTTCCCATTTCTCTTGGATGTCAATGGCTTGGAATTGGTGGAGCATAGGCATTTGGTGACTGCAGGGGTTGAATTTCTTAGGAAAAAATTTCGCTTGGTTCTTGTTGCTGACTCGGCCTGAAAACGAGAGTTTCGTGTGTTTGCACAACAGAATGTGTGGTAACTTGGGTTTGGGTGGTGGGTGCGTCTGTGTCAGTATAGGCTGCGTTTCTGGTTATTTGTTAAATCTTTGCTCTCTGTAAGGGTTTCTATAAATTTTGTTAACAACTTTTCGTCTCTGGCAGCATGCTTAAAATGGTGGGTAGTTTGGTTTTTTGTCTTGGTTGTGTCTATGGGAGGTATTATGGAAATCTCGGATCAGAAATGTAGTGGGTGTAGAATGTCCTTGTTGGCTGCCCAGGATGGGCTCAAACTTTGTATCTTGAAATTTGAAGGTCACAACACAACAACTCAACCATCACACCATGCCATTATTGACTATATTTATAATTATAATTATAATATAATATATTATGTAAATATAATATTATATTATAACTTAATATATTATATATTATATATTTATATTATATTATATTATATTACATAAATACATTATACTTGTGAAGGAGGGAAGAACGTTTAACTGTCTTTACAGCTTTCTGTCTAAAAACAGGAAGCTAGACCCACATAAGACAGCACACACTAATCAATACTTAATGTGCTCTTTTAAGCCCTGCCATGCTAATCGTGCAGATTTTTTTTTTTAAAGATTGGTGTGCTCTTTCTCTAATGTCCGGGCCTTTATGTATAGATAATATTGGAGATAAAATTTTGTCACATAGCATGGAAGATAATGCAATGGCTTTGAATCCGCTTTTCTTTCAAAATTCAGACTTGAAAATGACAGTTGAGTAACTTAAAAGATCAAAATATCCAACTGCCCAAATGATGTTTATTAACTGAATCCATAACATTTTCAGATATAGACAAATTGTCCTTCAAAGTGTGGCGCTAAAGAACAAAAGGCATGTGAGCCTAAAAGCACTTCTCCTGTATACTTTGTCTAATCCTGTAAATGCAATAGACAACAGTCTGCATCATAATGTCTTGAAGCTTCAATTATGCATTCTAATGCACATGGTGGACCACGTGAATTCTTACACTGTTTTTGCTGTCAGCTTCTTCACATGTAATCTAAAGGACAACAACATGCTATTGCTCAATCATTCCTTCCTTCCAATCTATCTATAAAGCTCTGCATGGGTTTCAGGATATCATCAAGTTCTTTTAAAACTTAAGTACTTCTTTAGTTTTTCTGGTGGGGAAGATTGTTTGAGTTGTTATCTGTGCAATGGCAAGATCTGTGCTTATCTCCTTTACACTCCTGCTGCTGCTCTGCATAATATGGGAAAGCCAGGTATCTATTTATTACAGGAGACTGATAATTATTTCTAATGGGTTTCATATGTTTTTTGTCACAGTGCATTGTTTTGGGTGTTGGCTCATGTCATGGCTGATTTTGCAGGGTGATGCTGTTTCTCAGGGCAATGAGCATTCCCTTATAGCTTACCCTGTGAGTTCACTTCTTTAACTAAATGTTTGTCCTGTACAGTGTAGATTGTAGATATAGAATGTGGGTTTGTAGGCATATGCCCATTTGAGATTGATTGGATTGGGACAATAAATTTGAAGGGCAGATTTTAATGAAGTTATGATTCTTAGTTGGTATGAGTTTTCCACAGTTCATGAAATTAGAGAAAAAGCTTTTGGATTTAACTGTGTCTGTTCTTTTGTTGTCGTTTCCTCTTACTGATGATGGATCAAATTGAAAAGCTTATTCTCTAATTATGATTCTTGATTATATAAAAATAACAGCAAAATATCATTTTATAAGCAAATGACTAAGACAATTCACTGTGTACTAAATGCAGTATGGGAGCAGACAAGGCAGCCTTAGACCTGCAGGTATGAACCTTAACTCCTCCCTCCATCCAGCTTTAGTTATGGCTATTTTGATATTTTGTTGTGATGGGCATATGAAATATTCTTTCCATACAGCAAGTGTATGAAATTTGTGTCTGTTATATTTTCAGAATGTTCTCCAAAATGCTCATCGAGGTGCTCAGCTACTGCCTACAAAAAGCCCTGCCTGTTTTTCTGCAACAAATGCTGTGCCAAGTGCCTCTGTGTTCCTCCCGGAACGTACGGAAACAAGCAGCTGTGCCCGTGCTACAACAACTGGAAGACCAAAAGAGGAGGCCCCAAATGCCCTTGAATGAATTCCTTACAACTTTGAACCTTCTAATGTATAACTTTGGCATTTATAAGCCAATATTTATGTCTATATTTCATATATATATATATATATATCAAGTTTTCAGCATTTCAGCAAGATGGGTTTTCAAAGTGAAACAGTCCACTCGATCAAAATAACGTATACAATTTTCATTAATCTATTCTTAAAGAATAAATGATCACTACACAAGGGATGGACTCTCTACATTCTAGGTATACAATCTTTCAAAACACAAATGTATGATTGTGTTCATTTTAGATCATTTTATTTTACTATTATTTACAAATTCATACTTGATATCACATATAAGTCTGTTCATACCTAAAAATTCCATCTTGTTTACAATACTCACTTTTTTGACATCTCATATATTGATGTACTATGATCCTATCAATTCTTAAAGAATAAATGATCACTTCACAACGGAATGGACTCTCTACGTTTAAGGTATACAATCTTCCAAAATGTAAGTGTTTATGCTCTGGGCAAAAAATGTGCTAAATAGTTATTAAGATATGATTGTGTTCATTTTACTATCATTTTATTTAACAATTATTCACAAATTCATACTTGATATCACATATAAGTTTGTTCATACTTAAAAATTTCATCTTGTTTACAATAGTCTTTTTTTTTGACATCTCATATATTGATGCACCGTGATCTTATCTCCTAAATAGAATTGTGTACTCTTGTCTTATTAAAGATATGATTGTGTCCATTTTTTTAATCATTTTATTCAAGTCACATTTGATGTCACATATAATTATGTTCACACCTAAAAATTCTATCTTCAATCCCCACTTTTTTGGCACCACACTCCTATTTTCTAAATAGAATTGTGCACTCTTGTGTCCTTTGCATTCAACTTTGGACTTTTTAGCCCAAACTCCTACTTTTGTCTCTCATTCCTCATACAAACACAAATATGCCTCCAACAATTACTAATGGCTAAAATTGAAATTTAATAAATATTGATTTAAAGGAAATGAATTAGGATGCACTTAGAAGCACAATGAGACACATAAACACATTGTAGTGACCTAGTCACACATAATAGGTACTTTCATTATTATAATAACATATTCATTTTTACATCTAGGGTTCACGAACATTTTTAGAAACTTACAATGAATTATGTTGAATCAATTTATAAATTTGATTAAAGTAAATTTTCAAATGTGTCAAAAGCCCCAAAAATAATCAATTTAATACAAGTGTAGGTGAACAAACTTATACAAGATGTTGCTATGGATGTACATGACACCTACATGCTAGTCAAACAAAAACACAACCATACATGACACCAACACACCAATAAGGCACTAGTATGACTGAATGGACATCAACATGCATGAATCATTACCTACGGTCCCATCCTAATTGACATAGAAGTCAAACATAGAAAGTAAAGTTTAAATTTAATAATGGAATCCCTCCTCCCAATCATTTCCATCCAACAAAAAAATCATTAGTTACATGCTTCTCTCACCTTCTTGTTGTTTTTAGTTGTTACTTAAAAAAACCCAAATTTCTATTCTTAGTTTAATAAAGAAATAAAATGGATATTCTAAATGGTCACTATTACTTTCATGCATTATTCAAAGTTAAACTAGGAATAACAAGAAAATGGATAACTAAACATATTAGAAAATATTTTCTATCCTTGTCATTTTGTTGAACTTGTCTCTTACATTCTTATCCTTTAATTAAAATAAAACATTATAAAAAAATGAAAAAAAATGGGTGCTATAGTAAGCCTTGTCCCTTAACCAAAATATATCTTACATTGACCTTTGGTTAATCTATTCTCCTTTAAAGTGTTTTACTTGTCATGTATCTTTATCAACTTATAGTATCATTTATAGTTAGTTGGGTTTTTAGTTTTTTTTAAAAAGCATAGTAAAAATTCTATTCAATCAAAACTAAGATACAGAGTAAAGCAATGTGAGGCCCACCAAACAAGGAACACAACCAAAAAAACCAACAACAACACTACATATTCCTGTCTTCCAATAATAACCTCTCCAAGGTCCCAAGATAATCAGAAGGTAACTCATCCCTTCCACTAATATCCCAACCATCCACATTCTCTGAGGCCCACTTCGCCAAACAATCAACCACTCTGTTTCATTCTCTCGGGATATGAAAAAAGGAGACTGAATCCACGGAACTGCATAAACTTAGAATCTGTCTAACCACAGAGGCTAATTGCCAACTAACATCATCCAAACTCTGGTTGTTTAGCATATCCACCACAATCTGAGAATATGACTCACAGATAATCCTCCTCCAACCTAAAGAGCAACCTCTCTCAATAGCAATCTTAATAGCAAGGGCCTCCATAAGATTATTAGAGGGCTGCCCTTTGTAAGCAGAGAAGAAAAAAACCGCACCACCATCATTACCTCTACCTATACCACCGATACCAGCATGTCCAGGGTTCCCACGAGAAGAACCATCAGTATTAATCTTCAGGACCCCAACCGGTGGAGGTGTCCACCTCCCATCACGACAAACCCATTGCTTGACATTTCGGGGTCTTTTTCCAGCAAAGCAACCCCTTCTACTATCCCCCAGGTTCAAATTCCTCACTATAGCATAATCACCATGATCAATATTTTCAGACATATCACACTTAGCAGAGATAGTCTCCTGAAGCTTGCTAATTATCTTCTGCCACAATTGAAAACTTCCTAATTTGGAGCCACAAAAAACTCTACGGTTCCTTTCCAGCCAAAGGTTCCAGATAATGAAAATAGGCCCTATAGCCCAGGCCACCTGTAGGAAAGATGTCTTCGCTGGAGGCTTGCCCATACTTTCCCAAAATTCAATTAGGGAGGTAGCATGAATACAACCATGATGCCAAGCCTCCCACCACCTGTGCCATATCTCTCTAGAAAAAGGGCAGAGAAAGAACAAATGGGAAGTACATTCCTCACTGTGCAAGCAAAGGAAGCAAATAGAAGGTCCCTGAAAACCTCGCTTGCGAAGATTCTCCCAAGTGAGGCATTTCTTCTGAGCAACCAACCATAAGAAAAAATTGCATTTGGGCCAAGAAAAGTTGTTCCATACCTTCTTCCACCAGGGCACCTCATCTAGACTATGTAAGTTTCTGTCTAGCATAGCATAACCTTGAGCAACAGTAAATTTACCTTTTGGGCTAGGACTCCAAGCCAATGTGTCCCTCTCATTAAGGGAGCTGTAGAACCTACCCTCCAAGACTCTAGCCAGATCAGCACGATCCTCATCAGAACCACCCATGGGCACTCTTGAGGATCCTTCTAGCAAATCACCTCCACTTGACCAATACGCTTGACAATTTTAAAATGCTCCACCTTAATCCACCTAGCATCAGTAAAAATATGGCAAAGAGGCTGAAACTGAGGGAAGCTAGAAAGAATGGGAGGGTGGCCATCCCAAGAGTCCTACCAAAACAGAGCATCAGAGCCTCTATTATAGACCCAGAAGAGACCATCCTTAATAAGCTGAGCTCCCTTTTTAAGAGTATCCCAGCTACAAGATCCTTTGCCCAACAAAGTAAGCCGCGGCACATCCTGGCTATCAGCACCTGGAAGATACTTGTGGGCAAGAATCTTGGCCCAATCTCGATCCTGATTGTTGCACCACCTCCAGTACAGCTTAGCCGCCAAGGCCGTGACAACAAGAGCCACAGACTTGAGACTAAGGCCCCCAACATGCTTCGGCAGACAGACAGACTCCCACTTGACTAAACTCCACTTCGAGGATAGAAGGCTGCCAGACCAAAGGAATTTCCGACATAGAGCATCAAATTCCTTCACAAAGGTGGAAGGGGGAACCTGCACACAACACCTGTAAATGGGGAGAGACTGCACCACAGTCTTTAGGAGAATCACTCCCCCAACAGAAGATAGCCATCTGTAAGTCCAGTGACTAACCTTACTTCGGAATTTATCCAAAATCCCCTGCCAGTAATCTCTACGCTGAGATCCCAAAGCCAAAGGAATCCCAAGGTACATCAAGGGAAGAGAACTGATCTGAAATCTAAGGATCCTTGCAATCCTGCTCTGAATAAGCCGAGGAGTATTAAAGAAATAAATGGAAGATTTATCATCATTGACACTCTGACCTGAAGCTTTCAAATAGATGTCTAAAGCTCTCTTGAAGTTCACTGCCTCACTAATTCTAGCCATGCGCATCAAATCAGTGTCATCCACAAACTGAAGATGAGAGTAGGGAGGAAGATTATTGTTCTAGCTCCAACCTTGGATAAGACCCTGCCTCACTTGAGATTTAATAAATCTGCCAAGACCCTCCGCCATGATAATGAATAAATAAGGAGATAAAGGGTCCCCTTGCCGAAGTCCTCGAGAGGCACTAAACAATTCCGAAGGTTCCTCATTAATGAGAATTGAAAAGGAGGACGAGGTCACACAACTAAGAACCCAATTCACCCACTCCTCTTCAAAGCCAAAAGCCAAGAGAATTTTTTGTAAGAACTCCCAACTCACCCGATCATAAGCTTTAGCCATGTCAAGTTTAATAAACATAGCCTTCTCCTTAGAGGAAGCCATAGAGTGAATAGCCTCCATTGCTATCACAACACCATCCAAAATTTGTCTTCCTCGAACAAACCCCCCCTACTTAGCAGAGATCAAAGCACAAATGAGTGGTTTGAGTCTCTCAGCAATCAATTTGGTGATGATCTTGTAGACAACATTACATAAAGCAATAGGCCTGAATTGATCCAAACGATTAGCCCCCTCCTTCTTAGGTATGAGAGCCAAAAAAGTAGAATTTAAAGACTTAAGCATTTGTTTGTTCCTATGTGATTCTTGAACCACATCGAGGAGATCCAACTTTATTATCTCCCAAAATTCTTGAAAGAACTCAATCGGAAACCCATCTGGGCCAGGAGCCTTACCTTTTTTCATATTAAACACAACTTTCTCCAATTCAGGTAACAAGATGGGACACAAAAGAGCCACATTCATCTCATCAGAGACTAGGTGGGGAATACAATCCAAGATGGCCCTCTCCTCAGCCCTAGCTACAAGATCCTCTCTAGTAAACATATTTGAAAAATACCTGACAACTTCCCTGGAAATTTCTTCACTAGAAGAGAGCTGAGCCCCTTCAAGCAAAACAAGAAAGGAGAAAGAATTCCCATGCCTTCGAGCCTTTATCGAGTTATGAAAAAAAACAGTGTTCCTATCCCCCTCCTGAAGCCAATCAACAAGAGATTTTTGCTTCTAGAAAATCTCCTCCTGAAGCCCCACTCTTCTAATCCCTTAAGAGCCAAGGACTCAACTTTACTCAAATCAGAGGTCAACCCTTGGTCCCGAATCTGACGAGTGACATTATCCAACTTGGACTGAGCAACAATCTTTTGAGCATGCAGGTTCCCAAAACATTGTTTATTCCACCTCTTAAGCTTGTATTTCACATGTTGAAGCCTCTTACTAAAAGTAAACATGGCCGTACCATGGGCAGGCATCCCTTCATACCACCAATCCAACATAAGATCCTATAGAGATTGATCTCTTAACCACATCAACTGAAATTTAAAAGAAGGGTTTTTGGAGACCCCATATGAGGTGGCAGAGAACTTGATAGGCCAGTGATCAGAGCCCCTCCAATCAAGAATTTCTGAAATAATGGACCAGCTGTTATTCATCCAACAGCAGGAAACTAGAAATCTATCAAGCCTTTCTAAAATAGCCTCAGCGCCACACCTCCTATTATTCCATGTAAATACGCCATTGGTTGGATTCACATCAATGAGATTTAGGAAACCAATATTATCTCTGAGCAAATTTGAAGAAGGGTCTAGCCTGGCTAACCCACCACGTTTTTCATCCAAACTAGTAACAGCATTAAAATCGCTAGCCAGAATCCATGGGAGAAATGGGTCTAGGGATCAGATGAAATTGATGTGAGTCCAAAGATGTGACTTACCTAAAAAATCTGTAGGAGCATAAATATTGGATAAAAGGCACCTTTCTCCAGTCTCAAAGCTAGAGGCGACCATAGAAATGGAATACCGGCTAGAAATCCACCATAAGGGGGAAACCTTCCTCGGGTTCCAGAAGCAAGCCACCCCCCCTGAACTGCCCTAAGCACCCACCCCCTGCCAATAGCCCTGGGGCCAAATACGCGAGGCACAATTAGCCAAACCATCAACTGTAAGCTTGGTTTCCTGAATAAAGACAATGTTAGGAGACTGATACTCAATTAATCTGCGAACAACCTTTTGTCTAGGGATGTTGTTCAACCCCCTTACATTCCATGATTAAACAATCATTTATGGGGTTGGGAGAAATGGGAATCAATGGGTTTCATAGACCCCGACTCAACCAATGTATCACCCATAATCTTGACCTTCTCTTGATCGGTCTTCCTTCCACTCCTTGACAGTTTTTCTAGAGGCCCCTTTTTAAAGGACTTCTGTTGTAGGCCTAAGGTAGGAGAAGCTTTGTTACCCTTCACAGAATCCAAGGTCCCCTTAGTGGCAAGGGGAACATAAGCCAACACAACTGTACCCTCCGAAACCTGTGACCCCCGGACATCTCTGATATCCTGAACTTGAGAAGGCAAATCCATAGCCAACTGTCCAACCTGTTAATCCCCTGAAGATAAAATCTGATCCTCGCTCTTTGCATCCTCATCCTGAACCTCATGCTGACCCTTAGCCCCAGAAGAGAGCTCAACTGAAATTCCTTCCTCTTGGACCAAGTCATCAAGAACATCAAACCTGTTAAAAGTGCCATCATTTTGTCTATCCATCCAGGTTCTCTTCTTGCCTTTGCCTTTGTTACGGGACTTAACTGGAATAAAACCCTCCTTATCTGCAGGTCCATCAGACAAAGGAGCCTTCCCCTTGTCCTCCCTAGGAGGTCCAGAGGCAGCCAAGGGGGAAGATTTATTTCAAAGACATTTGCAATGTAAATGACCATATTCATGACAAATTCTACATCTAAATGGTAGGGTCTCGTAATCCAGTTGTTGGATCCAAGAAGATGATCCCATACAAATCTCCATAGAATCTGGTAACATATTATTTAAATAAACCTCTACACAAATACGTGCAAAAGAAATTACCTTACGATCTTGAGTTTGTGTAGTCGATCCCATAGGTTTTCCAAGAAGCAATGAGATTGAGTGAAGAATATCTTCCCTCCAGAATTCCAATGGAAGCCTCGACAATCGAACCCACACAGGCACCCGCGAGGGGACCTCCTCAGCAGAGTTGAAGCCCATGTGCCAAGGCTTGATGAAGAGCCCCACCTGGTTAAAGAAATAAGGGCCTCCTTCAAAAGCCCTATTTCTATCCGACATGCTTGAAAAAATAATGAGAAAATAGTTATTAGCCACTAATAGGATCTCCATATCTCCTTCTGGGTTCCAAACCTGACGCGCCCAGGATTCCAGCACGGGTAAAGAAAGACGAAGGCCCAAAAATTTGCAAATAAGGGCATGATTACACCAATATTCAACATCCTCCGAAACTTGCTCAGGTTGAATAGCCAACATTGAGCGATCCTCGGATCTCTCCAAATAACCGTTTACTTTTTTTTATTCGAAACATCCTTTTTGAAGAGGAGACCCCTACCCCAGATTGGGGTTCACCTATCCGTTCCTTAAAACTGGCATGCATCGAAAAAGACGGCTCTACCATCTCCAAATCCCCAAAGGAAACTTGAGAAGAGGCTAGCTCTCAATTCTCCATGGAATGAAGATCACAAACCCCAACAAAAGAGAGAGAAACGAGGCAGGGAACCCACCAACTCAGACTGTCACACACCACCTGCCGAGGACACACCAAGCATGGATAACAGGTAGAGAACGCCCGCCCACAAGCACAAAGGGTCGAAATCCCCTATCCGACTAGCAGACCCCTGCGCACAAGCAACAAACCCCCCTCGAAAGCAGTAGAAAAGGCTCAGTGAAAGATAAACCAATTGGTGATGTGGATTGGTTAAAAGAGGAAAAGACAGAATTAAAAAAGTTGATGGATCCAGTTATCAAATTTACCAAGATGTGGCTAAAGCACAAGCTATGGGAGTTGGAAAATGAAGGTGTATAGTGCACCTATGCACTGATGGGAGATTTGAATCCTCATTCTATCTATGAAGAATCAACTGAGCAGGATCCTAAGGGAAAAGGTAAGCTGGATTCTCCTTTCAAAATCAAGATAAAAGGTGTCCAAGAAACAAAAGCCCAAGAAGCAGAAAAGCAGAGAAAGCCAAAGGCTAAGAAGAGGACAAGGACTAAGAAGTTTGAGCAGAAGAAAATTGAGGGGCAGAATCTTGAAGTTGATGATCCTGTACCCAAAAGGAGAAGAATCATAAAATTGTCAGAGAAGGCAAGCTCCAAGGAAGGAGAGGAAGAAGTTCCCCCACCAGTGGTGAATATTGAAAGTTCAGAGGAGAAGGCCAAGGTGTATACAAGGAGGTCTAGGACTCCTTCCCCTAAGGATGTGCTTAAAGCAGTTCTCCCTCCAGTTTTTTCTCATAAGGAGCAACATGATAATGTGCCTTCCGCTCATGAAACTCAAAGCAAACCAGGTGAGTCGAAAAATGTTGAGGATCATCCGGATACTGAAGGAGAAGAATTTCATGAGGGTGACCTTTACGGTGCAAAGGCTGAAGTAGAAAAGGTAATGCAGTCCCCTTTGGTAGCTTATGCAGAGTCACTTGTTGGAACCGAAGGGGCTAAATCACCACTAGTAGAAGAAGAAACGGTGAAGGTTCCATCACCTGTACATGAAGATGAACATGCTGAAGAAAAGGGAAGCAAGATAGATGAAACTCCTGAGAAACAAAATTTGAGTGAAGAGGCACCTAAGGATAAGCAGGAGGAGAAATAAACTGAGGTGCAATTGGAATCCACTATCCCTGGTTGGTTGGATAAGGAGATAAAGAGAAAACAAGTTGTTGTGGAGGATAGTCCACCGAATTGGGACGAGCTACTAGCCAAAATTGGAAAAGATAAAGGTAAGAAGAAGGCTAGGGTGATCTCAAGGATTGAAAGAGATGAGGCCAACAACAAAGTTGTTCACATTGCAACCCCTACCTTGGATAAAAACAAAGATGATGTGGCTGGAAAGGATTATAATATTTGTTATCACGGAATTTAGCAGCGCTCGTTCCACGGATAACCCCCCTACGAAACTTGTCTGTTTCCTAGGATTCGTGAAGTTCAAGCACGCATAACGAAGTGATTTTCAAGCCACCTCGAAATGCGTTCCTAAGTCTCGAATAGTCAATTCGAGCATTCCCCCATGTTCGCCTCGCGAAGACCTTCGAAACGAGATCTTTCGCGAAGTTTCACTGTTCGTACTTAGTGAATTACGAAAAATGCAGTGGCACTAAAAGTCGCGGCTCACATACAGGTAATTAAGTGGAAGATGCAAAGGGCTAAGGTGCGGCCACATGCGATGAAATTTCAAAATCTGGCCATCCATAAACTTTTTCATGGCTTTGGCACATTTCTTCATGTTTTTCGTCAATCGTGCCACTTTTCGTGCCTAAATTTATTGCTCAACTTGAGTTAGGTTTTTGATTTTCCTTTTCACTTAAAGGTCTTTTAATTCGCCATTTTTCATTATTATGAGCTTTGTTCTTTTCTTCTTCTTGCTGGGCGAAGTGCTTTTCAACTGCAAAATCACGTTTTTGAGAATTTCGCCTTCTCCTTCAGCACTCTTCGCGTTTTGGTTCGGGTAAGTCATTTGCTTTGTCTTCTTCTTTCTTTTTGTATACATTCTATGTTCTTCATATGAGATTTTAGCTCTGTATTTGTTTTACCCTACTTGCACTCCTCTCCATTCGCGTTTTTACTTCTACGCATTTTTGTCTTCTTTTCATCCGCGTTTTTCTCCATTTCGCATATCTCTCTCTTTGCGTGTTCTTCATTCGCGCCTTTCATCTTATCTTTACATAATGCAAATTCTTGCGTTTCGTTTTCATTCTATTCTTCGCCTTTCTTTCTAACGTTTTTGTTATTGTCAATCATGTTATTCATGTCGCTCTCTCCATTCGTATTAATGCGAACTTTGAGATCCCAAAGAGGGTTTCTGTTTGAAGGTTTCTTTAGCAATTCAATGCGTTGATAATGATAATGAGTTGCATCCAAAGGCGAATAAAATTGTCTTTGAAGCTTTCATGTTACAAACATTTCTTTACCAAGCACGAGCGCCATCGCCATACATCCCTACATCTGCTTTTCAAAAAAGCCCAAAAATGCTGAAGCGCTGAATTTTAGCGCTATAACATATTTGAGCTTGAAAATTTTCCTAACACTGAAAAATGTAAGGGCGCTAAAATTTAGCGCCCTTGCATCAAAAGTCATTTTCCAGAGACGTAAGGGCGCTGAATTTTGGCGCACTTACACATTTTCCAAGATTTCTCTAATCCTTCCCAAATGAGCTTCATTTTCGACCAGTGCATTCCTGAGCCTCATTTTTCTACCTTTGTGCATCGTTTTGCGTGCCTCATCATCCGCTTCATGCTTTCCCATCCTCGTGCTCATTTTGCGCTTTCCCATGTTTCCTAACAATTAATGTTTGTTCTGGCTAAACGGATTGCAGTCTATTTTCAAAGATCGTCAAGTCAGAGTGATCAAAGTTCCAGTTCTTTTTGATGACTGCTACTAAGCCTCCTTCTTCTTCGAAAGCAAAAGGCAAGATGAAGTACAAATATCAAGGTGTCTATTCGCTGACTGTAGTGCTTTCAAAAGTCGAAGAGATAAAAGACACAGAGGTTGGTCATCAAGACTTGGTTGAATTTGCAAAGCTAACCGAGACGAAGCCTCTTCCTGATTCAATGAGAGCGATCGTACACAACAACCTCCATTTGGTGGCGATGTTCCCTACAGCTGCGCACAATACCGAGTTTGTTCTTCAAGTTGCGTCTCATTACATCAGAGAAAGCAGGAGTGTGATCGATTCTTTCGGGCACGAGATTCTGAGACTCGACCTCGATTTCTTTGATATTGTCTTCAAGGTCCCTCATATGGAGAAATACATTGACATCTCTATATCAAAAGCACAGGAGATCTTCGATGCTGATCCCAATAAAGCTAAACAGTTGATAAACACTCAATGGTTAAAGAAGCCTAGATAATCTATTTCCAGATGGCCGAAAGGACTCCTGAGAAGTGACTTCAAAGATGACGTCAAGGATATGATCACATTTCTAAGCAGGGTGAAAGGCTTGCCAGAATCATCCACTTTTCACGATTGGATGTATGAATACATCAGGATCATAAGAAGGCGGAAGGTGCATATTGACTGGGGCAAACAAATCAGTGATGAGATACACGAGCAGTTGATCAATGCTCCTTCTACATTGAAGTTCTACATGACTTCTTACCTAGTGTACACAGCGGCTGTGATGAGACAATTCCCAGGTCTATCTACAAAAGGGAATCAGATGATGGTGCCTGTGTACAGATATTTCTATCAATTGGAGCTGAAGGAAAGTTTTCATCATTTCAGATGGGTCACTGATGCTTTCTTTGCACCTTTTCTCTTCAATTTTGATCCAGCCTTGGAAAGGAGGAGAGTATCTAATGAGGCTTATAAGGTGGTAAGTAAAGTTGGATGTATATTTCTCCAATTCCCAATGTTTACTTACTTGAGAGTAAGCTGCTACACTAGTTGTCCCTACATGCTACCACGTTATCCTTCGGATAAGTGGGTTCTCATGGAAACATGCAGACAGTTGATGTCAGTGCAAAAAGAACGAAGAAGCAACCACAAGCGTGGATTCAAATTCCCACTGACCATCGGCCGATATACTATCCAAACTGCACAAAAAGCTAAGTCTGTCTATGCTGAAATGCAGATCATGACCATCAAAACCTACAGGTATAGGTTTGATTTTGACTACTGAGATGTCAAGAAAAAGTTGCAAAAGGGTCACCAAAACAGGTACCGTTTTGAGGACATCTGGGCAGATTGCAGAGATGAAGAAGCCATTCATAAAATGGACTATTGCAGGTTGACTGTTCAACAAGTTAGAGATCTTGGTATTGCTGACCTACCAGAGGATTTTGAGGATCCAGGTGATATCATGAACGCTGTCTATGATGAGCAAGGCATTGCTAAAAGGCCATTGCCTGCAATACAATGGTCTAGGAAAGAAGTTACCAGCATGAGAGAAAGGTTGAGGCCAATCCTAGCCAACAAAGAAGAATGGTTACATAAACATGGTTATGCAATGAAAAGTTTCAGAACAAACTCAGAAGGAGAGGAATCCGAAGCAGAAGCTCGCCAACAGCAAGAACTCCTCGACAAAAATAAATTAGCGGCCGTTCCCACTTCTTCACGAAGAGGTCCTAGGATTAAGTTCACTGTTGGAAAGAAAGATACCCAGGTTGTCCCAGAAACAGAAATCATGGAATCTAATCCATCTCGCTCGAAGGGTAAAAAGCCTATTCTAGAGGAGATAGATTCCGATGAAGAAGAAAATTCAAGCGACCAACCCGCTGAAGATGAAGATTCAGCAGAAGCAGACTCCAATGCCGAAGAGGTTTTTGAAAGCGGGAAAGAGTCTGATGAAGATTCTGAAGAAGGATCTGAAGGTGATTTTGAAGGCGAACCAGAATCAGAGAGACAAGAGGGTGATCAACAAGAACCCGGGCATGATCAAGAAATAACTACTTCTCCTCCTGAGAATGTAATTGAGGAAATTCCCAGAACATCATCACCCCGTGACTTCAAATGTTCCTCATACCCCTCCAGATTCAAGAACTCCTCCACCTCCTGTTCCCTCGTCACCTATTCCTACCACATGCATTCCTGCAGTTGAGATATCCCCTATCCCTGCAGCATCAACCCAGCTTGATACTCCTTCAGTGACAAGCATCCATACGGTTGATATACTGTCAAGCCCTCCATCATCCATTCCTAGCTTGTCTTCGCCAACGTATGATATCACTTCTAAAAATGAATTCAATCATTTCATGAATGAGTCAATGCGTGATCAACTCAATGTGTCAACTACAGGAGCAATGATGACAAACACTTCTCCAATTGTCACGATACCTATGGTAAGTTCAGATGTGACAATAACTTCAGAAGTAGCAATGGCGACTGAATTGACAGTAAATCTAGAAGTTCACACTTCTTTTCTTCCTCCTTGGCTAATATCTCAAGTGTCGAAGCGTAAAAAGCAAATGATTTCTCCGGAGGTGCTCGACCTCAAAGAGATAGTTCTTCCAAAAGCCAAAGGGAAGAAAAAAGCGAAGGTATACTAAGGGCTAAACGTTGATGAGTCTGGCCACAAGTATGCTGAAATTGGCATACCACCAAATGAAGAAGGTGATGTCTATATGGAGGACTACACGGTAACAAAGGTCCAGCTTGGCAAGGTTACCAATGAAAGTGCGAAAGCCGATGCGCAAGTCACTTTGAATATCTTGGCTGGAAGGCTGGATAAAGTAGAGAAAGCTCGTAACATGTACAAACAGAGGGCAGAGCATTATGCCATTGTTGTAAAGAGACTTTCCGGTTCTCCAAGTAATGCACAACCGCTGACAGTGGTGAATATTGAAGACCCAGCTGTCAAGAAAGCTGAGAAGTTCGCCTCCAAAGGCAGAGTGTTGTATGATTTTGTTGAGAAGATCATTGAACACAGTTCTCAGATTATATTAGCTGGGGATGAAAAAACTACCTTGTTGGCCAAGCTCACCACAGAGCTTGATAAAGGAAAAAGTGGACTTTCCCAGGAGCACAAAGACATGGAAAAATGCCTGTTGTCATGGTTGGGAATGAAACAGGTAAAGCTCAACAAATTGGTGGAGGTCGGGGTAATTCCCAACAAAGAAAAGTTCGTTGAGGTAAGAGAATCCTTGAAACACAGAATTCAAGTGGTTCAATCTCTCATAGAAGATCTTCACCAAGTACAGGAAGATGTCGACGGGCATCGCGCCATTCTTGAAAAAGGTATCAAAGAGTTGCCTGGTCAACTTCTTGAGGAAAATCGTATCTTCCTGCCGGCCATAGAAATATCCCAGATCTTCAAGGAAGCCATCATGAATTTGATTGACAGTTTAGACTTCTCAGAAGCTTCGCTGAGCATCATTTTTGATACAAGGCTCACATTGGACAACCTGAAGACGCATCTTGACAGGTGCAAGAAGGTTCACTCATCTGCCATGAGATCGATCACGAGAATTCACACCATTGTGGATTACACCGTTGGTCCAGATGAGAAAGCCCAAGTGTGAGACTAGAGGAATTTGAAGACTTCCACTGCAAAGAAACGTGGAAGTAACTTCATTCTCCAGTGTTAGACATTTCGGTGCATCCCTTTATGCATCTTGTAAATATTTCTCGACATTTTCAAATGTCTTTTTGTAAATTGTAATTACACCAAGTCCAAAGATGTAATATTTTGAAAACAAATTACACTTTGACTTTGGTCAAAGTTAGGTGAGATCTCCTAAAATCGCTCACCTAACTTTCCCTATTTCTCAATCTATTTCCTTCTTTTGCTCATCCCTCTTTCTATATAATGTGAGGGATTTTCATTGTAAATTGTCCTTTAGTGTTTTGCAACGAAGTGCTGCCCTTTTGGAAGCAAATTTGTGAAACTTTGCCTTCATGCTTTGTGAATGAGATTCGATTAAAAGAAAAGGATTGCAAGCCAAACTTTGTATTGGATTCGATACTTTTGGTGAGTTGATCTTATTTGGTGGTGATTAGCTTGAAGAATCTGAAGGACTCTAAGTAGTTTATGTAAACTTTGTGTTACATTTATTATTTAGATTGCATTTGTATTTCTGTTTATCATTTGGTTGAATGATCTACAAGACTTTGTGCTTGTAATCGTTCATGCTCTTGCATATTTTGGTTGAATGATCTACAAGACTTTGTGCTTGTAATTATTCATACTCTTGGATACTTTTGTCGAAAGATCTACAAGACTTTGTGCTTGTAATCATTCGTGCTCTTTGATACTCTTGTTGGATGATCTACAAGACTTTGTGCTTGTAATCTTTCATGATGTTCGAGGAATTGCTGCGTCTAAGAAGACTTTGTGTTTCTAACGTGACAAACGGTATATCTTCACAGATCCAACATTGAAAAAGCTACTTAAAACGACTTTGTGCCTTCGTGAGCTTTCCCTTTTACTTTATTTGTTTGTTATTAATCACTTATGGTATCTCACGCTTCGCTTTGACGAGATAGAGATATTGGTATTACTGCTATTGTTAGTTTAAGGTTATCAAGAATTGTGAACTTCCAACGTGAAGCACGTAAACATCTTCTCTGAAAAAAGAGAGAAGGATGAATGTAACACACCCCCCACTCCGTAAGTTTCGTGTACATTTTGTAATTATTTGTTTGATTTACTATCGCTTCTGTTAGCAGTAAGAAGGGCGCCTCCCCTTTCCGAGAGGAGAGATTCACATCTCACATAGCTGTGGCTGAAGTCCAAGTTGTGTAATCTATCGAAAAGCTGATTACATAATTTTCACCCAACAAAATCCAAGCTTTTGGTTACACTACGCATAATCATTTACGTTTACACGCACGCACTCACTTTTGCACACCTACGCATTTGCACAGCCATACTTGCAATCAGCTTATGCATTCATATCAGTTTTAATATCACATCAATCTTCTCATCTTAGCATAACTTTGAATTTAGCATAGTTTTCATTTCAAAATCTCGTTCTTTAGCTATCATTTTGTTGAGATTGATTTGCTGATCTGAGAGCCATTCAGAAACAACAAAACGCTGAAGTTAGAGGAAGATAAGACGGTTTCAGAAAGCTGCTGTTACGGTTTGCATATTCTGTTTCTTTTTCAGCTTTTTGATTTAATGTCTTATTAATATGTGTTTGATTTTATCTACATTGATCCAATATTTCATACACACAGAATCCATTAGGATTTTTTTGGATTTTGCAACACATAAAGACTTCAAGGTATATCAGATGGATGTAAAGTTTGTATTTTGAATGGTGAGTTAGAAGAAGAGGTGTGCATTGAACAACTAGAAGGTTTTCAGTTATCAAAAGATGTTGATATGGTCTACAGGTTGAAGAAAGCATTGTATGGACTCAAACAGGCTCCTAGAGCGTGGTATTCAAGATTGTACATATACTTGTTGCAACAAGGATTCAAAAAGGGCACTGTAGATAACAACCTTTATTTCAAGGTTGAAGGAGATCAAATATTGATTGTGGTTGTGTATGTTGATGACATAATCTTTAAAAGAAATGAAGAAATGTGTAATAGGTTTGCAAAGGAGATGCAAAATGAGTTTGAGATGTCAATGTTTGGGGAGATGAATTTCTTCCTTGGGCTACAAATCGGTCAATAAAAAAAAGGTATATTATTTTCATAGTCAAAGTATGTCAAAGAAATGTTGAAGAAGTTTGGGATGGATGATTCTAAACTAGTATGTACTCCCATGGTTACTGGTTGTAAATTGAGAAAAATGATGAATCTCCTAAGATAGATCAAAGAAAGTATAGATCAATGATTGGTGGACTACTTTATTTAACTGTTACTAGATTGGATATCATACATGAATTTTTTCTTGTAGCAAGATTTCAAGAAGATCGTAAAGAATCACATGTGACAATGGTAAAGAGGATATTTAGATACTTGAAGGGCACTCCGAACTTTGGTCTATGGTATCCTAGGGATACTGATTTCTCCTTGAGTGCTTATACAGATGCATATTGGGCAGGTTATGTAGATGATAGAAGAAGTACAAGTGGAGGTGCTTTCTTTCTTGGAAGCAAATTGGTTTGGTTTGTTGGTTGACAAAGAAGCAGGATTCAATGTCATTATCTAGTACAGAGACAAAATATATTGCTGCAAAATAATGTTGTACATAGGTGTTGTGGATGAAGAAGACATTAAAGGATATCAGAGTATAATATGATGGACCTATTTCTATCTTGTGTGATAATACAACTACTATCAACATTTCAAAAAATCTAGTAATGCATTCAAGGACAAAGCATATCTCTAGTTTGTATTACTTTATAAGAGAAAAAGTTGGAGAGAATGAAGTGAAGCTGGAGTATGTGCCTAGAAAGGATCAAGTTGCAAACATATTCATAAAGGATCTTTCAAAACATACATTTAAGTATCTTTGGTAGAAGCTATGGGTTATTGCCCCTCTTTCTTTCAACTAGATGCATAAGAGTGTGCATTTGTCTAGGGTATCAATTCAAGATACATCTTTTGTCCTGGACTGATGAGGGCTACCTCTCAGGGGGAGTACGTAGTGGTGTATTTGGTTGGTGCAATTAGAGGGAGCATGTATTGTGCCACTAAGAGGGAGAGAGCAATGAAGAAAGTGCAGTAGAGAGGAATCTATGAAAAGAAAAAAATTAAATGGGAGAGAAAGGAGTTTACTGGTGTTGCCTAAAGTGAAGTTTACATGTGATGTCAAAGGGAAATATGTTTCCCTTTTCAATTGATGTCAAAGGGGGAGATAATGAAGTTTGAAAAAATCCTCAAGAAAGAGGAAGAGAGTTGTCTAAAAAATAGAGAAGGGAGAGAGAGTGAGGTGTAAGATATGCCCTTGTAAGGGGGAGTGTTACTTGATAATTTGCTTTTGTTGTTGATGGTTTTCAGAGTCGGTGTTGCCATCAATGAAAAAGGGGGATATTGTTGGAGATTTCTACTATTTCCATTGATGTCAACCCCTAAGTGTGGGTGTTGTAATTGATGTTAGCCCCTAAGTGTGGAGATTGTTGGAGTTGTTGGAGAGTGTTGCACTATGTTGTCATAAGTGTTGTGGTTTGATGTCAACCTCTAGTGTGGTTGTGAAGAGAAGGTGTTAAAGTGTTGAAGTGTTGGAGAGGCTATAGATATGATGAGGAGGTTTTTTGTGGTGTTGTTGATGTAGCATGTTCACTTGGTTTCCAAGTTCTTTTGAGAAAATTTGAATAAAAGAGCATGCATGGTGATAGAGGTGTATTCTATGTTGCACTCCATATTTTTTCATGGTTAAAGATGTGCCTATGTGGTTTGTATGTGATGATCAAAGGTGCTATATCTATAGTTTTAGGTTTTGGATCATGTGGCAGTGGAAGATATGTTTGATAATGTGTTGCCTATGAAGAAGGTTGTCTGGGAGAAATGGAATTGCTCCGTATTTCTCCGCGTTGATGTTTCTTATCTTGCAGATCTGGGAACACACTTATATTTATTATGAATAACTTCCCTTGGAGTGTTGAGTGTTAAATTGTTTCGCAAGGTTGGTTAGTGAGTTGTGTTATGTGGCAGTGTGTCTAGTTGCACAAAATGATAGTGTTATTAAGTTTCAAGTAGTTGTATCAGTAGTGTTGGATATTCTTGGATGTTTTGGAGTATTGTTATGTGAATTGCATGGTGTATTCGGACCCAGAGAAGTGTGTATGTGGTTGCTTCTAGTGTTAGTGTGGGATTGGCCAACCTGGCATGCTAGCATTATTTGTGGAGGTACTATGTTGTTTATGGAAGCATGGTGAAGCATGTCAGTGTATATATGGGTCTTGGTTAACCATTCGTGTGGTACACCTTTACTTATTTCCATCACATAAGTCTTTGGTGACAACCTATTTGTTGGTTGCATGTTTGAGGAGCATACATTTCATTTTGGTCGATGTAGAGAATGTTTTTGAGGCTATGGAGGCTATATAATCAAGGTGAATTATTGGAGATTTTGTATGAGAGTGTGGTGATATGAATGCGATCATGTGTGGTAATCTGAGTGTGAGATTAAATGCCTAAGGCTATTAGATGTAGTGAGTAGAAGGTGTCTACTTTTTTAATGTGCCTGAAATTGTTGGAGACAGTGAGCCAAAGGTTGTGAATGGTACAAAGTTGTTGTGGTGGATCTTCCTATTGCTTTGAGGTAGTGAACCTCCTTGTAACAATATTTTTCTATTCTTCTTTCTTCCAGACAATGAGTCCTTTGGGTAGTGAGCCATTCTTTTCTTCTAGGCAGTGAGCCCTTCTGGCAATGAGCCTATTGTATTTGGTGTTGTTATTCATATACATGCGAGCTAATCCTCACCATGGTTTTTCCCTTATCAAGGTTTTCCAAGTAATTCTGGTGTTCTTTTGTGTATGGTGCTAAATATGTTTATGTTTCATAAGTTTACATTTTGTTGATGATTAATAAGGGTTTAAAGGTTAATGAGAGTTTGAATTTTTTAATATACAACTAATTCACCCCCCTCTCAATTGTCCTATGTGTCTATTATATACACCTATTGACACTTACACACTTTTCAAGTGAGTTCACAAGTGTCCCGTATTTTGAGGGGTAGTGAGAGTTAACCTCCTACCTTCTCAACTCCTCATCCTTGCCTATATATTCAAGGCTTAATCATTGTATTTACACACTTCATTATATATCTAAACATACTATTGTGCTCATTTTGTTCACTTGTGGAAGGTTATAAAATTTGAGCTCTCTAGTCTTGGCATTATCTAATACGTGGCATATTGTTATCAAATATTTTTAATATATTTCCTATTATATTCTTCTATTGTGCAAGTTGTTTAATTAGAAATGGTACCAAAGCATGATCTTGGCACGATGAGGGGAAGAAACAATGATTTTTTTTTTCAAATTTTGGAGTTCATATTAGGAATTGAATTTCTCATTTTGGTAAATTTTTGTTGATTTTTATAGGGCTTTTAAAGGGAATATTGAATCCACTACAATACAAATTTTAGGTCATTTGGAGTAGATTTTAAGTATTGTGAAATTAGGGTTTCCACCAAATTTGCTCCCAAGCTTGCAAATTAGTGATTTTTTCTAACTTCTAGAGGATTGATCAAGAACGTATTGAACCAACTGCAATCTAGATTTAAGATCATTTGGAGTAGAATTCAAGGAGTTATTGTGAAATTAAGGTTTCCACCCTTATAATATTGGATGTCATACTAGTCAATCAATCGATGATGTAGAGTCATCCACACAACTTTCTGACTATCAAAATTCTAGAATTTAATTAAAATTTGGGTAGCCAAGTCCAAGTAATCCGAAGATAACTCATCAATTGAATATTTATGGATATGTAGCTTCTATTGTTTCTTCAAAATTTTCTCATCTGTCTCCCCTATGGTATCAATTTTTGATTAGCTAATTCTCTCAAAAATTGGCCACAAGAGCCCAAAACTTCTTGTATTTGGGTACCAATTTTACCCACTACATGTTCTAATTAGAACACTATTTCTCTTTGGAACTTCATAGCATGTATCCAATAGTGTAGTTCCTTGAGATTTTCCTTAGAATACCCTCTTTTACTAAAAAAATATTTGACAATTTCTTGATGGCCTCTAATTTAGGGTATACTAAGATATAATATTTCTCATTGATGATGCAATCTTCAGATAACTTATCCACCTATTCCTTAAGGATAAGAAAGTTATTTTGCATCTGAATAGAAATATCAATTGCTTTATTACCACTATAAAAAATGTTCCTCAACCAAGTCTAAGTGGATTGGGACCATGACCTCATCTGCTCCATTTATCCACCTCATCCTTGGATAACACTACTGGAGTTACCACTTTACCTTACTCACTCTAAATTGGAGTGAAAAAATTCTTGATAAATATGGTGAGCTCAGCCACTTGGGATCTTAATTTAACTTTAGTGGCTTCATCTTTGTTCATTATCTGAACTATATTCGTTACTAACCCTTAGATTTCACTTATTTATTGAGCTCTATTGGTGGGACCAAGATTGATAGTGGAGACATTAAACTCCTTAGGTAATATTTCCTCGATGTCTTTGTCCACCATGGGAGTAGTCACATGCAAAATTATGGAACTAGAGGCATCCTAGGTCATATTGATCTTTTTTTTTCCTTTTTCTTTCCTTTGGCCTTTCTATCTTGGTAAGGATAGCCTCTAAATTAAAATCCAAGGTCTTTA